>CM074718.1:87249270-87849270 GCA_037306005.1 Rhinophrynus dorsalis | reverse complement strand
AGACTCCCTCCTACTCCTCCAGCTCAACCCTCCCCCCCCCCACTAACTCTCAGAATTCATGTGACCAAAGCCACACAAATAAAGTAAGCTGGGAAGAGAAGAAGAAAACCTCTCAAGAGAGACTATAAAAAGGACTCAGTTGCTCAGAAAGGCTATACCACAAACAAAAAGGTCAATTTCTCTAGGTGAGAGACCTGTGCTCCAGATGGACTATAGAGAAAATAGGATTTAAAATCCTATTTTCTCTTAGTACAATATGGAACACAGGTACCATGGGGATATACCACTGCCAAGGAGAAAAGACCTCATGCAGTCTCCATGATACCGAAGTTCCAGGGAGTATCCAGTATCTGAATAACCCAAGCAGTAAGTGTCAGACAACAAAACTTACAGCACACAAGAACAAGAGACAACAGGGCTCAGAAAACTATTGAACAACAATATGGTAGAACAGAGTGGGCAGGTCCACAGAATAGCAGGGCCGCCTGGAGGACCTTCTGGCCAAAGCTGCCCTCAGCCAAAGCCGGAACACATCTTGAAAATCCAGAGAGGCCAGAGACTCCCCAGGAGACATGGCTGCTATCACTGTGCGCAGACACTCCTGGCGGTACTGGGACCTGACCACAAAGGAGTTGAGATCCTTCAGATCCAAAATGGGACACCAGACCCCATCCTTCTTGGAAACCACAAAGAGGTTGGAGTAGAATCCCAAGCCCCTCTCTTGAGGGGGAACTGGCTCCAGGACCGCCTTGTTCAGAAGGGCCTGTATAGTTTCCTTGAAAAGGCGTCGCTTTTCTGCTGCCAAGGGAGAACGAGAAACAAAGGTCCTTGGAGGAGGAAGAGAGGTGAAGGGAATCCTGCATCCTGAGGCCACCACTTGTAAAACCCACGGGTCCACCACAGAGGCCTGCCAAGCTGAAAGGTAGTGGCGTAGGCAGCCACCTCCCTGCGGGTGGGGACCCGGGTTTGGATAGTCATGCAGAAGAAGGTTTGGAAGCCTTGGGCTTCGTGGAGGACTTGGATCTCCATTGCTACTTACGCTTGGATGAGGAGCGCGGAGCTGAGGGACCATCTGAGTCGCTTGCCGCAAGTCTGCCTGAAAGGGACGAAAAAGCGGATTCCTTTTGACATACGCCTTTTTCCTTTGATAAGATCCTTGAGCTCAGGCCCAAACAGGAAGGATCCCTGAAAAGGAAAGACAGGAGAGCCTTCTTGGAGGCCGTGTAAGTAGACCAGATCTTGAGCCAAAGAGCCCTTCTGGCTACCACAGACATGGTAGCTGGCCTGGCTACCATACGCACAGTGTCAAACAGGGCAGCAGAGACATAATGCTGAGCCTCAGCAATGTTAGCGAGAAGTCACAACATGTCAGAAGTAGGGGCCCCCTGACGGACAGGAGAATTGAGCTGTTCAGTCCAAACAGCCACAGCCCTATTTACCTATGCAGCAGCAGCAAAGGTAGGGCGAAAGGCAGAGCCAGCCATCGCAAAAATAGCCTTGAGAGAAGTCTCAAGCTTCTTATCAGTCCAGTCTTTGTGAGCAGAGGCATCTGCCACTGGAAAGGCAGTAGACTTAGACAGCCTGGAAACTGGGGCATCCACTTTGGGGGGGGGGGGATGAACCCACTGAGTGAGGGCCGTTTCAGAAAACAGGTAAAGTTTAGCAAACTTCCTAGACACAGATGGTTTCTTTTCTGGAAATTTCCACTCCTCTGACACAAAGCGGTCAAGGGTGGGGTTAGGTGGAAAGCAAACATGGGGCCTAACAGGCGCCTGAAAAACATTAAAGGGGTCAGAACACACCTCCTGCACCAAGGGAATGTTCAGGGTGGACAACATAGCCCTGATCAGGCCCACAGCAGAGGGGATGGGGTCTGCCTCAAAGGTGTCCACAAAAAACTGAGATGAAGGAACAGCTGAACAGTCATCGTCATCATCATTATCAGAGTCCACCAATAATTCCTCCACAGAGGAGTCAGACACATCAGGTACACCCGGCGGTTTAGGCAGGGAAGATCTGATAGGGGTGGGGGTCTGCCATGAGTGGAAGACCCCCTTTAAAGTGGATGGAAGGAGTTGTAAGGTGGACCGGAGGTCCCTGGTAGTGGCCTTAAAATCTTGCATCCATACTGGCTCTAGTGCATGTCTGGAGGCCCCTGCAGGGGGAGTGACATGAGGAGCAATGAGCACTGGGGAACACAGACACCCCAGTATCTTTAGTCTTAGGTTTAGCCCCAAAGTCTAACGCAGTAGACATTCTCACAGAGTCAATCGGTCAAAGTATCAAAACACCCACAAAATAGCGTGTATGATAAATAAATGCACCCCAGAAACGCTAAGACTTTTCTGGTAGGAGAAGGGTTAAACTGCAGAGGAGAAAAGGACAGTCCAAGCACTGTGTAGGATACTCTATCAGCGAATACATAAAATGGCTGCCGGGACAGGAGCCAATCGGAAATGAGCGCATGAAGTGGGCGCTCATGTGAAACGTAGTTTCGCTAACGGAGTACCCCAACAGTGCCCGAAGCCCCCTAAAGCCCCCAACAAACCCAGAACGTTGACCAGATGACAGAGCAGGGGAAACTCACAAAATGAGCCATCTCTGACCTCGCTACATGGAGCGGTTTCAGAGATAAGTCCCAAAGAAGTGAATGGAGCAATGGTATCTATGCGGTAAACGAGCGCCTTCAATGCGCGGAACAAAGTTAACAAGGTGAATACTAAAAAGTAAAAATACTCAAAAGCACACTAGAACTAAACTGTAGACCCAATAAACACTGGTCCCAGTAGGGAAAGTGTCAAAGCCCTCTCAAAACGTGCTAACCAGCAACAAAAGGGTTACGCTACAGACAGAAATTTGCTCCAAGCACCTCACAGACATACAGAATAAACCCAGTGAACGCATGAGTATGTAATAGGAACACCAATAGAGAGACCCCTGTGCAGAGGGGGAGCATGGGACATGTGAACCTCAGCACTCAAAGGGTGCTCATCTTTTTCAGCAGGTCTTCTGTCTTCAGATTACAATATATCAAGAAGAAGCATCAGTGGGCAACTCCTGGGGAAAGAACTTGCAGCTAAGATTTCCCCCCCATGGATTAGGTCCACACAAAAGCATCTGGTAAACGGGGCTATCCGTATTTGGGTGATGGGAATTGTCACATTTGAACTAGCCAACCAAACGATTAGAAAAAAGGAAAAAACAAACAGATCCAGTCCACGGTCACAGCCTCCCATCGACAAATGGCCCAACTGTATTTGTTCCTCCCGATAAAGCGATGCACATGACATACTCACTTGACAAAATTACTTGATAAAAACAAGTAAATTCTTCTGGAATCCTCTTTGCGCATGACAGCCTCACTTACAAATCAAGCTACATAAACTCTTCCTAGTTAGACAGTGCGCATGACATACTCACGTGACAAAGTCATGTTATAAATTCAAATAAATTCCTTCAATATCTTTATATATAAGTGATTACCTATTTATAGGGTACACTTTTTAAACACTGTTTATTTTATTATATTTGTTTATTTTTGTATCTTATATATTTGTAATAAATTTGGATAGATTAAGATCATAATCTCACATTATTTTCACTGGCATCACTGTCATAGTCCCCTATTGTGGGGTGCTTGGCTAAACCTATTAATATAAGATCAATTAGGTTGTGTTGGCTCCAGTGTTGGGTCTGGGTATACCCACTACTTGCCAACACTTCCACATTCATTTCGATCTATTGGAGGAGTTGGCCTGAATCTAGGAGTGCCATACTGGGGTGTGAGCCAGTGCAGGATTTCTTGGAGGCAAATAAGCCTCTGAAGAATCTGATTATATTTCATACTGATATATGGTGTTGATGAAGGATTGAGGATCTTATATACTACACTTAGAGGAATCTTCTACGCTATCTGTTTTTCTTTTTTCTTCTAGTCTACTGCCTGTGGGAACCCTAACCACTGAAAAAGAGCAGCAAGGATTCATCTTGAGGACTTTTTATTACCAGATATTAGTTTATTTGGATATTACTGGTTTGTTGATATATTATATATACAGGGCTTAAAATACCAACAGGACACATGAATTCTGTGAGTTGGTAGGCGGGGGTGGAGGGTTGAGCTGGAGGAGGAGGGAGTGTCCACCCATAAGACTCTGTTTTGAGGTGTGTCCTGCCCTCCAGGAGGAGGGACTAATCCCATGGTGCAAGTGTTCCATACTGGATGTCACAGAAAATTAGATTTAATATTATTAAGCAGAGGAATAAAACACAGAGAAACAAGAACAGCTAAGCAACAACATCTGTCTAATATGACCAAAAAAGTAAAACTAAAGTTCCTTGCTTAGTGGTTCCAGTACACACACAATACTTACTCTATCAAAGCCCATAGCACAGAGGTTCTCTATTTTTTTTGTGTATTCTGGACTAGTAACAGCTGCTCCTGCATACACGTGTGCCCAAAGTCGAGCTGTCTGTTTAAACATTTCTGGATTCTGTTTGTACTTTATATAATAACACAAAAAAAAAAACCAAAAAAAAAACATTAGACATCGATAAGGAATTGTTCACATTGTCAAGGTGTGTGCTGTATATAAAAAGAATAAAAACCACTGGTGAATGTTTACAAAAACAAATATTTGTTTTTCATATTGATCCCTTGTTATGTCAATACACCTACCTATAATAAAACTTTCTGTTGCCTGTGTGTCCATAGATGTGTGTATATTTGTATGTGCATATTCTTCTTGTAAATCCAGTTAAAAGATTCCCCCTCCCAACCCTTTCCACTACATCATGAGGAGCACCCCAAGATCTGAAGGTTGGTCCAGACGGATTGTAATAAAGGGCAATAGCATGGCAGGGTTTTCCATATAAAGACACACAATATTGTCCCTCTGAGATTCGTCCAGTCAATCAACCAGCTTCCAGATCTGAGGAAACTCTTCATGACGTAAAGAAAAGGGGCAGGAGGGGGAATCTTAACTGGATCTGTAGGAAGAATATGCAGGTAAATGATTTAAGAAGACACTATATATTATATATATATATATATAAAAAAAAAAAGTCTTCAGAACAATTATATTGATTTGACATTACCAACCCTTTGAAACATGGAGTGCGACATGCAGCCAGGGAGAAGCGAGGCCTTACCAGTTAACCTAATGACGTCACAACCCACTTCCATAAGATAAACATTAGCAGGTACTTTTTGGCAGAGTCCTCTTGAACTGCAAAGAGAAGCGCTACTAGCTTCCTAAAACATGATGGTGCAAAAGAAGTTCCAGAGAAACAATGCATCTGTGCTATCTAAGATGGCCATCTCATGTCCATTTTTAAAGGCACCATGCCAAAGTATCTGTCCTGTGTGTTTAACAAGCAATCAAAATGGAAACTGTTGAAGCCATTTTGTCTCTCAGGGCGGATGTTACTTTTTTAATTCAGTTTCCTTGGAATTGCTACAAATAAAGGGATAGGTGTGGAAACACCACTGACATACGGGAAAGTCTCATACAACAAGTAAAAAGGGAAAGCATGCCCACAGACAGGCACACCAGGGGTTAAAAACCAACCAATGTAGCCAAGGATAGAACAGAGTTGCATAAGCTAACATGGATGTAATGTTTAAAAAGACCATTGATTTGCAATGTGTTAAACACAAAAAAAAAGTTAATGTCTTACCAAGAATTCCTGCAGTTTCTGTTGCCAAACTTGAGGTATCATTAAAAGCCTACATTGTTTGAGAGGTTTAAGGCTGCAAAAACCCAGGTTTATAAAGAGATCATATTGTCATTCAAAGTGGTAGGTGTTCGTGCTGGACTAGAGTAAGTGAATACATATCAGCTTTGATATTCACTTGATATACTGATCTGTTTATTTACCTGTCTACTCCAACCCCCTAAGTGTTACACTGTGTTTGTATCACACCCCACCCTATTTCATGCAGTCAAAGAATATGTTAGCACTTTGAAAATAAAAGATGATTATGGTAAGAATAATTCAGAGACAGGTCTCACCTGATTTGCCACAACTGCATCCTGTGGATCATCGGGTTCTGCTGCAGCTAACAGTGCTTGTAACGATAACAAGACTGTTCGTAAGGTCATAGCAGCTGCCCTAGAGGAGAAAAACAGCCAGCTCTAAATCAATGAAGCTTCCATTTGTTTTAAAGTTGTAATGTGTCATCCCAGAACAAAATTGAGAAGTACAGTGAGAAAATACATGCAAACAAACAGGCCTGCGCTCCTCTATATGCTGTGAATTTTTTTTTTTTAAAAGATTGTGTGTCTGGAATAAACTCCCCAATGCTCTATTATGAGTGCTACCCTCCCTCATATAAAGGAGGCATTGCCCTTTAAACAAAAAACAAACACACACAAACACAATGGCCAAGGGAACAAAGCTGGGGGCAAATCAGTTTATATGGGGTTCTATGGCAAGGGAACAAGGCTGGGGGGGGGTGCAAGTGGTAGCCACGAATCACAAAAGATGCTGTGTGACCCCTAGACTTGTTCCCCTATATAGGATATATAGGTGAGGGGATAATTTTGTAGTGCTCGCTATTTTGTTTTGTTTTTTTTTTGTTTTTTTTTTAAAGTTCCACAGGGGTGAGCAATGCACATCCCTATGGCACTCAATGCTGTCCATGGTGCTGAAAGCCTTCTCTTTATTTCCCTACTGGCCAAGTAGGGAAGCAGAGAGAGAATCCTGTTCAGCTTCAGGATTGTCGTTGTGTTGGTGATGTGTGAAGGGTGGACATCCCTTCCACATCAACCGCACTTTTACAATCCTGTATGCCAATATGTACCTTCTCCACCCTTCCCCTTGCATCCAACAATTTTAGTGACTATGTCGATGTGTGTGTAGATCGAAATGTCGAAGTGTTTTGAACACATCGACAAGATCATATCGCCACAGCATCGACCTTTAGTGAATCTAGGCTCAGGTCTTAAAAGGGTGAATTGCTATGTACTCCTTGGTGGCAGTACCAGTAACCTCATACTATCAGAATCGTAGGGGGAAGGCAGTTTTATAATGTGAGCACTGTATGACTGCACAGCACATTATGAAGCAATATATTTGCTGGAGACCCCTAACATTCATGGGGATTTATAGCCCCATTTAAAATATGGGAAATTTAGGGAGTTTTAATTTGTCCCATTGGTATAGTTATTTTGTCCAGAATAACTCTATATCCTCTTAGATATTAACCTCATTTTGTTAACAGTCAGCCACTTATTAGTACAGATGTAGCTCTCCCTTTAAGGCTATCCATGTAAGTCTATACTAAACTTTTTTATGAAGTGTTATGCAGGATTCTATTAGAATTGTTTTAGAGATTAAGGACATGAATTCTGCCACATTTGTATTATGTTTCTTGGTCAGAAGACACCTGCACTAAGATCTTTGAGATCACGGCAAAGGCAGAAATCGGCACACTAAGCAGTATTTATAAGACCCATGGGAGTTTCTGCTCAAATGCAAACATAGTGTCCCACTTTCAGAAGTGTTCTATTAAGAAGGATGTTAGGAGAGAATTAACAGGGATAATTTCCTAATCTGTAGAACTCAGCACACAATACATTTCATCCACTTGGGGCATGACTCAGATCAAGGTTTAAATCACAGGAGTAACTGGATCCCATTAACAAGTGCTACAACTTGAAACATTAGGGTAAGTGGTTTCCCATTCTTAACCTACCTGTATATCTTTGGCATGTTTATTCTTGCACATTTTTATTAGACAAGTGATTGCTTCTTTCAATAAATTACTATAGACAGTATGCACAAAAGAGGAGAAATTCTGAAGCAAACCAAGTGCAACATAGGGGACAAACTGGAATATTTCTATTGATTTAAATGGGACGTTTAACTGTTAGAATCTTAAACAGGTCTCTGGGAGAGGGAAAAACAAACAAACAAAAAACATTTTATTCTCTTTACATGCCAACATTCATCTTAACTTGGTCCTAGGCCGTACTACTCCTTTAAAAATACTATTATGCAGAATCTCATGGTGTTTTCTGGGATTCTTTTTTTTATTAGGAAATTGGTTTGGATCTTGCATCAGGCCCCATTTATACTGGCGACACCAACACAGAAGTACTGTGTTGGTTCTGTCATCATGGTGAATGTTAACATGCTGGACTATGGCGCCTTTCATCCAGGAGACTATTGCTTGGTGTTTTCTTTCAGGAAAGCAACAAAGTTGCAGTAAGGAAGGTCTGCACAGACTCCTAGCTATGGGGGCCCACTGGCAGACCATTCACACAAGTCAAGTCAGAGGCTTTAATGCTCATTTCCAACCTCCAATAAATAGCTGACCCACGTAGGCATCAGCCAGTAATACGGTTAGTGCTCTTGTGGACTGGCTGGAAGACACACCTCTGCATTTTTTATTCCTGCCCCATATCTTCCTGGATTTATGCAGAAGAGCTTTTTTTTCCAGACAGATGACACCTATTTCAGCCCTGTGGAACAGTTCTGTCACCTCACTTCTCTCTTGTGTTCTACAGCCAATAAGAGCTAGGGGTTGGGCGATGGCAAGTGTGACAGCTGGGGACCCCAATTCACACTTGCCATCCCCAAGCAATCCCACTACTACTACCAAGCAGCAACTGGAGACTCAAGACTATTGAGGTGATGGTGATGTTCATGAAGCAGCTGGTGGTAGGACTAGCGTGACTGCAACTGATCCTCCTGCTGAGGTGGAAAGGGAGGTGTATGTGATGCCGGGCAGCCACACTAGTGGTCAAGGGAGCCCACAACATTCTCCTGACCCTGTGATTCCCCTTCCCCCAGGCATTGTGCCTCTAAGACATGATACTGAGGAAGGCAGGACTGGCTAGCAGCAGTAATACCATCACATATGAGCTGCCTGTGCCTGCTGCTAGTTCGCCATCTTCACCTGCAGAGATTGCAAGTTTGACAGTAGGGGATCCTCTGGTTGAGCAGCTAAGGTGGAAGAGACATCAATGGCCTTTTTAGCCCAAATGGAGAAGGAATGGGATGGGCATCACAACCACTAGCAGAAATGATATTGTGGAGTTGGCTGCCGCTTTAATTCCTATTTTCAAGGACAGCTGGTTGATGATGAGAAGGCTAGTGTTCCACAGACCTCCATGGACACAGTAGGGATGGGGTCCAGCAGTAGAGATGCAGGACTAGGACAGGTTCCACCTGCCAGCAGCAATACTCCTCCTGGTCCTAGTTGCAGAGCTGATTCTGTGGCAGAATCATCATCATCCTTTGCCCCAGCCAGTGAAGGGGATTGTGGAAGAGAAGAAGAAACAGGCTGTTCTTTCCCTCTTCCCCCTCCCCCCCTGAGGTCCTGGATTTGCGACTATCACAATTTGTGAGAAGTCAGTAAAAAAAAAAAAAAAGGGGGGGGGGGAGAACGCACCTTGGCACAATAATTCTCATAATGCATATGAAATCCAGACACCATGATATTTATGTGAAGCATGCTAAAGCCAAACCCCCACAAAAGAAATCAGGCACCACTGTTGCTGTACCCCATCTCTCCCCAAAGGCAAAAACACGCGAAGCATAAATCGATGAGGAGAAAGAATAGAGAAACCCAGCCAGAGCCTGAAAGTTCAGTGGTGAGTGAAACACATGGCTCACCATCACCTTCTTACTCTAGGGACAGGGCAAGAGAAGACGTAGCAACATTTTATGGAGATCCACCTCGGTCATCGTTACCTTCCCCACCAGCTGATTCTGCAGATGTCAGGATGCGGCAGTTCGTAGCCAACCACTGTGTGGTGAGCTGGCTAATCATGGCAATGTGGTGGAGGATGATCGCAACCAGGACATCGATCAAGGAGAGTCCATCTTGCAGAATACGCTAAGCTGGTCGCAGGGATGGTTCATAATTATTACTACACCTGGATGGTGGTGGTGGGGTGATTATTGATTTTACACTGCTGTGTTTGCTTTCATTTGTACCAGTTGCTTGATGTGAGTGCAAATATGTCCATTCTTCCCCTATTTCCTACAGACATTATGTACATTGAACAAATTCCAACAACACACACACATGATTTTGGAAGAGGGGCAGTAGGAGAAGCGTTATTGGCAATCTTCTTTTCTCCACATATAGCTGAAGTGGTGGGAGCTAGTTGTGGTGCTACTACTGCCTCAGGCACATCACTGGAGCTAGTAGTGACAAGTGGAACCAGGATCATCATCACCCATATCACTGCTGTTCATCCCTTTTACTTGGATTCCTCAGGACTTGTAACTAACAAGCCTAAGTGCAAAAAATTATCACCAATTCCTCAGGGCTTGTGCCTTGAACAAGCCAAAGTCCTGCAATAAGTCTGTATTTCCTCAGGGCTTGGGACAACCACAAGTCTAAGTCATACAAATCACCCTCTATAAAATACTCTATCCTGTCAAGTATCAGCCTGCCCTAGTCACAGCTTACATCAGGGGGTCCCTGTCTGTCAAGTTACGTACCATCTTCTTATTTATAGTTTTATTAACGGTTTCCCCAATCCCAGTCAACAAAACCCCCTCAAAAATTCCCTGTTTAACTGATTCTTTCCCCAGACTCCACCAACAAAGACACCCTCCTCAGATCCCTTTTATACCAGGTCTGTGGGAAATACATTTTGCTATGTGTTGTGTGTAAATTCAGTTTTCCTGCTCATTTCTGTGCAATAAGCTAGGTGAAAAAAAAAAAGTGTAAAATTTTCCACCAAGTGGGAAATGCCATTTGTCATCGATTTTGGTTTGTGATGAACATTTTCACCCATCCCTAATAAGAGCCCTTACACATACATCCAGCAAGATGCAATTTGTGGGGCTGATCAGTACCTACATGTTGTTAACATAGTAACATAGTAAATTAGGTTGAAAAAAGACACAAGTCCATCAAGTTCAACCTTCGCTTCATACCTCAGTAACTAAGAATTTTATAGCTTTCCTGCTACCAATTAAATTAGTCTTTATCAGACCTTCCTGATCTGCCTACTGATAAACAGTATAACTCTGTATGTTCCCTTTTGAAAGAAATGTATCTAATCTTCTCTTAAATGTGTCCATTGTATCTGCCATAACTACCTCCCTGGGCAATGAATTCCACAATTTGACAGACCTTACCGTAAAAAAACCCTTCCTCTGCTGAAGTTTAAACCTCCTTTCCTCTAATCTCAAGAGGTGTCCCCTGGTCACCTGAGCAGGCCTTGGAATAAATAGCTCACCGCTTTATTAATTGTTTTTCCTCTGTATTTTGCTAGTCCAATAGCATTCTATTAAGCTGCACTTTAGCCAGTATGCAGTAGAGTCCCATATGTGAAGCCATGAACGAGAGCAAAACACAACCCTGGAACAGTGATTCTCAGACTTTGTGGTTATGGAGCCCTTTGGTTTCCTATAAAGTCTCTGTGGAACCATAACAAACAAATAATTTGAACCCCTCAGTGACAGAGACATCTCCAATTAACTGTTTGCAATGTGTTTGAGACTTCATCATCCAAAGGGTTGAAACACGGTATCAACAGAAGAGGAGGAGTGTCCTAGAAACATTAGACTTCATTTCAGTTAACCATATAACTGAAAGCAGAAGATCCTAAAAAGGGGGCGTACATAAATACTTTTCTTGGCCCAGTGGGGAATACACGGACCATGGGAGTAATGCATCATCCAGGGCACTTAATCCTGAGTGCCAGAGGAGTACCTAAAGCATTGTGCTTTGCAATGTGTTGAATATCACTCTGGCACTCAAAGGGTTAAACAGTGTTAAACCGCGTACAGTGTCTCTTTTTTGGGGAACCACAAAGAAGGCACACTTAGGAATGACCTGAGGCAATAAACTACTCTTGCTCCTAAGGAACAGTCTTCTCAGGTGTTTTTCATTACTCCAGGAGAACCTGCTCCAAGGAATGGAGAGAAGGAAAGATGGGAACCTTCTCCCTGCGTTTCCCAAAAAGTATTAGGGGAAGCTGAACTAGAACTTGAGGCCTCAGACATGAAGCATTGAGGACCACCCAAATAAGCCCTCTACTGAGGAGCTTGAGTAGTCTCCCACTGAAAGAGGAATCTAAATAGCCATCTTCAGTCTCTTTGTCCTTAGCAGAGCAATCCCCAAAGATGCTTTGCCCCCGAATATGGGGTTCAAGTGCCTAGTGGGAGGTGCAGGGTGTCCCACAGACCAAGTGCTTAGGATCCCCTGAATAGATGAGAGGATAGAGGAGACTGAAGAGATAAGATTCTTAACCCAAACTGGTTCCTGGTCAGCAGATGAGGGCCCTGGAAGGGGTGTAGGGGCCACAATGCAAGAGAGACATAAGGTGCCAGAATACTCCTTGGGAAGTCCAGTCTGGCATGACAAGCATTGGGTAAGAGGAGTTAGGGTGACACTAGAATCCTTGTTCTTGGACTTGTTCATGTGTCCCTTAGGTTCTGATATATGCAGAAGACCCCACTAAATAGTGTAAAATAGTCAGAAATAGTATACAAAATTACTTATCTGACTGCAAGGAGTTAAATTAGCAAGCAGGAGGGAGAGACCAGCCTTTGCGCATTATGCAGAGTCCAGAAACGAAGATGATTATTCTAGGACCACCTAATTCCACGTTTTATTTTGTTTCTTACGACTGAAGAATGGGTTTCTGTGAAATAGTAATTTCCCTTTAAAATTACACCATGGCTCTCTAGCCATCTAAAAACTGCATCCCATGGTAATGGAAGTGGTTGTGTTGCGAGATAGTGCACCTCATAAGGACCACAGTGAAACCACTAACAGCCTCAGAGGTGCAACCGGAGAGATGTCCTATAGAAACTCTGAATTAATCCAAAAATAGATGCCGTAAGTGGACACATCCAATTTTGTGGAAATTAAAGAATAAACCTAAAAAGGTCTGAAAGAGTGAGAAAAAAGTGAGCGAGTCAACAGAAAAGCCCTCTGCCATAAGGACACAGTACCCCAAAATAAAGAAGACGTTTATGGAGTGGTTAATAGCCTTGCAAAGTTACATTACTTGTCAGTGTAGCCAAAAACAGAGTGACTACAGTATATGTAGAAAACTGTGTGTGCAAAGCCAGGCAACAATCCACAAGAACAAGTGAATGCCTGGAAAAAGGGACCCACACACAGGACCAAAGCACTTAATAGGTTAATTTACATGTATTTTTTAGTCTTCAGGCACCCAATACAATGAAATGAGCTTCCAAGAAGCTATAGTGAGGTAAAGTTTGTATAGATAAGCCAGCATTCGCAGGTTTATGGTCCTGGAAAACAGACTTGTGCAGTAGACAATCTATTGATGAGGAAGTCAGGAAAAGGAGCTTGGCTAATAGGGGATTAGCTCCATATGCTAAGAAATAAAAAAAAAAGAAAGCTAATTAAGATGTGCCCATGTTACCTCCTTATCACAAGGTCACTTAAAACAGAGTTTAGCAGGCTGTGGTAAAGTGGAAGGGAAGAGGAATTATCTACCTCAGTAATGGCTGGCATGATCCTAATATATCTCATTGCCCTGACTCTCGCCTCTCCTGTCAGACAATAATAGCTAATTTCCATAATCTGACCAACTGACAATCATACTAATTCCATCGAGATAAAAAAAAAAAAAAAATATACATACATATATACATATATATATATATATATATATATATATATATATATATATATATAGAGAGAGAGAGAGAGAGAGAGAGAGAGAGAGAGAGAGAGAGAGAGAGAGAGAGAGAGAGAGAGAGAGAGAGAGAGAGAGAGAGAGAGAGAGAGAGAGAGAGAGAGAGAGAGAGAGATATTTTATATATAGTTAAATCTAAATGGAGTTGTGCCTTACCATTGGTCTTTCAAGATGTCCAAACATATGGCTCCTGTAACTGAACTAATATTTGGATGCCAGATTTTGGTAATAAACCGCACCTAGAAAACAAAATAATTAAAAGCCTGCAGCCACAAATCAGTGGAAGGCATTTCAAATTAATGTTTTGGGTCATTCAAGAAACTGAGGAAGGGAAATTCTGAAACAAATAAACTACCTTCGGGACACATCAAAATTCTCATTGAGTTAATGGAGCTTAGCCCTTTGTGTGCCAGAGGGGTAAGCAATGCTTACCTCTGGCATTCTGAGGGTTAAGGCCTGAGATGCTACAGTTTTCCCAGCACACTGCTTTGCAATGCATTGGAAACCTGCATGGCATTCAAGGGCTAAAAATACCCATTTAAATCTTTTTTTTTTTTTTTCTTTTTTTTTCAGAACAATATGAAGGGTAAGAACAGAAGTCGCCACAGAGCTACAATATGAACAGTGATGGTAAGAGCTGAAGATAAAATGAGAAGAATAGCCAGATAAGTAAGATCAAATGATCCAGACCAGGGCTGTCCAAGTTCACGCCTCAAAGGCCACCAACAGGCCATGCTATAAGGATTTCCCTGATTACGCACAGCTGATCAGCCACTGATTAACACACCTGTGCTTAACCAGGGAAATCCTTACACCGTGGTCTGCTGGTGGCCCTTGAGGACTGAATTTGGACAGCCTTGATCCATATTATACCTCATGTATCAGTTTCTTAAGCACATTAGTAATGTCTGAATATTAAAGTGTTAGCAATGTCCAAAAAAGAGTTTTTTTGCATGCAGAAGAGCTTAAAAAGCTGAGCTAAATGCAAAAAAACCATCTCTCTCAAACCGCTATGGTTTAAGAGATACAGGCGTTTAAAGGTCGCTGTTTCCTACTGACAGCTGTAAAGCTGTCAGCAGGAGATTCGTGTCTGTCAACACGGAGGCGCTTGAGCAGAGCCGCAATCTAGTTTTTTTTTTACCACAAATCCCTTCATTGGAATGGTCTAAAATGTGTGCCTTGTATTCAGGCACACATTTTAGACCATTCCAATGAAGGGATTCCTTGTAAGTAACGAGATCTCGGCACTTCTCAAGCGACTCAGTGTCGACCACCACGAATCTCCTGCTTACAGCTGTCAGTAGGAAACAGCGAACTTTAAACGCCTGTATCTCTTAAACCATAGCAGTTTGAGAGATACAGTTTTTTGCATTTAGCTGAGCTTTTTAAGCTCTTCTAAATGCAAAAAAACTTTCTTTGGACATTACTAACACTTTAAGTCATCTCTAGGAGTTTGTAACCACCTCTCATAAAGTGTTTGGAACAGTATATATTTACATCCCTTGTCTACAGACCAAAATTTAACCCCTTAAGGACCAATGACAGTCCTGGACACTCATGGCTTGTTACACACTTAAGGACCCATGACGATGTGTGTGTGGCCAGTCCTTAATGGGTTAAATTGTTTAATATGTTTTTCTTATAGTGTAGCTATACCCTCAGTGTGTGCAATTTCAAATCATTTTGGTAAGCCAAAGTGTAATGAAGGGTTGTATCGGATAACCAGAAGTGAATAATTATTTTACTTGCTATAGTCCTAATACTATAGAATAATTGGTTTTGGAGAATAAACTTTGATTTTGAAGTATGCCCAAAAGATATCCCAGAAGTGGCTTGACAGTTGTTTCAAAGATTGTAGAGAAATACTTAGAAATTGCATCCCAACATTTTCATTTGACAGGACACAACCAGAAGCTGTTGACACAAGTCTGCCTCCACAGTATTACATTTTTAAGTTCTTAGTTTCAAGATTCTGAAATGAAAATACAATTTTAGTTGAGGGGTCAATTATACCTCCCACCATTTCAATTACAGTTCATTATGTAAATCTAGGATCACGGACCAGATTACCCAGAAATGTTAAATACAGAGAGACATATGATGAATTGTATAGTTTCCTCTGAATAAATTGCCATGCTATACTTACATTGATTATACTGTGGTTTTCTTTAGCAAGAGATGGTAAATGAGGAAGGTTGACCTGAAAGTGTGTAAATTGATGGGATAGGCTGTATCTTGGTCCCTAATCAGCCACCCCCTTGGGCATTACAAAGGCAGAGTTATGCAAAACACCCCTTTGTGCATTAAATGGGATTGGCTGAGGGCATATAGTGTATTCTCCGACTGTCTGAGGACACCTGGACATCCTCAGCCAAAGAGAATACACTTACATCTTTCAATAAAGTATAGTGGGAGGTGGGACCTGGAATTGGGTTCTGAAATTATCCTGGAGATTGTTTTTCCATAATTATTAGAGTATAAAAGTTTGGTAATCTTTCAAATATATTCCCAGGAATTTTAACTGGTCTGTAACAAGTCTGAAGTGGGTAATGCTTTGCACTTCTGATGTTACGGTTGTTGTACTTTATCAAGCATGTGATTTGTCAGCTTATTGGGAATACTCAGCAAGTGTTACAGAGATGTAGTGTTCTAAAATATCAATTTAATTATTTGGGGACTTTTGGAATTTTCATTTGTTCTGTAGTGCACTTGGTTTGATCCAGAATTGCACCTCTTCAGCTTCCTGAATACAGCAATTCATGTGCAACCCCAGAAATGCTGACATTTTAGCCTTTGCACCAACAGTTACAGCCATCATAGGCTGGTGAAAGCACTGAAAACCTGTGTTATGATGGGTGGAAGGTTTCTGGAATATCATTAAATGACCCTTATAAACAAGAGCATAATAATGAATAAACCAGAATCCTACAATGACAATTGCATCAGTGGGTGGAAATGAACAGAGCAAACTGGATTATCAAGCAACACACGTACATAAACTATATTCTGTCTTCAGATAAACAATTTAACCCTTTAATTGCCAGAGATGTATCCAACACTGACTGGACAATGGAGTTACCAAACACAGACTATTACAAAACTAGAGACATACACTAAGGGCCCTATGTTTAACAAAAATGTTCTGGGGCAATTCAATTGCATCGTATCGGATTATTTTTGCTGAAATAACTACAGATTTAACCTAGTAAAGCAAAATATATATGTAAAACAGATTTCTAAGAGTTGTCTGCAGGATATCATAAAGGGGGAGAGGGCAACAGTCTCTTCCAAGACTCTACTTACCTTAGGAGGGTTAAATGGGTATGTTTCTGGAATTTTGATCTCTAATTGATATCTCCCACCTGTAATAGAAATAAATAAAAATTACAATTATGCTTTTTTTTTTTTTTGTAAACTACATGATTGCTGAATGCATTTGCTAAGGATTCTGGTAAAGTAAATCCTGCAGTAAATATCCAGTGAAGCAATTCTAGGGCAACACCATGCACCACAGTGACTAAAGCAGTTTCCATTTATTTTAATGTCTATTAACCCTATGAGTGCCAGAGGGGTACACAACGCATTGCTTTGCAATGCATTGGGTACCCCTCTAGAACTCAAAAGTTTAACCTCTTGAATGCTAGAGCAGTCTCCACTGAAGAATTATTGTTTTGCTCACAATAGTGCAGCTATTTGCCTCTGAATTTCTGCATACTGTCCATGGTTAAGATAGGGTGAGAAATCTTTGGCTCTCCATCTGCTGGGAACTACAACTCCCATAATAGCCAACCAGTGTAGGTTAAAGCTGTAGTCTTTGTAGTCAGATGGATAGCCAAAAGGTTGCCCACTCCTGGTTTAGAATGAGGTTTACTGATAAAAATACTGCAGTGTCTAATGAATTCAGGTTTCTGTTAACCCTCTGTGTAGGGAAATCTAAGGCCCTCCACCTGTACAGGCCTACAATTTCCATCATCCCCAACAGCCGGAATTGTATTCCTGAACAGCTGGAGGGCCTAACAATGCTTAGACGTTAGAGACATTACCAAAGGATTAAGATAAGCGTGCATATCTCTTATTCTATTGATAAAATATCTGGGTATAATGCGGCTGTGGAGCGGATACTACTGCTGTTATGACATCCATTCTGTGAATCACCTAAATAGCAAGCTGGACCTGCGGTTTCAGAATGCATTCACCTTTCCCAACACGGACAAATAAGCACATATAATACTGATAAGTGTAGAATATTTTATTAACTTGAAACATTTGTTAACTGGTGTTTCACAGATTGCATCATAAATGGGCCTTTATCTATAGGCCTTATGTCAAATACAAAAATTTAGTTATTCTGGTCAAACCAACTGCACTTTAGGAAACAAAGAAATACCTCAAGTTCGAACAAAATGAAGTGATGCTATAAACCCCATGCATCGCATAGCTCTCCAATGCACTGCTTCACAATGAGCTAGAGCAGAAATGTATCCAGGGAATAAATAGATCTTAATTGGTTTAAAACATTGACTCCTAAACACTAAAAATGTTTACAGCTAGTATACATAAAATATGTCATGCTACGTCCTAAAATATAATACACAACATTTACTTAATGGTGTCTCTGCTGTTTGTTTGACAGAAGCGGTGTTTTGTGAATGGGTACTTGTATTGAGAAATTTTATTGTCAGTTGTGTCTATATATTTTGCATTTTATTTAGTTTGCTGTATAAAGAATCATAACATTTGTTGGCACATAAGAATCATTTGTCCCATATACACTGCCCAATTTTCCTACTGGAAAAACCCCAAATCTTACTTGGTCCTCAGTCTATAACCTTATTCCTATCCAATGCATGCGTATATTACCTAACTGTGTCTACCACTTCTACTGATAGGCTATTTCCCTTATCTACCAGACACTGAGCAAAGTAAATATTTAAGTTACATCTAAGCCTCTGAACCTCTAGTTTTAGACTTTGACCCCTTGTCCTAACATTTCTACCCCTTTTAAATATACTTCCCCTCTTGTACTTTGTTGATTGCTTTTATGTATTAGATTACGTTTCTATCATATCCCCCCTTCTAAGCTATACATTTCCAAATACCTTAGTCTATTCTGATAATTTGATCCTGTAAACAATTCACCATTTTAGTAGCAGTTCTATGAACTCTGTCAAGAATATTTGAAGTCTTCTGGAGATGGGGGTCTCTAGTACTGTACACAATACTCTATGTGAGGTCTAACCACAGATCTGTAGATTGACATGACCATCTCCCTTTTCTGCTACCAATGACCCTGGCTATACAACCCAGAACCCTGCTTGCATTCCCCACTGATTTGTTACACTGCCTGCCTACCTTTAAGTCATAAGAAATAACACTCCTAAGTCTCTTTCCTCTGTTGTCTTTGGCAGCACAGTACCCTTAATACTTAATTGTATCTTTGGACTTTTACGTGCCAAGTGCATTATTTTACAGTTATCAACATGAAACTGCAGCTACCACACACTCAACCATTCTTCTAAATTACCTAAATAAATTTGCCATTCGGCTTATTCCCCATGAATGTCTACCTTATTTAAAATCCATCATTTGCAAAAAGGCATATCTTAACTTAAAGATCTTTTGCAATATCAATAATAAAAATATTAAATACAGATCCCTGAGGTACCCAATTAGTAACACTGCCTTCCTCTGTATATTCTCCATTAACTATAACCCTCTGTATCCTGTCACTCAGCCATTATCTTATCCAACTATTTTTACATCCAGACCCAAACACTGCAATTTAATAATGATTCTTTTATGAGGGACAGTGACAAATGCCTTATTGAAATCTAGATAAGCTATATCCACTGCCCCCCCAGGCTATTATTTTAGTTACCCAGTCAAAAAACGACATGATGTTCATTTGACAAGATCTCCCTGAAGTGAACCCATGTTGTTTAGAATCTTGCAAGCCATTTAAATTCACTATTCTCTATTGAAGTATTTCTCTAGGTCACATCTCCCACAACAACCATAGGCTTCAACAGACTTGAACGACTCAGGGGTCCCCAAATGTTATGTTCTGATAAATTAAGGGCTACTTATTAGGGTATAATTCTCCTTTAATTCTCCTATTTAATCAATGGAAATTCATATTTGTCCCTTATGACACAGCTGGTTTGTTCCAGAATTACTCCACAAGGCAATGAATCACAAATACCTTCAACCTCTTGAATTGTAAGAGTGAATGCATTTTTAAATAATGAATATTTTTTCTACTCTAACTCTAAAGACCAGAGGGGTGTGCAACACACTGCAAAGGTTCAAATGAATATATTCAATAAACACAATGTGTACCTGAAGAATAGAAGTCACTGTGATGGCTATCAGGAAGTAAGGTATCAGCAGGTAAGAAAAAAATAAACCAACATAATAAACAGGCTATTGTAGTACTGTATGATAATAGAAAGGGTTGGCAGCAACTTGTGGTTCCCCAGACTGTGGGGCTACATCTACTGTCATACTCAGCTGGACACTGGCTGACTTAAGATGATGGGAGTTGTAGTCCAACAGCTGGAGAGTCTCATATTATCCATACTAGTCTACTTTGCAACATACTCCCGATACTTTCTTGGAAACAATCCTAATGGTCGTTTTCTGGCCCCCAACATCCCCCACAAGTAAACACACGTTTTTCTGTAAAGAGGACTCAGAGGTAGCCAGGTGCTAGAGCAAACATGCACAGCTTTATTCATAAAGGAACAGTTCTGGAAGACGCTAACTGTGCTATAGGGGACACAAAAGTTCTCCAAATCCCCATTGATTTAAACTGGGCTTTTAACCCCTTCAATGCTCAAGAGTTCTCAAACTCTCCATGATGCAGATGGCTTGCTCTGGAATTGCTCCTTTTTCTACTGTACATAAAGCTCACAGTGCTTTTCATTATACTGACAGCAATAATTAAAAAGCTTAACCCTTTGAGTGCCAAAGGGGTAGGCAATGCGTTGCGCACCCCTCTGACACTCAAAGGGTTAAAAAGATACTGGTCAATTTGCACAATATGACCAAAAAGCTAAATGGTGCAAACCAACTTCACCACTTGCAGCAAATACAAATAACCATTTATTTAATTAGGGCTTTTAAGACCCTGAATTAGGGATACGTCTTTTAATGGGTTTGGAAGGGAACTTTGACAATTTTTATTTGCCTACTATGTTTCAGAAGGTTTACTTAATTTGTGTGCACATGGCCCACTGGATATTAGATGGTTTTTCCCCTATCTCTGTTCACTTGTTGTGTCCTTGTTTCTCCCCCAGAGAAATGCATCTTGTGGCTCTCCAAATGTAGCCTAACCACTGACTTTTTCCCCAATCACCCCCTCTGACGGATGTCATTGAATGCAGGTACACACTAGAAATATCCTATAGAATAATTCACTAGGTTGTTTGTCAGAAGCAGTCATGCGCAGTAGAGACTGTCCGAACGCACAGAATGCTGGGAGTTCTGTGCTGGGAGCATTCTGTGCTTTCGGGCAGTCTCTACAGTTCATGACTGTGTCGGCAGCAGGACGCAGAACAGGACTGGGGGGGTGTTGCGCACCCCTCTGGCACTCCAAGGGTTAACATCACCCGGACCTTGGCCTGTGTCCA
This sequence comes from Rhinophrynus dorsalis, assembly GCA_037306005.1. Lineage (NCBI taxonomy): Eukaryota > Metazoa > Chordata > Amphibia > Anura > Rhinophrynidae > Rhinophrynus > Rhinophrynus dorsalis. Next base: position 87,827,993 of record CM074718.1, on the reverse strand, counting down.
CGGGCTTTTACACTAGTCAGCAAATACAGGGCTACATTTGACAAGCTGAATTAGCTAGGTGTACATTCTGTCTTCAGCACCCATGTTTGTTTTTTTGGTAGCCTGTAGCTGGAGTGAAATATGGAATTTCCCACCTAAAAATGTTCTCAAGATCCATATACAGGGTACTTTTCTTATTACTTGTAAAGAGGCTAACGCCCGCTGTTTATTTCATAGTTATTAAATAATTGATATTAGCAAAACACAGACAACTGCATAGAAGAGTGAGAAATATGCAAGCCTTACTTGTTAAACACTTGCATGCCAGGTATCGCAATGAGAAGGAGAAGTCTAACATTCAGGGACTTAAATTAGGAATGACAGTCACCTTTACAATATTCCATAAGGCTCCTCTCTCCCAATGCTGATTCACATAATGCGAGCCATTTACTCAAGATGGATGGTTTTAAATGCAAGTGTGTCGCAGAACAGGCTCTCTTTGTGAATGTAAGCTTACTGGAACTTACTCTGAGAAGAGAGGGCTTCAGAGAGTTCTAGCAAAGATCGTCTTTATTCTGGAAATTGTGTAAAGATAATGGAACTAAACTGGTTTTATTCAATTCTGTGGAATATAAACCACACAAGAAGAAACATCCTCAAAATCCCAATTGCATTAAATGGGGCAAAGGAATGTGCTGGAGAAACAAGTTGTTAAACACCCTACTCATTTACCACCCTAAAGTGCAGTTCTTCATTTTGTTTCTGCACAAGATCCAATCTGCCTACTCAACCTTGTGCCTGCAAAGTATAGCAACATATGTGTTAATCTAGGGGAGTCAGCATTTGGATCCCCTGCTGTTGCAACCTACAACACCCATCAGCCCCAACCAGATAGCTGCTGATTGAAAATCATGGGAGTTGCAGTCATTAACAGGCTCAAAGAATAATTATCCATGGGTTAACCCGTTGTGTTTGCGAGGAGAGTCCTAGGTGTTGGTTCCTTGAGACTCAAAGGGTTAGTAAACCAACTTTGTTCAATAAGGCTATGTTCACATGGATGACTTTACAGTGTTATGAACGTTTTGGAATAGCTCGTCCCAATGTTGCTTTTCACAGTCAATTTCCGCCTTGCAGAACAGATCATAACACATCACTTTGATGCATTCACATACAGATCAAATCCATGTTCCAGCATGCTGATCTGCACCTTGGTTTATAAGCTGCTAAGACCTTTCACATGGATGATTCAGGAGGGTGTGATGACGTTCCTATCCTCCAGTGACTGGACAACAAACAAGGGCATTGGCCAATAAAAAAATGACATAGTTACACATGGTCCAACCTTGTGACACCGCCTCCATATCCATGACAAGAGTGAATATCAGGGAGAACATTGAAGTAAGTTGGCACTGGTAGTTTGGCATGCTCTAAAATGGAGGGCAGCCAAGTCACTCATGTGACTATAGTCTAAGGATTGGACTCCTTGCAGCGATTCTTTTAGCAATGGATTTCATCTCAAATATTTTTTCAGTAGTCTATGGGGAGTTGAACTCTGGTATCACCATAAAATTGAATCCAACACTTAGTATGAGTAATACGTTAGAAACTACTAGACATTACAAAACTTTTTTTATATACTCTTTATAACTACCAAAGTTCTGCAGTTTTTTGGGTAAATTCTCAGATCAGGCCCAAAGACAGTTTGCCTGCAAAAGGTAGAGAAACATATCTTAAAAGATTGATCTCCAGACCAAAGCTTTAGCCACAAGGTGTGACAACAAAAACAGATAATGTGGAGGACTTACACAAAATCTTGCAAGACAAAAATTAGCTTCCAGGCCAGCAGTTCACACTAGATATTGTTCTATTGACCCAGGCAGAGTTGCCCCTGTGGCTGCAAAATTCGCCTTTACTAAGGAGTCAAGGAATTTGATGGCCTAGTTCTTAAGACCTGAAACATCTGGAAGAGCAGTATTTTTGGCCAAACAAAAAACAGGGAGATCAATCTCAGGTAGGGAAACCCAGGAACATAAGAATTCTAAGGAGCGTAGTTTTTCATGTATTACTTATGCTAATAAAACAGTGGATCCCCAGCAGTGAAATGTAGCAAAATAGATTGCACTTTCCATAGAACATTATGGCCATGCAATAGAGCATGGTCAGTAGTTAAAAAGCCCACTCTGTCCCTTCTGCCATAAAGAGGTGCTGAGATATGTCCAGCAACACCTTTCCCATTTATATCTATGAGGCAAAGATAGCCACCACACTGGCTCCAGTTCTTAAAGGGGCCGCGTATCAATAATTAAAGTGAATGAAAGAAAAAAGTGGGACCCCCAAAAAATTAAAAAAAAAAATCATTCAAACACATAGGCAAAGTCTAATGACAACCTAGCAATAAAGATGAAATGTGTAGGTGAAGGAATAAAACTGTGCTCAGCCTGAAATACAAGGAATACAGGATATAAGCCACCTTTGACATTGAAATGTGATGGGGAACGTAATTCAAGAAGGAAAAGGAGTGTCAGTAAATTCCATTGAAAGTGGAAGTCAATAGCGGGACATATTAGAAAAGAACAATGGCACTCAAAGGGTTAACTTAACAGTCTTCTTCTGCAGGCTCCCATTTTTAAAATGCAGAACTTCACCAATAAGGAACAGACTTGTCATAAAGTCAACCCCCACAGGGAAATGGTCCACAAACACACCTGTGAACTGGGCAATCCAACTCCAAGGAAGCCAGTAATTGGAGCTCATCTAGTAGGGGGATTATACAACAGCATATCTAACATAAAAAATAAAAAAAAAAATTTAAAAAATAGACGTAAAAACAAAGAGCAGCGCCAGCTTGGCTTGATCCTGTGGTTGAGAGGACAAGGGAATCGGAATAGGAAGGTGGTTTAGCTGGAGGAAGGGGAGGGAGTCTCTGCCTCAAGGAACCTGTCTTTTTTTCAAGTGCTCTGCCCTCTGGAGGAGGAGAACTCGACCCCATGGTTCTGGTGTTTGTAAGAGAAAAGTCTTTTATGCTCCTATTAGATTGGAGTCTATGGAGTATGTAGGTAAAACTATGCAAATTTGGGATAAAGTGATTCAAGCGGAGGTATATTTTGAAGCTCTAATCTCCCCAAAAGTACAGGTTTTCAGGATCTTCTTAAATGAACAAAAATTCCCACATAAAAAAATGCTGCAAAAGTATCTGGCCTGATAAAAAAAAAAAAAAAAAAAAAAAAAAAAAGATCACTGAGGGTTAAATCTAAACATAACCCTGCCCTACATTCACTATTCAGTCTTGCTCTTAACCCCTTAGAAACTGGAGTTCCGTAGTATCCATGGGTTCAACCAGGGTGTCAGAACACTTTAGTGCACCATGGACATTCACATAGGGTGTCCCCTTTTTTTCCCCCATAAAGATATGGACAAAAATGTGAATGCTGACTTTAAAATGTATAATTATAGAAATTAATATGCACAATATTTGTATTAATTATTCTGATTAGGAGAGCTTACACTAAATATTTATATACTTATAACTTTCATTACGCCATTGATAAATAATTCTACAGGTGCCCCAAAAATTCCTGATTACATGTTAGGGGTTCCTAGAGATTGAGAACCACTAGCTTAACCTTTTGCGTGCCAGAGAGGTATCCAACACATCGCAAAGCAATGCATTTGATACCTCTCTGGTACTCAAAAAGTAAAGAATCCAAGATAACTAAAATAATGACATTTTTCTTTTTATTTTAGCCCTTTTGGAAACAAAGCACTGCTATAGACAAAGTTTTTTTGTGTCCAACCAGACTTAGCCAATTGCGGACTAGGAGGATGTGAAACATGCATTGCACACAACTATGAGTGCCAGAGAGGTTGCTGTGTTGCTTATCCTTCTGGCACTCAAAGGATTAAGGGCTTAGCATAACCCAAAAAGTAACAGTACAAGTATAAAACAGTGCAGTAAATCAACAGTGTTAACCCCTTGGATGCCAGAGTATCAAGTAACACTTTGAAAAGCACACAAAAAGGTTAAAACGGGAACTATTATCCGACATGAAGTTAAATCCCTTACCCATCTGGCGACTAGCTGAACAATAGTGCTAGTCGCCAGAATAATTACTGCTCCAAGGACTGACAGCTAGGAAACAGCACAGACATCTTTGCATAGTGACGTCTGTGCGCCTGCGCTATCAGTCCCAGTCTGCTGTAAGCGGCATTGCTTGGTACCCCTAAGGTATGGAAGGGACTGACAGCGCAGGTGCGCAGACGTCACTATGAAAAAAATCTTCTAGTTTTGTAGAAGTTAAAATAATAAACTAAGTACCACTATGGTTTGAGAGATATTCGCATTGACAGCTCCTCCCTCCCCTTCTCCTGAGGTCAGCTGTAAAGCTGACAGCCGGAGATTCAAGTCGTCCAACTCGAAGTGGCTTTTCAGCACAGCCGAAATTGCATTATTTCAAAAGAATTACTACATTGTAATGGTCTACAAAGTGTGCCTGGTTTGCAAGAACACTTTGTAGACCTTTCCAATTAAGTCATTCTTTTTAAAGAACGTGATTTCGGCTCTTCTGAAGAGCCACCTCACGTTGTACGACATCAGCTGACATCAGGAGAAGGTGGTGGGGGGGGGGACTTTGAATGCCTACATCTCTCAAACCATAGCGGTTTGAAAGATAGGATTTGTGGCACGTAGTTTATTATTTTTACCTCTACAAAACTAGAACTTTATTTATGGGACATTACTGTCCCTTTAAACTCAGCAGTGAAAAGTCAGTCTTTCCATACATGTATTTCCATAATCCTGAACACATATGATTCATCTGGCCTTATTAGAAAAAGCAATTAGCTGACTCATTCTGTTCATTTGTTTTCTCATTAAACTGGTCCCATGATTGTGTCAAGTGTAATGGGATGTTGGTTGGTGATATAATCCTTCTTGTAAGAAGCAGAAAAGTTAACCCTTTGAGTGCCAGAGGGGTACGGAACGCATTGCAGAGCAATGCGTTCCGTACCCCTCTGGCACTCAAAGGGTTAAGAATTGAAATGCTACTCTCGTCTCGCAAAAATCTGTTTTATTTTCCCCATTCAAAAACAATTGTCACTAACTCTTTGAATGTCAGTTGATGTAGAGCAGTGCATTGAACATGTTGAACACCACTGGTACTAAAATGTTTAAAAAGATACTGAACTGTAATCTAATGTAGAGTGGCATCAAACCAATGCCTCTTACAGCCTGTACTAAACGTGTTCCATAACCCAGTCTCTTTTTGTCTTCTCTCTTTTGTAAATTGATAATAACTCAACCAAGTACAAAATAAAGCACTTTGCAACACAGTTACCAAACATGACATCAAACATAGTAAAGATTGTCATTTCTCAGAGAAATGGTATGACCTGAGAATAGCGCAGTTTGTGATCAGAAATTAAAGCTACAGACCGATTAACCTTTTGAGTGCCAGATGGGTACACAACACAGTGCCAAGCAATGCGTTAAATACCCCTCATATGTCACTAATAGTTCCCTGCAGAGAGAAAGGTATTTACCAAGCAGCTGCTTTGATAAATATCCCTGTATGCAAAACATTTTGAAGGATCAGTATCTTAAAAACTGCAATACATTGATAAGTGTGTGGGTTCTTCTGTCCAATAATTATTAACCCAGGCAGATTATTATTATTATAATTATTCTTTATTTATATAGCGCCAACTAATTCCGTAGCGCTGTAGAATTGGGAATAGACATACAGAGGTATTAAATAGTACAATCAGATGTGGAGATGTGAGGAAATGTGAGCAAGATGCCGATTTACTGAAAAGATCTGGATTCTGGGGCAAAGCAATTGCACTACAGGGACAAATAATTCCCTTTGATGCACGTGGGGCTCTTCAACCTTTAAACTCAAAGGGATAAAAGCCCCATTTACTTCAAGGGGAATTTTAAGAACATGCATTTGTCCCTATAGGGCAGTTGGCTTGCTCCAGAATAAACTGTTCTTTTCAGAAATCTACATGAGAACTAGAAGATGTAAGGTGTGAGATTCCAGAGGGATATATGTACATCTATGCTGCTGAGCAGAGGAATATGGCGTTTTGTTACTAAAACAGTCTTGCAGGAAATTGTAAGGAATATTTTTTGTGCAACAGTAAAAGTGTAAATTGCACTGTGTGATTAGAAGCAAGATAGGCTCCAGGGCCAGAACATTTAGTGCCACATAAGGCCCACATGCGGTATATTCACCATGTTGGCACCATCATCACAAGAGAGTAAGGAGTTGGAAAAGGTGATATCAAAGGAAGAAATTCCTCCCCAGAACTTGTTCATACAACTGTAGAACTGTTTCCTAGTTCTATTGCTTCTCAGCAGCCCCATCTGCCTTACTGAAGCAAAGTCTAGTTCAGGGGTAGTTAACTGCTGAACCTCCAGCTGTTGTGGACTACAACCCCCATTATCCCCTTGTTGGGGATAATGAGAGTTGTAGACCATCAGCTACAATGACAACAACCGACTGTCCCTTATCTAGGACATTTCACAACGGTTTTCAGCAGCTCAATATTCCCTCTGCAACTAATACTGTACCACCTCAGCCCCTTCCCCCATTCTCTCAATCCACCTGCCTCCCCCTGATTTCTCTCCCCCCTCACCCTTCCTATATAGGTTGTGTCCATTTCATCCCAAATCTCCCACTACATCCAAATATTAAATCACTCAAATCCTGACACTATACACCTGCAGAAGGGAGCCCTATGTAAGGCAAGTAGCATTTGATACCCCAGGATATTAAGGAAGTATCACTTACCTTCATACGGTGTGTCTGGTGGGCCAGCTATTTCTCCTCGCAGCTCTGAGAAATTCTCATCTACTAGGTCTACTTTGATTTGGTTTTTGCTAGTCTTAAACAAAAAGAAATGATAAAAGAAAAATTAGTGCCAAAATGGAGAATTCAAGGGGTTACAAGAAACATTTAAATCAGTGGGAATTAGCATTTAACTACAGTGCAGAACGTCTGCCCTAGAATTGGTCCACCTTTGCATATCTACATATTGTTCTTTGTATCAACGTAGTCTATTTTAACACTGTGAGTACAACACATGAATGAATGTTTATTTATATAGTGCCACAAGTGTAAACAGCGCTTTAGAATTTAAACCATGACAAGTCATTCAGAACCACAGAGGTTTTTTTGAACACTGAATTCTGGGATGGCAGAGAGGGAATTAGTTCTCCATAGAATGTGACAAACTGCAGAGTCATGCTGTCAGTTTGAACTTTCAGAAAGTAATTCACTTCCTGCCTGTCTGAACTGTTACCACATTTCAATATAGCCACTCAATGCACTTAGTCTTTAGCATCGAAGGCAACTATTTTGTTTTACCCCAATGGTCCAGGTATGCACTACATGCAACAAAATGGTACCTGCCAACATTACAGAGGAGAGTGGGATAGGGGTATAACAAAACTGCCCACTAAAGTTGGACTAAACAAGTTAAGTGAGTGGCTTAAGCTTTTTACTTGTTGTACTGCTGCCCCCCCCCCACAAAATGCAAAATATGGCGGTCTAGAGGGACTCTTCCCAAAGCCCATGGGGCTGAAGTGTGAGCTTTCAGAGTAAGGACCATCATGGGGTCAAAAAGACAAACTACACACCTGCAGAAGGACAACAATGGCAACAACAGTTTCCCATCTGTAAGTAAGACAAAGTATAACCGACAGTTTCTCTGTAACAGATTTCTCAATATGAACTGGTGGAAATACAAGAGCCATCATTACCAGTTTGTTCTACGGGAAGGGTTTTAAAAGGCATTCCACATTATCTAAGAAATGCCAGTCACAAAAAGACGAAGAAACAGACTTCCTTAGGGAGCTATAGACATTTCCAGTTAATTTCAAAGCAGTGTTGGTATGGCAGTGCAGCACCAAAACGTCACTTGTTTAGCCCCCCACCTCATGAATCAATTTTGGTTCTCTGACCAAAAAACAACGGAGGGGAACCATATTTCACTCTTTAGCAAATATGGCACCTTTTGAGCAAAACCGCTAATAGCTACACATATAATGGGACAGCAACCTCTTATTTTGACCTTATGTATTATGCAGCTGCAGAACATGTAAAGTCAAATTGCCTACAATTTTACTTTTTCATTTTCACTCTAAACAGTTTTATGTCCACGATGACGAGAATCCCTTGATCAGAAAAGTCAGCTCTTAGGTTGGAACACAACCAGCTTCCATAGGGCCGTATGTTTAAAAAAGTGCACGAGTTCTGAGATTTGCACTATAGAGGTAAACTAAAATTTCCCCTTGATTTAAATTGGGGTTTTAACCCCTTTAACGCTAGAGAGGACTTCTGACATTCAAGGATTCAAATCCCCATGTAAATCAATAGGCCTTTTTAGTTCTCCCCTATATAATGCAATATGTTTGCCCCAGAGCTCCTCCACTATTCTTTTGAACATACAGCCCTATGTGATTTTCTGAGAAGCCTATCACGAATGGTTATGGACAATCCATGTACAGCCAAACGTGACTGAATTGCAGTACTTCAAATCTCATAGTTCAGTCTCTCATGGGAACAATACAGCTCACAGTGACCTCTCTTTTCAGAACCCCATTCTGCAGCCTCAGCTTCATCGGTATGTCTGTTCCAAGGTGTATCTACATCAGTGGTTTTCTCAACCCATGCCCTCAGTGGCTACTAACAGGCCAGAATTTGAGCATTTCCTTGTTAGACCACAGGTGAGTTAATCAATGTGAATGAGCCTCTGATCAACACTCTTGTGCTCTAGCAGGGAAATTCCTAAGTCCTGGCCTGTTAGTGGGTCCTGAGGGCAGGAGTTGAGAACCACTGATCTACATGACAGGTTCACTTGTCAGTGGGGTGGTGCAGTATGCGATTCTGTGACTACCATTGGAACAACACTGGAGTGTCAATCTCTTTCCCTTCATCTTCTCACACAGACAAGGACATGCATATTTTTCTAGTATGTATATAATTATGTTTGTATATAAAAACTAGCAAAAGGGGCACAATGCTGTCCGTGGGAATTAAGTCCTTTGAGTGCTTGAGGGGTATTCTCCTCTGTAATTGACAATGGTTTGGTTATGTTTGTGCCAGTGAAAGGGTGAGGTGTTTGAGGTCCAAAGAGGTATCCATGCAGTGGAATGTGTTGGCTAGGTCTTTTGCACTGGAGGAACACAACACATTTGCACATTTGCTTTGTTTTCTTTAAAAACCTTCAGTGTCAAAAGGTATGGAACACATTCCACTGCATGGATACCTCTTTGGCTTTCAAACAGTTAATCTTTTCACTGCTGCAAATGCAGCCAAACCATTGTCAATGAATGTGTTGAATACCCCTGAATCACTCAAAGGAGACACACTCATACATTAATACTCAGAGAAACATACATATATAAATACATACATAGAGAGAGATACATAGATATTATTATAGTGGCAGTGTGGGACAGCGTTGCAGTCTGTTTTCTATCATTGTATTCAGTTATGTTAAGTGGCAGTTTTTCAATATGTGTTTTGTGAAGTGTGTGCTAGTTGTACTACAGAGTTCACACATACATACATACATACATAGAGACACATATATAGAATCATACAGCATATACACACACACCTACACTTTATTATACATAGAGACGCACACATACATATACAGACACAAATCTACCTACCTCACTGGAGGGCTGACATGAAGGGGGAAGGTGGAATGAGATAAAGTGGACATGTGTTGGACACAGTGTGCACTGTTATGTCTGTAGTGTACATGTGTGTGCTGGCCTCTCTACAGTGTACATGTGTGTGCTGGCCTCTCTACAATGTAACTGTGTATACTGGTGTCTGTACATTGTACGTGTGTGCTTGCTGGACTGTGCTGTTTACCTGTGTGTGTTGGCATGTGTGCAATTATATCTGTGTCGTGTACATGTGTGTGGTTGCGTTGTCCTGGAGTCTGCAGTTTACTGCAGGTTTTGTGACAATACCTAGAGTATGTTAAAAATAGGTTTGTGAGTCATTACAGCCCCCTTTCACCTTCAACCTCATGAGAACACAACAGTGCACAACCCTCAAGAGTCATGACCACATCAGTTTTGTGTCACAGTCACCGCTGAGTAGAGCATCCTGTTCCATGATTAGAACCCCTGCTACATACCTTCTGAGCACAAATGGCATTAATTAAAGGGATAATAATACTTAAAATGTAAAAAAAATAAATAAATAAATAAATAAATAATAAAAAAAAATTATGTTGTAGAGTTTATCCCACTGAGTAAAACAAGGGTACTCTCACTCCTGAAAGGTGTTTTATTCAAGAGTTATTACAGCTCAAATTTGAATTACTTATGTGTAATATCACAGTGGCCTGAAATTGTAGAGTGGCGCTGTTGCTATACCATCATATGTAGATTTATGGTCCCGGGACCAGAGCTGTCCATAGGATCGTGTAGCAACAGCACCACTGTACAATTTCAGGCCACTGTGATATTGCACCTAAAAAATTCAACTTTGACTGCCAATGGAACAAGACTGGACTGTTAGACACACTGGTAGCCACAGAATCACAAGGTATATGGGAGGGGGATCTGTGGCTAGCTGGTAAGTGGAACCAGTCTAGGGAGTCACAGGTATATGGGGGGGGGGAATCTGTGGCTAGCTGGGAAGTGGAATCAACCTAGGGAGTCACTCAGTGTATGTGGGGAAATCTGTGGCTACCAGTGAGCAAGTCAATAAGGTTATGGGGGTGGGGGCATCAGACAATGTATGTGGGGATCTAGGGCTACTGCTGGGCAAGGGAACAAGGCTGGGGGGGGCGGTCACACACAGTGTACATGGGGATCTGCAGCTACAAAGTGAACAGGGTAACAAGGCTGGAGGGTCATTCAGTGTATGTGGGCCTATGTACCAATGAATTCAAAGCAAACAGGGTAACAAGGCTGTAGGGTTATTCATTGTACGTGTGGCTCTGTACCAATGAATCCATCCCCCCCCCGATGGATTCATTGGTACAGAGCCCCACAAACACTGAATGACCCTCCAGTCTTGTTAGCCTGTTGACTTTGTAGCCGCAGATCCCCATGTACACTGTCTGAAGACCACCCTGCTTTACTGACTTGCTCACTGGTAGCCACAGATGCAGAGTGTGTGGGGCTTTGCAACTACTTGGGGGGGGGGGGCAGACAGTGTATGGCTGCTATGGGTCCAGGCTGGGCAGTGGGTTTTTTTGTCATTTCTTTATGATGTGTTTCCCCCAAATCAGACCAGGAGGCATCAAAACCCCTCCTTCTACTCCCAACCTCCTACCAACACCTGTAAAAATAAATAAAAAATAAAGCACAGTATGGGATCTATTGGTCCCACAGTATGTGCATTTTAAAGATAAAGTCAAACCTAGTGGAGGGCCTGTCCTGGTGCCACCCTCCCCACCAACATTGATTGCCAGTGTGTGCCTTGAAGATCCTCCTACTCAACCCGGGCATACACAGAACGCCAGCTTGAGGAGAAGAATGTGACGAGATTGCCTTCCTGGTTGAAGCATTGCTCATCTATGCTATTGGATAGGTGGTCAATGCTCAGGGGGCATCAGGAGGTGTCCCGATGCCCCTCCACAAAGTCTGGCTATCATTTATTAACTACATATACTGTAGGACCAATAGTTACTGCATTATGTGCATTTTTTTGTTTTTTTTTTGTACAGGATTGCTCCCTCTTTCTTTCTTTTCATGCAATTTAAGTGTATACAACCCTAGTTCATTTTTTTTTATGTATTTGCATTCCTTTAGCCCTTTAGAGTCCAGAGGGACGATGCACTAAGGTGTGATACGAAGGTGATAACGTGCAGATAACCTCTCTATTGATATCACTTCTCCAAAGTTCAGGAAATCTTAGTACATTGATCTCCATAAAACAAAGTAAGAATTGGAGATCTTAGTGCATAGGCTCCACAGAATAACATAGGAACTGGAAAAGTGATATCACTGGAGAAGTCATCTGCGCTTTATCACTCCTTAGTGCATAACTCCCACTATGTCCTTATGAGATTGAGTGACCAACCTGATTCCTCTAGAGCAGAGGTCAGAAATGGAACCCTACAGAGTCAAGACAGTGCTTGTTCTAGGAACCTATCAGATTATTATGGGTGCGCCAAAATTTCGGTAGCCGAAACGTTTCGGACGAAAATGGCATTTTCAGCAAAAAGCTGAAATAAAAAAAATGGCCAAAACAGGGCGCCGAAACAGGGGAAGCTCTCTCATTGCTCCCTGAACTGTCAGAGCCTTGTTATGTTAAGTCAGTGTCCTCACTTCTGCGGCATGCTCCCAGAACGTTATAGTTACATAGAGATGGTTTTGCTCGTTATGTTCAGTCAGTGCCCTCACTTCTGCAGCATGTTCTCAGAACGTGTTAGTTCTCCACTTTAAAAGTTGCTATCTTCACTTTACTACAAGTCCCATCATCCTTACCTTGCCTGGTGCTGAACATAGCTTTGTTTGAGTGCTAAAGAGAGTTGTGATTAAGCGCTGCCCCGCTTCCTACCCTGCTTTGCAAGCAGAATACAGGGTGGGGAGAGACAGTAAGGCAGTGCTCATTCACAACTCTCTTTAGCACTCAAACAAAGCTATGTTCAGCACCAGGCAAGGTAAGGATGATGGGACTTGTAGTAAAGTGAAGATAGCAACTTTCAAAGTGGAGAACTAACACGTTCTGAGAACATGCTGCAGAAGTGAGGGCACTGACTGAACATAACGAGCAAAACCATCTCTATGTAACTATAACGTTCTGGGAGCATGCCGCAGAAGTGAGGACACTGACTTAACATAACGAGGCTCTGACAACACTTTTTCATAGATTGCAGGCCATTTATTTTGCAGAACACTGCATATTTAGTTTGATATTTTAATCCATACAGTGTTATGCTATGTTGTAAATTTTAGAGTAAAGTTATATTAAAGCAATGCACCCTGGGACTTGTAGAACTGTTTAGCAAGTAGTATTGGTCACCTTCAGCTCATGGGACTTTCACTTTGACTGTGCCATTGCACTTGCTCTACTATATTTAGTTTCTTTTGTTAGCCCTATAAACTAAAAAAAGTCATTTTCGGTTTTCAGCCAAGTGCATCCTAACGTTTCGGTACAAAATGTTTGTTTTGGTGCACCCCTACAGATTATGCAGTTGTAATCATTATAGCAGTCATTTTAATTTATATTCCTGTGCAAAACTAGGGCCATCAGTATATAGGTATACTACTGACACACACATAAATAATTAAAACTATACAAACAAGCACCCACAGGTCTGAAAGCAAAGAGAGTGTTTTTAGCTATAGCCAAGTAACAACATCACTACGGTCCTTAATAACCCTTACCATACAATACAACCAAGTGTAATGCATATGTTTTCAAATTAAATCATAAGGAGACAGCACACTTGCACCCTGTTATCAACTGTTTACAACTCTATATTTCAAAGAGATGGAGCATCATACCTACACATGCACACAAAACTTCCAAGGACTTCACTCGCTTTATTGTTCTTGTTCTGGCATGGGCAACATTAGGCCCTTCAGGTTCTACCAGACTACAGTTCCCATTATTCCCTGGCAGTCATTGAATGTATGATGGTAGTTGGAGCCTCATCTGTCCTACTGTCACACACCTTTACCTGACCCACTATACAAGATCCTGTTTTACACCCTAATCTGCCTCTCCCTGTGAAAAGGCCTCATATGCAGCCCCTACCTGCCCCATACACAGCAGGGCATCTCACGCACGCTCACCAGTCCCTCCCCAGCAGGGCGTCCCGCGCACGCTCACCAGTCCCTCCGCAGCAGGGCGTCCCGCGCACGCTCACCAGTCCCTCCGCAGCAGGGCGTCCCGCGCACGCTCACCAGTCCCTCCGCAGCAGGGCGTCCCGCGCACGCTCAACAGTCCCTCCGCAGCAGGGCGTCCCGCGCACGCTCAACAGTCCCTCCCCAGCAGGGCGTCTCGCGCACGCTCACCAGTCCCTCCCCAGCAGGGCGTCTCACGCACGCTCCCCTGTCCCTCCGCAGCGGGGTCTCTCACTCACACCTTCCTGTCCCTCCGCAGCGGGGTCTCTCACTCACACCTTCCTGTCCCTCCGCAGCGGGGTCTCTCACTCACACCTACCTGCCCCTCCGCAGCAGGGCCTCTCACTCACATTTACCTGTCCCTCCACAGCAGGGTCTCTCATTTACCTGTCCCTCCACAGCAGGGCCTCTCATTTACCTGTCCCTCCACAGCAGGGCCTCTCATTTACCTGTCCCTCCACAGCAGGGCCTCTCATTTACCTGTCCCTCCACAGCAGGGCCTCTCATTTACCTGTCCCTCCACAGCAGGGCCTCTCATTTACCTGTCCCTCCACAGCAGGGCCTCTCATTTACCTGTCCCTCCACAGCAGGGCCTCTCATTTACCTGTCCCTCCACAGCAGGGCCTCTCATTTACCTGTCCCTCCACAGCAGGGCCTCTCATTTACCTGTCCCTCCACAGCAGGGCCTCTCATTTACCTGTCCCTCCACAGCAGGGCCTCTCATTTACCTGTCCCTCCACAGCAGGGCCTCTCATTTACCTGTCCCTCCAATGCAGGGCCTCTCATTTACCTGTCCCTCCAATGCAGGGCCTCTCATTTACCTGTCCCTCCACAGCAGGGCCTCTCATTTACCTGTCCCTCCACAGCAGGGCCTCTCATTTACCTGCCCCTCCACAGCAGGGCCTCTCACTCACGCCTACCTGCCCCTCCACAGCAGGGCCTCTCACTCACGCCTACCTGCCCCTCCACAGCAGGGCCTCTCACTCACGCCTACCTGCCCCTCCACAGCAGGGCCTCTCACTCACGCCTACCTGCCCCTCCACAGCAGGGCCTCTCACTCACGCCTACCTGCCCCTCCACAGCAGGGCCTCTCACTCACGCCTACCTGCCCCTCCACAGCAGGGCTTCTCACTCACGCCTACCTGCCCCTCCACAGCAGGGTCTCTCACTCACACCTACCTGCCCCTCCACAGCAGGGTCTCTCATTTACCTGTCCCTCCACAGCAGGGTCTCTCATTTACCTGTCCCTCCACAGCAGGGTCTCTCATTTACCTGTCCCTCCACAGCAGGGTCTCTTATTTACCTGTCCCTCCACAGCAGGGTCTCTTATTTACCTGTCCCTCCACAGCAGGGTCTCTTATTTACCTGTCCCTCCACAGCAGGGTCTCATTTACCTGTCCCTCCACAGCAGGGTCTCATTTACCTGTCCCTCCACAGCAGGGTCTCATTTACCTGCCCCTCCACAGCAGGGTCTCTTTTACCTGTCCCTCCACAGCAGGGTCTCTTTTACCTGTCCCTCCACAGCAGGGTCTCTTTTACCTGTCCCTCCACAGCTGGATCTCTCATTTACCTGTACCTCCACAGCAGGGTGTCTCATTTACATTTACCTTTCCCTCCACAGCAGGGTGTCTCATTTACATTTACCTGTCCCTCCACAGCAGGGTCTCTCATTTACATTTACCTGTCCCTCCACAGCAGGGTCTCTCATTTACATTTACCTGTCCCTCCACAGCAGGGTCTCTCATTTACATTTACCTTCACAGCAGGGTCTCATTTACCTGTCCCTCCACAGCAGGGTCTCATTTACCTGTCCCTCCACAGCAGGGTCTCATTTACCTGTCCCTCCACAGCAGGGTCTCATTTACCTGTCCCTCCACAGCAGGGTCTCTCTCATTTACCTGTCCCTCCACAGCAGGGTCTCTCATTTACCTGTCCCTCCACAGCAGGGTCTCTCATTTACCTGTCCCTCCACAGCAGGGTCTCTCATTTACATTTACCTGTCCCTCCACAGCAGGGTCTCTCATTTACATTTACCTGTCCCTCCACAGCAGGGTCTCTCATTTACATTTACCTGTCCCTCCACAGCAGGGTCTCTCATTTACATTTACCTGTCCCTCCACAGCAGGGTCTCTCATTTACATTTACCTGTCCCTCCACAGCAGGGTCTCTCATTTACATGTACCTGTCCCTCCACAGCAGGGTCTCTCATTTACATGTACCTGTCCCTCCACAGCAGGGTCTCTCATTTACATTTACCTGTCCCTCCACAGCAGGGTCTCTCATTTACATTTACCTGCCCCTCCACAGCAGGGTCTCTCGTTCACATCTACCTGTTCCTCTTTATCAAGACACGCTATACACCCCTATATAATGCAACCCACTATGAACAATCAATTGTCTCTTTATAACAGTGCCCTGATCTACTTCTCTATAGCAGTTCTCAACTACCTCTTTATAGCACTTATATGTAATATTCACTTACCTTCTTATAGTAGTATTTATTACGCATAAATATCTAACAATATGAAGCTTCTCTGTGGACATCAGTACAACCTCATCTCACCTCTTCGCTTTTGAGCACCTCCTTGAACTCCCTCTTGATCCTCTGCGCCGCAATGTTGGCCATGACTGCCCCAGCCTCTCTATATCTGCTCGCTGTGTGTCAGCGTCCCCCCAGCACTAACTACTCTACACGTGTGATATGCCAGACTTCCTCTCAGTGTTCTGCCGGCCCTAACTGCTCGGCCTCCCCCGCCCCGGAGAACAAGCCCCAGCACAACACTATGCTGCAAAATGGCGATCTTGCGCTTGCGCAGTGCGCCGGACTGGGCGGACGCAGGAAGAACTTCCTGACAGGGTCCTGAATTGTGTCACCGTGACGTCACCAAACGCCACGGCCACCCGGTGCATTAATGTGACGTAAAAAATCTACAAACAAGCTCTACTGTAACGTAATTATACACAGTGTGTCCCCTTACCATTAATCCAAGAACTGCTCTGTAAAGAAGTACAACCAGGGTTGTCAACTACTGACAGTTTTTGTCTTACTGATAGTATAATAAATACTTACCTCCCAACATTTCAAATGGCCAAAGAGTGACGCTTGTGTTTTAGTTGATTTTTCTGGGGGAGTGGCTGGTGGGCAGGGCATTATAAAGAATTGTTAGGATATTTCTTGATCTATTGGCACCTCTTTGTGTAACCAATAAATGATTTGGAACAAGAGCAAAGTATTTTATTTACGCAGATTAGTTTATAAACACATATACTAAAGATTAACAACACATTTATATAAGTTTTGTTGCTGTGGAGCTATGTAATACACAACTCATTCCTTCTGAACTCCAGAAAAGAGGGACAGAGGGATTTGGGTCTCAAAGAGGGACACTTGGGAAGTATGATAAATATGCCTGAAAACACTTTGGACACTGAGACGTATGGCATTGAGCCAGATCTCATGGTGAAAGAGAGGTAATCCTTATCTTTACCTCCAAAGTGTTGCTCTATAGGAGGAACAGTCTGAGACTCAAATCCCTTTTTCCCACACTGTTGTCCCTCTTTTTGGAGCTCAGACTGTGTAGTGTGTATTTAATTGTATCACTGTTCCATGTTAATGTTTGTTTAAACCCGAGTAATATGCATGTACAAATTAGTATTTGTAAATACAATACATTGGTGTTGCTGTAAATTATTTATTCAGTTACACAAAGAGGTGTCAATAGTAGGGTGACCAGACGTCCCCGGTTTCCGGGGACAGTCCCCGGATTGAAGGCACTGTCCCCGGATAGAAAGTGTCCCCGGATATGTCCCCGGATTGAGCCTTCAGCTCAGCCACATGACATTACTCATTCGTGATGATGATTGGCCACATCATGCACACTGCAGTACGCAGCGTAATCCAACCTTGCCCTCCTACCTTGGCTTGGCATCTGCAAATGAGCACGTTGTGGCTGTACTGTTCAGAGTCAGAGCGGGAACGCCTGTCAGATACAGAATCGAGTCATCCCTGAGGTACTGATGCATTCCTCTGACTTCATTGAGATGTCAAGTTAGTGCTGGGAGGGGGGGCAGTGGCGCTTACCATGGGGTTTGCTTTTTGTGTCAGACCTACTACCAGACTTAACCCTTTCAGTGCCGGTGGGGTATGCAATGCATTGTGTGTGTACCCCCTGTCACTCAAAAGGTTAAAGTACATCTTCTTAACCTTTCATCCTTGCACACTACGCTTGCTCTGTTTTAGCACATATAAAAAGGTGTAATCTCTATACATTTATTTTATTGCTCTACACATTCATAGCGCGTTGTGATTCACTTTGGTGATTCAGTGTGTGAGGGAGGACAGGGTGAACAGTATGTGTGGTGGACAGTGTTGAGGTGGACAATATGGTCAGTGTCAAGGTGGGCAGTGTGGAGTAGGACAGTCTGGGCAATGTGGGGGTGGACAGTGTGTGAGGGAGGACAGGATGGACAGTTTGTGGAGGAGGACAATGTTCCTTTGTACAGTGTGGGCAATGTGGGGCTAGAAAGTGTGTGTGTGTGTGTGTGTGTGGGAGGGGGTAAAGTGTGTGGGGGGTAGTGTTGAGGTGGACAATGTGTGGAGGTGGGCAGTGTTTGTGTGGAGGAGGACAGGGTGGGCTGTGTGGGGGAGGATAGGGTGGGCTGTGTGGAGGTGGACAATGTGAGCAGTGTGTGGAGGTGGGCAGTGTGTGTGGTGGTGGGCAGTGTGTGTGTGTGTGGAGGAGAACAGGGTGGGCAGTGTGGAGGTGGACAAGGTGGGCAGTGAGTGGAGGTGGACAATGTGAGCAGTGTGTGGAGGTGGGCAGTGTGTGTGGAGGAGGACTGGGTGGGCAGTGTGGAGGAGGACAGGGTGGGCAGTGTGGAGGTGGACAGGGTGGGCAGTGTGTGGAGGTGGACAATGTGAGCAGTGTGTGGAGGTTTACAGTGTGGACAGTGTGTGGAGATGGACAATGTGGGCAGTGTGGAGGGGGTCAGGATGGGCAGTGCATGGAGGTGGACAATGTGAGCAGTGTGTGGAAGAGGACAGGGTGGGCAGTGTGGAGGGGGACAGGATGGACAGTGCATGGAGGTGGACAATGTGAGCAGTGTGTGGAGGTGGGCAGTGTGTGTGTGTGGGTGGGCAGTGTGTGTGTGTGGAGGAGGACAGGGTGGGCAGTGTGGAGGTGGACAAGGTGGGCAGTGTGTGGAGGTGGACAGTGTGAGCAGTGTGTGGAGGTGAACAGTGTGGACAGTGTGTGGAGGTGGACAATGTGGGCAGTGTGTGGACGTGGGCAGTGTGTGGAGGAGGACAGGGTGGACAGTGTGGAGGTGGACAGGGTGGGCAGTGTGTGGAGGTGGACAATGTGTGTGTGGAGTTGAGCAGAGTGTGTGTGGAGGAGGACAGGGTGGGCAGTGTGTGGAGGTGGACAATGTGAGCAGTGTGTGGAGGTGGGCAATGTGAGCAGTGTGTGGAGGTGGGCAGTGTGGACAGTGTGTGGAGGTGGACAATGTGGGCAGTGTGTGGAGGTGGGCAGTGTGTGTGTGGAGGAGGATAGGGTGGGCAGTGTGGAGGAGGACAGGGTGGGCAGTGTGGAGGAGGACAGGGTGGGCAGTGTGTGGAGGTGGACAATGTGAGCAGTGTGTGAAGGTGGGCATTGTGGACAGTGTGTGGAGGTGGACAATGTGGGCAGTGTGAAGATTGACAATGTGGAGGTGGACCGTGTGGGCAATGTGGAAGTGGGCAATGTGGGGAGGAGGACAGGGTGGACAGTTTGTGGAGGAGGACAATGTGGGCAGTGTGGAGGTGGACAATGTGGAGTTGGACAGTGTAGGCAAGGTGGAGGTGGACAGTGTGGAGGCGGGCAGTGTGAGGGCAGACAGTGTGGAGGTGGGCAGGGTGGACAGTGTGTGAGGTTGGACAGTGTGTGGGCAGTGTGTGGACAGGGTGTGAGGGTGAACAGTGTGTGGACAGGGCATGAGGGTGGACAGAGTGTGGACAAGGCATGTGAGTGGACGGAGTTTGGACAGAGTGTGAGGGTGGACAGAGTGTGGGCAGTGTGTACACAGGGCGTGAGGGTGGACAGGGCATGAGGGTGGACAGAATGCGGAGAAAAAAAAATGTCCCCGGATTTCATTTTAAAAATCTAGTCACCTTAGGTGTGGTTGGTAGGTGGGGCATTTCTATGAATGTCATGACCTACTGACACCTCTTTGTGTGACTGAATATATGTATTTGAACAAGACCAAAGTATTTTATTTACACAGACTAATGTAAAAAACACATATACTGAAGTTTAAACAACCATTAATGTGAGTTTTATTGCTGTGGAGCAATGTGATGCACATATAGACGCACACACACCACATAGTATGATCTCCAGTGTGGGAAAGAGGAACAGAGGGATTTGGTTCTCAAAGAGGGACACTTGGGATGTATGTATTTTTATAAATAAAGTGTATCAATTGTAGTGCAAACCAAATGCATCACAGAATATAAATACAAATTCCCTTGATTAAAATCAGGTTTATCTCTC
Source organism: Rhinophrynus dorsalis (assembly GCA_037306005.1). Classification (NCBI taxonomy): domain Eukaryota; kingdom Metazoa; phylum Chordata; class Amphibia; order Anura; family Rhinophrynidae; genus Rhinophrynus; species Rhinophrynus dorsalis. The sequence goes on along the minus strand of CM074718.1, from coordinate 87,807,653 downwards.
TTGAATGTTAGGGTAGTCTCCAGTGCATTGCAGAGCAATGTATGGGAGACCTTTCTAACTCTCAAGAAGTACAAGTCCCATTTAAATCAATGGTGTGAATGCTAGACGTGTACAACATATTTCTGAACTGAACTCTGACCCCTAAATCAGCTTCCATGCTGAATAGTAAGGCTGTACAGCACAGACCTCATTAGCTCAGCAAGATGCTTCCTATTGGAGTAACCTGCTGAAAGACGAATCCCATGAATGTTCTAAAGTTGTACAGCAATACAGAGTGTGTGCTACAGTCAGAACACCAACCGGGTACACTGCATTGAATACACTGAACAATTGGTCCATGTTTCTTCTCTATTCATCACTGATGAAGTGAGAGTCAACATGCCTCTACATTTTAGCTCAACACCTCCTCCTCCCTTCCACCTTTTTATTGACTATCTAAATTATCTACAAAAATGTTCTATTTTGCACTGGAAAGGACATATCCAAAAACATCATGTTATTTGATTTTTATTTATTTTCCTTTTTTTGGGGGGAAGCTCAATATGAGCTGTGTCATTTTTCTATCTGAAAAACAGATCTTACAAAGCTGAGGTACCAAATCTTTTCATATAACCCTAGCCTGCACCCCCCAAGGAGTTTGATTGGCCACATGACATCCTCAGCCCAGGTTACTCTACTGATAGGGGGAGAAGGAAGAATGCAGGGTTTTGCCGCACACAGACACTGCTCAACAGGCACTGAGACACAGTGACAGTACTACTCAAGTCCTTGAAGCAGCGCCATGGCCATAACCCCCCCATCCCCTTGCATGCATTGATGAATGAACAATCGGGCACCACAGCACTGAGTTCTAGTTCAGACTGAGTCATTACCTTTCGGAGGACTAGTTCAGGACACTACAGTAGGCTGGCACACAGCATGATGCTGTTTGTTCTTACGTGGTGCGTCAGATGCTACAGACACACTCAGGCTTAAGCCCCTTCAGGCGCATGCCTTACATGCACAATTCTGGGGCATTTCATTCAAAAGTGGGCAGGTGATTGCCAGGCTCCCCTCAGAACTGGGCTCCCTAGACAAGTGTCTCGTGTGCCTATTTAGAAATCCGGCCCTGCCCCTGTCGAAGCATTGCGGCGATATGCTTCGGGATATGTGGCTCTCTTTGGAGGGATGACTGACTATACTTTTTTTTGGATATTGGAGGTTGGATTATTTATTATTATTCTATTTTTCTCACTTCAACTGTTTTGGTTTGTCTTATACTTGGTATTGCACATTTTATATAGTTCATTAACTGTTTAGGACATCTGTATATGCCCTTGGGATTTTTTTAGCACGTTTTGGTAGGGTTGGCACATACACCACTGCAGTGTTATCTTGAAGGTGATCTACACTTAAGCTTTAGTGAAACTTATATTTTTTTATAACCATAGTATCCTATATTATAATTCCCTAAGGATGTTTTTCAGAAGCCGTCTATTACGGTGCCCGTGATTGCTGCAATTCAGTGTCTATCACCTGTAGGGGGCTCCCATTGGCTGTCTGCCTTCAGCCCGCCTCTCATTGCCTTTTTAAACTCAGTCTGGGCTAGGGTGACCACGGGTCCCGGAACGTCCGGGACTGTCCCTTATTTCAGGGACATGTCCCGCGTCCCGGGTCCCCTTCAACCGGGACAATGAAGTGTCCCGGAATGAAGCCAAGCCGCCCTGAATGTCAGCCTGCAAGCGGTGTGTCACATCATGGACGCCGCTTGCAGGCTGACATCCAGGGCGGCAATGCAACTTACCTGATCTGGAGGCAAGCGCTCTAGTAATACAGAGCGCTGGGAGATGACATCATCTCCCAGCGCTCTGCATTACTGAGCACAGCGCGTGGGAGCTTCAGCTCTGTGCCGGAGGAGGCACAGAGCACTTTGCACTCCGCACTCCGCTAGACCACCAGGGACTCAAGGTAAGGCAATAGGGTGACCACGTCCCGGAATGGCAGAAGGGAAATGTGGTCACCCTAGTCTGGGCACCCTTTGGTTGCTCTTTCGTGGTGTCTTTGACAGCATCCACTTCCTCCTTACAGCAGTAGCTGATTGGGCCTGTTGCTGAGTTCCTGAGTCAACCTGTTCCTGAGTTCCTGCCTGCTTTGTCAGTTCCAGTCCGGTTCCGGTTGTTCTCATCAGTAGCTGATGCTCCTGTTGCCAGTCTGCTTGGCCGCGTTTGATCCGGTTGATCTTTTCTGCAGGTTCCTGTTGTTTCCTGCTTCCAGTTCCTGCATCTGTGGCGACATTGTTCTTCATTCGCCTCGGTGACATTTCCTCCTGTTGGTTCCCAGCGTGTGGACGCTGGTTTGCTTCACTAAGCCTTGCGGCTCACATTCAGCCTGTTGGTTCCAGCGTGCGGATTCTGGTTTGCTCCATTAGCCTTGCGGCTCCCGTTACAGTCTGTTGGTTCCAGCGTGCGGACGCTGGTTGGCTCCATTAGCCTTGCGGCTCCCATTACAGTCTGTTGGTTCCAGCGTGCGGACGCTGATTTGCTCCATTTGCCTTGCGGCTCACGTTACAGTCTGTTGGTCCCAGCGTGCGGACGCTGGTTCGCTCCATTAGCCTTGCGGCTCACATTATAGTCTGTTGGTCCCAGCGTGCAGACTCTGGTTTGCTCCATTAGCCTTGCTACTCATATTCAGTCTGTTGGTCCCAGCGTGCAGACGCTGGTTTGCTCCACTAAGCTTTGCGGCTCTCATTCTGCCTGTATGTTCCTAACGTAGGGCGCTGGTTTACTCCCTGACTTGCAGTCAGGTTCTTGATGGTTCCGAGTGCGCTGTCCAGTCCTAACAGCATTGATTCCTACAGTATATGGGCACGAGAGTTTCTGATTACTGTGAAACCACTTGACCTGGTAACCTCTATTTCACTGTCGTCCAATACAGGTTACTGGTACACTGGGAGGTGATCCGCCCCTTTAAGTAGGCAGGAACATTCATCTAAATGTATACAGGGGGCGGAGCCTCCCCTCCCTCTTAGGCTGCACCTCAGTCAGAACAAGCCACAATGATTTGTTCCTCGGTGTGTTCACACCAGGCAGAGAACAGCTCTCTTCAAGTTTTAGTTTCTTTGTTATTTTTACAAATATGGAATACCACCATTAGGCGGGTTACCAAGGCTGTCAAATGCCCTATTTAAAGTGGATAGCACAGCTTCCAGGGTACTTCTGGTGGATCTTTTGCCCTGAAGAGGGAATAACTTGATTTCAAGTATTTCCCTGGGGAATTATCCTCTGTGGTGATTCCTTTCTGATCTTGGTAACCTGAAGACAGAGGTCCTGCAGGAAAGGTGAGCCACCCTTTGAGTGCCGAAGGTCCACTTGTCCCTCAGTGTCCCTTCATTGGGATTGTATTTGGGAGTTCTCATTGTGCACTCCAGCGCTCATTGGGTGTTTTTATATATTTTGCTATTTTGCTATGCAATGTATATGTGTATGTCTGAGTTTTGGAGCAGTTTATGTGGGATTTAACCCTCTCTCTGCTGGGTTTGTCTATTTCATGGGCATTTGCATTGTTTACCTTGGTTGGGTAATGTTTACTGTTATAGTATATATGTTTGCTATGTGTACTCTCTATGGACTTACACTCTGTGGGACGTATCTCTGGAACCGCTTCACATAGCAACTTCAGAGAGGGCTCATTTTATTTGTCTTCCCTTGCTCTATCATCCGGTTGTATGTTTGAGTGTGTTGCGGGACTGGGGGGACTTCGGTCACTGTTTTGGGGTACTTTGTGAGGAAAACTACACTTCCCATGAGCGCTTGGTTCGCGCTCTTTTTCTAATTGGCTCCCGTCGCGGCAGCCATTTTGTGAGTTCTTCTCATCGAGTATACTACGCAGGGACTGGACCTTCTCTCTCTCCTCTGCTGATTAACCCTTCGCTTGCCAGATAAGTTTAGTTTTAAATGTTTCTGGGGTGAATATTTAATCTTTCACACTTTAATCGCGTGATTCCTATCAGTGGGGTATATCTGACGCTGTGAGCATGTCTACTCCACTTGAGCCTGGGACTAGACCTAAGACGAAGGAGGCTGGGGTATCTGTCTCCCCCATTGCGTTTTGCTCCTCCTGTCACTCAGGGCTACCTAGAGAATTTTCTGGTCATCTGTGCCCAACTTGTGTGGAAGGTCATGGCAGCAACCCAGGGCCTTCCAGTCACACTATTGAGCCAACATGGGTGAAAGAGTTCAAGGCTGCAACTAGGGATCTCAGATCCACTCTTCAGCTCTTTCCCTCTAAGGTTCAGGGGGCTCTTCAAGTATGGCAGACCCCCTCCACTGTCAGGACCTCCCTGCCCAAGCCACAGGGAGCTCCTGACGTCTCTGATTCTTCTGAGGAAGAATTGTTGGAGGATTCTGATGTTGAGGATGGTACTGTTATTGAGTCTACCAGATCCATTGGGGACCCTTATGAATGTGACCCTGAACTCTCTGCGGAGGGTTTGATCAGGGCTGTTTTGACCACCCTCAATCTTCCCTTGCATCAGGAATCTACTCTTGACCCAACGGACGTGTTTCAGAAACCTTCTAAGGCTGTTACATGTTTTCCTACTAATCCTACTCTTGAACGCTTAGTCTCTGATGCGTGGAAAAATCCTGATAAGTCCTCTTCAGTCTCAAAAAAGTTTGCCAAACTTTATCCTTTTCCTGAGACTGAACTGGCTAAATGGGTTCATCCTCCTAAGGTGGATTCTCCAGTTTCTAGATTGTCTAAATCTACTGCTTTGGCTTTACAGGATTGGACGGACAAAAAGTTAGAAACTTGCCTTAAGTCTATTTTTGCCTCTATTGGTACTGCCATGCGTCCAGCCTTTGCTGTGGCGTGGATTAACCGGGCCATTGCGGTCTGGACTGAACAGCTTACTGTGGCGGTTCGCCAAGATGCGCCAGTGTCAGAGCAGTTGCAACTTCTTGCTAACATTTCTGAAGCTCAGAATTATGTTTCTGACGCTGCTTTTGACGCAGTTCGCATGATGGCGAGGGCCTCCACTTCTTCTGTGGTGGCTAGACGTGCTCTTTGGCTAAAAATTTGGTCTGCTGACACCGCTTCCAAGAAAGTTTTGCTTTCTTTGCCCTTTCAAGGGACTTCCCTATTTGGATCTGAATTAAAGGAGTTGATTAGCGAGGCTACTGGAGGTAAAAGTACTCTTCTACCCTCAGTCTTTAAAAAGAAGTTTCCAGCCAAACGCAATCGGTCCTTTCGTTCCTTCCAAACTGAGACACGCTCTGCGGCCCAGGCGGTTCCGCCCGCTTCGTGCTCCTCCTCCAAGCCCAAACAGTCCTGGAAGCACAAAGTTGCCCCCAAGGCCAAGACCTCCAAGACTGCTTCGGCATGACTTGCCGAACCCGGGTCCGCATCTGGCTGTAGGTGGGCGCCTTCACATCTTTCGCCGGACTTGGGAGGAGTCAGTGGCGGACCCTTGGGTTCTTCAGGTGGTGTCAGAGGGATACAGGGTCCCTTTCTCCTCTCTTCCTCCTTTTCGGTTCCATTTTACTCGTCCTTCTCAGGAACCTACAAAAAGGCGTCTGTTCGACGACGCTATTCAGGATCTTTTGGACAAAGTCCTGGAACCAGTTTCTACAGAGGACACAGGTTCAGGATTCTATTCCAACCTGTTCGTGGTGGCCAAAAAGGATGGTGGCGCTCGTCCTACTTTGGACCTCAAAGATCTCAATTCCTTTGTTGTGAGTACCCACTATCGTCAGGAATCCCTGCGCTCTGTGATAGCTGCTATGTCTCCGGGGGAGTTCCTTGCCTCCCTGGATCTTCATGATGCTTATCTGCACATCCTTATCCATCTAGAGAGCAGGAGGTATCTCAGGTTTGCCTGCCACAAAGGTCACTTTCAATTTTCGGCTCTTCCCTTTGGACTGACTACAGCCCCGCAGGTTTTTCAGAGAGTCATGGGAGCTTTGATAGCGGTGATCCATCAAGATGGCATCAGGGTGACTCCCTACATGGACGATTTACTCTTGAAAGCTTCATCTGCGGAGATCCTTCACCAGCAGGTTCAGGCATGTATTCAGACACTCACTCAACACGGGTGGATTGTGAATCTGGACAAGTCAGACTTGATCCCATCTCAGCAGATACTCTTCCTGGGTCTCCTGTTCGACACTCAGAGGTACATGGTGTTTCTCCCAGACGAGGTGGCTCATCAGATTGCTCTCCGAGTATCAAAGATTTTGGCTCTTGAGCGGATTCCAGTTCCGAAGTTAACATCTCTGGTGGGGAAGTTCATTTCCACCATAGAGGCGGTGCCATTTGCCATGGCACACACCAGGGAACTTCAGAGGTTTGTGATCCAGACGTGCAGGAATCATCCAGACCATCTGCACCTGTCAGTCTCTCTGCCTCCTCATGTCGAGTTGAGCCTGGAGTGGTGGTTGGACCTGTCTCATCTCCTGAAAGGGAGATCCTTCCAGATTCCATATTGGACCACAGTCACGACGGATGCCAGCCTCTTGGGATGGGGGGCAGTGTTGGGTCGTTTCAGTGCTCAGGGGAAATGGGGATTGGAGGAATCTCTTCTCTCCATCAATGTTCTGGAACTACGTGCCATCTTCGTTGCCCTGAGACATTGGGAGTCTCAACTGGAGGGTTGTCCAGTCAGAGTGGAGTCCGACAACGCCACAGCAGTGGCCTACATCAACAGACAAGGCGGAACAGGAAGTCTCGCCGCTTGGTTAGAGGTCAAGGCCATTTTATCTTGGGCGGAGGCACATGTTCCCGTCATTTCAGCGGTACACATTCCAGGCGTAGACAACGTCATGGCAGACTTCCTCAGTCGTCACACAGTCGACAGCGGAGAGTGGGCTCTTCATCCAGAGGTGTTTCACCTTCTAACCCAGATGTGGGGGGTTCCTGTAGTGGATCTGATGGCAACCAGGCACAACAGGAAGGTGTCAGTGTTCTGCTCCCGGTGGAGGGATTCACTGGCCCTGGCAGTGGACGCCTTGTCCATACCTTGGGACTTCTCCCTAGCCTACATCTTCCCTCCTCTTCCACTGTTGATCAGAGTCATCCAGAAGCTGAAGGTGGAGCGTTGTCCGGTCATCCTAATCGCTCCGAACTGGCCTCGTCAGTCCTGGTATCCGGATCTGATGGAAATGTCTGTAGCGGAACCCTTTCCACTTCCTGCTCATCCAGATGTGCTGCTACAAGGATACCTGTGGAAGGAGGATGTTCATTGTCTTCATTTGATGGCCTGGAGGTTGAATCCTCAATTCTGAAGAAAAAGGGTTTTTCCTCTTCTGTGGTGTCTACGATGCTTAAAGCTCGCAAGCCTGTGTCTTCCAAGATTTATCATCGAGTCTGGTCAACCTTTGTTGCATGGTGTGCTGATAGGGATCTATCACTTGATTTCCATCTTCCTACTGTCCTGGCCTTTTTACAGGACGGGGTTGAGAAAGGGCTCAGCCTAAGTTTTCTCAAGGTTCAGACGTCTGCTCTGTCTGTCTTTTTCCAGGAGCGCATTGCCATCCTCCCTGATGTCAAAGTTTTCTTCCAGGGTGTGGCTCATGTTCGGCCCGCCTTCAGGAGTCCAGCTCCTCAGTGGGACCTCAATCTAGTTCTGGGAGTTCTCCAACGTCCCCCATTGAGTCCTTGGCTTCCATTCCTTTACGCCTTTTGACCTGGAAGATGGCCTTCCTCTTGGCTATCGTATCAGTTCGCCGGGTGGCAGAGTTACAAGCCTTGTCTTGTAAACCTCCTTATCTGGTGTTCCACAAGGATAAGGCTGTGCTTCGCACTTCCAAGGAATTTTTACCTAAGGTTGTCTCCGAATTCCACATCAGTCAGGAGATTGTGGTGCCTTCTTTCTGCCCTAACCCTTCCTCTGACAAGGAGAGGGATCTTCATTTGTTGGATGTTGTGCGTTGTCTCAAATTTTATGTTCATCGCACTGAGTCTATCAGGAAGTCTGACGCTCTGTTTGTCATTCCTGAGGGGCCTAGGGCAGGGAGACCGGCATCCAAGGTGACCATTGCATCTTGGATAAAATCTACTATTCGTAAGGCTTACAAATTGCGGAATAAACATGTGCCCTTTCGGGTCACTGCTCATTCCACCAGATCAATTGGGGCCTCTTGGGCCTATAAAAATCAAGCGTCTGCTGATCAGCTGTGCCGGGCGGCCACTTGGTCCTCTGTGCACACGTTCTCAAAGCACTACCGAGTGGATGTGCTGGTCTCGGCTGATGCCAGCTTTGGGAGGAAGGTCCTGGAGGCATTTTGCCCGTGTAGGATCTTCTTCTTCTGAGATTCTCAGTGCTTCCTGTTGGCTCGGTTCAGTGTGCTGTGTTTTGTTCTTGGGGTTTGTTCTTACCCCTAGTTGGTGTCCGTTGACAATTCTGCTAGTTGGGATCTGTGACCGGTTGGTTCATGGAGGTTCTGGTGACTCTGGGGATCTTGCGCCTGGTCCTTGCCTCCTTCCCGCCTCTGGGAAAACTCAGTGTTTGGACATCCCAGTGTACCAGTAACCTGTGTTGGATGACAGTGAAAATAGGATTTTAGTCTTACCTGTTAAATCCTTATAACTTAGTCCATACAGGTTACTGATCTCCCACCCTGTCAAGGGACCATGCTTGGCTCTCCTGTGGCACGCTGTGGGAATCCTTGGGGCATGCCCACAGGGGTCTTCTTCTTCTCTCCTATCTCTGGTCAGTGTTAGTGTCTCAAATCATTCTGGCTTGTTCTGACTGAGGTGCAGCCTAAGAGGGAGGGGAGGCTCCGCCCCCTGCATACATTTAGATGAATGTTCCTGCCTACTTAAAGGGGCGGATCGCCTCCCAGTGTACCAGTAACCTGTATGGACTAAGTGAAAAGGATTTAACAGGTAAGACTAAAATCCTATTATTCCATCTTACTGTCATTATCATCTGACAGTCATTAGGTCACTGTGGTTGTCACCTTCCTTTGGGCTGCCTTGCCCGGTATATTGGTAAGGCCGGTAGAACCTTTTATGTTGCCACCTTACGGTTGCCTTACCCGGTATTGGCAAGGCCGGTAAAGCCTACTTATTGGTATTCTGTCAGGCTGCCTTGCCCGGTATATTGGTAAGGCCGGTAGAACCGCATACTATTCCATCTTTAGGTTGCCTTACCCGGTATTGGCAAGGCCGGTAGAGCCTACTACACTGGTATCCCGTTAGGCTGCCCAGCCCGGTATATTGGCTGGCCGGTAGAGCCTCTTGTTCCAGACTCGCCTGGGTTGCTTTGCCTGGTATATTGGCAAGGCCGGTAGAACCTATTTGCTATTGTCATTATCTGCTATGTATTGTTTATATGTGTATGACAGCCCTATGGGATTGCCTTTAACTTTTCAATAAAGTTATGTTTTTACCTAAACCTTATGCCTGAGAGTCTTAACAAACTGTGACACCGTCATGCGCAGTACAGATGAGGGGTGTGAAAATTGGGTGAGGCTAAGAGCGCCAGAGGGTGCGCTGCCTAGGGGTGCTTGAGATGTATATCTGGGCCTGCCCGCACTGTTCCTTGGTTGTAGGGTGTTCTTATCTCTAGGTTGTGGACTTAATGGGGATTACAGTGATCTAATACAATGGAAAAAATGACTGGGATATAGTAATACCAGGGTGCTCACTATTTAGAAAATAATGACAATGAGGATGGATTGCCATTTATGTCAAAAATAGCTTAAAGGTTAATCTTATGCAGGGTATGGAGGAGAACACAGATAACAGTTTGGATTACTGTAGACTATGGAAATAAGATGGTCGTTCATATAGGTGTCATCTTTAGACCCCCTGGACCAGCAAAAGAGTTAGCTCAACTGCTGGTCAAGGAAATAATTAAGCTAACAGTGAAAGCTGAGGTTATTATTATGAGGGACTTTAAACTGTCTTATGTGGACTGGAAAAAACAAGCAGCAGGTTCAGTCAGGAGTAGAGAGATCCTAAATTCTTTACAGAGATTATCTTAGTCAATTAGTAGAATAGCCAAACAGGAAACCATACTAGATTTATTATTTACATATGGAGACTTGGTATCAGATGTAGCTGTTGGAGAGTTATTGGTCTCCAGCGATCATCAGTCAGAGTGGTTTAATATAAGGACAGAGGCTGAGCTGCACCATACTAAAACAAAGGTTCTAGATTTTAGAAAGGCTGATTTCTCTAAAATGGAAACACTTTTATAAGGAGTATAGGAGAAATGGGGTTATCTGAAATGGGTTTTATTAAAGGCAACAGAGCATTGCATTAGTAAAGGTAAAATAAAAAGGAAACCACTGTGGTACTCTGCAGAAATGGAAACTATAGTAAAGCGGAAAGTAGCTTTTAGGAAATATAAGCAGATCTAGAAGGCGGAAGATAGGTATCTGTACAAGGCTAGGCTTAAAAAAACGAAAGCACAGACACAGAGGAGAATATTGCCCAGTCAATAAAAGAGGATAACATAGTTTTAGATATGTATAAGTGAAAGGAGGAAAATGAAACAAGGCATATTTAGACTGAAGGCAAAAGATGGAGTAGTTTTGTTCAAGTTTTACAGAGGAAGGTGAAGGGAAAGAGCCTCTGTTAAAAACAAGAAATAGAGACATGGGAATCGTGCATATTTACAGAGGAAGAAGTTCTACTTCATCTCTAAGGTAAAAAAAGAGATAAATCAATGGGACCAGATGGGACACATCCAAAGTTATTAAAATAACTTAGGTGTATTCTGGCAAAACCTTTAACAGAATCATTCAGTCAATCACTATTGACAGGAGTTGTTCCAGAAGATTGGAAGGTAGAAAATATAGTACTGCTTCACAAAAAAGGTAGCAGGAAAGAGTCTAGCAACTACAGACCAGTAAGGCTTACATCAGAAGTGAGAAAATTAATGTAATCCATGTTAAAGGAAAGAATAGTTATATATTTGACTTTAAATTGCTTGTAAGATCACAAAGAGCATGGGTTTACAGCAGAGAGATCATGTCAAACTAATCTCATAGATTTGTTTGACTGATTAATTAAAATAATAGACATGGGGAGCAGTAGCTGAAGCGTATCTTGATTTCGGTAAAGCATTTCACTCTGTCCCTCATAGAAGGTGATTAGGTCTGGATATAAAAAATAGTTGAATAGATAAGGCAGTGGCTGAGTAACAGGAGACAGAGGATTATATTCAATGGAGAATATTCAGACAAAGGTTGTGTTACTAGTGGGGTACCTCAAGGATCAGTAGTGGGGCCCATATTTTTTAATATTTTTATTAGCAATATTGCAAAAGGTCTTCAGGGTAAGGCATGCCTTTTTTGCAGATGATACAAAGACCTGCAATAGACATTCCTGAGAGCATAAGCTAAACGACAAATCATTTAGGTGAATAAAAAATGGACAAGAAGTTGGTAGCTGCATTTTAATATTGATAAATGTAAAATAATGCACTTGGATGTAAAAACCCAAAGGCAGAATATAGTATTGATGGTACTATGCTGTCAGAGACAACAGAGGAAAGGGATTTGGGAGTATTATTTCAGATGATTTAAATGTAGGCAGGAAATGTAACAAAGCAGCGGGGAATGCGGGCAGGGTGCTGGGTTGCCTAGCTAGGGACATCAGTACCAGAAAGGGATGTGGTCATGCCACTCTGCAGATCTCTGTGCAAGTGCAGCAATTCTGTGGCAATCCAACTGAACCCTATGGAACAAATACAAATTCCCCTTTGGCACTTTTAACCCTTGCAATGTTAGAGATGACTTTATTGTGTTGTAAAGCAATGTGTTGGATACCTTTCTAGCATTCCAGAGGTTAAAAGCCAGATTTGAATCAACAATAATTGTATTTACTCCCTCAGAAACAATTAATTTGCAATATGCTTTCCTTTTAAGAAATTCCCCAAATGTGATCCGGGGAGGGGTGTGAAAAGATTCTGTAGAGGATGGTGATAGAAAGAGGGTTGGTTAGGATGAGTGAGGAGTATATATGGAGGACACATCAGAAGGCTTCAAAAGGCAGAGGGAGAACATAGGAGGGACAGAAGCGAGGAAGTGGATTGTGGGGGAGGAGTACAAGAAATTGAGGAGAAAGGTAAATATATCACACAATTCCAGTTTAAAGTGAACCCACATTTTTCCTGAAAGCTACACCAGTCCATCCTCATTTTGTATCTGTCTTTGTTATAGTATTGTTGCTACTAGTTGTACCAGCCCTTATAGATCTCCCTGTCTAAAAAAGGACCTCTCCCTCTCAGAAAAACTTTATTTGTTTTAGAGACTTAAAACCTGCTTATATGTTGTATTAGCCATATTTTTGTGAAATGAATAGGTTGACATACATTAACTGTGTGTTCCCTTGAACTTGGATTTAGATTTGATCTCACTATCCCATACTCCTTCACTTCTTGTGTTAATCCTGTGTCTGCAAAACGGGGAATAGCGCTCAGTACTTACAGCCCAGTCATTTGTATCACCCACCATGTCCCAGTAATACCAGTTATATGCAAATACTCAGCTAGCATTTCCAACTCTTCTGTTTTTTAACATACGTCTTGTATTCAGCGACATACTTTCATTTTGTGGTTATTAGGTTACTAACTACATGACTTTTTCTATATCTGAATTTAATAGGGGTTCCTCCCTGTTAAATATCCACCCCCATAACCCTTTACTTGTTCCAGTTCCTGTCTTCACTGTCTACCCCATTTCCATTAGCTATAAACTCCTCCCACTTTCTAGCTTAAATGCTCCTCCAGGCATGTAAGCATCCTGTCCACTAGCACATCAGCTCCTTTTCCATTTAGGAGCAATTCATCACTAAATAAACATTGTGCCCATGAGCAGTGCTCTAAAAACCCCAAACCCTCCTTCTTACATCAGTACTTAAGCCAAGGATCAAACTAACTGAGCTGCCTCAGCCCCTCTTTACTAGCAACATTGCCCTGGTACCTTCTAGGAGAGTAATAACCTGGAGGTTCAATTATACAGTGAATGCAAGAAAGGTCTTAAGAGCATTTTTATGCCTCTAAATCAAGGAATATTTGTGGAATTTGTATTTACCCCTATGGTGCTGAAATTGGTTTGCCATAGAGTCGTGAAAGCCTGACCTGTGAGCCGTAAGGATAAACACTAGGAATCATTCTCGTAATGACTAACATTTATCCATGTGAGTGGTAGTGATGAAAATGCCCTCTACACTAGCAAAAGGAACACTATCAGACCCACTCTTTTGATACAATAACACAAGTGGCTAGTTTTGTCTTGAAGAAACACTTTTTTTTATTTGTTTGAAAACCGCAATGTCCAAGGTGTTTCTGTTGGTGTCTTGCTCTCTGGATGTTAAAAATAGCTTCTGCGTGTTCCAGCTTATCTGATCGTATCCATCTAGGATGCAGCCTTACATTCTTAGTTGATTCTTTGGTCTTAAACTGCCCTTTGCCGGCATAGAGGGCAGGTTGGATTCTCTTCCAGCCATCTGAGCATACACTCATGGTGAAAATAGTGTCTGCAGGACAGGTATGTGATTGTTTCCCCAATCTCATAGTTCTCTAGGCAGACGACACAGTTGTCTGGTGGGTCACCCGCTTTCACAGTGACCATCTGTCTTGGTGGAACCTGACTCAGTAAACTGAGCAGTGAATGAGAACTGCTTCCAGAATTCACCGGCCGGGGTGGAAGCTGGGGTCCTTCATGGCGGCCATGTAATTCAGAGCTAAGGGTGTGGACAGCTCTTACTGGATGTGCGTGTAGGCTGTCGCTGCTGCCTTCTGCTCCTCCTCTAAGTGGAACCTGAGGGATTTGACGTGCGGGAGATCGGCTTCTGTACCCTCTTCCTGCTGGTGTTGCACGTCTGGGTCTTCCCAACCTGCCTCGCCCAGCAGGGACCCTACTGAATGATCTTATGATCTCATTGATGTCTGTTAGAAAAATATATCCTCAGTTTAATACTAACAGAAAGGAATATCTGAGAAAAAGGGTATTCTTAAATACAACCATACATTTATTATTGTTATTTTACTTTACAGTATACAAGCACTAGACAGAATCTTGTCATTCGTCTTCTTTGCAATACACACACAGTCACATATCCTAAGTTCCTCCTCTTTATCCCCAGTCATATACACAGTGAGGAGTACACAGCCAGGAATGTAGAACACATACAGCCAATTATCTATAGGGTTGCCACCTTTTCTTCAAAAAAATACCGGCCAAGGCATTCTCTCCATAGACTTAACATTGGAAAGAAGCACATTTTTTACCGGCCTGCCGGTAAAATACCGGCTGGGTGGCAACCCTAATTATCTACCAGGATTCCCCCTCTGCATTGACAGTAATGGCAGGAGCTGTGTGTGTATCACTGCACAAGGGCTTGGTTTTGGCTCATTTGTGGCTTAGGGTCACGTACCTAGGATTCTATCCTCACTGTGGTCTATGTTTCCATGCCGTGAATGGCGATCCCTTCTTCTCCCTCTCTCTCTCTCCATATTCCTTGCACCAGGTGCTTTCTATTAAAAAAGCTTTTCACTTGCTGATTACTGATACAGTAGTATCTGAATAGCAGGATCACTCCTGAAAGATTGATACCTTGCAAAAGTTTAGCAAATGCCAGAGAATTCTCTGACTCTGGGCTACTATAGCTCAAACATTATGATGTAATAATGAGTTACCAAGGAACCTTCTGAAAGTTCAATGGATGCGTCAGTTACAGTATTTTTTGTGGGTGGGTGTGGTTAAACAAGGGGGTGGGGCTAAGGGCTCCACAGGGTTCTGTGTCTAGTGGCATTTGAAATATAAATCCAGGCCTGCTGGCAGTTGATGAAATCACAATGGATGCCTCAGCTACAGTATTTTTTCTTTGGATGGGACTGGCCAGTTGCAGGATCCATGAGCATTCTGCCTTTCATGTTGTTATCGTAGCAAAATAAAGCTCTACACACCAGGAACACACACTTTTTAACCCCTTAAGAACCAGGAAAATCTGAGGTGGATTGCACTTAAAGGGATAGTAATACTTTAAAATTACTAATCCTAATATTATAGGAGTAAAAAAAAGAAATTATTTGCCGCCAGTGATATCTCTCAAACCTTTATGGTTTGAGAGATATTCACTCGTAGACTTCCCCCCTCCTTCCTCTTTCCCTGAGGTCAGCGTTGTAGCTGACTGCAGGGGAAGTATGTCCTATGATCATCCGGTGGCTCTGCAGCAGAGCCGCGATAATAAAAAAGAAATAATTCACTTAAAAGCACACGTAGAAGACCTTTTAAGTGAATGATTTATTTTTTATTAACAAGATCGCGGCTTAGCTGCAGAGCCGCCGGACGGTCGTACGACAGACTTCCCCTGCAGTCAGCTACAATACTGACTTCAGGGAAAGGGGAGGGAGGGGGGAACTTTGCTAGTGAATATCTCTCAAACCATAAAGGTTTGAGAGATATCATTGGGGCAAATAATTTCTTTTTTTTACTCCTACAGTATTGGGATTAGTAATTTTAAAGTATTACTGTCCCTGTAAGGACCAGAGCAATTTTGACCTTTTTGACTGTATTTATTCAACTGAGTTTTTCCTCAAAGTCTTTTATCTTGGCCACAGAAATTATACACCATTTTTTTCAAGCACAAGTAGGGCTTTCTTATGATACCACACTTGTCTGGAAAACACACCATTTATTTTTTTTAAATTAAAGAAAACGATAAAAGTAAAAAAAAACACAATTTTTATTGGTTTTCTTGTGATCATTTGTGCCCAAAGGGTTAATTTTTTTATGTAGACTGCATGATATCTATGACCGGCCATTCATATCTACAAAAATCTGTAGTTTTAGGGGGGCACTGTCCCTCTGGGGTGAAAACCCCATGTCCCTCTTTCCCTCCTGGATTTTAATTTTTTTTGTACATTGCTGTGTGTGTATATGAAAGTGTATTATTGTGCTCTACATTAATAAATATCACATTAACCTTTAGTTTAACTTCAGTATTTGTGTTTTTTGATTTATATTGTGTAAATAAATTCCTTTGATCTTGCTCAAAATAATTGTTTATATACACAGAGTGGTGTCAGTAGGTCATTAAAGGGACCTACATTTGTACTGCCCCCAGCAACGGCACTGAAGGGGTTAATACCCTCAACTTTGGCCTCTATTTTCCTTCGTATCTTGTCTGCTCTCTGCTTCTCTCTTCCTTACTTTCACAGTAAGGGAGAGGCACAGACCAGATACAAAGGCAATGTGGAAAACACATTGCCTTTGTGAATGAAAATGCCAGTACATGTGATCTCTCCTGGAGCGATCACGTGTACCGGCAGAAGAGAGAGAATCACTGAGACTGAGCTATCCGGTCCTGAAGCGCTCAGTTTCAGCCTCAGGAGAATGATCACAGCATGCACCAAGGTGCACTGCTATTATTTAACCCACGACATGTCAGGACCGTCAGTGGTCCTTATGGGAATTTTACCCATTATGGTCCTGGAACGTCATGGGTCCTTAAGGTTTTAAGTTCATTAATGAATAACATTTCAGAGTCAGCTCCTTTTGAAAGTTGATCACAGGTATGGACACCACACGCATTGGATTTATCCATATATGGTGAACAGCAAATAAGCTATTCCTACGATATTACAAACACCAAACCAAAGGAAACCCATTTTATCATAGAAGCCTATCAATAAATGGACATATGTATAAAGCCACAAGTGGAGCAATTCTGATGCAATCCAACTGAACTCTCTGAAACAAATACAGAATCTCATTTGGGGCTTTTAACCCTTACAATGTTAGAGATATCTCTATTGTGTTATTAAGCAATGTGTTGGAGACCTTTCTAGCATTCCAGAGGTTAAAAGCCCAATTTGAATCAACAATCAGTTTATTTGGTCCTTCAGAAACAGTTGGTTTGCAACATGTTTTCCTTTTAAGAAATGGGTCGGATACCTATGTGGCACTCAAAGGGTTAATTTGGTTGGATAAGTGAGCGTAAGTGCTCGGTACAATTCAATTAATTCATAAAGTAAAATCTGATGTAATGCTGATCATAGACAATGATTAAAGGTTTAGTAATGCCCAAATTTAAAGCAGAACTACCATGCGCAGTAAAGTCGCCCTGTAGTAATTAGGCAGGAGGTCACTAGCTTCACAAGAGTTCTCTTACCTCTCACAACAACACGATACTAGAGTAATACTTCATCTTCCGAGACCAGAAGCCAGGTATCAGTGCAGACATCTTGTTTGCGCTCCTGAGCTGTCAGTCCCGGTCTCCCTTCAGAAGCACTGCGCTGTTCCGAATGGCACCGGAAGGGACTGACGGCACAGGCGTGCAGTCTGCACTAACCTGACCATCACTCTCGGAAGATTAAGGATTTCTCTACATTGTGTCTTTGTGAGAGGTAAGAGAAGTCTTATGAAGCTAGTCGCCACGTGCCTATTTACTGCAGGGCGACTTTACTTCTGATGGTAGCTCCGCTTTATATTTGGTCATTACTAATCCTCTAATCATTGTCTATGATCAGCAATACATCAGATTTCACTTTATGAATTAATTGAATTGTTCCGGGCGATTTTATTTCTGATGGTAGTGCCGCTTTAAGTTTAGTTAGTGTAGTAGAAAAATAAAGTGCGATATTTAAAAAGAACTACTTTATTTTTAAAAATCTACCATACTGAATCAACTTAAATTCGGGCATTATTAACCCTTTAAGCCTCTTGATGTCCTAGTCGATGAGGCTGAAAAAAAAAGACATGCGTCCATCAAGTCCAGCACATGCCAAATCACCCTGTTGATCCAGAGGAAGCCATTTCCAATTAAGCCCTAAGTGGGAAAAAAATCCCTCCTGACTCCACAATGGCACTCAGTTCCTTGGATCAACAACCTATCTGCCTAGGGGCTGGATTCTTCTGCAAGTGATAAATGTTAACACCCGCTTTATCAAACATTTTCCTATTGAAGTCTATGGAGAAAACCGGAGATAAAAGAAGTGATAAAATTAGCACTTGCAACAGAATCCAGCCCTAGATGAGATAAATATTATACTTTCTTATATATGAAAATATTTTAAAAGTTCTAGTCCAGAGGATCCCTATAAACTGAAATAATGATGGATGGTTGGTTGCAGGGGAGGGCTGGCCTGGGAGGCAGGGGGGCAATTTCCCCCTGGGCCGGTCATATATCTGGGCCAGTGGGCCACTGTCTCACTTAATCTCCATCTTGTTGCTATAAATGGAGCAACACTAGTGATACCACAGAGCTTACAATTGAAGTGTTGCTTTACAAATGATACCACAAAGCTACAATCCAAATGAGGCTACACTAGTTACATAACCCATTTCCACTGTAAGCTCTATAGTATCAGTAGTGTAGCTTTACTTAAATTGTAAGCTCTGTAATATCAGTAGTTTAGCCCACTTTAATGTGAGCTGTGTGGTATCGCTTTACTTCACAATATTAATGCCATGTTTAAAATTAACAAAAAGAGGTGGGCTTTGAGAGTGGGCTCAAACGATAGTAGAAATGGGCCGCTTGATTGTATTTACCCCCTGGGCCACAAGTTGCCAGCCCTCCCCTGGTTGGTTGGTTGTAGTGGTGCAGTGTACAACACATTGCAGAGGCACTGCGTACTCTGCTGGCACTCAAAGGGTTAAACTCCCCATTGAAATCAAAATATATTTTATTTGTCTCCTATAATTCAGTTGGTTTTCCACAGAAGTGCTCCAGTTTGTATTTATACGTTTATCACAAAACAACTGCACTAAATTCACCAATTATAAAGCCAAACTTAGGTCAGTGAGCCATATGTATAATGACACCTGGAGCATTTCTGTGGTTAAACCAAGTACCTCATAGGCATGGGGCCAACATAAATGCGCCTCGATATCACTGGGGCTTTTACTCTCTTAAGTGCTATAGGGATCTCCAACATTGCAATGGAGACCTCCTCTACTGTCCTGTTTAGATCAAAGGGAATCCGGTAACTAAAAATGGGTTTGGTCAAAAAAGAGGGTGTGGTTAAATGAGGGGTGTGGTTATCAGGTGGGGCCAAGGTGAGGTTAAGGGCGCCAGAGGGTGCTGTGCCTAGGGGTGCTTGAGATGTAAATTCAGGCCTTCTCACCCTGACTGTGTGGTATGTATATAAGTGTATCTCATTGCTCCACAGTAATAAAACTCATTTTAATGTTTGTTTAAACTTCATTATATGGGTTTATAAACGAGTCTGTGTAAACACAATACTTTCATCTTGTTCTAAATCATTTATTCAGTTACACAAAGAGGTGTCAATTGGTAATAAATAACCTAAAAATTCTCTGAAATGCCCCGCCCACCAGCCCCACCCCCAGCAACACCTCCGAAAACCCAAGTGTCCCTTTGGCTGTTTGAAATGTTGGGAGGTGTGGTGACAGGAGCTCACTTTGCATGCTGTAATGTTACATAGGTGACCTTCCTTAGGGTGTATTCAGGAAGATAAAGAGTACCAGTTCTGGAGAAAACAACCGCACTAGCTAAAGAAATGATAATGAAATAATCCCATTGAATTACATGGGGATTTTAATCCCTTGAATGCTAAACAGTTCTTTGCACGCGTTGGAGACCTCTCTAGCATTCAGGGGGTTAAAAACCCTATTTAATTGAATACAGATTTGGAGAATTTTTATTTTTTCTCCTTCCATGGCCTTAAACATAGTCATGTCACTGTTGCTACAACATTCTATGAACAGCTGTTGTTAGTAACAAGCATAGCTGGGAACTCTCTGGATTTGCCCCAGAGACTGTTGCTGATTACCGTGTCTTCGGGAACAAAGGCCGATTCTCTGGATGTGGGGAGTTTCTAATGAAATTCTGCCCACATGTGCTCTTGTGATTCCTGCGGCCATACAGTCTTATGATAATACTGCTGTACTGCAGTCTATGGAGAGTTCTGTTCATAAAAAATGTTGCATGTATACAGGGCTCAAATTTTCCACTCGCCTCCTTGTATTTGGCGAAATGGTGGAAATTGAAGCCCTTTCCCTGCAATTCCGCGTTCATACCCCCCTTCTTGCCTCTGACACTTAGCACCCCTGCCCTGCCGGAGAGGAAGTGAATTCTGAGCACTGCAGAGCTCATCTTCCGCTTCCTGGATGGCTGCTCTGCAGTTGCTGAAGACGTCAGGAAAGTGGTTGCAAGGAGGTGGGGAAACGGAATGATGAGCAGCTACAAGCCAAGATCTCATCAGGTAGCTGCGCGGGCTGCTTAAAATCAGCAAACACCAACTACGCACATACATTGTAGCTAGTGTGTTACTCAAGTGGTGCTGCGCCTGCTGCTTCCCTGCTTTCTGGTGAATTTTTCTGACTGTTGTTGCTGTGCAGCACCCTGCAACGACAAGCTGTTTTCAGGTGAGAATTACATCTTCCCATTTTCTCAAACCAAGGATCGCTTCATCCATTGAATACCCTTTGGGTATTCAAAGAGTTAAAGTTACTACACTGCCCCTGGCCTGAGAGAAATTTTCTGAAAGACATGGACACTTAGTGAGAAGGGGAGTGAGATGGACAATGAGGAGGGAGAGAGAAAGATGGACACATGGAAAAGGAAAGGGTGAAAGAGATGGGCACTTTGATAATTAGAGAGAGATAGATGGACACTTGGATAATGAGAGGGAGAGAAAGATGGACATTTGGACAGAGAAATATGGACTGAACGCTTGGACAACATGGAGAGAGAGAGAGATAGACAATGAACACCGAGAAGGAAAGAGATGGACACTTGGACAATGAGAGAGAGAGTTGGACACTGAGAGGGGGAAAGTTAGTTGGACAATGAAAGTGGGAGATGGACACTTGAACAATGAAAGAGAAAGAAAGATGAACACGGACAATGAGAGCGGGGGAGAGGTGGGCATATGGACAATGAGAGGGGGAGATAGAGGTGGACACATAAATGAGAGGGGGAGGGAGATGGACACTGAGAGGGAGAGAAAGAGGTGGACACCTGGACAGCAAGAGGAGGAGATGGACACCTCATTGAGAGGGGGAAAGAGTTGGACACTGAGAGAGAGGTGAACACCAAAACACCAAAAGCAGCTTGAGGACCAGCATTGTGGCTATGTCTCCACCCTCCAGTATTTAATATTCCTCACCTTTTTGACTTGTCGTCACCTCCTATTGTACACTGTAATTTCCATACTTATACATTTAAAACCTGAATGGCAAAAATTAGAAAATGTAAGAAAAAGTGGCACACTAATCATTTATTCTGTTATACAAAGCTGCTCAATAGGTCCAGAAATAACCTTAACAATTTTAATAATTCCCTGCCCACTATACCCACCCAGTGCAACACCTCCTAAAAAAAGTGGGGGTATGGGTAGGGTTAAAGGCGGGGATAAGGGTGGGGCTAGACGTGGAAACTGGTGGCGAGTAACTTTTCAGCGCTGGCTAGTAGCTCAGGACTTGAAATTTTGAGCCCTGATGTATACATTCATAAAAAATACAGCTTTGGTCTATAATGAGTTATGAAGCATCTCTCAAAAGTAGGAGTAGTCCTTTTTTAATCAGCATGAAAGAAACTGCAATGTTTTATGAAATGTATAAGTGCTGCTGCCACTCCACTACTTCTGCCATCTAGTTAGCTTCCTAATTTGGCTTGTGATGCACCAACCCTGCAGGCAGAAGAGGCAGCTCTCAGTCCAGTAAAGAAGCGCTGTATTTTTTCCGTGCTAAACCACTGATCTAGAACCAGAAGTACAGGGATCAAAATTTGACCCACCCAGGACTGAAAATTCATCTAGATCTGAATCCTATGAAAAAAGTCAGGATTCCTTATGCGGAATTGAACAGTATCCTGGATTTGGTGAATCCTTGTGGCTAATCTTCACATAAGGAAGTTTCAGAGAATTATATTACCTGTACAACTGAACAGTGCCATAGGTAACTGCATTTGAATTAATTTCACGCACAACCCAATGCTGCTTGAGCATACCTCCCAACATTTCAAATAGCCAAAGAGACACTTTTGTGTTAGGTGGTGTTGCTGGGGTTGTGGTTGGTAGGTGGGGCATTTCTATGAATGCCATGACCTACTGACACCTCTTTGTGTGACTGAATAAATGTATTTGAAGAAGACCAAAGTATTTTATTTACACAGACTAATGTAAAAAACACACATACTGAAGTTTAAACAACCATTAATGTGAGTTTTATTGCTGTGGAGCAATGTGATGCACATATATATGCACACACACCACATAGTATGATCTCCTAAAAAAAGAGACACCAGGGTGGGAAAGAGGAACAGAGGGATTTGGTTCTCAAAGAGGGACACTTGGGATGTATGTATATTTATAAAAAAAAAGTGTATCAGTTGTAGTGCAAACCAAATGCATCACATAATATAAATACAAATTCCCTTGATTAAAATTAGGTTTATCTCTCTCGAATGTTAGGGTAATCTCCAGCGCATTGCAGAGCAATGTATGAGAGACCTTTCTAACTCTCAAGGAGTACAAGTCCCATTTAAATCAATGGTGTGAATGCTAGATGTGTACAACATATTCCTGAACTGAACTCTGACCCCTAAATCAGCTTCCAGGCTGAATAGCAAGGCTGTACAGCACAGACCTCATTAGCTCAGCAAGATGCTTCCTATTGGAGTAACCTGCTGAAAGACGAATCCCATGAATGTTCTAAAGCTGTACAGCAATACAGAGTGTGTGCTACAGTCAGAACACCAACTGGGTACACTGCACTGAATACACTGAACAATTGGTCCATGTTTCTTCTCTATTCATCACTGATGAAGTGAGAGTCAACATGCCTCTACATTTTAGCTCAACACCTCCTCCTCCCTTCCACCTTTTTATTGACTATCTAAATTATCTACAAAAATGTTCTATTTTGCACTGGAAAGGACATATCCAAAAGTATCATGTTACTTAATTTTTATTTATTTTCCTTTTTTTGGGGGGAAGCTCAATATGAGCTGTCTCATTTTTCTATCTGAAAAACAGATCTTGCAAAGATGAGGCACCAAATCTTTTCAGATAACCCTAGCCTGCACCCCCCAAGGAGTTCGATTGGCCACATGACATCCTCAGCCCAGGTTACTCTACTGATAGGGGGAGAAGAAAGAATGCAGGGTTTTGCCGCACACAGACACTGCTCAACAGGCACTGAGACACAGTGACAGTACTACTCAAGTCCGTGAAGCAGCGCCATGGCCATAACCCCCCCATCCCTTTGCATGCATTGATGAATGAACAATCGGGCACCACCGCGCTAAGTTCTAGTTCAGACTGAGTCATTACCTTTCAGAGGACTAGTTCAGGACACGACAGTAGACTGGCACACAGCATGATGCTGTTTGTTCTTACGTGGTGCGTCAGTTGCTACAGACACATTCAAGCTTAAGCCCCTTCAGGCGCATGCCTTACATGCACAATTCTGGGGCATTTCATTCAAAAGTGGGCAGGCGATTGCCAGGCTCCCCTCAGAACTGGGCTCCCTAGACAAGTGCCTCGTGTGCCTATTTAGAAATCCGGCCCTGCCCCTGTCGAAGCATTGCGGCGATATGTGGCTCTCTTTGGAGGGATGACTGACTACTTTTTTTGGAGATTGGAGGTTGGATTATTTATTATTATTCTATTTTTCTCACTTCAACTGTTTTGGTTTGTCTTATACTTGGTATTGCACATTTTTTATAGTTCATTAACTGTTTAAGACATCTGTATATGCCCTTGGGATTTTTAGCACGTTTTGGTAGTTTTGGCACATACACCACTGCAGTGTTATCTTGAAGGTGATCTACACTTAAGCTTTAGTGAAAGTTATATTTTTTATATCCATAGTATCCTATATTATAATTCCCTAAGGATGTTTTTCAGAAGCCGTCATGCGCAGTACAGATGAGGGGTGTGAAAATTGGGTGAGGCTAAGAGCGCCAGAGGGTGCTCTGCCTAGGGGTGCTTGAGATGTAAATCTGGGCCTGCCCACACTGTTCTTTGGTTGTAGGGTGTTCTTATCTCTAGGTTGTGGACTTAATGGGGATTACAGAGATCTAATACAATGAAAAAAAGACTGTGATATAGTAATACCAGGGTGCTCTCTATTTAGAAAAGACAGACAATGAGGATGGATTGCCATTTATGTCAAAAATAGCTTAAAGGTTAATCTTATGCAGGGTATGGAGAAGAACACAGATAACGGTTTGGATTACTGTAGACTATGGAAATAAGATGGTCGTTCATATAGGTGTCATCTATAGACCCCCTGGACCAGCAAAAGAGTTAGCTCAACTGCTGGTCAAGGAAATAATTAAGCTAAAAGTGAAAGCTGAGGTTATTATTATGAGGGACTTTAAACTGTCTTATGTAGACTGGAAAAAACAAGCAGCAGGTTCAGTCAGGAGTAGAGAGATCCTAAATTCTTTACAGAGATTATCTTAGTCAATTAGTAGAAGAGCCAAATAGGAAAGAAACCATACTAGATTTATTATTTTATTATTATGGAGACTTGGTATCAGATGTAGCTGTTGGAGAGTGATTGGTCTCCAGCGATCATCAATCAGAGTGGTTTAATATAAGGACAGAGGCTGAGCTGCACCATACTAAAACAAAGGTTCTAGATTTTAGAAAGGCTGATTTCTCAAAAATGGAAACATTTTTATAAGGAGTATAGGAGAAATGGGGTTATTTGAAATGTGTTTTATTAAAGGCAACAGAGCATTGCATTAGACTTGTCAATAAAGGTAAAATAAAAAGGAAGCCACTGTGGTTCTCTGCAGAAATGGAAACTATAGTAAAGAGGAAAGTAGCTTTTAGGAAATATAAGCAGATCTAGAAGGCGGAAGGTAGGTATCTGTACAAGGCTAGGCTTAAAAAGGCGAAAGCACACACACAGAGGAGAATATTGCCCAGTTAATAAAAGAGGATAACATATTTTTAGATATGTATAAGTGAAAGGAGGAAAATGAAACAAGGCATATTTAGACTGAAGGCAAAAGATGGAGTAGTTTTGTTCAGGTTTTAGAGAGGAAGGTGAAGGGAAAGGGCCTCTGTTAAAAACAAGAAATAGAGACATGGGAATCGTGCATATTTACAGAGGAAGTTCTACTTCGTCTCTAAGGTAAAAAAGAGATAAATCAATGGGACATCCAAAGTTATTAAAATAACTTAGGAGTATTCTGGCAAAACCTTTAACAGAATCATTCAGTCAATCACTATTGACAGGAGTAGTTCCAGAAGATTGGAAGGTAGAAAATATAGTACTGCTTCACAAAAAAGGTAGCAGGAAAGAGTCTAGCAACTACAGACCAGTAAGGCTTACATCAGAAGTGAGAAAAGTAATGTAATCCATGTTAAAGGAAAGAATAGTTATATATTTGACTTTAAATTGCTTGTAAGATCACAAAGAGCATGGGTTTACAGCAAAGAGATCATGTCAAACTAATCTCATAGATTTGTTTGACTGGTTAATTAAAATAATAGACATGGGGAGCAGTAGCTAAAGCTTATCTTGATTTCACTAAAGCATTTGACCATGTCCCTCATAGAAGGTGATTAGGTCTGGATATAAAAAATAGTTGAATAGATAAGGCAGTGGCTGAGTGACAGGAGACAGAGGATTATATTCAATGGAGAATATTCAGACAAAGGTTGTGTTACTAGTGGGGTACCTCAGGGATCAGTAGTGGGGCCCATATTTTTTAATATTTTTATTAGCAATATTGCAAAAGGTCTTCAGGGTAAGGCATGCCTTTTTGCAGATGATACAAAGACCTGCAATAGACATTCCTGAGAGCATAAGCTAAATGACAAATCATTTAGGTAAATAAAAAAAATGGACAAGAAGGTGGTAGCTGCATTTTAATATTGATAAATGTAAAATAATTCATTTGGGATATAAAAACCCAAAGGCAGAATATAGTATTGATGGTACTATGCTGTCAGAGACAACAGAGGAAAGGGATTTGGGAGTATTATTTCAGATGATTTAAATGTAGGCAGGAAATGTAACAAAGCAGCGGGGAATGCGGGCAGGGTGCTGGGTTGCCTAGCTAGGGACATCAGTACCAGAAAGGGATGTGGTCATGCCACTCTGCAGATCTCTGTGCAAGTGCAGCAATTCTGTGGCAATCCAACTAAACCCTATGGAACAAATACAAATTCACCTTTGGTGCTTTTAACCCTTGCAATGTTAGAGATGACTTTATTGTGTTATAAAGCAATGTGTTGGATACCTTTCTAGCATTCCAGAGGTTAAAAGCCCGATTTGAATCAACAATAATTGTATTTACTCCCTCAGAAACAATTAATTTGCAATATGGTTTCCTTTTAAGAAATTCCCCAAATGTGATCCGGGGAGGGGTGTGAAAAGATTCTGTAGAGGATGGTGATAGAAAGAGGGTTGGTTAGGATGAGTGAGGAGTATATATGGAGGACACATCAGAAGGCTTCAAAAGGCAGAGGGAGAACATAGGAGGGACAGAAGCGAGGAAGTGGATTGTGGGGGAGGAGTACAAGAAATTGAGGAGAAAGGTAAATATATCACACAATTCCAGTTTAAAGTGAACCCACATTTTTCCTGAAAGCTACACCAGTCCATCCTCATTTTGTATCTGTCTTTCTTATAGGATTGTTGCTACTAGTTGTACCAGCCATTATAGATCTCCCTGTCTAAAAAAGGACTTAAAACCTGCTTATATTTTAGTGAAATGAATAGGTTGACATACATTAACTGTGTCTTCCCTTGAACTTGGATTTAGATTTGATCTCACTATCCCATACTCCTTCCCTTCTAGTGTTAATCTTGTGTCTGCAAAACGGGGAATAGCGCTCAGTACTTACAGCCCAGTCATTTGTATCACCCACCATGTCCCAGTAATACCAGTTATATGAAAATACTCCGCTAGCATTTCCAACTCTTCTGTTTTTCTTACCATACGCCTTGTATTCAGCGACATACATTCATTTTGTGGTTATTAGGTTACTAACTACATGCCTTTTCTATATCTGAATTTAATAGGGGTTCCTCCCTGTTAAATATCCCCCCCCCCGTTTTCCACCCCCATAACCCTTTACTTGTTCCAGTTCCTGTCTTCACTGTCTACCCCATTTCCATTAGCTATGAACTCCTCCCACTTTCTAGCTTAAATGCTCCTCCAGGCATGTAAGCATCCTGTCCACTAGCACATCAGCTCCTTTTCCATTTAGGAGCAATTCATTACTAAATAAACATTGTGCCCATGAGCAGTGCTCTAAAAACCCCAAACCCTCCTTCTTGCATCAGTACTTAAAGGGATAGTAATACTTCATTTTAACTTTATTTTATTTTGTAGGCATTAAAAAAACACGAAGAATGATATAAGTCTTATCTCTGAAACCTTTATGGTTTAAGAGATATTCACAAACAAAGTATCCCCCCCTGTTCAACCAGATCAGAAGGGAGGTGCCCAGGTAGACTGCAGAGAGGGACAATCTTCAATTAAGATAATGGAAAAAGCTGAAAAACTTGTCAAGGGGGGAAGGGCTTTCATTGTTTTCATACAAAGAAAATTGTCCCCTTCTGTTATCTGTCCTGTCATACAACCAGACTCACATCTGAGAAGAGATGGCTTACACTAGGAAAAAGGGGCGGGGAGGGGAACTTTGCTTGTGAATATCTCATAAACCATAAAGGTTTGAGAGATAAGACTTATATCATTCTTCATGTTTTTTTAATGCCTACAAAATAAAATAAAGTTAAAACGAAGTGTTACTATCCCTTTAAGCCACGGATCAAACTAACTGAGCTGCCTCAGCCCCTCTTTACTAGCAACATTGCCCTGGTACCTTCTAGGAGAGTAATACCCTGGAGATTCAATTATACAGTGAATGGAAGAGAGGTCTTAAGGGCATTTCTATGCCCCTAAATCAAGGAATTTTTGTGGAATTTTTATTTACCCCTATGGTGAAATTGGTTTGCCCTAGAATCGTGAAAGCCTGACCTGTGAGCCGTAAGGATAAACACTAGGAATCATTCTCGTAATGACTAACATTTATCCATGTGAGTGGTAGTGATGAAAATGCCCGCTACACTAGCAAAAGGAACACTATCAGACCCACTCTTTTGGTACAATAACACAAGTGGCTGGTTTTGTCTTCAAGAAACACTTTTTTTTTTATTTGTTTGAAAACCGCAATGTCCAAGGTGTTTCTCTTGGTGTCTTGCTCTCTGGATGTTAAAAATAGCTTCTGCGTGTTCCAGCTTATCTGATCGTATCCATCTAGGACGCAGCCTTACATTCTTAGTTGATTCTTTGGTCTTAAACTGCCCTTTGCCGGCATAGAGGGCAGGTTGGATTCTCTTCCAGCCATCTGAGCATACACTCATGGTGAAAATAGTGTCTGCAGGACAGGTATGTGATTGTTTCCCCAATCTCATAGTTCTCTAGGCAGACGACACAGTTGTCTGGTGGGTCTCCCGCTTTCACAGTGACCGTCTGTCTTGGTGGAACCTGACTCAGTAAACTGAGCAGTGAATGAGAACTGCTTCCAGAATTCACCGGCCGTGGTGGAACATGAGGAGGCTGGGGTCCTTCATGGCGGCCATGTAATTCAGAGCTAAGGGTGTGGACAGCTCTTACTGGATGTGTGTGTAGGCTGTCGCTGCTGCCTTCTGCTCCTCCTCTAAGTGGAACCTGAGGGATTTGACGTGCAGGAGATCGGCTTCTGTACCCTCTTCCTGCTGGTGTTGCACGTCTGGGTCTTCCCAACCTGCCTCGCCCAGCAGGGACCCTACTGAATGATCTTATGATCTCATTGATGTCTGTTGGAAAAATATATCCTCAATTTAATACTAACAGAAAGGAATATCTGAGAATCAGGGTATTCTTAAATACAACCATACATTTATTATTGTTATTTTACTTTACAGTATACCAGCACTAGACAGAATCTTGTCATTCGTCTTCTTTGTAATACACACACACACACACAGTCACATATCCTAAGTTCCTCCTCTTTATCCCCAGTCATATACACAGTGAGGAGTACACAGCCAGGAATGTAGAACACATACAGCCAATTATCTACCAAGATTCCCCCTCTGCATTGACAGTAATGGCAGAAGCTGTGTGTGTTTGTGTGTGTATCACTGCACAAGTGTTTGGTTTTGGCTCATTTGTGGCTTAGGGTCACGTACCTAGGATTCTATCCTCACTGGGTTCTATGTTTCCACGCCGTGTATGGCGATCCCTTCTTCTCCCTCTCTCTCTCTCCATATTCCTGATACCAGGTGCTTTCTATTAAAAAAGCTTTTCACTTGCTGATTACTGATACAGTAGTATCTGAATAGCAGGATCACTTCTGAAAGATTGATACCTTGCAAAAGTTTAGCAAATGCTAGAGAATTCTCTGACTCTGGGCTACTATATCTCAGACATTATGATGTCATAATGAATTACCAAGGAACCTTCTGAAAGTTCAATGGATGCGTCAGTTACAGTATTTTTGTGGGTGGGTGTGGTTAAACAAGGGGGTGGGGCTAAGGGCTCCACAGGGTTCTGTGCCTAGTGGCATTTGAAATATAAATCCAGGCCTGCTGGCAGTTGATGAAATCACAATGGATGCCTCAGCTACAGTATTTATTCTTTGGATGGGACTGGCCAGTTGCAGGATCCATGAGCATTCTGCCTTTCATGTTGTTATCATGGCAAAATAAAGCTCTACACACCAGGAATACACACTTTTTAACCCCTTAAGAACCAGGAAAATCTGAGGTGGATTGCACTTAAAGGGATAGTAATACTTTAAAATTACTAATCCTAATATTATAGGAGTAAAAAAAAAGAAATTATTTGCCGCCAGTGATATCTCTCTCTATGGTTTGAGAGATATTCACTTGTAAACTTCCCCCCTCCTTCCTCTTTCCCTGAGGTCAGCGTTGTAGCTGACGGCAGGGGAAGTATGTCCTACGATCATCCGGTGGCTCTGCAGCAGAGCCGCGATAATAAAAAAAAGACATTCACTTAAAAGCACACATCGAAGACCTTTTAAGTGAATGATTTATTTTTTATTAACAGATCGCGGCTTAGCTGCAGAGCCGCCTGATGGTTGTACAACAGACTTCCCCTGCAGTCAGCTACAATACTGACTTCAGGGAAAGGGGAGGGAGGGGGGAACTTTGCGAGTGAATACAAACCATAAAGGTTTGAGAGATATCATTGGGGCAAATAATTTCTTTTTTTTACTCCTACAGTATTGGGATTAGTAATTTTAAAGTATTAATATCCCTTTAGGGACCAGAGCAATTTTGACCTTTTTGACTGTATTTATTCAACGGAGTTTTTCCTCAAAGTCCTTTATCTTGGCCACAGAAATTATACACCATTTTTTTCAAGCACAAGTAGGGGTTTCTTATGATACCACACATGTTTGGATAACACACCATTTATTTTTTTTAAATTAAGGAAAACGATAAAAGTAAAAAAAAACACAATTTTTATTGGTTTTCTTGTGATCATTTGTGGCCAAAGGGTTAATTTTTTATGTAGACTGCATGATAGGTATGACCGGCCATTCATATCTACAAAAATCTGCAGTTTTAGGGGGGCACTGTCCCTCTGGGGTTAAAAACCCCATGTCCCTCTTTCCCTCCTGGATTTTCAATTTTTTGTACATTGCTGTGTGTGTATATGTGTATTATTGTGCTCTGCATTAATAAATATCACATTAACCTTTAGTTTAATTTCAGTATTTGTATTTTTTGAATTATATTGTGTAAATAAATTCCTGTGATATTGCTCAAAATAATTGTTTATATACACAGGGTGGTGTCAGTAGGTCATTAAAGGGACCTACATTTGTACTGCCCCACAGCTACGGCACTAAAGGGGTTAATACCCTAAACTTTGGCCTCTATTTTCTACGTATCTTGTCTGCTCGCTGCTTCTCTCTTCCTTACTTTCACAGTAAGGGAGAGGCACAGACCAGATACAAAGGCAACGTGGAAAACACATTGCCTTTGTGAATGAAAATGCCAGTACATGCGATCTCTCCTGGAGCGATCACGTGTACCGGCAGAAGAGAGAGAATCACTGAGACTGAGCTATCCGGTCCTGAAGCGCTCAGTTTCAGCCTCAGGAGAATGATCACAACATGCACCGAGGTGCACTGCTATTATTTAACCCATGACGTGTCAGGACCGTCAGTGGTCCTTATGGGAATTTTACCCATTATGGTCCTGGAACGTCATGGGTCCTTAAGGGGTTAAGTACATCAATAAATAACATTTCAGAGTCAGCTCCTTTTGAAAGTTGATCACAGGTATGGACACCACACTCATTGGACTTATTTATCCATATATGGTGAACAGCAAATAAGCCATTCCTAATATATTACAAACACCAAACCAAAGGAAACCCATTTTACCATAGAAGCCTATCAATAAATGGACATATGTATAAAGCCACAAGTGGAGCAATTCTGATGCAATCCAACTGAACTCTATGAAACAAATACAGAATCTCATTTGGGGCTTTTAACCCTTACAATGTTAGAGATGTCTCTATTGTGTTATTAAGCAGTGTGTTGGAGACCTTTCTAGCATTCCAGAGGTTAAAAGCCCAATTTGAATCAACAATCAGTTTATTTGGTCCTTCAGAAACAGTTGGTTTGCAACATGTTTTCCTTTTAAGAAATGGGTCGGATACCTATGTGGCACTCAAAGGGTTAATTTGGTTGGATAAGTGAGCGTAAGTGCTCGGTACAATTCAATTAATTCATAAAGTGAAATCTGATGTATTGCTGATCATAGACAATGATTAAAGGTTTAGTAATGGCCAAATTTAAAGCGGAACTACCAGTAAAGTCGCCTTGTAGTAATTAGGCAGGTGGTGACTAGCTTCACAAGAGTTCTCTTACCTCTCACAACAACACGATACTAGAGAAATCCTTCATCTTCCGAGACCAGAAGCCAGGTATCAATGCAGACATCTTGTCTGCGCTCCTGAGCTGTCAGTCCCAGTCTCCCTTCAGAAGCACTGCGCTGTTCCGAATGGCACCGGAAGAGACTGACGGCACAGGCGTGCAGACTGCCCTAACCTGGCCATCAATCTCGGAAGATTAAGGATTTCTCTAGCATCGTGTCGTTGTGAGAGGTAAGAGAAGTCTTATGAAGCTAGTCGCCACGTGCCTATTTACTGCAGGGCGACTTTACTTCTGATGGTAGCTCCACTTTATATTTGTGCATTACTAATCCTTTAATCATTGTCTATGATCAGCAATACATCAGATTTCACTTTATGAATTAATTGAATTGTTCCGGGTGATTTTACTTCTGATGGTAGTTCCGCTTTAAGTTTAGTTAGTGTGGTAGATTTAAAAAAATAAAGTGTCTGGGGTGGAGAAAGTCCTGTCTCTCAAACCTTTACGGTTTGAGAGATATTCCCCGCTAAATTTCCCCCCTCACTCATGTCGGCTGTAAAGCTGACAGAAGGAGATCTGTGTCGGCCGACTCCAGGAGGCTCTTCAGCAGAGCAAAAATAGCGATATTTAAAAAGAACTACTTCATTGGAACGGTCTACAAAGTGTTATTGCAAACTCTGAAAACTTTGTAGACTGTTCCCAGTGAAGTAATTCTTTTTAAAGATCGCTATTTCAGCTCTGCTGAAGAGCCACCAGCTGGTCCCTGGACTTGGATCTCCTGTTGTTAGTAGAGCGCTGATGTCAGGGGAGGGAGGAGGGGGAAATTTAGCAGCAAATATCTCTCAAACCATGAATGTTTGAGAGATGGGGCTTTCACCAGATACTTTATTTTTTAAAAATCTACCATACTGAATCAACTTAAATTCGGGCATTATTAACCCTTTAAGCCTCTTGATGTCCTAGTCGATGAGGCTGAAAAAAAAAGACATGCGTCCATCAAGTCCAGCACATGCCAAATCACCCTGTTGATCCAGAGGAAGCCATTTCCAATTAAGCCCTAAGTGGGAAAAAAATCCTTCCTGACTCCACAATGGCACTCAGTTCCTTGGATCAACAACCTATCTGCCTAGGGGCTGGATTCTTCTGCAAGTGATAAATGTTAACACCCGCTTTATCAAACATTTTCCTATTGAAGTCTATGGAGAAAACCGGAGATAAAAGAAGTGATAAAATTAGCACTTGCAACAGAATCCAGCCCTAGATGAGATAAATATTATACTTTCTTATATATGAAAATATTTTAAAAGTTCTAGTCCAGAGGATTCCTATAAACTGAAATAATGATGGATGGTTGGTTGCAGGGGAGGGCTGGCCTGGGGGGCAGTGGGGCAATTTCCCCCTGGGCCGGTCATATATCTGGGCCAGTGGGCCACTGTCTCACTTAATCTCCATCTTGTTGCTATAAATGGAGCAACACTAGTGATACCACAGAGCTTACAATTGAAGTGTTGCTTTACAAATGATACCACAAAGCTACAATCCAAATGAGGCTACACTAGTTACATAACCCATT
Source organism: Rhinophrynus dorsalis (assembly GCA_037306005.1). Classification (NCBI taxonomy): domain Eukaryota; kingdom Metazoa; phylum Chordata; class Amphibia; order Anura; family Rhinophrynidae; genus Rhinophrynus; species Rhinophrynus dorsalis. The sequence goes on along the minus strand of CM074718.1, from coordinate 87,774,252 downwards.
TCCACTGTAAGCTCTATAGTATCAGTAGTGTAGCTTTACTTAAATTGTAAGCTCTGTAATATCAGTAGTTTAGCCCACTTTAATGTGAGCTATGTGGTATCGCTTTACTTCACAATATTAATGCCATGTTTAAAATTAACAAAAAGAGGTGGGCTTTGAGAGTGGGCTCAAACGATAGTAGAAATGGGCCGCTTGATTGTATTTACCCCCTGGGCCACAAGTTGCCAGCCCTCCCCTGGTTGGTTGGTTGTAGTGGTGCAGTGTACAACACATTGCAGAGGCACTGCGTACTCTGCTGGCACTCAAAGGGTTAAACTCCCCATTGAAATCAAAATATATTTTATTTGTCTCCTATAATTCAGTTGGTTTTCCACAGAAGTGCTCCAGTTTGCTTTTATACGTTTATCACAAAACAACTGAATTAAATTCACCAATTATAAAGCCAAACTTAGGTCAGTGAGCCATATGTATAATGACACCTGGAGCATTTCTGTGGTTAAACCAAGTACCTCATAGGCATGGGGCCAACATAAATGCACCTCAATATCACTGGAGCTTTTACTCTCTTGAGTCCTATAGGGGTCTCCAACATTGCAATGGAGACCTCCTCTACTATCCTGTTTAGATCAAAGGGAATCCGGTAACTAAAAATGGGTTTGGTCAAAAAAGAGGGTGTGGTTAAATGAGGGGTGTGGTTATCAGGTGGGGCCAAGGTGAGGTTAAGGGCGCCAGAGGGTGCTGTGCCTAGGGGTGCTTGAGATGTAAATTCAGGCCTTCTCACCCTGACTGTGTGGTATGTATATAAGTGTATCTCATTGCTCCACAGTAATAAAACTCATTTTAATGTTTGTTTAAACTTAATTATATGGGTTTATAAACGAGTCTGTGTAAACACAATACTTTCATCTTGTTCTAAATCATTTATTCAGTTACACAAAGAGGTGTCAATTGGTAATAAATAACCTAAAAATTATCTGAAATGCCCCGCCCACCAGCCCCACCCCCAGCAACACCTCCGAAAACCCAAGTGTCCCTTTGGCTGTTTGAAATGTTGGGAGGTGTGGTGACAGGAGCTCACTTTGCATGCTGTAATGTTACATAGGTGCCCTTCCTTAGGGTGTATTCAGGAAGATAAAGAGTACCAGTTCTGGAGAAAACAACCGCACTAGCTAAAGAAATGATAATGAAATAATCCCATTGAATTACATGGGGATTTTAATCCCTTGAATGCTAAACAGTTCTTTGCACGTGTTGGAGACCTCTCTAGCATTCAGGGGGTTAAAAACCCCATTTAATTTAATGCAGATTTGTAGAATTTTTATTTTTTCTCCTTCCATGGCCTTAAACATAGTCATGTCACTGTTGCTGCAACATTCTATGAACAGCTGTTGTTAGTAACAAGCATAGCTGGGAACTCTCTGGATTTGCCCCAGAGACTGTTGCTGATTACCGTGTCTTCGGGAACAAAGGCCGATTCTCTGGATGTGGGGAGTTTCTAATGAAATTCTGCCCACATGTGCTCCTGTGATTCCTGCGACCATACAGTCTTATGATAATACTGCTGTATTGCAGTCTATGGAGAGTTCTGTTCATAAAAAATGTTGCATGTATACATTCATAAAAAATACAGCTTTGGTCTATAATGAGTTATGAATGCAGCATCTCTCAAAAGTAGGAATAGTCCTTTTTTAATCAGCATGAAAGAAAATGCAATGTTTTATGAAATGTATAAGTGCTGCTGTCACTCCACTGCTTCTGCCATCTATTTAACTTCCTAATTTGGCTTGTGATGCACCAACCCTGCAGGCAGTAGAGGCAGGTCTCAGTCCAGTAAAGAAGCGCTGTATTTTTTCCATGCTAAACCACTGATCTAGAACCAGAAGTAGAGGAATGAAAATTTGACCCACCCAGGACTGAAAATTCATCCAGATCTGAATCCTATGAAAAAAGTCAGGATTCCTTATGCGGAATTGAACAGTATCCTGGATTTGGTGAATCCTTGTGGCTAATCTTCACATAAGGAAGTTTCAGAGAATTATATTACCTGTACAACTGAACAGTGCCATAGGTAACTGCATTTGCATTAACCCTTTGAGTGCCAGAGGGGTACGCTATTTGCTTTGCAATACGTTGCGTACCACTCTGGCACTCAAAGGGTTAATTTCACGCACAACCCAATGCTGCTTGAGCATACCTCCCAACATTTCAAATAGCCAAAGAGGGACACTTTTGTGTTAGGTGGTGTTGCTGGGGGTGTGGTTAGGGTGACCAGACGTCCCCGGTTTCCGGGGACAGTCCCCGGATTGAAGGCACTGTCCCCGGATAGAAAGTGTCCCCGGATATGTCCCCGGATTGAGCCTTCAGCTCAGCCACATGACATTACTCATTCGTGATGATGATTGGCCACATCATGCGCACTGCAGTACGCAGCGTAATCCAACCTTGCCCTCCTACCTTGGCTTGGCATCAGCAAATGAGCACGTTGTGGCTGTACTGTTCAGAGTCAGAGCGGGAACGCCTGTCAGATACAGAATCGAGTCATCCCTGAGGTACTGATGCATTCCTCTGACTTCATTGAGATGTCGAGTTAGTGCTGGGAAGGGGGTCAGTGGCGCTTACCATGGGGTTTGCTTTTTGTGTCAGACCTACTACCAGACTTAACCCTTTCAGTGCCGGTGGGGTATGCAATGCATTGTTTGTGTGCCCCTCTGTCACTCAAAAGGTTAAAGTACATCTTCTTAACCTTTCATCCTTGCACACTACGCTTGCTCTGTTTTAGCACATATAAAAAGGTGTAATCTCTATATATTTATTTTATTGCTCTACACATTCATAGCGCGTTGTGATTCACTTTGGTGATTCAGTGTGTGAGGGAGGACAGGGTGAACAGTATGTGTGGTGGACAGTGTTGAGGTGGACAATATGGTCAGTGTCAAGGTGGGCAGTGTGGGGTAGGACAGTCTGGGCAATGTGGGGGTGGACAGTGTGTGAGGGAGGACAGGGTGGACAGTTTGTGGAGGAGGACAATGTGCCTTTGTACAGTGTGGGCAATGTGGGGGTAGAAAGTGTGTGTGTGTGTGTGTGGGAGGGGGTAAAGTGTGTGGGGGGTAGTGTTGAGGTGGACAATGTGTGGAGGTGGGCAGTGTTTGTGTGGAGGAGGACAGGGTGGGCTGTGTGGGGGAGGATAGGGTGGGCTGTGTGGAGGTGGACAATGTGAGCAGTGTGTGGAGGTGGGCAGTGTGTGTGGAGGTGGGCAGTGTGTGTGTGGAGGAGAACAGGGTGGGCAGTGTGGAGGTGGACAAGGTGGGCAGTGTGTGGAGGTGGACAATGTGAGCAGTGTGTGGAGGTGGGCAGTGTGTGTGGAGGAGGACTGGGTGGGCAGTGTGGAGGAGGACAGGGTAGGCAGTGTGGAGGTGGACAGGGTGGGCAGTGTGTGGAGGTGGACAATGTGAGCAGTGTGTGGAGGTGGGCAGTGTGGACAGTGTGTGGAGGTGGACAATGTGGGCAGTGTGTGGAGGAGGACAGGGTGGGCAGTGTGGAGGGGGACAGGATGGGCAGTGCATGGAGGTGGACAATGTGAGCAGTGTGTGGGGTGGGCAGTGGTGTGTGGAGAAGGACAGGGTGGGCAGTGTGGAGGTGAACAGGGTGGGCAGTGTGTGGAGGTGGACAATGTGAGCAGTGTGTGGAGGAGGACAGGGTGGGCAGTGTGGAGGGGGACAGGATGGACAGTGCATGGAGGTGGACAACGTGAGCAGTGTGTGGAGGTGGGCAGTGTGTGTGTGTGGGTGGGCAGTGTGTGTGTGTGTGTGTGGAGGAGGACAGGGTGGGCAGTGTGGAGGTGGACAAGGTGGGCAGTGTGTGGAGGTGGACAATGTGAGCAGTGTGTGGAGGTGAACAGTGTGGACAGTGTGTGGAGGTGGACAATGTGGGCAGTGTGTGGATGTGGGCAGTGTGTGTGGAGGAGGATAGGGTGGGCAGTGTGGAGGTGGACAGGGTGGGCAGTGTGTGGAGGTGGGCAGTGTGTGGAGGAGGACAGGGTGGACAGTGTGGAGGTGGACAGGGTGGGCAGTGTGTGAAGGTGGACAATGTGTGTGTGGAGTTGAGCAGAGTGTGTGTGGAGGAGGACAGGGTGGGCAGTGTGTGGAGGTGGACAATGTGAGCAGTGTGTGGAGGTGGGCAATGTGAGCAGTGTGTGGAGGTGGGCAGTGTGGACAGTGTGTGGAGGTGGACAATGTGGGCAGTGTGTGGAGGTGGGCATTGTGTGTGGAGGAGGATAGGGTGGGCAGTGTGGAGGAGGACAGGGTGGGCAGTGTGGAGGAGGACAGGGTGGGCAGTGTGTGGAGGTGGACAATGTGAGCAGTGTGTGTAGGTGGGCATTGTGGACAGTGTGTGGAGGTGGACAATGTGGGCAGTGTGAAGATTGACAATGTGGAGGTGGACCGTGTGGGCAATGTGGAGGTGGGCAATGTGGGGAGGAGGACAGGGTGGACAGTTTGTGGAGGAGGACAATGTGGGCAGTGTGGAGGTGGACAATGTGGAGTTGGACAGTGTAGGCAAGGTGGAGGTGGACAGTGTGGAGGTGGGCAGTGTGAGGGCAGACAGTGTGGAGGTGGGCAGGGTGGACAGTGTGTGAGGTTGGACAGTGTGTGGGCAGTGTGTGGACAGGGTGTGAGGGTGAACAGTGTGTGGACAGGGCATGAGGGTGGACAGAGTGTGGACAAGGCGTGAGAGTGGACGGAGTTTGGACAGAGTGTGAGGGTGGACAGAGTGTGGGCAGTGTGTACACAGGATGTGAGGGTGGACAGGGCATGAGGGTGGACAGAATGCGGAGAAAAAAAAATGTCCCCGGATTTCATTTTAAAAATCTGGTCACCTTAGTCAATAGGTCATGAAATAACTTACAAATTCTTGGTAATGCTCTGCCCACAAGGGTTGCCACCCGGCCGGTATTTTACTGGCACAGCCGGTAATTGGCACACTGGAGCCGGTGCCGGTATAACTACTATACCAGCAACTGAAAAGCCGGTATTTGTGTGTGTGTGACGGTGGGTGAGGTCAGGTGACTACAACTCCTACATGTCTTTATGCGCTCGGCCACCTTTAGGGTAGGGTTGCCACCCGGCTGGTATTTTACCAGCACAGCCGGTAATTGGCGCACTGGAGCTGGTATAACTAGTATACCGGCAACTGAAAAGCCGGTATTTGTGTGCGAGATGGTTGGTGAGGTCAGGTGACTACAACTCCTACATGTCTTTGAGCGCTCGGCCACCTTCAGGGAAAGGCAGGAGTTTTTGGGAAGCTGCAGGAGGCTGTTGTAGAGGTAGAGGTGCTGTGGCACTTTTTACTTTGTTTATCACAGTACCCGTTACATTATGACATGATTGAAGGGGATGGGCCTGCAGAGATGAGCACTGAGGACGCAGATATGCAGAAGGCTGAGTGAGTGACAAGGACTTTGTTATGCTCACTGTTATTATTGCCAACTTGCCAGGGGTAAAGCTAAAAAACCAACACCAGCCAAATATGTTATTTCTTTTTCACATACAAAAAGAACATTAATTATTAACTGTTCGAGTTTCGGTGGGGTGTGCTTATTCCTTGAGCAGTTAAAGGCTGTTAAAATGTATGGAATATGTCTTTTGTTCTATTGAGGTGACCAGGTTAACCCTTTGAGTGCCAGAGGGGTACAGAATGCACTGCAAAGCAATGCGTTCCGTACCTCTGGCACGCAAAGGGTTAAAGACACGCATTTATTATTGTGTACTGTCTTCAGCAAAACCTGTTTTCAGTGCGTTTTGGTGCATGATACAGTTACTGGTCTCTTAGTTTAATTGGTTATTGTATCACAAACTGTTCAACCTGGAATAAGGTTTGGCAGGTCATTTAACCCTTTGATTGTCTGAGCAGTATCCATTGCATTATATTTGATACCCCTCTCACACTCAAAGGGTTAAGTGCATTGCTTGATTGAAACTTTTTAATGCAGCACTGATTAGTTTTATAAAAGTAATCTTTACAAAATACTAGATCAAGAATAAAACTCCTACTGTTAACCCCTTGAGTGACAAGAGAGCTATCCAGCACATTGCAGTGCTTTTGGATACTGCTGCAGCACTCACAAGTTTAAACTACATGTGATAGATGGAAGTGCGATTTGTTTGTGATGGTCATGTTTTATTTAGGGTCTGACTAGTTTTCTTATTTCTAGTGCAGGGATATGGAAAATATAGCCAGGGGTGCATTTTCACACCCTGAAATATAGACAATCATACTGTTCTTTTTTTTAACTAAAATGTATATGGTTTACGACGTGTTTATGACATATGTGAATGACTGCCAGCCCAGTGTGGCATCAGCCCCTGAAGAGTGAACATACTTCATACAGTTATTGGACCTTACAATGAGCTACACAACCTACAACAATGCTTGTGTGAATGATCTGTATAGAAGACACACAGGCTAGAGTTATCCATCTATGAATGTCTATTTTATTTCTAGACCTTAACCCCTTAAGGACCGGGGAATCCGCACCGCGATCCGACTGAACGACCACGGAGCAATTTTTTTTATTGCTCCGTTGCGTTCCTGACTCCCCGAACGGCGTGCAGCCGCAGGGGGTGCCCGGAACTCGATGACGGTCATAGTACATCATCGGTCGTTAAGTCAAATCGACCCTTGACGTAGGTGTGAGAGGCCCTGCTGTGGAGGGTCATAGTACGTCAAGGGTCGTTAAGGGGTTAAGTAATGAATAAGTATGGTTCAAACCACTGTTTGGGCTACTACTGTGCTTCAGGATATCCAGAGTGCTTTATGAGAACTGAGCTCCTGGCACCCTGTACCTGTACAGAGGAGCCTAAAGCTCAATTTTGTAGGGTCATGCAACATTAAGTGGTTCTGCCCCTTTTGTGGCTCCTCCTTTTTGCAGCTCCTCCCTTTGTGCGGCTCTGCCCTCACTGACTCACAACTATGGCCGGTATTTTTTGAGGGAAAGGTGCCCACCCTACTGCCCACTAGCCATGACCCCAGCAAAACCACCTAAAACAAAAGTGATCCATATTTCCCAACATTTCAAATGGCCAAAGAGGGACATTTTAGTTTCAGGTAGTATTGTTGGTGGGCAGGGCATCACCGATAATTTTTAGGTTATTTCATCACTCATTGAACCTCTTTGTGTTACTGAATAAATGATTTAGAGCAAGACCAAAGTATTATATAAACACATGTAATGTGTTTATCTGATCTCAAAACAGTGACAGCAGGGGGGGAATGAGAGAATTCGGTCTCATAGAGGCACTGTCTCTCCTAAAGAGGGACAGTTGCAAGGTATGGTGTTCCTCTTTGACCATTTGAAATGTTGGGAGGTATGTTTGATCTGTTTCCAGCTGGAAAGGAGCAATGAAAACTTTCAAATCTCATGAGCCATACTCATTTTCACAGCTGTCAAAGCTGAAGGAAGAATTAAAACATATAATTAATGGTAGTTATGCAGTGAAAAGACACACAAGCAAAGGACATATCAGTAAGTAAAATGTTAGAAAATGTGACTCCCAAAGCAGTGCCAGAATTAAGGAAACATGCGTGGGAAGATATCACTGAATCCCAAAAAGATAAATCAAAGGCCAGAAGAGGGAAAAAAGGAACAATCTTACCAGTTAAAACGGTACCACTGCATGCAACACTTTTCTACCAAACCATGAGTTAGCTGATGCTTGAATGTTCAGCTTAAAGTGAATTATAAAAGTGAATATAGGAGGCCATGTGGCTGAAGCCCTCTTTGCCCAGGAAGTGGAACCTGCTCTAGTAGAATGAGATCTTCTCTTTAGTGGGGCCTCCAGTTCTGCTTCCTTATAGGCTGTCTTTATACAGTTAGTTATCCATCTGGAAATGGATGTTTTTTATGCCAAAAGGCCTTTACATAGTTACATAGTAGTTTAGGTTCAAGTTCAACCCTTTTCCTATTCTTGTTTACCGCTGTTGATCCAAAAGAAGGCCAAAAAAAACCCTATTTCAGCAATTTAAAATTCTGCCTTGAATGGGGAAAAATTCCTTCTTTACTCCAAATGGAAATCCGATTTCTCCTTGGATCAACAAGCCCAAAATAAATGTTAATCCCAATACTAACATACATAGCCCTCAAAATTCTGCTCCTTTAAAAAAGTATCCAGACCCATTTTAAAGGCATCTAATGTATTCGATAGCACCACCTCTTCAGGCAGGGAATTCCATACCTTTATTGTCCTTAACGTAAAGAATCCCCTCTACTGTTGTGAACGAAATCTCCTTTCTTCAAGTCTTAGTGGGTGACCCCTTGTCCTTTGTACCGTTCTACTAATGAACATGTCTTTGGAGAGCCCTTTGTATGGGCCCTGAACATATTTATATAATGCTATCATATCCCTCTAAGATGATGTTTCTCTAGTTTGTACATATTTACATTTTCTAGCCTTTCTTCTTAACTATAACTTTCCATTCCCTTTATTAGTTTTGTTGCCCTCTTATGCACTTTCTTTAGTTCCATAATATCCTTTTTCAGAAGAGGTGCCCAGAATTGAATTGCATATTCAAAGTGGGGTCTTACCATGGACCTGTAAAGATGCAGAATAATATCTTCCTCCCGTGAGTCAATATCCCTTTTAATATATGACAATATCTTATTGGCCTTTGCAGCCACCAGCTGGCACTGAGCACTACTGCTAAGTCTATTGTCTACCATTACTCCCAAATCTTTTTCATTTTTTCATTTCATTTCCCCAAAGAAACACCATTTAAACTATATGTTGCATTTTTATTATTATACCCAAAATGCATAACTTTACACTTGTCTATACTGAATCTCATTTGAACAGCCAGTTCATACTTTATTATCTTACTTAATTTTGTGTCATTGGCAAACATTGATACATGGCTCCCTATGTCTACTGGGAGATCATTAATAGACAAATTTAAAAGAAGAGGTCCAAGGACAAACCCCTGATGTACTCCACTTATCACATTTGTCCAATTTGAGAACTTCCCATTTACCACCACTCTTTGCATTCTATCTTCCAGCCAATTTCCAATCCACACACAAACGTTTGCTCCTAAGCCTATTTCAGTCAGTTTGTACAGTATCCTTTTGTTTGAAACTGTATCAAATGCCTTAGATTACATCAACCACAGACCTAAATCTACATTTTTACTCAATTGTTGATAAAATGCAATTAAGTTAGTTTGACAAGACCTGTCTTTCATAAAGGCATGTTGGCTCCTGCTAATGATATTCCTGTTCAAGATGATTTCTTCAATATATTCCCTTAGCAACCCTTCAAACAGTTTCCCCACCACAGATGTCAAGCTTACAGGTATGTAATTGCCCGGCTGAGACTTTGATCCTTTTGGATGTTGGAGATAAGCTCTTTGTTGTTAGTTATTACCAGATCCAGACACACATCCCCTCTGGTTGAGGTCTTTTCTAGTTGAGACAAAAAATTGTAATTCAACAAGTTCAGAAACATGTAAAAACAAAAGAAAAAACCAAGAGGCTCTCCTAGTGTATTAACGTAATGGTAAAAAAACACCAACCACCACCAATGAAATTGCACTTACAAAATAGGTCGCTGACACTAACACATATGTGTTGTTCAGCTATATGAGCTTTTTGGGGGTAAAATTGGAACTGCTCCCCTCCAGCAGTAAAGTCAGGCTGCTCCGCTCCTCCACAATCGTCCACAAAGTAGAAGTAAAATATGAAAAGAAAGAAAAAACAGGAGAGGCGCCTATAGTGTATTACCAGAGTTGGTAAGATGGCAGAGTGTATATACACAATAGATCAGCTCACATTTAATAAACGTTAGTAATCAGGCTTATACCTGTCACCAACTTAAAAAGCCTGCAGGGTACTTTACCCGTCCCTGTAAAGGTATATGATGTCCACTGTTCACGTCCTCCACCGGAACCAATCTCCAAATTGCAGGAACTGAAACTCCAATGATACGCCACAGAAATCCAAACAGGAAAAAAGAAATACTATATGCCGATATGACCATAAAAATCTCAGTGTACAAAAATGCCGATATTAGCAAGACGGTCTTGCTAATATTGGCATTTTTGTACACTGATATTAAGGGTTTGATAAAGCAGCTACTGCTGCAAAAACCGTACCCTTTTTATTGCTTTTTATTAATAAAATTGTATTATTTTTCAGTCCAGAACGGTTTCTTTCTTTTTTATTTTTTGTTTTTTATTTTTTATTTGAAAAGCCTTTTCTATTTGCTCTAATAGCTGTGATTCTTCAAGGTCACCAATGTTTGGTGGTTTGTAACAAATACCCACAAATATTTTCTGGGCAGTTTTACCCCCATTGACTATTTCAACCCACAAGGATTCCACATGTTGACTACTGTTATCGCATATATCTTCCTGCAAATGAGGCAATTATTCCGGTTTGACATACAGACAGTCCCCTCCACCTTCTTTTGTTTGACCTATCTTTTCTAATCAACATTTAGACCTCAAAATTGATTGACCAATCATGTGTGTCACCCCACCATGTTTCTGTTATGCCAATCAAGTCATAGTTTTCAATTTCAGCTACCAGCTTCAATTCCCCTATTTTACCAGTTACACGTCTGGCATTTGCAAGCATACAGTTAATGCCACTGCCATGTTCCATTTGTGATTTAGTTATTATGTGGTTTATAGGCTTCTTCCTATTATCTGTACTAACCAAGTCCCTGGGTACTAACTAAGTTGCTATCGCTTTCTGTACTGTCTAGCCAAGTATTAATTGCCCCCACCACTTCCTAGTTTAAAATCTCCTCCAACCATCTAGCCATCCTCTCTCCAAGCACATGAGACCCTCTTGCATTCAGGTGCAATCCATCTGGACTGTAGAGATTGTTCCCCAAAGCAAAATCAGCCCAGTGCTCTAAAAACCCAAAGCTCTCCTTCTTACACCAAGACTTCAGCCATGCATTAAACTCCATAATTTCCCACTGTCTCTCTGGTGTAGTATCTCTGGAGGTCCATTTCCTAATCTTACTCCCTAAATCCATAAAATTACCTTTTACGACTCTTCATCTTCCTCTTACTTTGTCATTGGTATCAATATGCACCAAGACAACTGGATCCTCTCGAGCTCCTCCCAATAATCTGTCCACCCTGTCTGCAACATGCCGAACCCCGGCACCCGGGAGGCAGAAAACCATTTGTTTGCTGCGATCAGAGCCACAGATTACCCTATCTGTTCTCTTAATAATAGAGTCCTCTACCACCGCAACCGGCCTAGGCTTCTCTTTCTTCTGGTTCCCCTCTATGCTGGAGTAGCTGTTGTCCCGGCTGTTAGAGAGAACAGTTTTCTCCAGCAATTCCACTTCTGAGTCTGCCTCCCCAACATCTTCACTTAAATGAGCAAATTTATTGGGATGGTGTCACGGTTTACTGAACACTCAGACAAATTGGTTAAGGTAAAATAATGAATCTTTATTAGACAAAATAATACAGAACAGAAATACCCTTCACGGGTCCAGACTCAAACAGAGGATAGCACTATAATCTGACACAGGTCAGGGCAATAACAGATAAAATACAGAAATGTAAAAATGACTGGAACAAAACCTCTGCAGTACAGGTCAGGAGAAGACTAAAGAGATACTGGTACTGCAGGGCAGACACCCCAAAGATTAGGGAGCGGATAGGCTCTACCGGCCTTACCTATAACCGGGTAAGGCAGCCCATGTGACGGTACAAATGAGGATACTGAGGAGATGCCCGGAGGCAAGCAGAGTAGGCACAGTCTGCACGGAGTGCAGCCGGAGGTGAGGGTAGGCAGACTGAGTCAAACTAGCCCGGCGGCAATAGGAAGAGCAGCTGTACAGCAATGCAACCTGAGACAGCAGATAGGTGTATGGCAAAGGCAACAGACACTAGACTAGGACAACAGAAGCACTAGCGATGAGCAGACACTAGGCGAGTAGCCAAAGCCTGGAACAGTGCACAGAGAGTGGAAGTCAGCCAAAGCCTTGATCAGTACACAGAGAGCGGTAGTCAGCCAGAGCCTGGAACGGTACACAGAGAGCGGTAGTCAGCCAAAGCCTGGATTGGTACACAGAGAGCGGTAGTCAGGCAAAGCCTAGATCGGTGCACAGAGAGCGGTAGTCAGCCAGAACCGGGATCGGTACACCGAGAGTGGAATCAGCCAAATCGGTCACGGAGTCGTAGTCAGGCAAGCTGGGTCAAAGCAATACGAATCCCCAGCTATTTAAATTCCCAAAACTTACCAGACTTCTGCATTTACTTGAATCCCCTGTTGCTTAAATTCCCAATACTTGCCACACTTAAAGGGATAGTAATGTTTCATAATAAAAGTAGCTCTAATTAATCATCATAGTATTTGGACTTTGGAGAGGGTTATTTCAATTCTGTCAGAGTTGTAGTTCAAGAGTAATTCAATGACAAAGTATCCCCCTCTTGCCCCTTTTACTGATGTAACACTGCTCAGCCAGAGCAGAAGGGAGGTGCCCAGGTACATTGCAGAGAGGGACAATTTTCAATTAAGATAAGGGAAAAACCTGAAAAACTTGTCAATGGGGGCAGGGCTTTCATTGTTCTCATAGGAAGAAGATTGTCCCCTGCTGTTATCTGTCTGGTCTATGGACTGCATTCCACATCTGAGAAGAGATGGCTTACACTAGGTAAAAGGGGCAGGAGGGGAAACTTTGCTTGTGAATATCTCTCAAACCATAAAGGTTTGAGAGATAAGACTTCTATCGTTCTTCATGTTTTTTTAATGCCAACAAAATAAAATAAAAATAAAACAAAGTATTACTATCCCTTTAAGCACTTGCACACTGAGACAAGATTCACACATTTATGTATTCACTGTCTATTTGCCTAATAAAGCAGAAAGCCACCACTTAAACCCAGCAATTAACCACTCAAACCACACCAGACTGCAATCAGTTCCTTGGGCAAATGCAGAGGGAGGGAAAAAAAGGGGTTTTGTTTTTTAACCTCTCCCTTATCATACTACACCACACACAAAAATGCTTATTCAATTTCTGCAGCAAATATCCCAAGTTTAGCTTTCAGTTCATAGATCACTGATCAAGACTTACAGATCACTCTCTTTCTCTGCTTAATAAAGCAGAAGACTGCAATCAGTTCCTCCCAGGGTCAGGGAAAAAGTTTTTTTTTTAACCTTTACATTTGCCTTGAAAATAAATAAATATGTTTTCTAATCTTCTGAAATCTTCCATCCTCCTAAGAAAGATAATTACAAATACATCTGACTACATCCATATTGTCTTTCTCTGTCCCCTTTGAGGTCTGGGCAGAAAGATGGCAAAATGGTCTCTTGACTTCAGTGAAATTCTGAAATTTCCTTAGACCTGAACAAAGATTTAGGTGCAAGCACTATCTTGTCCTGGTGCAACGCCTGATAAGGAGGTTTGCACAAGAGAGCCTGTAACCCATTAAACTTTCTAGCTTAAGTTATGGCACCTTCAAAGTAACGGGGTTTTAGAGGAATTTTCGCCACAGGCTCAAAAGCTGATTCAGAAATGGGCTGAGATCCCAAGGAAGGACAGTTTGTCTTATAGTTGGTCTTGTCTTAGAGATGGCCTTTAGACTCCTCTTGACAATATCTTCTTCCAGTCAAAATGGCCAAAAGAGCTGATAACTGCACCTTAATAGATAGACCTGCCTTAAAAACCAAACTGAAGGAAATTCAGAATTCTTACCACAAAAATAGAATTCAGCCCTTTCGCCAACATTTGCAAAAAATGTACCAAACTCTACAATATACCTTAGACATTGAGGCTTTCCTGGCCAGCATGATGGATTGTCAGACAGTCTTTGGAACGACCCTCAATTGCAGAGACTGAAGCTCAGCCTTCAAGCCATTGGTTGCAAGAATCCCAAGTCATAGTGAATCAAGGGTCCTTGGGTCAGAAGATCTGGATGTATCGGCAGCCTTCATGATTGGTCCACTGACAGATGAACTAGTTGCACAAACCAAGTGTCACTGTTTCCCAAGAACAAGTCAGGAGTCAGATCGGTATTGTAAAACTGACAATCTTTATTAAACAATACAAACAGAGTAAAACAATAAATATAAGTAATCACAGGCAAAGGCACTGGGAACAGTAGAGATCTCACTAGAAGTCAGCAACTCTATCAGGAATAGGAGTCTCCCTGAACGATGGAGCCTCTACCAGAGACAGGCACGAGCCCCTATAGTCTTTGTATCTGGAAAGATACTCAGGAAGCGCTGCTAGAGACAACCTGACTCACCCCTGCAGTCAGAAAGAATGTCTCTAGGAAGATACACTGATGTATACCTGCCATCAGTCTCAAGGAGCATAAAGTGGAATGTAGTCTAAACCAGAGCCACAGGTCCGCACCAGACTGGGTGTCTACTATACACAAGGAGAAGGTAGGAGAATAGTCAAACAGAGCCACAGGTCAGTACCAGGATGGATGGTCAGACAAGTCGGGTCATACACAGAGTAGTCAGCCAGAGCCAAAGGTCTGCACCAGATTGGGTGTCTGCTATGTACAAGGAGTAGACAGGAGAATAGTCAGACAGAACACACGTCAGCACCAGGATGGATGGTCAGACAAGCCAGGTCATACACAGAGTAGTTAGTCAGACAGAGCCACAGGTCAGCACCAGGATGGATGGTCAGACAAGCCAGGTCATACACAGAGCCCAAGGAAACCCAACTGTGTAGAACAACAACGCAAGGGCAACTGAGTCAGGACTCAGTCTGCCTTTTAAAACCTTCCTCAGGAAGTAGGTAGGAGGAGCAGCTCAGAGGGAGGAAGTAGGTAGGAGGAGACTAGAGGAATCAAACACATAAAACAGAGGCCTGCTTCATTCTGAAGCCTCGCGCCTGCAGATGATGCATCTTGCTCTGATGCATCCAACCACTGCCATATACCTGCATTAATCTGCTGAAACATCATTAAAAGCATCACCTGAAGCGGTGGCTCTGGAACCAAGGTAAGCTGTGACAGTACCCCCCCTCAAAGACCCCCTCCGAGGAGCCGGCCATGGTTTGTCAGGAAAGTGGCCATGAAATCTGCATACCAAGACAGGAGCTTTAACATCATCAACTGGAATCCAGGAGCGCTCCTCTGGACTTTATCCCTTCCAATGAATAAAGTACTGTAGGCACCCTTGAACCAAACTGGAGTTCAGAATATTTTGTACTTCATATTCCTCGTGATCTGCAACTCTCACGGGAGCAGATTGAACAGGAGCGGAGGTATCCCGGTTGCAGACCAAGGGTTTCAACAGGAAAACATGGAAGACATTATGAATGCGCATATGGGCTGGAAGTTACAAAGCATACGCCAAAGGGTTAGTTTTATGTAACACTCAGAAAGGACCAATGAATCGAGGAGCCAATTTGTTACAAGGAACCTGAGGAACGGAGTGCCCTCAAATGCTCGTCAAGAGCCGGAATTGCTTGTGCTTGGAAGGTCTCAAGAAAAACTGTGGGTTGGAACCCATAGTTGACCAAGAACGGGGAACTCTGAGTAGAAGAGTTAACAGCACAATTCCTGGCAAACGTCGCCCAAGGTAACAGGGTAGCCCAATTATCGTGGTGGTCAGAGATATAGCAGCGGAGGAACTGTTCTAAGGCTTTGTTCGACCTTTCTGCCGCACCGTTAGATTTCTGGTGGTACGCGGAGTAGAATGCCAATTGAATTCCCATCTGAGCACAGAAACACCTCCAGAAGCAGAACACTAATTGGCTTCCTCTTTCGGACACGATTATCTTGGGTATGCCATGGAGTCGGTACACCTCCTTAGCAAATACCTCCTCCAATTCCTGCATGGATGGTAAGCCCTTAAGTGGCACGAAGTGAGCCATCTTCGAAAATTTGTCCACAGTCATCAGTATGACTGTACAGACCATGGAACTTGGAAGGCCGACCATAAAATTGATAGATAGATGTGACCAGGGACTTTCCCCGTTGGCCACTGGCTGGAGCAAGCCCACCAGCAGGTGATGGGGTGACTTATTTTGAGCACAGGTTGTGCAGGCAGCAGTGAAGGCAGCACAATCGGAACGCAGACTAGGCCACCAGAATACTCGAGACAAGGACCAAATTAATTGGTCGCGACCAATGTGGCCCACAATCTTTGAGGCGTGATAGGTCTCCAACAGCTTTATGCGCAACTGTGCCGGAACAAAGCACCGTCCGGCCGACTTTTCAGCTGGAGCATCTGCTTGAGCTGCCAAAATCAATATCATCCAATCATGCCAATATCATCGCAAGAATGTGATCATCAGGAATAATCGGTGAAGGTGGAGAGGCTGCAAAACTGGCAAGACAACACGTCTGCCTTAAAATTTTTTGAGCCAGGGAGATAAGAGACCACAAAGTTAAACTGTGAAAGGAACAGTGCCCACCTAGCCTGCATGGAGTACAAGCTGTTCGCCTCTGAAAGGTGTATGAGGTTTTTGTGATCGGTCAGGATCAGGATAGAGGTTTTAGTACCCTCCAAGAGGTGTCTCCACTCCTTTAGCGCCAGGATAATAGCCAGTAATTCTCTATCTCCTATTTAGTATAACATTTCAGCTTTAGACAGTTTTCTAGAGAAATACCCACAAGGGAGCAAAGCTTCACCAGGAGCTGAGCATTGTGACAACAGGGTGCCCACTCCAATCTCTGATGCATCCACCTCCAAGGTAAAGGGCAGGGAGGGATTGGGATGTACTAATATCGGAGCTGCAGCAAAGGCAGCCTTCAGATTTTCAGAAGCCAGAATAGCTGTTTGAGACCATTCAGAGGTATTAGCCCCTTTATGCGTCATGTCGGTAATGGGTTTGACAATAGTTGAGAAATTTTTAATGAATTTTCGGTAGTTGTTATCAAATCCCCAAAACCTTTGGATTGCTTTAAGTCCCATAGGACGAGGGCAATCTACTACCGCGGACAGTTTCTGGGGGTCCATGGCGAACCCAGAAGCAGATATATGACATATCCCAGATACGTTACTTGGGACATGTGAAATTCACATTTCTCCAACTTGCAATACAAGTTATTCTCACGTAAAAGACTTAAATCTTTGGATACATCAGATCGATGGGTCTCAATCGTTGGGAGAATGAATGACGATGTCATCCAAATATACGACCATGCAACTTTGTAGGAGTTCTCTTAACACATCATTGATGAACTCCTCGAAGACAGCTGGAGCGTTGCATAGACCGAAGGGCATAACCAAGTATCTGTAATGGCCGCTCCTAGTATTAAAGGCTGTCTTCCACTCATCTTTCTCTTTAATCCGCACAAGGTTACATGCGGCTCTTAAATCAAATTTCATGAAAACTTTAAACCCTTTCAATCGGTCAAAGAGTTCAGTAATCAAAGGTATCGGATATGCAATTTTGACCATCAGTAGCTCCCCGTCCTTTTTCTTAATAAAAAAAAAATCCAGCAGGAGATGTGGATTTATGAATGATGCCTCTGGCCAGCACATCCGAAACATATTCCTCCATGACTTTATTTTCCTCCAAGGACAAAGGATATATACGACCCTTAGGAGGTGTCTTACCAGGCATAAGCTCCAATGAGCAGTCGTAGGGTCTGTGAGGCGGTAAAGCCCCAGCCTGGCTTTCGCTAAACACATCCCTGAATGTGTCATACTCCTCCGGAAGGAGTGGAACGGTAGCGTGAGTTAGTCTTACTGGAAAAGAAAGATAAGATTTAGTACAATGTGGAGACCATGCCAAAATGTCACATGTGTACCAATCCATCCTGGGGTTATATGCCTGCAACCAAGGAAACCCCAGAATGATGGCGTAATGTGGTGAATTCAGGACTTCAGTGTGTAGGGCTCCTACCCTTAGGGTTAACATATCGGTCTCATGCGTAATATGCGAGGGTATCAAGGGTCTACCATCAATGGCTTCTATGGCCAGTGGAGAAGAGTGTGGAAGTAGTGGAATAGCGTTACTGGCTGCAAACTCTGCATCAATAGAGCAGCCAGCAACACCTGTATCTAGTAACGCTGGAAGTGATCCAGATTTATCTGCCCAAAGAAGTCATACCGTCAACATAGGCTTATCAGACACTTTGTCTGGGGACTGTGAAATGCCATCATTTGTCCCCGGCTGGATCTTAGGTGTGGGCATTTCCCAAATGGATTGGGCAGGGCGGCAACAGATGTCCTTGCTTCCCACAGTAAAGACAAAGCCCCTCCCTCCTCCTGAAGGCCCTCTCCTCCTTAGAAAGCTGGGGAGCCAGGGCCGGATTTGCCATTAGGCAAAGTAGGCACCTGCCTACAGGCGACGCCAACGAGGGGCACCTGCCATTTGGATTTTTTTTTTTTTTAAATATTCTTTAAAAAAAAAAAAAAAAAAAAAAACTAGCCGCCTTGTTGGCTGTGCCGGCGGCACCCACTCACATTGCCCGCCCCCCCAGTCTTGTACCTGATGGAGCTCCCTCGTCGGCTCTTTAGGAATGCAGAGCGCTGGGAGATTACATCATCTCCCAGCGCTCTGCATTCCTGAATAGGAGACTGCGTGGGAGCTCCATCAGGTGCAAGACTGTGCCAAAGGAGGCACATACAGATCGCCTATCACGGAGGTAGGAAACGGACAACGGGGGGGAGGCAATGTGAAGGCAATGTGGAGCTAATGGGGGGCAAGTTGGAGCCGATAGAAGTCAATGTAGAGCCAATGGGGGGCAAGTTGGAGCCAATGGGGGGCAAGTTAGAGCTGATGGAGGGCAATGTGGAGATGGTGGGGGCAAGTTGGAGCTGAAATGGAGGGGGGCAATGTGAGGGCAATGTGGAGCTGATGGGGGGCATTGTGAGGGCAATGTGGAGCTGATGGGGGCAATATGGAGCTGATGGGGAGCATTGTGAGGGCAATATGGAGCTGATGGGGACAATGTGAGGGCAATATGGAGATGATGGAGGGGCAACGTGGAGATTAGGAGCATTGTGGAGGTATCCAGTGCAGATGGCCCACTGGGGGGGGGCGCTTCAAATTTCTGTGCCTACAGGCTCCTGAGATGTAAATCCAGCCCTGAGGGTAGCACCCAGCTGCGTGGGTTCACTACACTCTGAGACAGGTTCAGGAAGCATGGGAGGCGAGGGAGGATAGGGTGGCCCTGAAAAAAGGGAATGCAAACTGCTAGGAGGCCTCCTCAGGCACTCCCTAAATGAGGGTCTTTCCCTGATCCTGGTGTCAATCAGGATGCAGAATGCAATCAGATCTTCCTAATCCTTAGGTAGATCGCGTGCCGCGATCTCATCTTTCAATTAATCGAATAGTCCTTGGACAAAGGCAGCCACCAATGCCTCATTATTCCAGCCTACTACCGCAGCCAGGGTACGGGATTCAATAGAGTAATCCGCCACAGTACGAGCACCCTGGCGAATGGTCATAAGGTGTTTAGAATCCGAGACCATGCGGCCTGGCCTATCAAAAACTCGCTTGAAAGATTTTACAAATTCCATAAAGTTGTACACAACAGGTGTGTCGGACTCCCATAATGGGTTGGCCCAGGTATCACGGTGCCCGTGATTGCTTGTTTTTCCTGTCTGTTAGCAATGGGTACTTCCCATTTGTTGCCTGTGGTTAGCCCGCCCAGTGTTGCCTATATAGACTGGGCTCCTGCACCCTTTCACTGCCCTTTCGTGGTGTTTCTATGCCAGTGCAACGCCTGCCTGTGGACTCCAGTGTACTTCCTTGGCCTGTCTGACTTCTCTCCTGTTCCTGCGCCTGTGTACCGACCCGGATAGCCTGACTACTCTCCTGTATTGTTCCTGTGTACCGTTCAGGCCTGGCTGACGTTCCTGCTCCCGTATCTGACCCGGTTTGGCTGACGTTCCTGCTCCGGTATCCTGACCCGGCCTGGCTGACGTTCCTGTTCCTGGATCCTGACTTGGCTGTTCCGCTTTGACTCTGGTCGCCTCGGCGACATTCTGACGTCCGGTGCCTTCCTGGTTTGGCACCGCTGCCCACAGGCTTGGCTTGCCTTCGTGATTGCACTGGTATTCAGTATTCAGCATTCACTCAGTCACCGGTTGCTAGTGCTGCCTCCGTTATAGCACCAGTAGGGCCTTTGTGTTTGTCCAGTACGTGGTACTGGTTTGCTCCACTCTGACCTTCCAGTCGCTAGAGTTGCCTCCATGATTGCACTGGTATTCAGTAGTTGGTTTGCTCCACTCAGTCACCGGTTGCTAGTGCTGCCTCCGTTATAGCATGGGTAGGGCCTTTGTGTTTGTTCAGTACGTGGTACTGGTTCACTCCAATCTGTCCTTCCAGTCGCAAGTGTTGCCTCCGTGATTGCGCTGGTATACCGTAGTTGGTTTGCTCCACTGGTTGCTCGTGCTGCCTCCGTTATAGCACCGGTAGGGCCTCCATATTTGTCCAGTACGTGGTACTGGTTCGCTCCACTCTGTCCTTCCAGTCGCAAGTGTTGCCTCCATTATTGCACTGGTATACAGTAAGTGGTTTGCTCCACTCTGACACCGGTTGCTAGTGCTGCCTCCGTTATAGCACCAGTAGGGCCTCCGTGTTGCTCAGTTTATGGCACTAGTTCGCTCCACTCTGAGCCTCCAGTCGCATGTGTTGCCTACATGAATGCGCTGGTATACAGTAGTTGGTTG
Organism: Rhinophrynus dorsalis; assembly: GCA_037306005.1. Classification (NCBI taxonomy): domain Eukaryota; kingdom Metazoa; phylum Chordata; class Amphibia; order Anura; family Rhinophrynidae; genus Rhinophrynus; species Rhinophrynus dorsalis. Next base: position 87,753,635 of record CM074718.1, on the reverse strand, counting down.
CTGCCTCCGTTATAGCACCGGTAGGGCCTCCACTACACTGTGTCGCACCAGTCACAGGCTGCCTTACCCAGTATTTGGTAAGGCCGGTAGAGCCTCCTCAGTTCCTTGTTGTACCAGATTAGGCTGCCTTACCCGGTATTTTGGTAGGGCCGGTAGAGCCTCCCCAGTTCCTTGCTGTACCAGTTTAGGCTGCCTTACCTGGTATTTTGGTATGGCCGGTAGAGCCTCCTCAGTCCTATTGCACCATCTTCTAGGCTGCCTTACCCGGTATTTTGGTGAGGCCGGTAGAGCCTATATATGTGTACATTGTCTGCTATATTACTTGAACCTGTCTTGTGTCTGTAACATATGTTGATGTACAGGACCTGTGAGGGTTCTTTATTATTTTTCAATAAAGCTGTGTTTTTATCTTAACTCTGTGTCTGTGAGTCAAACAAACTGCGACACCAGGCCAGCGCCCTACCCGTGAGGAGAGAAATCAAAAAGCCAGCCTTACTATGCTCAGAAGGGAAGGCATGCGGAACCATCTCAAGATAAATGCCAAGTTGATTGAGGAAACCATGGCAAGCATCGGGATCCCCACCATACAGCTGTGGGGCTTGGGCATACCCAGACAACCTCTTGATCTCGCATGCATCAGAATTGGTTTGAACCACTGGTGCCAGGGAAGAGCAGGGTTGGCCACCACTTGTGGATTAGTTGTTCAAGTTGTGTCGTGTGCTGCAACAAGGTTTGTATGACAAAAGACAATTGGTCAATAGGTTGATCCAGTGCCTCCATCCTGTCCAGGATGCTTTGAAGAGCTGCGTTACTATTACCATCTGAATTCATGGCCCTTGTGTACTGTCACAGTTTCCCAAGAACAAGTCAGGAGTCAGACCGGTATAGTAAAATTGACAATCTTTATTAAACAATACAAACAGAGTAAAACAATAAATATAAGTAATCACAGGCAAAGACACTAGGAACAGTAGAGGTCCCACTAGAGGTCAGCAACTCTATCAGGAATAGGAGTCTGCCTGAATGAGGGATCCTTTACCAGAGACAGGCACGAACCCCTGTAGTCTCTGTATCCAGAAAGATACTCAGGAAGCGCTGCTAGAGACAACCCGACTCACGCCTGTAGTCAGAGAGAATGTAAGAGACAGCCTGACTCACACCTGCAGTTAGAGAATGTAAAGACAACCTGACTCACGCCTGCAGTCAGAGAGAATGTAAAGGGATCTCCCAAGGAACAGCGCTAGGAAGATACACTGATGCACGCCTGCCGTCAGTCTCAAGGAGCATAAAGTCGAACGTAATCTAAACCAGAGCCACAGGTCTGCACCAGATTGGGTGTCTACTATACACAAGGAGAAGGTAGGAGAATAGTCAAACAGAGCCACAGGTCAGTACCAGGATGGATGGTCAGACAAGTCGGGTCATACACAGAGTAGTTAGTAAGCCAGAGCCACAGGTCTGCACCAGATTGGGTGTCCGCTATGTACAAGGAGTAGGCAGGAGAATAGTCAGACACAGCCACAGGTCAGCACCAGGATGGATGGTCAGACAAGCCAGGCCATACACAGAGCCCAAGGAAACCCAACTGTGTAGAACAACAATGCAAGGGCAACTGAGTCAGGACTCAGTCTGCCCTTTAAACCCTTCCTCAGGAAGTAGGTAGGAGGAGCAGCTCAAAGGGAGGAAGTAGGTAGGAGGAGACTACAGGAAGCAACACATAAAACAGAGGCCTGCTTCATTCTGAAGCCTCGCACCTGCAGATGGTGCATCTTCCTCTGATGCGTCCAACTGCTGCCATATTCCTGCGTCAATCCGTGCGGCATGGACGGCCGCTAACGATGAATCATCATTTCGAGAGTCGCCTGAAGTGGCGGCACTGGAACCAAGGTAAGCTGTGACACCAAGTTCTTATGGGTCAATATGGGGCTATCAGAATGACCTCAGCTTTTTCCCTTCTGATCATACTGACCACATCCATTATAATAGGTATTATAGGAAAAATGTATGAAAGAGGGAAGCCCCATGGCATCTTCGAAGCATCTTGGCTATAGACCTGTGATCCTTTCATAGAGTAAACTAGTGAGCTCATTTCCTGATTTCCTTCATTACCACCAAATCTACTACTGGTTTGAACCACCTGTGGATTAGCTGATGGAAAACATTTTAGTTCAGTGACCATTCTCTTGGCTCTATTACTGATCAACTTAGAAAATCCACTTCCCTACTAAAACTTCCTGAAATGTGAGAAGCTGAGATCAGTTGAAGATGGCTTTCTGCCCAAACAGCTATTGTTCCTGCCTCCTTGTTCAGTCTTGCATTTCTTGTACCTCCCTGATTGGTCACATGCAATACTGTGGCCATGTTGTCTGACCTTACATGAACATGTTTCCCTCTGATAGTCTTTTGGAATCATAACAGGCAATACCATACTGTCACTGGAACAGGACATCTGGACTATTTTCAGCACACATGCCCTTGGATTGTGCCCAGGTGCCCTGGACTACCCCTGAGTCACCTACACTGGTCAAGGAGGGTGGTTGCCCCCTTTTCCCCTGATCACTTTATTTCCCCAGTGAGCCCTTTTTCCCAAGCCTTGTCAGGCTAAAGGATACCAGACTTCTCAAAAGACTGTAATTACTTTGAAAGATGTAAAAGATGCTTCAGCACAAAGTACATTATCCTGTTTTGTGTAGTCTGGCCCCTCTGTGACACTTGTACCCAGTCCTATTCTTTTGTCCCATTATCTGCCCTTCACCCATCCCCATTCTATAGTTAATTCATTCATGTCTGGCCCCATTGTATCCTGTCACCACCTACCCATTGTTCCATCACGCAGTATGTTTACTCCCATTATATAACTTGTGTATTGTTCCCATTGTGCCTCTTTGTATTATGTGCCCCTCCACCACCATCCCCATTGTCTCTCCATATGTGGTTTGCAGTCACCTGTATCCTATTGCATTCAAATATGTGTGGATCACTCATTATGTGTGTATATCAAACCTGTGTGTTCTACAATAAATCAGTTCTTATTCTAACCCCCTACACTGGTGTTGCCTGCTGCTTGGGACTGCTTGCTGTATCCAGAGTCCGTTTACCCTACACTGAGTCTTGTCTAAGTGACTCGGTGAATGGAGCCATGATCCTGGTTCCTGTCTGGTGGAGTTCCTGAGTGTTGTCCTGGGTTAAGGAAGCACATTTTTGGCAGAGCTACTCAATCTGAGTATGTGTGTACGTCACACATACCATTCTCATTTGCAGATTTGTGCCACATTTAGAATTATGGCCAGAATCTCCAAAACCGGATTTTCCAGAGGCCTCCCTTTGAGCTGGTTGATTCTCCTTAACCAAGGCCAATTCTTGGATTTCCAAAATTCTCTTTACATAGTTTTAGAGAATTGAGCTTTAGGAGCCTTAGATTAAGTTTTGCCCAAGGAACAATCTGAGTTGTTAAGGATAGGACCCTCAGGGTTTCCATAAAATCTTGGACCATTCAGATTGCCAGACTCCAGAAACATCAAATTTTGCTTAACACTATGTCTGTCCGGGAAAGGCAAGCTATGTGAGTGTCCAGATTTATCCCACAGGAAGAGTAACTTGGAAGAGTGTGCGCTGGCTCTTTTTCCAGTTGACAAGCCATCCTAGACTTGAAAGGTATCTTAGACATTTTAGAGTATGCTGTGTGGCTTGAGTGTCATGCTGCTATTCTGGGTATTGCCAGACTTTCCTGGAAGCCTTGCTGCAGCCTAGACCATGTTAGAGATGCTGGCCGCTAAGCCAGATAACGGAATGACAACCTTAGACACAAACAGCTAATCACTGAGTCCAGAATCAGTATTTGTAACCTACCTGCAGTACAGTTGTATCTGTCGTAGTGCAAGAACGGGAATAGCAATCGTAGATTTGAGGGGTCATAACAGTAGAACCCGACAGGAGGCTGAATAGGAAATAATTGACAGAAATGGGAAACAGCGTTGAACTCATCTAGGAAGAATAGTCGACGAGACTTTTCGGTAACAGGCGAGCAAAAACAGTACTGGGTATGAGACAGGAGAATAGTCAGGCAAGGCAAGCCAAGGTCAGAACCAGTCGAGCAAAGCAGTACACAATCAGCAGCAGAAGTGGAGTCGAATAAACAGGCAGAGGTCAAAACTAACACACAATACCAGGGCCAAATCAGGAAACAAAGACAAATTTGAGGGTAAGCCGGGTCAAGCACTGGAAATACTGGAATAAACTCAAGAAACTAGATCACAACAAGAACACTTTGATTATGCCAATTATTGATGAAGGCTCACAAAGAGCATCAAAAAACAAGGCGGAGATGAGTATACAGAATAAAAACAGAAAATCTTGCAAGAGATGCCAGCAAAGCCTGGAAGGACATGACACCTAGCTGGTGCACTATGCATGGCTCCAGGGGATTCGGGGGGGCTTGAGATAGCAAACCCTGGACAGGCAGCATTAAAGCAGCCCGAGTCACAAAATAATAAAAGAGGATCAGACCTCAAGACTGACTGTCCATCCAGTTGGGTAGGACCATGAAAACTGAGGATGGTTCATGGGATTCCTCCTTTTGAAGGTTTTCATTGGCCTTACCCAGCTGGAGGACAGAAATAACAACCCATTTTCTGCCATGACAGGGACACATTAAAATGAAAGATATCATAAAAGAACAAATGAAAGAAAAAATAGAGAGTGCAAGATAGAATGTACAAGAGCACAAAAGAAAAGAGAGTTTGCAAGAAAGACCACACAAGTGTAGGCAAGAATGAGAAAGGACAAACGAGTGGGAGTGAGTAAAAAAGAAAATGTATGAAAGAGAAATACAAAAGTAATATAGCTACATGGAGAGAGATTGAGAAGCAGCGCAAAATGGTGGAAATCAAATGATGGGTTTGTTCTTACCTGTGAAATAAACCCAGTGATGATAGTGGGGCAGAGTAATGCATTCTGGAATTTGTAGTCCAGCTACAGGCTTAGATCACACAAGCTATTGGAATATGACATTGGGGCTGGTGAAAAACTGCAGTAATTCAGAGGGAACCAACTGCTTCATGGGGACAAATGAAAGTTTCCAAAATTCCCATTTATTAAATGGTACTTTATACCCCTTTAATGCTTAAAAGCCTATTTTAAATAATCCATTTGTAACACCAGTCGGTGCTGCTTTTCTTTTTTATCCTTTTAATATTTTATTTTATTTTATACTTGTATATTTTTTATGCCAGTGAGCTCTAGCCTTGATTCATGTTGTAATTAGTCCGAATAATACTACATCGGGCTATTTTTTTATGTTAGGGGTTAACGTGTGTGTGGACGCGCACAACACAGTGTGACTCTATAATTTAACATTTTAGAAGACATATTTGAATTTGGAGATTATTTGGAGGAATAATGACTACATTCTCTTAATTTTAGCTCAGATCTGTTTGTGCTAAACTCTGAATATATCTTTACACTATTTTAAATCAGTGGAATTTTTGTTTGTATGCTAGGTGCATCTGGCTTGCGCCATATTTCCTCCAGCTCTCCTTAGTGTCACTGATGCCATCATGTTTTAATCAGCTATTTACTTGTATGCTCTGTTCCTGTGTTTCCACAGCAATCTTATTAATGGAAAGGTTGAGTAATTGCCAGTTCACATATGTGTTAGCCAGACATGATTGGCTGATAACCACATGTACCACCCTTGATTTGATTGTTTGACAATTCATTTGGTCATGTGAATGATCTGCACGGCAATTCCATAGACCACTATGCTGCAACTTCCCTACTTTCAAGTTGCTGCAACCTGCAGTAAGCTACACCAAGAGAGGACATAGTTACTTATATATACAGCCCAATAAATTGCCATTCATTTTAGGCAATTAACAAAGCAATGGTACTGCTGTGTTAATTTTACCTATATGAACCAGAAAAATTTTCAGCCAGGTGATAACAAAAACTTCTTATCTAGTGTTACACGATACAGGTAGAGCAATACGACAATACAGAATGAGATGACTTGGTATCATTCTTTTCAGTAAATCACACCTGGTATTACCTAAGCCTAACTACTGCATGGAAAGTGCTGCACTTAAGTACTTCAATCACAAACCAACTGAAAGAGAATTACTGCCACTTCCATCAATAAAGGTATCACAGCATTCAACTTGGCAGACTTTTCAGACTGTTAGCAGAACACCTGCAGCTATAATTTGCACAGGATAAAGCAATGGTGAGAACCTGTGGCTATGAAGCTGTTTGACATCAACTCCCAACATCCTGAGACAGAGATAGAGAGAAAGCAAAAGAGACACAAAAAAGACAAACACACACACATGCACAAAAAAAGAGAAAAAGAGACAGTATATGCAAAACTGAAGGTGTGTGAACAAGAGAGACAGAGCAAGTGTGTGAATGAAACAGAGAACAAAAGTGAGTGTGTGATAGAAAGAAAGAGAGCACAAAAGAGTGAGACAGACAGAGCGAGTAAGAAGAGAGACACAGAGGGGGTACTAAGTACTAAAGCGGTTTGTCAAGAACTACCTGGTACTTATCCAGATTGCATCCTGGTCCCTGTAAGTGTGGGAACTTGCACATGTGTGATGGTTACCGGGTACAGGTGCAGACACTGTTGGCAATGTAAGTGAATGATCACATAACGTCATCCTTTTATGCTCTCATTGGTATGCGTATGTGTATGTGCATGAATGATGTTTGGCACCAATTTGAGACTGTATAATCCCACTTTGGCCTAAAACTGATGCTTGCTCATTATGCTCTTTGCTGCAACATAGGTGTTATTATTCTTCTGGATTATCGACCCTGGCTTGTCACCTGACTACATTTAGACTTCTGCATGCCCAGACTTTTGGGCATGCCTCTGACCTGCAAGTATTCAGCCTGCCCTTGACCTTCGACCTGATTCTAGCTATGCTTATGCTTCATCCTTATAGGCAGCTCACCTCAGCTACTACCTCATCCACTGGCTTCTATGCAACCCTTGGATTCCATTCCTTGGTGCCAGCAAGTTCTTCTATGATGTGCATACTTACCCTGCAGATGGGTTCAAAAACTAATTTACTGATTGTGATAGGATTTCATTCATAACAGCTAGTACCTTGGTGCAAAGCTGGCTTACACCAAGTTTGCACTTATGTTCAAAGCAGCTGAAAGTGGCATATCTGCACACCCCATGCACCTTTCATCTCTAGAGAAGGAGATGTGAACTACTCTACTGTTTTATAAACTATACTTTCACCAACCCTCTCTGTACTGACTTGCCTTCCGAATAACTCTTCTGTTCCCAGATTAGCTTTTATTAGCCGCAGCAGAACTGGAGGAGTTAGTTGTTTTAAATAAAACTTTTCAGTATTTTATTTAAGGCCAAAATGGCATTAAATAAATTGTGGGTTGAAACATTAACCCCTTGCACACAGGCAAAGCATCAGGTTCTGTTTCTTACTGCTTTCTTCACATTTTTTTGACAGAGGAGTTGCTGAGGCTCTCATTGACCTGTCTTAGCAGGTAACAAGAAAGAAAAGAAGGGTTACTAATTGTTCCTTCTCGGGAAGTGGAGGGAGGAAGACCTCTCGCTTGGGCACTATTAAATTAACATGCACTTCCTGGGCCCTATATTAATTATTGTGAGCAAGGTGAACAAGGGAAGCCGTCTCTCAGTACTATTTAATGTGTGTCTCCTACACAGGGCTTTGTGTAGGCGACACGCATTACCTTGTTCACCTCATTGCACTTTGATCTTCATTTACTGGGACATTCATGGATGAGTAGATACCACATTTCTGTTACAGTGTTTTTCATAGTATATATTTATATCTTTCTCACATTATTTTTTTAAATTAATTATTTTTTGCACTTGCACTATGGATAGATCTGTGGAACTGCATTTTCTGTATGTCCCAGTCTTGCATTCCTGATAGTAACAGAGGGAACATTTTTGATTTATATTTGGTGCCTTGCATTTCAAATTCCATAATGATATATACTCTTTATTATTGACTAGTTGAAGAGCCCGTTACACGGGCCACAGTGCCACTGCCAGCCGGTCGCGGAGCAGTCATGCACAGTAGAGACTGCCCGCTGTATCAGCCGCAGCGTGGGCAATCTCTACTGCGCATGACTGCGGCTTTTACACACGTGTTAGCAAATTATTATATAGGATTGGTCTTGTTCTTGGCAGCATATTATATTGGAAGATGTCTCTCTTTCACTTTTCTGTGATTGTTTTTAAGTGTTTTTAACCTTGGTGATACAGAATGGAGTATTTTGCTTTTAATTAATAAAGTATATATATATATATATTCATGATACAATTTCATTGTTTGAGTGTCTGTACATATGGGTTTCTTTTTCTGGTTGGTAGGGCAGTTCCATCTCTTTACCATTTCACAAGCTTAATCATCATTTTTCTACATCAAATGTTTTGTTCCATCTAGTGCATGTTGAGAGGACAATATACTTTTTTCGAGTAATCTTTTTTTCAATCAAGTGATCTTCCTTAGCAAAACTGGTAATGCGTTTAAATTTTTTTTTTGGCAAAAGTTCTGCTTCAGTGAGACCAGTTCACTTGCACAATCAAAATGGCACATGCGGGAACAAAATAGTATACACTTTTGTAAAAAATGTACTTTGCGTGAACAAACCAGTAACTTCAGGGGCCAAGTGGTAAATGAATGTGATTCGCAAATAGTCTCAAATAAGACTTATTTCAGTGCACATATATTAAAACAATCTTATAAACAATAATACTAATAGCAATAAATACAGAAACCTAAAATAAAATAAAAATACATTAAAATAATTGTAAAATTGGTCATTTCTAGGGAGTAGGGTATTCCATCATATATTAGGCACATAAAAAAATTGTAGAATCAGTGTAGATATATTGTCATATATATGGCTTAGGGACTAATGGAGCAACTCTCAGTCGTATGAATAATCCACCCCAATCTTTTAACTGCTTACTTTCTGCATTAACATAAACAGTGTCTCTCCAAATGCCAGAGAGGATTTATATACAATCATAGTAATAGTCTTCATCTCCCTTGGCCTCCCATTAATATATGTGCAGTTAGAGAGTGAACCCTCAGGGCAGCCATTATTTTTACCAGTTGGTTGAGATCAGGGCAACATCTTTTTACCTAACTCTGTGCCTTAGGTTTGGATCACTCTCTCACCCTCTATTACTACTACATTAGGAGGTTATATGGGTAATTACCTATGCATACGTTATTAAAATACAGTTTTATATATATATTGGCCATACTTTCTGTTTACTGTTTAATAAACAACTGTCTTAATCCGCTCTTATATCATGTTTCTAATTGTCCTAACTCGACATTCTAATATTCATGATATGCTAGTGTTTTAATATAATTATGCTTATTCCACTTCATCCGAGGTACTACTATATATTTAATATATATATATATATATATATATATATATATTCTTTTACACTGTCCCCACTCTTTCTACTCCATTATGAGTACCTAGCAAATCCTGTGTTTACATGGATCAGCTGATTGGAAACTAACCAGTTTAAGGGCTGATTCTATCAGTAAGGAATCCCAGAGAAGCTGTGATATGTCATAGTTTCTCTGCCATTCTTGCATTGATAAATTAATGCTGCCAAATTCTGTCTGTGAATGTTGTAATTCTTTCAGTGCCACAAGGGTGTGAAATGCCCTTCCCTATGGCACTGAAAGGGTTAGGGAACAGTGCAGGGTGGGGGTGTTGAAGTCTGAGCACATCCTGTATGCTCCCCCAACTTGCCCTTCCTTTCATATTACCAGCATTTATGACAACCCTGCATGCTAATGATTAAATTCTCCCCCCCCCCCCGGCATACTTACATCTTAGTGGATACGGCAAAGTGATCACCACACATCGCCAGATACATTTTGCTGTAGCATCGCCCCTTAGTTATCATCTCCCCCTGTTTGTCTTGTGTGCAGTGTTATCTGAGTTGTAGCATAATAAATGTTCCTTGTGGATAAACTGCACCACCTCGGGGTAAGGACAAGCATGTACATGTTTAGGAGTGCACAACTTAGCATTTTTAATTAAGTAATGTTTTAGACAGTTCTCTGGCACTCAAAGGGTTAACTGAGAATGCTATACCAAGGGACATATCATGAGGCCTTATGTGGCTTTGTAGTTCTTTGTTAGGTTACTAATTATACTTTTTGAGGTAGTAGAAATTTCCAGGGCTCTAAAGTCCTTAGTCAGCAGATCTGAGATGTGACTATGCTACACTACTGCTTTGTCACCCAGCACAACAATCAGAGTGCAATGTAAGGCTGACAGATGCAGCACAAGCACATAACTAAAAAAATACTATTGGTGCACAGTTCTGGGTCTTTCACCATCTCCAGTCCAATAGTATTGTCATCCCTCATATAATAATCACCATTAGTATAAATCAAAGTATTGTAAACAGAATGGTCAAAGTCAGATTATAAAATAAAAATAAAATATTGCTTGTTCCTGCAGAATATCAGCTTTAACCCTTAGAGTGTTCTGGCAAAGGTTTAATCACTGACCTAAAAATAATTTATGTGCATTGCGATCTTCCTGTTGACAGCTGTTTACTATTTATTAGATGCATTCAGGGGGGAATTTCTTTAAAAAAGAAGGTACTCTGACACTCTTCTCTTCAGCACTGCATCTCCTCCATAAACTTTCAAAACTACAACACTCCCTCTTCTTTATCTTGATGAATTCTGCAAAACGCCTTATCCCTTTGATTTGGAAACACACTGTATCCCCAACTTTGCATCAATGGATTGATTACACTCACTCAGTTTACTCTTTGGAACACGTGTATGCCTTGGTGACCAATGACTTGGGGGATTTCCGCGAGGTCTGGTCTCCCTAGGAGACATAATATGCTGATACTGAACATTCCAGTGGGAAGTTTGACTGTCAACCCAATTACGTTACTCTAGATGGTCTGAGTCTGTAAGAATTTGGCCTTCACCCACCACACACTGCCTTCCCATCTTTTTCCCTCATGTCCCTTACCCCTCTCTATACTACCTACCTCTTTCTCTATTCTTTCTTCTTAGCATCCTTTCCTATGTCTTAGTCTACTTTTTTTTTTCTTCATATCCATTTGCGATATGGATTTTGTTTATATGTTTATGATTCCTCCAGTGACTGTTTTACTCTCTGTGGTGGAGATGACCTCACTGGTTGGATCCTTTTCAATCTGATCCTGATTGTTAGACAAAGCAAATTTTGACTCCTTGCTGGTGTCATTTGTGCTCAGTGATCTGCCTGTCCCAGATCTTATATTGTCTTACTAAGCCTTTTGTTTTTTTGTTTTATTTTTCATTCATAAACTTACTGATATGTATTTAGACACTTTTTTCTTTTTCTTTCTGTATTGTATTTCTTGCAATTCAATAAAGAAAAGTTAAAATCTAAAAAAAAGAAGGTACCAGGCAGTGGCATAACAAAAATTGTGGGTGCCCTATAGCAAACTCTGTTGAGGGGGCCCACATAAAGGGCCCACTGGTAGTGACAGAATCATACATTGACTGCCACCTCAGCCTTGTTCTACTGTCCACTGATAGCAGCAGAACTACACATACACTGTCTGACAATCAACCCTGTTCCCTCAGTAGCCACAGAACCACACATACACTGTTTGACACTCTATACTGGATCCACTGCCCACTAGTAATCACAGATCTCCACATATACGTCTGACCCCCCCCCCAAGCCTGATTCCACTGCCCACTGAGAGTCTTAGATCCCCACATAAACTTTCTGACCCACCAGCCTGGTACAACTACCCATTAGTAATCACAGATCCACCCCCACATACACTGTCTATACCCCCAGCCTGGTTCCACTGCTGACTAGTTGTCCCCACATACACTCTGTGAACCCCACAGATCGCCACATACACTGTCTCACCTCCCCAGCCTGGTTCCACTTCCCACTGGTAGTCACAAACCCCCAATACACTGTGTGACCCACCAGCCTGTTCTGCTGCCCACTGGTAGTCACAGTAGTCACTGGTAGTCTCCTCGCAACGGAACCATAGAGGTGCGCATCAAGCGATCGTGGAAATGTACGGCAGACCATAATGTTAAAAACAAATATTTATTGGTATAAAAAAGCCTAAATATGTTTCATGGTCGCAGACCACTTCTTCAGGAAGAACAGTCCATCATACTCCTGGGGCTGGGACAAGACTGTCCCAGCTATGCCAGTGGTACAGCTGGTTTGAACCCGAATTGTACCACTTGATGAATGAGGCCCATATTCTTTTACCAGTCTAGGCTTAGATTATATTGTGAGGGATGTGTTATCACCAGTTTATCTCTAAGAGTCCTATAAAAGTCTATGGGGGAATTTATAGATAAAATCATTGATAAAGTCATAGCCTACAATGTAATCCACAGCCTTGTTATATATTTATAGTGTTCCCCAAAGATTAAATTTTTTAAAAGTTTTTATTAAGTGTTCAGAAATGCAAGATCCATAACTACAATATATCACACATTTTTGTTGTGTGGAACTACAGAGGTTTGGTTACAATTGTTATGCAAAAATATTGATGTTTCAATTAATTACACAGTGCTTTCCTTGTACAGATGCTGATGAATGAAGAAGAACTAGAGTTCTTTTAGAAATAAACCAACTGCGCTATGGGTGATAAATTAATTATTGTCTATTTAAATGGGACTTTTAACTCATTGGATTGTTTTGCCTTTATTTGCAATATGTTGCATACTACTCTGGTCCTTAGAGGGTTAATAAACCAACCTTACTATGTCTCCTGCTTTTCCATGTTGCTTCCCTTTTTGTGTGCTTGCTAGTCCTTGACTTAAAGAGTAACTAACATAAAACACATTGTAAAACTCAGTCTATTCTAGAATGAATGTATACTTTGCAATTACAGCCAATCTCTATTGTTCTTCATCTTATTTTCTCTTGGAGACACCCAATATCTACTTAAAGGGATAGTAATACTTTGTTTTATCTTTATTTTATTCTGTAGGCATTAAAAAACATGAAGAACAATATAAGTCTTATTTCTCAAACCTTTATGGTTTGAGATATATTCACAAGCAAAGTTTCCCCTCCTGCCCCTTTTACCTAGTGTAAGCCATCTCTTCTCAGATGTGGAATGCAGTCCATAGACCAGACAGATAATAGAAGGGGACAATCTTCTTCCTATGAGAACAATGAAAGCCCTGCCCCCCTTGACAGGTTTTTCAGGTTTTACCCTTATCTTAATTGAAGATTGTCCCTCTCTGCAGTCTACCTGGGCACCTCCCTTCTGATCTGGCTGAACAGTGTTACATCAGTAAAAGGGGCGGGAGGGGGATACTTTGTCACTGAATTACTCTTGAACTACAACTCTGACCAAATTGAAATAACACTCTCCAAAGTCCAAATACTATGATGATTAATTAGAGCTGCTTTTATTATGAAACATTACTATCCCTGTAATTCAACCCTAGTATTGGAAGCTATCACACCTGGTGGAAACAGGTGCACTACGTGTGATAAAGAGGAGATAATACCTCCATAAGATAAACTCTCCATTTCTGATGTGATTCTGAAGAATCTATATGCAAAGGTATCTCAAGGTACACTGGACTGTAGAATTAATGTCCTCTTAAATCAGTGAGAATTTGGTATATTTGTATTTGCACTTCCATTGTGCACTTGGCTTGTGCACCAGAGTTATCCCACTTTTGTTTTGAATATAGGTCCCTTAGATAATTTTTATAAACAATTAGCAAATGTTGCAGGGCATTGTCTGTGCAGTGAACCCTTTTGTTTCATTTTTATTTTATTATTATTATTATTTAATTTTTAAATCAGACTGCCTGATGCAGCATCAGGACCCATCCTGATGCCCCTCCCCACCAGCTACTGATCTCTCAGCCAATTTAGCTAGGAGATAAATTGAGGAAATGCAGGGGGAGCAGCAGGGCTCCCCTGCTTCCATCCTACCCAAACTACCGGGTAGGAGTTGCCAGGATTGGGAAACCCTTTCACATCAATGACAAAGGCTTCCTCTCATTGACAGTAGTAAGGGTAGTAGGGGTAGAATGGAAGCAGGAGAGCCCTGTTGCTCTCCTGTGTTGCCTCTATTGTTCTCCCAGATCAGTAGCTGGGGGGGGCATCAGGAGGGGTCCCGATACCACACTACGAGGTATGATTTTTTTTTTTTTTAGAGGAGACAATGAAGGTTATTTTCACCATGTAGAAAAGGAAGGGCAATGCTGTTCACCGTAGTAGGGGAGAGAGGGTGATCCTGTTCCCTGTGGTGAAGGGGAGGGGCCATCATGGGTCAACAGGATAGCCCCTCCCCTTCACCAAGGTTGAACAAGGTGACCCCACCCTTCACCATGGTTAAAGTTGAGGTGGAGAAAGGGCAGGCGATGAGAATGTCCATTTGCCTGACACTGCTTCCTCCTTCTCAGCCCACTTGCAGTGTGTATTTCAGTGACGTGGCTGTCACGGATTTGAAGACTCTCAGACTTAAGGTTTGGTAAAAACTTAACTTTATTAAAAGTTAAAGGCAGTCCCCGTAGGGTAAACATACATAACAATACAGCAGTAATAGCAGATATAATAGGTTCTACCGGCCTTGCCTAAATACCGGGCAAGGCAACCCAAGTCACAGTAATAATGACAGGCTCTACCGACCTTGCCTATACCGGGTAAGGCAACCGTGAGATGACATATACCGGTTCTACCGGCCTTACCAATACCGGGCAAGGCAGCCCAAGGAATACGGAATGGAGGCTCTACCGGCCCTGCCAATACCGGGTAAGGCAACCTTAAAGATGGTGAAATACAAGGTTCTACCGGCCTTACCAATACCGGGCAGGGCAGCCCAAAGGAATGCGGAATGTAGGCTCTACCGGCCCTGCCAATACCGGGTAAGGCAACCTTCAAGATGGTGATGTACAAGGTTCTACTGGCCTTACCAATACCGGACAAGGCAGCCCAAATGAGTACTGTAGTAGGCTCTAACGGCCCTGCCAATACCGGGTATGGCAACCTTAAGGATGGTAACGTACAAGGTTCTACCGGCCTTACCAATACCGGGCAGAGCAGCCTGCGCGAGTAGACCAGCTGTCAGATGGCTAAGACAGCAGAGAGAAATAGGAATTATGGTCTTACTCAGCAGAAGTCTATTGCCAGGGATAATCAGACGACTGCATAGGAGTGGACAGGGACCTGGCCAAAGTACTGGATCATTCAGGAGCAAACCAACGTCCGCACGTTGGGACCAACAGTAAATAACGCCACCAGGTTAATGGAGTAAACCAGCGTCCGCACGCTGGGACCAATAATAGATGTCGCCACCAGGTTAATGGAGTAAACCAGCGTCCGCACGCTGGGACCAACAGTAAATGTCGCCACCAAGTTTAATGGAGTAAACCGGTGTCCGCACGCTGGAACCAACAGTGTATCTCGCAACCAGGTTTAATGGAGCAAACCAGCGTCCGCACGCTGGAACGAACAATGTATATCGCAACCAAGTTTAGGGGAGAAAACCAGCGTCCGCACGCTGGAACCAACAATGTAATCGCAACCAGGTTTAGTGGAGTAAACCAGCGTCCGCACGCTGGAAACAACAATGTATATCACAACCAGGTTTAGTGGAGTAAACCAGCATCTGCTCGCTGGAGCCAACAATGTGTATCGCAACCAGGTTTAGTGGAGTAAACCAGCGTCCGCACACTAGAAGCAACAATGTATATCGCAACCAGGTTTTAGTGGAGTAAACCAGCGTCCGCACGCTGGAACCAACAATGTAATCGCAACCAGGTTTAGTGGAGTAAACCAGCGTCTGCTCGCTGGAGCCAACAATGTAAGATCAGCAGCGAGAAGAACAATGTCGCCGGAGCGACGGCTGGAGCAGGAGATTCAGGAACTCAGTAAGATTAACCGCGAGGTGCTGGAACACAGGAACACTAGAATACAGGCACCCAGGAACACTGGAACATTGGAGCACTGGAACACAGGATCAGCAAGTACAGCAGGAACAGCAGTGCCACTGCCACCTGGTCGCAGGGCAGTCACACGCAGTAGAGATTGCCCGCGCCATGGCTGATACAGAGCTTGACGCTCCTTTGGAGCACCCAGCTCTGTATCAGCCACGGCGCGGGCAGCCTCTACTGCGCATGACTGCAGCACGTGCAGCAGTGTGTACTGCGCATGTCGCGGCTTTACACACGATTTAGCGAATTATTATATAGGATATAGCTCTTAAATCCTTAAAGTGGAAGAAAGATAAAAGCAGTAGCTGCTGATTCAAGTTAGGTACACAGATTTGAAGTCAAAGGAATTCAACAAGTAAAATAAATGAATAGTTAATACTAAAATATTAAAGGTTAAAGTAAAAACATTACTGTTGCTTAAAACTCTGGATGTTAGAAATGTCCCCAGTGCACTGTTTTCCAGTACTATGAATATATCCCTAGAACCCATGGTTAAACACTTAGACCAGAATGGGCTTCACATACAATGGCTTTCTGTATATAAAGTAAATAATAGCATAATGGGCGGAACGTACAAATCCCCCACCATATTTCCTGTGGTAGCAGTCTTCTATGCCAGTGACTGTGTTTTGGGATCTTTACTAGAGAGTATGGGCATTGAAGTGCATATCTAGTGGACACATTCCAACGTTGTTAAGACTTTAATGCCAGCAAGCCCCGTATACCTGTCCTGTAGCATATGCAAGAAAATGGCATAAAATCACCACATTTTCTCTGTGCATTTTTTAGAACATAGCATTAAACAGGGTATAGAGAAAAGGAACACCCTGAATGCCCATAGTTTGCTACACTGTCTTCCCCTTGGAACAATCAGCATTAAGGGGAGCATAATGGATATAAGGAGTTTAATATACTGGAGTCAGGCAAGTGCAGGGATCATTCTCGTACATTCACCCCACTATTTTTTTCTCTGCATATGCATCTTTACTAGAGCTTTCACAGCAACAGTACTCCATATTTTAAAAACTTTAAGGAAGAGGGGAGGGTACAATGCATCATGAAGCAATGTATTGCACACCCATTTACTTAGCCTGTACCTTGCCTGCCAGCTTGCAGTACTAATAGGGACTGACAACCATGGCAATTGCAAAGTCAGGCTCCCCCTACTGGGTACAAAACATATTTTCTATGTGCACACTTTACAACAAAAATTGCCACAGGAATTAATGTTGCTGATTTCAAACAACATCACTGCTTACATCTGTTAGGGGAAGTGTATTATTAAGTTGTAGTTGGGAAGTGGCTCTGTTTAACCATAGGCAAGCAAAGACGCTTCCACTGCATTAATTTGCGATGTGTTTGGCAACCTCTGTAGCATCCAAGGGACTTATGAAAGCAATAAAAAGCTATAAAATGCCATATATAATCTCTATATTGCATTTCCAGTAGCATAAGATAAGAGTGCCATCATTTCTGGGAGACGATTCATTCAAAAATGATTACAGCTCCAACTTGTGGTCAGTTGATCAAACTAAATATAAAAAGTAGAGTTTGCATGAATCTCAATCAAACAAAACAACATTGATAAAAACATTTGTCAACTGTGTGTCACAAGCTCACTTGATCAGACTAAATTGTATTTAAATAAAAAAGGCAATTATGCTTCTAAAATGAGCTGGATTGAACAAAACAATATTGATAAAAATATTTGTTGCTTGGATCATGCTCAATCAATAAGAATATATTGCTTTTTGATCAAGCAAGTGCAAGAAGAACTTTTGCTCATACAAAATTCTTATTATAAGGCAGAAAACATACATTAAAGGGGAACTCTCATCTCTATTAATGTTGTCTTCATCTGAATGTTCCCTTGAAGTGAATCTGTAATCCTTTATTTTTTTCATATAATACTGTATTGTCCAAGATATTAACATGTAAAGTTAAGCCAGTGATAGCAGTTCTGTACAGGCTGCAGTACATCTCTGTCAATCTTTGTCTGTTCCCCTCCCCAATTATTGCCTCCTTCCCACCTCCTCTAATGACGGAGGATTCCAACATGTGACCTGGGGCGCTTTCTTGCAAATGCACGTGCAGGTCATTGCATAGGCACAGACTGAGTGTGTTCATGTCCTCAGTCCTTTATAGTGAACTTGCTCAGTCTGTGCATGTACAATGGCCTGGATGCACATTTGCAAGAGATCAAGCCAGGTCACATTCTGGAATCCTCTGTCACTGGAGGAGATGGGAAGGAGGCAATACTTGGGGAGGGGAACAGAGAAAGATTGACAGGCTGCGGGGCAGAGCTTTACCGCAGCCTGTACAGAACTGACATCACCGGCTTAACTTTACATGGCAATGTCTCCAGCAAAACAGCATTCTTTAAAAAAAAAAAAAAATAAAAGATTACAGATTCACTCCAAGGTAACATTCAGATGAAGACAATGTTAATAGAGGTGACAGTTCTCCTTTAAAACAAGCACATCAAAAATACAGCCAGTGGGCCTCTTGTGGCCCCCTCTCATCTAAATTGCTGCTCCCTGAAGTGTCTCTTTATGATAATGCATTGCAGACCTATTGAAAGTATTCAGACTGTTAGAGGCTGATTTACTAAGAAGAACTGGAGTAATTCTGAAACAAAGTAAAGTGTAAAAAAAGTCCCCAAAATCACCACTAATTTAAGTGGGGGGTTTAACCCATTGAATGCTAGAAAGGTGTCTAAAGAACTCTGTAGCATTCCAGAAGTTAAAAGCCTCTTTTAAATCAGTAGAAATGTTCCTTTCTCCCCTAGGTTGCAGTTAGTTTATTTAAGAATGAAAATAGTTCTTCTTGGTGCAACAGCCTCTCAGGACAGCTTGTCTTTGGTCATCCAGCTTAAAATGTAACCACTATAGGGTCAGGCTGGAGTAATGCATCAACTAAAAAGTATCAAATGTAATGACTGAATTAATGATATACAACCTGAGCACTCATCCCTTCCCATGGACAATATCTGAAGAAGGACAGTAATAAATTTGAGGAAGTTAAAACAAGAGCGACAAAAATAGTGTTTGTGACATAGGGCAACAAGATAGATTCAAAGACGTTAATATGTACATCTTGAGTTAAAGTGATGTCTCCGCTTGGCTTCCAGAGCTCATGCTCGGATGCCTCTGGTCTGCCTCCAGACCTGCAGGGAGCATGTGCAGCCAGCTCTGCTGGTCTTGGTCCTCCAGCCTTACTTCTTCCGTTTATTCCCAGCACTGAGATGCATTAGTGTAGCGTCTCCAGTGCTACTGCATATCCTAGTCTGTATTCCTGTTTCTTGACCCTGCTATCCTGACTCTTCTTGATCTCCAGTCCTGTGTATGACCCTGGCCTTGTCTTGACCTTGCTAGTCTCTTGTTCCCTGTATCCTGCAGATTCTGTGTATGACCTGACCTGTACCTTAACTAGGTTTCTGCTTACCATCTTGTATCCTGATTGCCTCCACTGTGTATGAACCTGCCTGGAAGTTTGACTATGCTTCTGACAGCTGTATTTGTTACTGAGATTACTGTGTGTGACCCAGCCTGGCTGACTATTCTCCTGTTCCAGAGGTTGGACTTCGAAAGTTCTCACCTTACCAGTACTGGTTCTTGTTGGAGTGGGTTTTCTTCCAGGGGATTGTGGTAGTATAGTTTGTCTAGAGGGAGTTATCGAGGGACCCCTTTGGTTCAACTGAAGGGGACCAATCTAGCTTCATGGTTAGCACCTTTATATGGCTTTGGGCCACTGGACGATTCCCTTTAGGCAACCACAGCACTCTAGCCTTGTACCCCAGCTTCACTCCCTAGCTCCTTGCTCTACTATCTCTTGTTGGAGGAGCCTGACCTTACTATACTCCTCATGGGGGGTTGGGGGGGTTTGTGTTTTCCCATCCCTTACCGGATGTATGTGACATTATACTAATGCCACCCTTTTTCTGGCTTGGCGGCTGACCCCAGGGACCTGTCCATGGCTGTAGTAGGCGCATTCCTGGAACATCATGGTTTGCAAATCCAGAGTCTGGACTGGAAATTGGACCCAATCACATGGTTGTTGCAGCATCTGCAACAAAGCCTAGAGGGTCCTAGCACCTCTGCTCCTAGTTCTCCTTTGCAGGCCAGTCCTCCTGCTGTGGCCATATCCCCACGTCTGTCTCTTCCTGAGTGGTTTGATGGCAAGCCTAAGGAATTGAGAGGCTTTTTAAACCAGTGCCTTATGCACTTTCTGTGCCAACCCGATGTATATTCCACCCACCAAACCAAGATCATGTTCATGATATCTCTCCTGAAAGGTCAGGCGCTGGCCTGGGTGTCTCCCCTGCTCGACCGCCAGTCAACCATCTCCGATGACTGTCATGATTCCCTGGGTTTTCCTGTCTTTACCAGGTCTCTTTTTTCCCCGCCTTGTTCTACCGAAGCCCTTGTTTGGGCCTATATCAAGCACTGACACCCTTGTGTCAGTGCACGATCAAAGCATTCTGAGTATCCAGTCTTTGAAGTTTGTTCCTAATGTTTCCAGTGTTTTACCCGGCTTTCCTTCACTATGTCTCTTGTCTCTTGATTCTGCTAAGACTCCTGTGTTTGTTTTGATCTTGGTCTGTTATTCGACTATTCTGCCTGATGATTTTGCACTGTGCTGCTGATCCAGTGTTTGACAGAGGCAGCTATACTTCTGGTAGGTTTAATACGTTGATTCCAGACCTGGTGAGTAGCTGTCTGTGTCCTGGGTGGTTATCCTGCTATCAGGCTTCACGGCCTGCACCTCTACCTGGCTTCGGCCACAGCAAGACCTCCTAGGAGCAGCCACTGACTGCTAGCACTGTTCTCAAACCTGCAAACTGTTGTGGCTATGCTACAACAGATGCAGCTATGGTTTGATGAAGCCGTGCCTCCAGCTAGTCCTCCTGTTGCTACACCTCCTGTCCCTCTGCCTGCCAGCTATTCACCATGCAGGATGCCATTACCTGATCGGTTTGACAGTTCCTCGACTGATCTTAGGGGGTTTTTGAACCAGTTCTACCTGCACTTTCAGAACCAGCCGGAGGTCTGGCCCACATTATGTTTATTGTTTCCCTTCTCCGCAGTTCCGTTCTGGCTTGGGTTTCTCCTCTGCTGGACCACCAGTCACCTGTGTTAGCGAACTTTGATTCCTTTGTCGCTGCATTCCTCTCTGTCTTTAATGCCCCAGGATGACAGACAAGAGCAGAGGCGGATATCCTTGACATACAGCAGGGATCCCACACCCTCTTGCAATATGTGGTGGAATTGTGATGAATGGGCCTTATGGGCCGCATTCAGGAGAGGTTTGTTAGACTGAATACACCACTCATTCTATTCCTGACATCCTTGATGGTCTGATAGCCTTGTGCTCCACGTTAGAGCACCGAATTCAGGAGCATCGCTCTGAACACGATTGCGACCGCAGCAAACGCCTAGTGGTCAAACCAGTTTTCTAGCTGGCACCTAGGTTCCAGACCCCAGTGTCTCCTACTGTGGTTACTGAGGCGCCTATGGAGGTAGGTCAGGTCCTCCATCTCTCTGACAAAGAAAAGACCAGGAGACGTTCTTCAGGATTGTGCCTGTACTGCGCACAACACAGGCATTTTGCTCATTCTTGCCCAAATAATTCAGGAAATGCTCGGACTTGGTTGGTGAGGGACCTACCCTAATTCTTTTCTCTGTTCCCTCAAAGGAAGACAACAAACTTCTCATTCCTGTCTTCAGTTGTCATGCCTACAAAACCATACAGGTGTCAGCCTTTCTGGACTCTGGAGCAGCAGGGCTATTCATGAATGCCATTTTTGCCAGTCTTCATGCATTTCGGCCTTGCCCAAGGACACCCCTATCCGGATCATTACTATCGATGCTTCTCCTCTGGGGCTGGTTTCAATACTCTTACCACTGCCTCTTTTGTTATGCAGATGATTTCTTCCCACACTGAGACCATCTCTTTCGATATTATCTCCTGTCTGGACAATCCGGTTATCCCAGGTTACCCTTGGCTTCAGAGGAATAACCCTGCTGTCAACTGGGCCTCTCGCATTTTGTCATTCCCGATTCTTCCACTGGATTCACCAGAGATATTTCTGTCTGCCCGGACACCTTAGAACCTACTCCTCCCACCTTACCTTCGGTGTACCATGACTCTGCAGATGTGTTCTGCAAAATGAGAGCCGAGACGTTACTGCCACTTCGGGCCTGTGATTGCTACATCCAGTTGATAGCCAGTGCTGTCTGTTCCCGAAACCAAAGTACTCAAAAAGTACATTCAGGAGAGCCTTACCAGAGGGTTTATACATCCTTCTACCTCCCCTGCTGGGGTGTCCCCCAGATATGTTCCAGGAGATCTGGTTTGGCTTTTGGCCATGAATGTCAGGCTCAGTCAGCCCTCTGACAAACTGGGACCCAGTTCAAGGTTGAGACCCATCTCTCCCCCGTCTCCTACCTTTTGACCCTTCCAGAGTCCCTAAAGATCCACCCGGTCTTTCATGTTTCCCTTCTGAAGTTATTTGTGGCGGCTCATGCCTCCCCCCCCCCCAATCCTCTGCCGCTTGTGTCTGTGGATGATTCAGAGTTGTGTTTGACGCGGTCCTTGATTCACATGTCTCTCATGGTGCCCTTCAGTACTTTGTGGACTGGAAAGGTTATGGCCCGGAGGAACGTTCATGGGTGGTGGCAGCGGACGTCCATGCCCCTTCCCTGATCCACCGGTCCTTCCCATCCAAGCCTTCTATGGCCTCCTGGAGGTAGTCCCTTGAGGGGGGTGTAGTGCCATGATTCTCCGGGTTTTCCTGTCTTTACTAGGTATTCTGGTTATCTTACCTATCTCTTGTTGTCCCAGCCTTGTTCTAGCGACGGCCTTGTTTAGGCCTACATCAAGCACCCTCGTGTCAGTGAGTGATCAAAGCTTTCTGAGTATCTAGTCTTTGAAGTTTGTTCCTAGTATTTCCAGTGGTTGACAAGGCTTTCCTCGACTACGTCTCTTGTCTCCTGATTCTGCTATGGCTTCTGTGTTGGTTTTGATCTCGGCCTGTTATTCGACTGTTCTTCTGCCTGCTGATTATGTACCGTGCTGCTGATCCAGTGTTTGACAGAGTATCACAGTACCCCTAGAAGGCCTAGAGATTCCGTTGTATAGAACCGGTTGGGCGTTCCATTGCTCCAGTACGTGGTACTGGTTTACTCCACATACCGGTTGCTGATTCCGATGTATAGAACCGGTTAGGCATACCATTGCTCCAGTACGCTGTACTGGTTTACTCCATACACTGGTTGCTGATACCGTTGTATAGAACCGGTTGGGCATACCATTGCTCCAGTACGTGGTACTGGTTTACTCCATATACAGGTTGCTGATCCCATTGCATAGAACCGGTTGGGCGTTCCACTTGCTCCAGTACGCAGTACTGGTTTACTCCATATACTGGTTGCTGATCCCGTTGCATAGAACCGGTTGGGCGTTCCACTTGCTCCAGTACGCGGTACTGGTTTACTCCATATACCGGTTGCTGATCCCGTGGCATAGAAGCGGTTGGGCGTTCCACTTGCCCCAGTACGCGGTACTGGTTTACTCCATATACCGGTTGCTGACTCCATTACATAGAACCGGTTGGGCGTTCCACTTGCTCCAGTACACGGTACTGCTTTACTCCACATACCGGTTGCTGATTCCGTTGTATAGAACCGGTTGGACGTTCCATTGCTCCAGTACGCGGTACTGGTTTACTCCACATACCGGTTGCTGATTCCGTTGTATAGAGCCGGTTGGGCATTCCATTGCTCCAGTACGCGGTACTGGTTTACTCCATATACGGTTGCTGATCCCGTTGCATAGAACCGGTTGGGCATTCCATTCGCTCCAGTATGCGGTACTGGTTTACCCCATTTGCCGGTTGCTGATTCCGCTGTATCGAACCGGTTGGGCTATTTCACTGTCTATACTTTACTGGTTTGCTCCACTCTCCTCTCTTAGCTGCTGCCTTACCACCTCAGCAATAGTTGAGCTGTCCTCATATTCCTACAGGCTGCCTTGCCCGGTATATTGGCAAGGCCAGTAGAGCCAGTTTACATTCTGTTGTACCATCTTACTGGCTGCCTTGCCCGGTATATTGGCAAGGCCAGTAGAGCCGATTTACATTCTGTTGTGCCATCTTACTGGCTGCCTTGCCCGGTATATTGGCAAGGCCGGTAGAGCCTATACTGCTCTCTCACTACTACTGTTTGCACCTAATTTGTGTATTGACATATGTGTATGTACTAGACCCGTGTGGGTTCTCATTAAACTTTTCAATAAAGTTTGATTTTTATCTTACTCTGTGTCTGAGAGTCATAAGAAACCGTGACAGCTACACCGCAAGCAGCTCCAAACAAAAAACCTGTTCCTCCCTCCAGGTCACACAAGAAACTACATCAATCATATGAAAGTGCTAAAGCAGTTAGTAGCACAGAAAGAAGAATCTCAATTTTAGTATAAAAAAATTATATACATTTATTAAAAATCATCAAACATCACAACCTTTTAAGATCTGTGGACACACAGTGCACTTCTCCCACAGTGGGCAATTCAAGGAAGCTGTCATGGCTTACCTACATCCAGCGTCGCCGTTTCGGCTGGCACTGGAGTTGTATCCCTCTGTATGACGCGTCTGTGTCATGCCACACATCTCTGTTTGGACTGGGCTTGGGCGAGCTTGGCGGCAGTAGCGGATGCCCGTGTCCTCGTGCTAGGCGGCTCGGGTGCTCCAATTGAAGCAGTGGGGGTTCAGGCTTATAACGCATCTCGCGCCGAGATGCGTCAGTTGTGGGAGCAAAGAGGCGTATCTGACGCAGGCTACCTTCTTATCATTGGTTTCTGGTCTGGCTCCTCCTATCTACTGCCTGGCTCCTTGTATTTAAAGGGAGCTGAATTCTCATCCAGTTACCCTTAAGTTGGTGTGCAGTACAGTTCTCTACTTGCTCCTGATCTTTGTGTATGACCTGGCTTGTCTGACCTTCCATCCTGTTGCTGACCTGTGGCTATGTTTGACTACTCTCTCGTGTTGCCCCATGTAGCGGGCACCCAATCTTGTGCAGACCTGTGGCTCTGACTGACTACCCCTCTGTGTATGACCTAGGCTTGTCTGACCATCCATCCTGGTACTGACCTATGGCTCTGTCTGACTACTCTGTAGTGTTAGTGTTGTAGTGGACACGCAATCTGGTGCAGACCTGTGGCTCTGGCTGTCTACCCACTCCGTGTATGACCTAAGCTTGTCTGACCATCCACCCTGGTGCTGACCTGTGGCTCTGACTACTCTCTATTGTTGCCCTTTGTAGTGGACACCCAATCTGGTGCAGACCTGTGGCTCTGGCTGACTACCCGCTCCATGTATGACCTAGGCTTGTCTGCCCATCCATCCTGGTGCTGACCTGTGACTCTGTCTGACTACTCTCTCGCGTTTCCCTTTGTAGTGGACACCCAATCTGGTGCAGACCTATGGCTCTGGCTGACTACCCGCTCTGTGTATGACCTAGGCTTGTCTGACCACCCATACTGGTGCTGACATGGGGCTCTGTCCAGCTGACTTCTGCGTTACCACCTATTGAGCAGATATCCTATCTGGTGCAGACCTGTGGCTCTGACTGACTACCCCTCTGTGTATGACCTAGGCTTATCTGACCATCCATCCTGGTACTGACCTATGGCTCTGTCTCACTACTCTGTAGTGTTAGTGTTGTAGTGGACACGCAATCTGGTGCAGACCTGTGGCTCTGGCTGTCTACCCACTCCGTGTATGACCTAGGCTTGTCTGACCATCCACCCTGGTGCTGACCTGTGGCTCTGACTACTCTCTATTGTTGCCCTTTGTAGTGGACACCCAATCTGGTGCAGACCTGTGGCTCTGGCTGACTACCCGCTCCATGTATGACCTAGGCTTGTCTGCCCATCCATCCTGGTGCTGACCTGTGACTCTGTCTGACTACTCTCTCGCGTTTCCCTTTGTAATGGACACCCAATCTGGTGCAGACCTATGGCTCTGGCTGACTACCCGCTCTGTGTATGACCTAGGCTTGTCTGACCACCCATACTGGTGCTGACATGGGGCTCTGTCCAGCTGACTTCTGCGTTACCTCCTATTGAGCAGATATCCTATCTGGTGCAGACCTGTGGCTCTGGCAGACTCGGACCTTACTGACTGCAGGCATGAGTCAGTGGGTTCTTTGGTTGCCGCTTCTTCTAGCGACAGTCTTCTACTGGCTAACTGCAGGCGTGAGTCAGTCATCTTCTGATTAACATCATTGGGAGAACCGTCTGGCTTCCTCTTCCTCTCTGACTTAGGGACTACCATTGGCTTCGGCTTAGTCTCTGCAGTTCTGAGATCTGGAGACATACTACTATTGATGATAGAGTCTCTGTCTCTTGGTTACCCTCTGCTCCATGCTTAGTATCGTTATTGCTACACTTACGTTAATAAAGATGAATTTTACTTTACTGTCTGACTCTTGTCTTGCTTGCAAACTGTGACAGTACGTAAGGGTCATGACAACAGACAGTAACAGTGATTCACTTTTTGAGAGCATTCCAGACAGGATGCAGGACTGGGACCAGGACCAATGCATAGATCACTTGTCCTTTTCCTTGCAAACCTTGCTTAGTCGCACTACCCATCTGGAGCGTTCTAACCCGCCACCGGTGGCCACCCCAGCTCCTTCCTTGGCACCTGCAGTTCAAGCGGCCCCTGAGGCAGGTATGGTCAGAGGGTTGTCTGGTTCCTTTCCGCTCCTACAGCATTACAGTGGGGATCCTGAACTGTGTGGTGGTTTTTTGAACCAATTGGGCATATATTTAGAAATGGTTCCGCATGCCTTCCCCAGTGAGCGCAGTAGGGTTGGTGTAATGATTTCATTGTTGTCTGGCAAGGCATTGGCATGGGTCAATCCATTATGGGAGACGGACAAACCCATAATTTAAAATTATAACGAATTTGTGACTTCCTTTAAATGTCTTTGATGGGCCAGGTCGCGCAACTTCGGCTTCTAAAAATCTTATGACCATCCGCCAGGGCAATCGTACAGTGGAGGATTACATGATTGAATTTCAGACTCTGGTAGCCGAGGTTGGCTGGAATAATGAGGCCCTTATAGCCGCCTTTTCCCTAAGGCTTGGTGACTATTTGAAGGATGAGCTTGCTACCTGCGACTTACCTAAAAGTTTGGATGAATCTATATAATTTATCATCCTAATAGACGCTTGGGTCCGGGAGAGACCCTCATTTAAGGAGCGCCTGCGGAGGCATCCTTCCGGAACTACATCTCACTTATCTTGCCCACCCAGTCCTCCCTCACCTCACATGCCTCCTGGTTTCCGACTCAGGGGGTGGGGAACCTATGCAGGTAGGGGCCACCCGGCTTTCTAGGGAGGAGAGGTCCTTTTGTAGGAGGGAGGGACTGTGCCTATACTGTGGGAAATCTGGACACTTATTGAGGTCTTGCCAGGTACGTCCAGGAAACGCCCGCACCTAAGGTCCTGTCAGGGAGAGATCTTAGGTGGCATCTCTCAGTCCCCTGAGGCCTCGCAGGATAAACCCATGTGTGATGTGGTCCTTTATTGGGCTAATGAGTCTGTCTCAGTTGCTGCATTAATAGACTCAGGTGCTGCCAGATACCTTACAGACACCAAATTTCAGCCCAGAATGGTATTCCTCTACTGCCTCGTACCTCTCAGTTGGCAGTAGAGGCCATTGACGGTAGACCCCTTCTGCCATCATACATTACGCACGAAACTTGTCCGCTCACCCTGAGGGTGGGAACCTTCCATAAAGAAACCCTGAAGTTTCAGGTGATCAACTCTCCTCATTATGCCATCGTCCTATGGTTTCCATGGTTGCAGGCGCATAACCATAAGATTAATTGGAAAACTTGTGAGATAATGTCTTGGGGTTCCCTGTGTGACAAGACTTGTCTGTCTATTCCAATTAGACTGGCTTGTTCGGAGCATTCAGGCTTACCTGAGACCTCTTCTGAGTTTGCTGACATGTTTAATAAAATCCAGGCCAGGGCATTACCTCCTCATAGACATTATGATTGCTCGGTGGAGCTGCTACCTGGTACGACACCTCCTAGGGGCCATGTATACCCCTTGTCTGTGGAGGTAAACAAGGTCATGAAGGAGTACGTCTCTGATGCCTTGGCTAGGGGCATTGTTCAAAAATCCTCTTCCCCTGTGGGTGCCAGATTCTTCTTTGTAAAAAAAAAAAGGACGGAGAGTTCCTCCATGCATGGACTTTTGAGGTTTGAATAAACTGATGGTGAAAAACGCTTATCCGATACCTCTATTCAAAGGTTTTTGGGCTTCGTGAATTACTATCAGAAGTTTATAAAAAACGTTTCTACCATTGTCAAGCCTATCACGGATATGACCCGTAAAGGGGCCAAGGTTACTGAGTGGTCTCCCAGTGCGTTGCTCGCCTTTGAGGAACTAAAGGCAGCATTCGCAGCGGCTCCTATTTTGGTGCACCCGAATCCCACCCTGCCCTCTACGCTGGAGGTTGATGCATCTGAGATTGGAGTAGGCGCCCACCTTTCTCAGCGTTCGACTCCCGGGGAGACCTTACACTCCTGTGGCTACTTTACTATAAAAACTTTCTAAAGCTGAGATGGCATATCAGATTGGGGACAAAGAATTACTGGCCATCATACTGGCATTGAAGGAATGGCGAAACATCTTGGAAGGCACCAGTTCCCTGATCTTGATTCTCACAGTTCTTAAGAACCTAACGTACTTATCTGAGGCTAAACACTTGTCGGTGTCCTTCAACCTGTGGACAATGGGGAACATCCCTTGTCTCATCTGTCCATAGATTTTATGGTTGATCTGCTGGTATCTTCTGGCTTCAATGTCATCTTAATGATCGTAGACAAATTTTATAAGATGGCTCACTTTGTACCACTTAAAAGCCTACCATCCGCATAGCAGTTGGCGGTAGTATTTGCTAAGGAGGTCTTTCGGCTTCATGGCATACCCAGGGTTATTGTTTTGGACAGAGGTAGCCAGTTCGTGTCTCGGTTCATGGAGATGCATTTGTGCCCAGATGGGGATCCAGCTAGCATTCTCCTCCGCATATCACCCTCAGTCTAACGGTGCAGCTAAATGGTCTAACCAAGCCTTGGAACAATTTCTCCGCTGCTATATCTCGGACCACCACGACAATTGGACTACCTGTTACCTTGGGTGGAGTTTGCCCGGAATTGTGCCATGATCTCTTCCTCACGGAGTTCTCCAATCTTGATCAACTGTGGATTTCAACCCTCTGTTCTTCCTGAGGACTTTCAGGCACAGGAGATTCCAGCTCTGGATGAGCATTTGAGGGTGCTCCGTTCCTCTTGGGTTCGGGTGCAGCATACCCTATGTGGCTCTGTGCAGCAGCAGAAGAGGCAGGCGGACCGTAGACAGTTACCAGCATCTACCATCCAGGTGGGGGAGAGGGTGTGGCTGTCATCCAGGAATCTTAACCTTCAGGTTCCCTGTAATAAACTGGCTCCTCGATTCATTGGTACATTTCATGTGCTGCTCAAAATTAACCCTGGGGCTTATGCTCTGGAACTTCCAGCCTCCATGCGCATTCACAAGGTGTTCCGCATCTCACTGCTCAATCCTCTGATTTGTAACCGTTACACTACCAGTACGGTCCGTCCAGCTCCTGCCAAAGTTAATAATCACGAGGAATTCGTGGTTCTAAACATTTTGGACTCCAGGTCGGTCAGAGGTTGTCTTCAGTACTTGATACACTAGAAGGGTTATGGTCCAGAGGAGAGCTCCTGGATTCCCTCCAGGGATGTACACGCTCCCCTGTTTGTGCACAGGTTCCACACACATTTTCCTGACAAACCCTGACCAGATCCTCACAGGAGGGGCCTTTGGGGGGGTAACTGTCACACCTTACCTATATCTAGCGTCGCCGTTTCGGCTGGCGCTGGAGTTGTATCACACTGTATGACGCTTCTGCATCATCCCACACATCGCTGTTTGGACCGGGCTTTGGTGCATTTGGTAGCAGTAGCGGACGCCCGTGTCCTCGTGCTATGCGACTCGGGTGCTCCAATTGACGCAGCCAGGGTTCAGACGTATGACACATCTCTCAGAGAGATGCGTCAATTGCGGGCGCGAAGAGACGTATCTGACGCAGGCTATCATCTTATCTTTGGGTTCTGGTCTGGCTCCTCCTAGCTACTTCCTGCCACCTTGTATTTAAAGGGAACTGGATTCTCATCCAGTTACCCTTACGTTGGTGTGCAGTACAGTTCTCTACTTGCTCCTGATCTTTATGTATGACCTGGCTTGTCTGACCATCCATCCTGTTGCTGACCTGTGGCTCTATTTGACTACTCTCTCGTGTTGCCCCTTGTAGCGGACACCCAATCTGGTGCACACTTGTGGCTCTGGTTGACTACCCACTCCGTGTATGACCTAGGCTTGTCTGACCATCCATTCTGGTTCTGACCTGTGGCTCTGGCTGACTACTCTCTAGTGTTGCCCTTTGTAGTGGATACCCAATCTGGTGCAGACCTGTGGCTCTGGCTGACTACCCGCTCCGTGTATGATCTAGGCTTCTCTGACCATCCATCCTGGTGCTGACCTGTGGCTCTGTCTGAGTACTCTCTATTGTTGCCCTTTGTAGTGGACACCCAATCTGGTGCAGACTTGTGGCTCTGGCTGACTACCAGCTCCATGTATGACCTAGGCTTGTCTGTCCATCAATCCTAGTGCTGACCTGTGGCTCTGTCTAACTACTCTCTTGTGTTTGCCTTTGTAGTGGACACCCAATCTGGTGCAGACCTGTGGCTCTGGCTGATTACCTGCTCCGTGTATGACCTAGACTTGTCTGATTACCCATCCTGGTGCTTACCTGGGGCTCTGTCCAGCTGACTTCTGCGTTACCTCCTACTGAGCGGAGGTGCAGAAATGTGGTTCTGGCAGGCTCGGACCTTACTGATTGCAGGTGTGAGTCAGTGGGTTCTTTGGTTGCCGCTCCTTCTAGCAACCGTCTTCTCCTGGCTGACTGCAAGCGTGAGTCAGTCATCTTCCGATTACCATTAGGAGAAGTAATAGGTAAGGTACGCCTACCTCAGTAAGAGCAAGGTCTAGAAGAACTGGATCTCAGATGATGACCACCACTCTCGCAATATAAACAAAAATTAAGAAGTCTGTGATGATCTTTTTCTGCTTGGGAAAGACAGCCACACAAAAGACCCAACTGCATAGGTTCCTCAGGAGAATCAGTCGGAAAAGCCACAGGAACCTCTTGACCTGCAAGAAAACGAAATCTAGATGTGGAAGAGGCTGAAGATAAGCATTCAAGGCAACTCTCTCAAAGTCTAAGATCTATCTGGATAGAGAGAGAATCAACTCTTCTAGAGAGGTAGGCAAATTCACCTTGGCTAACTCATCTCTCAAACATTTCAGAAAAGCCCAAGTGGAATTGGTCAAGGAGAGCTGCTTTTATCTCCAATTTTCCCCATAGACTTCAATATGAAAATGTTTGATAAAACGGGTGTTAACATTTAGCATCTGCAGTAGAATCTGGCCCTTTATGTCTAGGGAGATAATTGTGCAGCAGAGCGGTGAGGCAGTCCATAAGCTCAACCTGGTTAATATGGAAAAGAACTAAACAAAGTTTGTATGGCTGCACCAAAGCACAATATAAGAAACTCAGTATCTTCATAAAATCGTGGTCACGAGTAAGGGTTGCTAAACGCGAAACACGTTGATCGGAGGGTCCACACTTGCTCATGAAGACGTCTTATGGTCTGTAATTTTAATTATATGTTGTTTGGATGGTTATACTCTATGTCTTCATTTTTCAAATAAAGATGAAGTTGATTTTATGAAGATACTGAGTTTCTTATACCGTGCTTTGGTGCAGCCATACAAACTTTGTTTAGTGCTATTCTATGGAAATAGTAGAGAATTTCCAGGTGGGCACATAGCTATTAAGATCTCAGTTTAATATTTCTGGAGACATCAGTGGAAGAAGCACAGAATTATATGGTGAATGACCTGATTTACCCGTTCACTGCTGGAGCCACTCCTTTGGTGTGTGTGTGAATTTATAGTATGGAAAAGAAGCCATTCTAAAGATGGAGCAGTTTGGGACTTCCATAGTGCGGCAATGAAGCAATGGGTTGCAGTACGAATATGAGAGGTCAGTTTAGCCAGGGGACAGACCATAAACTAGTGGTCATTAGGTGCCCCCAGTACGAAGATTATTGGGTCAAGAGGTAGAGTAACCGAAGTGATCACCTTTATCAAACGAATCAGCCTCTCCCAAAATGTTGTTATTAAAGGACAAGACCACCAAATGCACAAAAGATCACCAATTTCTCCACACCCCTCCAGCATAATGCCAAAGTGGCTGGTTTAATGGAGTCAAGTCTAGATGGGGTATAGTACCAGTGTAGTAGAATTTTATAAATATTTCCTTTAGTTGTCATGCATACTGAGGTCTTAGCAGCCACTGACAAGATCACCCATAAAGATTTTGGGGTTAATTGTACTGTAAGGACTAACCTAGAATCAGCAGGCCAAAGGAAGAAGGAATTGGAACCCAGGAGCAGGTGAGAAGACCCAAAGTGTGGTACAAATTAAATAAGCCAAAGTATCTCGCTAGTGCAATCATGAGGATGCAACGCGCGACATACTGAGTAGGAATCACAAGGTAGAGTGCATGACATCTGTAAAAGAAGATCATGCTTAACTGTCAACTGAGAAGTCTGGAAACTTGTCTGAGAAAGTGTTGAGGTAGGCTAATAAGTGCTTGGGGTAACTCAAACAAGATGACTGTAACGGAAGCTAGGAAGGGACCGCGTCGCCTTTCGCCGTCGTTCCCGGGTCTCTCCTTCTTGACGCAGATAAGCGCCGTCGGATGCACCAGTTGAAGTATGGACAGTCACTGGAAACAGCCGCAGGATCGCTGGAAGCAGGGAAGCAGGGAAGAGTCCACGTCGCCGCCTGACAGCATATGAAGTTGGGAGGCAGGAAGCTGGCAGCAGGCGGTCGACGATTCAGGATACTTGGCGCAGATGGGTATCAGAGTGGACACTTTAGACCATAAGCAATACAAGACTCCAGGACTCCTTGTTCACTCCAAAACATAACTCTCTTTATTGACACAAACTACAGATATTTATATACAAATCTTTACATTGAACTGATGGGTGAAACCAGATACAAAAGGGCAAGATCCAATCATAATACATCAGACAAAAAGCCAACAACAGATGGTCTTAACAGATACAATGACTCAGACATGATTACATTTCAGATACAAAAGTGTTTGATTGAACAAAGACTTGAGGGGCAGAGATAATACAATCCAGCAGCAATTGGTAAGGGCTGACACAATGGGAGCATTCACAGAGGTAATCAACTCACAACATATAATACAAAGGGCTGGCAACAGAGTTTCAGGTTATACAATAGGTGACTCACAGACTGAGGGGCGTGAATGAATTAACACACAGCAGGGGGTCTCAATACATCTTATAATACACAAGACAATGGCTTGAGAGACTGCATTACACATTCAAAGAATTAACCCCTCACTGCCCCTTCCCTTGGAAGCAAGCCAGCAGTCTAACGCAGGGCAGTTTTGTACATTAGCCCCATTCACATAAAGTCTATCAAAAGTCTTATGCATAGTTCCATAAGGCTGTTCAGCCAGGAAAAATGCCTATTCCTTGTCCATAACCCCTGAGCCCAGGGGTGAATATGTTGCATGCCCTGACAAGAGCTCCCTGTAACGGATAGGATCCGTTACAATGACAATAAGTTAAAAGAAACACAAACACCCATTTATATTGATCCCTTAAGGATGCCTCTGAGGCATCATAAACTGTAGCTTATATATGAGCATTCATTCTAGGAGCTTTAGACAGATCACCCAGTAGGGTAATAACTGCTCCCAATGTGTTCCACATAAGTATAAAAATAATAACATCAAAAATGTCAAGTTGCTAACTTCAGTACTGTCAGCGCCTTTGTGGAACACATTGGACATACATTTAAGAGCAGTTATTAGCGCCAAATCTGTGAAATTGTCCCCAATTTAATGGTCATGTATAAGCTGCTTAAATAGGACAATTGTGTTCACAATAGCCCTTTCCACGACTAGTAATCAAACACAGTCTTAAGGGATGTTTAATTTGTGAGCCCTGGGCAGAATCTGTGAACTCTTTTTCAGAACCCGGCTGTGCACCCACCCCTCCATCAGAGATGCAGGGCAGCTATCTTTTGAACAAAGGCTCAACGAAAATATTCACAGTGGCCATTAGGCTTTTCTGGCCACAGTAAGGTAAATGTGCAGGTTATCATTATGAGGTATTATGTCAGCTACAGTTACAATCTACAGCAGAGGCTAACATTCGACATGCTACCCAGCTACTGATAACTGCAACTCTATTAACAAGTACCGCAAAACTAGATTCATAGTATAGGAAAATTTAGAGCGCCACATTTTGGCCAACATAAGGACACAAGCTAGAGTAGTAGTTTGGAACGAAATGACAGGGGGCGGGCTGAGATTGATCTGGCCGTTTCTAATTGGATGGGTGATTTTTCCTAGTTCCTCCCCTACAACTCAGTTTTTCTCTCGTTCGAGCTTATGCTTGATTGAGCCTTTGGTTGCGGGAACGCGCTTTTAGAGATATAGGGGCGGGAGTACTAGGGAGATCCGGGTTGTGTGCGCGATTATGACGTGTTCATTCAGATCAAAACACAGCAGATGCCGAGCAGTGGAGAATAAGACGCTGGATAGGAGGTGAGGGTGCCGGGGTAATGCACAGGAATTGAGGGTGTCTGTGACAGGGTGCTGTATAAGAAGTGGCGGAGCTAAACACTGATTACTGCACAGTAGTTGAAAATAGTGCCCAGTTCTGGAGTGGATACTGCAAAGTAGTTGAGGGACTTTGGATCTGAATCCTGTACAGGAGAAAAGAGTGTCAATCGCTGGGAACGTTGCGAGTAGATGTGGGGGGTCCCTTGATGGTATAGCACATGAAGATAGGGATCCATTGGCGGCATCCATTGCGCAGAAAGTGAGGGTGCTCTAGATTTGGGGAATCACGTGAGCTGAGGGTGCCCTGGTTAGGGTCCTGCAAAGATTTAGTTGATGAGGTTGCCCTGATCAGGGTCTTGCACAGGAGGCCAGGGTGCCCTAACTTGGCGCTTGCACAAGTGGTGAGGGTTTCCTGGCTTGGTTCCTGCACAGGTGGTGAGGGTTCACTGGCTTGGCTCCTGCACAGGTGGTGAGGGTGCCCTGGCTTGGCTTCTGCACAGGTGGTGAGGGTGCCCTGGCTTGGCTCCTGCACAGGTGGTGAGGGTGCCCTGGCTTGGCTCCTGCACAGGTGGTGAGGGTGCCCTGGCTTGGCTCCTGCCCAGGTGATGAGGTTGCCCTGGGCTGGGTCCTGCCCAACTGGTCAGGGTGCTGTGGCCCGGGTCCTGCCCAACTGGTCAGGGTGCTGTGGCCCGGGTCCTGCCCAACTGGTCAGGGTGCTGTGGCCCGGGTCCTGCCCAACTGGTCAGGGTGCTGTGGCCCGGGTCCTGCCCAACTGGTCAGGGTGCTGTGGCCCGGGTCCTGCCCAACTGGTCAGGGTGCTGTGGCCCGGGTCCTGCCCAACTGGTGAGGGTGCCGTGGCCCGGGTCCTGCCCAACTGGTGAGGGTGCCGTGGCCCGGGTCCTGCCCAGGTGTTGAGGGTGCCGTGGCCCAGACCCAGCCCAGATGGTGAGGTTGCCCTGAGCTGTGCCCTGCCCAGGTGGTGAGGTTGCCCTGAGCTGTGCCCTGCCCAGGTGGTGAGGTTGCCCTGAGCTGTGCCCTACCCAGGTGGTGAGGTTGCCCTGAGTTGTGCCCTACCCAGGTGGTGAGGTTGCCCTGGGCTGGGTCCTGCCCAGGTGATGAGGTTGCCCCGGGCTGGGTTGCCAGCTGGTGAGGGTGCCGTGGCCCGGGCCCTGCACAGGAGGTGAGGGTGCCGTGGCCCGGGCCCTGCACAGGAGGTGAGGGTGCCGTGGCCCGGGCCCTGCACAGGAGGTGAGGGTGCCGTGGCCCGGGCCCTGCACAGGAGGTGAGGGTGCCGTGGCCCGGGCCCTGCACAGGAGGTGAGGGTGCCGTGGCCCGGGCCCTGCACAGGAGGTGAGGGTGCCGTGGCCCGGGCCCTGCACAGGAGGTGAGGGTGCCGTGGCCCGGGCCCTGCACAGGAGGTGAGGGTGCCGTGGCCCGGGCCCTGCACAGGAGGTGAGGGTGCCGTGGCCCGGGCCCTGCAGAGATTTAGTTGATGAGGTTGCCCTGATCAGGGTCTTGCACAGGAGGCCATCGTGCCCTAACTTGGCTCCTGCGCAGGTGGTGAGGGTTTCCTGGCTTGTCTCCTGCGCAGGTGGTGAGGGTGCCCCGGCCTGGCTCCTGCGCAGGTGGTGAGGGTGCCCCGGCCTGGCTCCTGCGCAGGTGGTGAGGGTGCCCCGGCCTGGCTCCTGCGCAGGTGGTGAGGTTGCCATGGCCCCGGTCCTGCACAGGAGGTGAGGGTGCCCTGGCATGGGTAGTGCACAGGTGGAGGGTCCTGCCCTAATGCAGATGTAGCAGTGAGAGCTTGCTGGCTGCACATCACCTGCATTGGCAAATGCTTGCATTAGTATTAGTAGAGTTTCCAAATCTAGTGCATGCGCACCACTTATGGAACTTGAGCTACAACTAGGGTGTACCTCAGTTACAGGTTGGTGGCATTCTTCATGCCTTTTCCCGTTTCCCTTCCCGAGGACATGCAAGACAACTCAGTGATGGTAATATTTTTACCAGATCTTCATGTTCACATAGTATTCCATATATTATGAAATGTGGGTGGGCAAGACTGTGATACTGATGGAGTCTGTAAAGGCAATAAAGTGGTGTTTTAACTTTGTATACTTACTTTTTTAGGAGACTGACGAGGCTCTAAATGTTCTAGACAAGGTGAAGAAAATTAAAAAAATGCACATTAATCAGTCTTCTGTTCATATTGGAATATAGTTCAGAAAATGGAAATAATAGATCACATTCTTCCCATTTTAATTGTGTTAATGACATTCCTTACTAAACTCTTCTGTGTAACTATTTGCTACTCCTTCCTTAGGTTGAGTAACATTGACATGCTCACTGAAGTCAGGTGATCAGAGGATATATTGGAAATTATGATCTGAGATTTTGTACTTCTTTTCCATTGGTAGTTCTTACTGATCGACTCCCCCCGCCCCCAATGTATATTCTTTTTCTTTGGCTTGAGTGTCATTATTTGCAATTTAGAAATGGTCACAGGGACTTCTGGATCCTTGCTGAGCTTTTACACTGTTTTATCTGTGTACTAATGTGAGTTGCCTCCCAGCCTTGTGACACACACTAAAAAATATCAGATATCAATCAATAGTATTCAGAAAAAGTGTCATTACTTGTCAGGACTAGGTGGGTGACATACTGATTCCTTTGGTACCCATGATTTAATTGGAAATCTCCTCCTCATTTTTATTTATTGCCAACTGTTGTGATATTCACATTTACATTGTGTGATGATTTTTTTCATTATTAGGTACTTATATTGATGTGTTGATCATGGATGATTTATGTCATATTTTGATCCTTCGTACAAGCTCCTTGAGATATTGTGGAACATTTTGTCACCCTGGTGTCATTAAAGTTTTTAATAATCTTGACTTTTGTATTGCACTTTTTCAATTTGCCAATAAACTTTTCAACCACTATTGTTTGATATTTTATCTTTTTAGTGTGTTCCACTAAATGGGAGTTCTTCTCCCAGAGTGCACCACTCTAGTACAGTGTCCATATAGATATGATTGATGCAAGGCATTTTTTGCAGTGAATAGACACCTATTTTCTGACACAGGTAGGCAGCCTTTGACTTATCATCTGCTGGAGACTACAGCTCCCATCTTCCCCAACCAGCCAACAGCTGGACAGGGAAGATGGAAGTTGTAAGCCCCTAAATATACAGTCGGATAACAATTCTTGAGGTGCAATTCATATGTGACATTGGGACATTTCCCAATTCTGAAGAGGTTGCTTAGAAAAGCCCAGGAGACCTCTCTAGCATTCAAGGGGTTAAAGCTTACTTAAATCAATGGGAAGTTTTCTGTCTCCCTTATAGTTTAGTTAGCCTGCTCCAGAATTGCTTGTCTTTTCTTTTGTGGGTAAAGCCCTTAAGTGTGTAATTGAGAGTTACATTCAACATATTTCATGTTACCGTTGCTAAAGTTTATTTAGGTATGAGTAAAACTGAAACCTTTTCACATAAACGCGCACCTTTCTGTTGCAAGGTTTTGTTTGGCTGCAATTTGTTGCCTATTTCAGATGTGAGAGGGACCCAAGATCTTCTGTGGCCACTGGGCGTAGACTTTGCATATGGTCCTGTTGGGCAACGTGCTAAGTCTGTGTGCAGCGGAGTTCCTGTAAAGCTCATGTGAATTTGAAAGAAGAGGGTTTCCAGAATGATATAAAATAACTTAGAAGTTCTTTGGATAAGAATCACTTTCTTTAGAGTAGGATAAGTCTTAAACTATTATGTATGACGGGATAGCCAGTTGTTGGAG
This sequence comes from Rhinophrynus dorsalis, assembly GCA_037306005.1. Lineage (NCBI taxonomy): Eukaryota > Metazoa > Chordata > Amphibia > Anura > Rhinophrynidae > Rhinophrynus > Rhinophrynus dorsalis. The sequence goes on along the minus strand of CM074718.1, from coordinate 87,715,044 downwards.
ACTACAACTCTCATCATACCCAAACAGCAGTTGGCTGGGAATGACATGAGTTATAGTCTCCAACAGCTGACGATCCAACAATTAGCTGACCTGGTGTATGTCATGAGGATTCCACTGGCTGTTCTGTTATCCTGCAACAGGAACAGCTGTTTTTTCCTGGCTGTGTCTGGTGTTTACATATTTCACTGACGTGTTTCTTCCAGTTCTTGCGTAATGTTCTATAACAGAGGAATATGGGTAAAGACAACATATTGAATTATGCAGTTGTACAGGCATTGTGTATTTCTCTGGAAAAATCTATAGGAGATCTGTAAAATAGTGGAGATCTTGAACATGGTGTGGCCATTCCATAAGTTTAAGAACTGCAGAAGTGGACTTATCTAAATGAAGGTTTTCAGCCAAGACTTGTGGAATGCTTGAAATTACATCACTGTATAACATTCTTTAATTGTTTGTAATTTAGAGTAGGGGTGGGTATGTATGTAGCCTTAAATTTCCATGATCCTCAGCAAGCAATAGATGGATGTGATGACTGGCGTTCTAGTCCAGGAACTATTGACGGATTTTGTCTTGCCCATCCCGATTTTAGAGAATGTGATGATCTCTAATTTGAGACTGTAGAAGAGTTAGTTGAGGGGCACTCAAAGGGTTAAATGTTTAGTCTTACACATAGCAGCTGAGATAAAGGCAACTATAATGTTTAGGAATCATGGGCATGTGCTTAGTTTGCCCACTGAGAAATCTAAACCTGTATGCTTGTATTTTAGAAGTCATAAGTGATTTGTTTGGAAAGTGAAGCAAGATGAGGCTGAAATTTCAGCCCCAGAACTTTTTTGTATTGTGGAATGTTTAGCATTTAGAAAGTGTTTAAGGAAATTAGGACTGTGCAATATGGGCCATTAGGGCCATTCAACAAGACAAAAGCAATTCCAAAGCAAACAAACCATTCCATAGGGAAGAAATAAAACATCCACAATTTCCCACTGATTAAATGTGGCTTTAACTCTCTGAATGGTAGCAGTGTCTCTAAGGCATTGCAAAATGATTTATTGGATTTCAAATCTAGTATTTAAAGAGATAAAAATCATCATTTTAATCAGTGGGAATTTGTATTTTTTGCCTGTGTTTCAGCTGGTTTGCTCCAGAAATGGAGCAATCAAGGATGATTTTAATTTGCCCACTTTTGTGCTGTTGGTGTGATCCAAATATTATTCAGTTCTTCGTATATCAGCCTCATTGTGATTTACCTGGAGTATGAAGAAGTTAAATACACAACCCATTGGATGAATGTATGTTATATGTTATATTTGCATATAAAGAAACTCCTTTTTTATTTCTCCCGGTCTGCACTGAACCATATTGGTTATATGTTTCAACACCCCCCTTCCATCTTCAGATTTGCACTGAACCATACTGGTTATATGTATCAACCCCCCCCCCTCCATCTCCAGGTTTGCACTGAACCATATTGGTTATATGTATCAACCCCTCCTCCATCTCCAATTTTGCACTGAACCATACTGGTTATATGTATCAAAACCAATTGCTGCCAAGGATGATTAGATCCACCCATTACCTACCATTGTATTTCATGATGTGTATCAAATAAAAATGAAAGCAGAGCTACCACCCCGCCTAAACTTGCTCCTAAATAATTACCCATCTAGTGACTAGCTGCTCAACAGTGCTAGTCGCCAGAATTATTACCTCCTTTTAGAGAATTCCTACTGCTCCCAGGACTGACAGCCAGGAAACGGCACAGATATCTTTGCATAGTGACACCTGCGCTGTCAGTCCCTTCCGGTGCCGTGAGGCTCCTAGCAACGCCTTCTAGAGCAGACTGGGACTGACAGCGCAGACGCACAGACGTCACTATGCAAAGATGTCTGCGCTGTTTCCTGGCTGTCAGTGCCGGGAACAGTAGGAATTTTCTAAAAGGAGGTAATAATTATTCTGGCGACTAGCACTGTTGAGCAGCCAATCACCAGATAGGTAATTCTTTAGGGGCAAGTTTAGGCAGGGTGGTAGTTCCGCTTTAAGTACCAGAGAAAGGTGCAATGGGTTAATTATAATTTTTATTCTTGAAGTTTGGTGCTGTTGTTGCCCCATCATAGCTTCACTTTTTCCTCAATACATAGGCAGCATTTTACGTAGTGTGGCACTTGTTACCAGGGTGCACAATAGTAGTATACTTAAAGGGACAGTAATGTCCCACCCAAAAAATGTCCAGTTTTGTAGAGGTTAAAATATTAATCAATATGGTCCAAACCCTATCTCTCAAACTGCTATGGTTTGAGAGATACAGGGATTCAAAGTTCCCCCCTCCCTCCCCTTCTCCTGACGTCTGTGTCTAGCTGCTGTCAGGAGTTCCCGGTTTGGGGACCAGCAGGCGGCTCTGCAGCAGATCCCAAATCGCGTTATTGCTAAAGAATTAATTAATTGAAAAAGTCTAAAAGGTGTGCCTGGTTTGCAAGAACACTTTGTAGACCTTTCCAATGAATGAATTCTTTGGCAATAATGCAATTTCAGCTCTGCTGCAGAGCCTCCTTGAGTCATACGACTCGATTCTCCTGCTGTCAGCTTTACAGCTGAAATCAGGAGAAGGGGAGGGAGGGGGGAACTTTGAATCCCTATATCTCTCATACCATAGTGGTTTGAGAGATAGGGTTTGCAGCATATCAATATATATAATATATATAATTTGCTAGAATGCGAAGCTCCCTGTGTGTGTGTAGCACACAAACACAGACCATGTGACCCGCTCCCCTTGCGCCGTGCATCTGAGGTAACTAGGGATGCTCACAGACCAAGAGTGTAAGAGGACTACAGAGAGGACACATACCAGTAAAGGGAGAGATTATTACAGCTGTTAGGGGGAGACATTGGATACAGTGCATATGTAGGAGCACGGGAGCTGTCCAGTGACACTGACCTGTCCCCTCTGGAAGTCCCGTAGGCAACAGAGAGCCGAGTCCGTCAACTTGAGTTGGAAGAGACTGAGCTGGAGATTCTTCCGAGGCTCGGCCTGGTAAGACAGTATCCCCACAAACTCCTCACCAGACCGAGACCTGTCGAACACTAACAGCCCAGCACCGGAGAGCAGGGAAACCAAGAGAAGAGCACCAGAGGGGTTGGAGACCTCGGGAAGGAAGAACGAGTAGGGCAAAGAGTAATGAGACAGATATTAGGCTGCAAGACAGGGAGGAAAAGGAGCAGGGTAATGAGACGAGGTACAGAAATGATTGTTTGGGGGGTTGGGATGAGTTGTGAGGTAAAGAGAGCGGGTGATGTATAGACTGAGAGAGGAGTACAGTGAAGTCTGTGGGAGAGGGTAAACAGAGGCTGGAAGAGAAGAGGGAGGCTGAAGGAGAGGTGTCAGGAGAAAGGGAGGTAGGATTCATTGGGGGCGTGGGGGTAGACAGGAAGGTGGTTAGGGAAAAGGAGAGAGCAGGGAGTATGGGTGAGAGAAAACCCGAGAAAGGGAACTGAAGTGACAGCAAGAAGGATGGGGAGACGAGAGAGTAGAAACCACGAAGTCTGAGGAAAGAGATGTGCACAATTAAGGCAGCTGGGAGGCTGAGGAGAGATGGTAAAGAGAATTAGTAGAAAGACTAGGAGAGGAAAGGCATAATAAGACTTGAGTGAGAAGGAGAGATGAAAAACAGTGGGGTGAATGTACTAATTCGTCAGAGTTTCTCAACCAGGGTGTTGTGGCATTTTGGTGTGCCATGAACATCCACTTAGGGGCCCTCTTTTTCTATAAATACGTTGACAAAAATGTGAATGTTGACTTTAAAATGTATGTTATTGATATGCACAACATTTTTTTTATTATACAATCATCACTAATTTTAATTTACTAGGATGTGTCGCTCCCTGTGTGCATAACACGCATGGACACAGGGAGCAATGCCTCCTAGCAAATTGCACATGGCTACCTGGCACGGCGGCCGTGGAGGGAAAAGCAGTAGTAGAGTGGCATGCTACTGGGATAACCGCAATACCATCATTGTCCCCCTCCCCTGCTGCCATGCGGAGCAACAGAAAACCTGAGTGTCAGGCTGCATCTTCTGCCCACAGGCATCAGGGCGTCAGCCCTCCCACGTGACCCGCTCCCCCCACGCCATGCCTGGCCATTACATGACCTAGACCCCGTCGAATGACGGGCTTTAACCTAGTTGATTAATATTTGAACCTCTACAAAACTGGACTTTTTTGGGGGGGGACATTACTGTCCCTTTTAATATGTAAAAAAAATATATATATATATTGTAGGGTTCATATCCCTGAGTAAAACAAAGAAACTCCCACTGCTGAAAGGTGTTTTATTCAAGCTCAAACTTGCATCGTTTAGGTGCAGTATCACAGTGACCTGAAATTGTACAGTGGTGCTGTTGCTACACCATCCTATGGAGATTTATGGTCAACTGACCAGAATTGGCCAAAGGATGGTGTAGCAACATCGCCACTGTGATATTGCATATTTGAGCTTTAATAACTTTTGAATAAAACACCTTTCAGCAGTGGGAGTACCCTTGTTTTGTTCAGGGGATAAACCCTACAACATATATATATAATTTATATTTTGAGTATTACTATCCCTTTAATTGCTTTGCATTAGTAGCATTTACCACAAACAGTTGGTATAGTGTAAACTTGTGCATTCTGCTAAAATACATTGTGGGTCTCAACCAGCCTTACAATTTACACTATTAGTAGAACAACATGTACTTCCTGTATACTGCACTGCACTTCAGACTGATGGCTCTCATAGATTTAGGCAGCTCTTTTGAGAGCATGTCACAATTAAATTATTGCAGAATGTTGGTTTTTGGAAAACTTTGCAGAAACCTAACTGTCTTGCCATATTCACAGCAGGAACCATCAGTGTAAGGATTCTCTGCAGTTGGGAGAAGGTATTTCAGTGCAATTTTTTACAAATGTAAATACTAAAGACAAAGGGCCAGTGTGTTCTTCTGTAAACTAATGCACATGTTATATTACTTTTTGGGTGACTTATCAGACCTGTAAAACCTGGACAATTAGGCTAATTACAAGCACAAAATGTGCAAACATTTAAATCTAGGTTATCCTGGCGCTAAATATATCAAATATCCAATTTTACTTACTTACTTGTTAGTTATTTGTTTGTGACAACATGACACTTGTTAAAATCTTTTATTTATAAAGCTCTATCTTATTCTTGGTGCTATACAAAAGGGGATGATATAAACACACAATGGTTTATAACATAGAAAGTGGAACCAGCTCGTGAGAGTTTGCAATCACTGATGTTACAGTGTCTTAAATAGTTGTTTTATTCCTTCACATGTATTCATCAGGTCAACACGTACATATGATTTGAGGGTGGAACTTTTTGATTATCTGATTATTTCTATAATAGATCTATCCAGATCTTTGTACGCACCTACAGTATGCTTGTGATATGTTGAGTCACACAAAAACTTTCACTCCGTGAATAAAATGTTACTATGATTTGCGCTTTTGTCCCTGGATTTGGTATGGATTATTGCAGTTCTGTATAGCAAGGGTGGACAACCTATAAGCTGTCAGTGGCCGTCTGAGGATGAGAGTTTTCTAGTATAACAACAAAGTGCAGGTCCCAGGTTGTACAGCCTGCCATAGCTGTGTCTCCAGCTTTTTATGGTTAAAAGGAACACTAGCACCTTAAAATTGAGCTGGAGTTATATACACTTAAATATCATGTACTTCATGCTAGCATATATAAAAATGATCTGTCATTTTAAGACTAAAATTTAGTCTTGCATATACTCTGAGGGAGTAGACATCCTTGCCTTTTGTAGGGTCTCAATTAATTGTCCAGGATTATCTTTTAAAGGGATAGTAATGTTTCAAAGTAAAAGCAGCTCCAGTTAACGTTCATAGTATTTGGGCCATGGAGAGTGTTATTTCAATACTGTCAGGGTTGTAGTTCAAGAGTAATTGAATGATAAAGTATCCCCCTCCCGTCCCTTTTAACTACTGTAAGGCACCTCCCCTCAGATACAGAATCTGGTCTTAAGACCAGACTTATCACAGCAAGGGACAATCTGCTTACTGTGAGAACAATGGAAACCCTGCCCCCCTTGACAGATTTTTCAGGTTTTCCCCTTATGCTAATTGAAGATTGTCCCTCTCTGCAATCCATCTGGACACCGCATTTCTGTTCTGAGGTGAGCAGTGTTACATCAGTAAAAGGGGCGGGAGGGGGACACTTTATTATTCACTTACTCTTGAACTACAACTCTCTCACAATTGATATGACACTCTCCATGGCCCAAATACTATGAAGATTAATTGGAGCTGCTTTTATTTTGAAACATTACTATCCTTTTAAAAGATAATCCTGGACAATTAATGGAGACCCTACAAAAGGCAAGAATATCTGCTCCTTCAGAGTATATGCAAGACTAAATTTTAGTCTTCAAAAGACAGATCATTTTACATATGCTAGCATGAAGTACATGGTATTTAAGTGTATATAACTCAATTTTAAACATTACTGTCCATTTAATGAAGGTGAGATAAGATAACAGGCTTTATGAATACAAGATCAGTGGGCTCTAATCAGAACCCATTAACTCTTAACTCTCAATACATACAGCACAAACAGCTTTAAATAAATGCTGTCTGAACAGTGCAATGTACACGTTAAATAAACTTTATTCAGAATGGTAGATTGTACAAAAATAAAGTATTTGGAGAAAGTCCTATCTCTCAAACCTTTACGGTTTGAGAGATATTCAGCGCTAAAGTTCCCTCTCTCCTGATGTCAGCTGTAAAGCTGACAGGAGGAGATTTGAGTTGTGCGACTTGAGGCAGCTCTTCAGCAGAGCCAAAACAGAGATCTTTAAAAAGAGCTACTTGCAAACCAAGCACACTTTGTAGACTGTTCCAATGAAGTCATTCTTTTTAAAGATCGCTATTTCGGCTCTGTTGAAGAGCCGCCGGCTGGTCCTAGGAACAGGATCTCCTGCAGTCAGCAGAGCGCTGATGTCAGGAGGGAGGGAGGAACTTTAGCACCGAATATCTCTCAAACCTTAAAGGTTTGAGAGATAGGACTTTATCCAAATACTTTATTTCTGTAAAATCTACCATACTGAATAAAGTTTTTCTAGCATTATTAACCCTTTAAAAAGCAAGATCAGGATTATATTTTAGGGATGGAACATGAATAAGTTTTACGTATGTTAGATGTAAGTATGGGATATTTACATTTATTTCAACAAATTACATTTTTTGGTGTTCCTTTAAAATAGTAATGAACATTTTATTATGTAGAATGAAAATGTAGTGTAGGACATTTCCTGGTGAGTAAAATAGAGGCACTTCTTAAACTTTTTTTATAACATTATTAATGCCACTTGGGTGTGAGATACGCTAAGGTGTGATAAACTGGAGATAGCTTCAGTTCCTATGCTATTCTATGGAGTCTACTTTTCTCAAATGGGAGATATTTTAGTGCATAGACTCCATAGAGTTTATCACCTCTTTATCACACCTTCGTGCATATCGTCCCTGGTATCAGTTGCATTCATTGGGAGAGGTGAGTCACTGACTGCAGTTCTCTATAGGAAGTGATCGTACTTTAGTCAGCAAGAAAATCCCTTCAATAAATTTTGTGTTTCTCTTAAATGTGACATATTGACTCCTACTTTCACAATTATTTCATGTGTAAGGGACACAAATCTTTGCACTGTGTAATTGCCTTATAAGTCCTCCAATGAAGTGGGTATCTGCCATTCTTGTCGGAGGGCATCAGCAACTTGATCTAAAAGGCTTTATTAAGTTGTGGGTAGAGTGGACCTCCAGGAGGAGGTGATAAGGGGCCAGGATAGTTATATGGTGGCAGAGTTATGTTGATAACAAATCGACATTATGCACTGAGATGTCTTATTATTCCTATTTCTATGAATCCGCCACAATCCTACATCACCATGAAGCCTCCATCCCTTCGACAAGTTTATTATTTTGCTAAATAACGGCTTATTCGCATATGGAAATGCATGTATTATAACATATGAAACCACTTTTTCAGTGTCACAATTCAAATATTAAACACACTTTAAACTGTGTCTAAAAATAACAATATAAAATTAGTGTAATATGTATGAAATATATAGTTTTTCATATATATCTAATTAAATATTAAGTAGTTTTACTCCAGAATTGCTCCTCTTTTGCTTCTTAATTAGAGCCTCAAAGGTCTTGCACACAATTTTCTTTAGTGAAATAGAATGTGGCCTACTTTTACACTTAGTAAATCCAGGGATATAATTAATAAATCATCCTACTAAACACAGCTGTCTAGTATTGTAGTTGAAGATGCTGTTATGTAACTGCGTTCAAGGTAAAAATCTAAGACTTCTCTTTGTACATAGATTAGGTCTGTCATCGCCTCTTGGGGAAATATTTACCTTTAGTACTGACCGTAAACCTCAAAGATGTAATTGAGTGATTATGTTGTTCACAGTGTTGAAACAAATTGGTTTGTTCTTGACTAGAAGCAATCCTTTGTGTGCCAGTGGGGTGAGCAACAAATTGCAGGGCGCTCAAAGGGTTAATCTTAGGTTTGTGTCCCCGCCCCTCATATCCTAGTGTTAAACTTTCTAGTGTCCCAGCCATGCCTTTATATAGGCTAGACCAGTGTTACTGTTACCTGTGTTACTAGCACCAGTGGGGGGTACTTGGCCAATATACAGGGGGTATGCTACAGGGTGGACATTTCTGTTGTATAGATGTACCATATTGTATTGGAATATTATACAAGCTGTGACTGTGGCTGCACTTGCATAATGTTCCCCTCTACCTAGCTGTACCAAGGGTGGGAAAAAAATTGAAACCATTTGGAACAAGACATAATTTAAAGGAACCATCTGGGAGTTTCAGGAGACTGAAGTGTTCCATGTGCACAGATGGAGAGAACAGGGAACTTTAGAACGCTCTATCTCTCAAACCATAAAGGTTTGAGAAATAGGAATTGCATCGATGGATTTCTTATTTTATGCTTTACAATATTACTTTTTATATAATTAAGACATTACTATCCTTTTAACCTTTTGAATACCAGAGAGATACACAATGCATTGCAAAGGAATGCATTGTGTATGTTGCTGGCATTCAAAGGGTTAAGATTCAACCTAAAAGCTAGAAGAGTAATAAGAAAATGTTAGTCCTTAATGTAATGTTACTGGGTGTGGGTGTCTTTTTGCAAGTGTCAGTCCCACTATAGCACAAGACCATCTGCAGAGCTTCCACAGGAGTCTTGATGAAGGTTATGATGCTTATTAGAAACTCCAGTAACAGCTGACACATGAGGGCATCGGCCAATAATATTTGGCTGGTGCTAATGTGAGACAGCCATGCCATGCCCTCTTGCAACAGGATTGGATGGGAAACGCAAGAGAAAATAACAACTATAGCAGTGGGCTGCCATCCATGTGAAAGAACCTGAACTTGTTAACCTTTAACCTTGTAATGACCCTTGACGGTCATAGTACGTCATGGGTAAATCTGAGTTAACGACCAATGACGTACTATGACCATCATGGTATTCCGGACTCCCCCCGCGGTTGCACACCGTTCTGGGAGTCCGGAAGCGGAAACAAGAAAAAAAGAAAAAGCTCAGTGGTCCTTAAGTGACCGCGACGTGCCGAGCGGCTGGTCGTTAAGGGGTTAAGGACCAGTGGCGGTGAGCAGCGCATTGCTTTGTAATGCATTGCACGCTGTTGACAAGCATTGTTGCTAAATGCTTAGAGCTTTAGCTTTTATGTGGAACTAGTTACAAAGCCCGTATACATGGCTGATCCAGAGCGGGGAGCTCCGGAAGGCTGACAGCCTGTCTGTGCTCCCGGCTCCGGGGCAGCAGCTGAGGCACTGAGTGACAGTTTGTCACCAGGCCGCCTCCGCTGTTGCCCCGGGCCGGGAGCGCAGATAGGCTGTCAGCCTTCCGGAGCTCTCTGCTCCGGATCAGCCCATTCTGCGAGTCCCTACTGCGCACGTGCGGTTACACACACAGTGAGCGGCGCATTCTAGGACTTTATGTTATAAGGATAATATATATGTGTGTGTGTGTGTGTGTGTGTGTGTGTGTGTGTGTGTGTGTGTGTAATATATATAATTTTTTTTTTTTTTTTTTTAATGTGAATTTCATAGGCCATTTCAATTTTTCTGGAGAAGTACAAAGCAAATTATGACATAAACCCTTCACTCTTGGTGTCTTTGGTGTGCAAAGCAAGTTCCCTAAAGTTGAAGAAACATGTGTATGTAAAGAGGGGAGTAAGTTCTATCTGGTGAATGTTATTTGGTATGTGTTATATGTTTGTGTATCTGTGTGTCTTTGTACCTTTTTCTTGTTTGGTAAGATTTAGACAGGGACACCCTTAAAGGTACAGTAAACTTTCTCCCCTTTATAATTTTTTTTTTTTTTTTTTTTTTTTTTTAAACATTAAAACACGCACTGTAGTGAGAAACAATCGCATACATCTAGGGCATCAGATCTTATACACCATAAACTTGCTAGTAGCCCTTGACTAGTATTAAGTAAGGTGTATAACCTGTGATTAATTGTTGTAACTGTGTACATATGGCACCAGTAACATCCTCGTTTGGGAACAGATACAAAAAAGAAAACCCAGACAAAAAAATGGTGTAATTTATATGGGTCCACTTCCCTAGCTGAGCTAATTGAGTGATATTAGCGGTTGTTTGTTATATATGGATTTTTTTTTTGTTTTTGTTTTGTTAACCCCTTAGGTGGAATCTCATGGAGAGGTCTCGAGCAACCAAGGGATTAAATGTTGGGGGATTTTGCTTGTATCCAAGGGGTTAACCAGAGGAGCCAGAGGAGTATGCGGTTATTAGCAAAGTACTATGATGCACATCCTTCTAGCACTCAAAGAGTTAAAATTGTTTCAATATAAAATATTTTGAATTCTAGTTGGTATGGCAACTTAAAGAGAAAATGTTTTCAAAACATGTATATATTTTTTTTATATCCTGTTATCCGGAACCATTTTCAAAACGAATTCCTGTTGTTGTTATTTACACACTAGCCTAGTTTAGTAATAATAAATAAATGGTAATAATAAAGATTTTGTTTAAAAATGTTTTGAAAATGGAGGGCACATGTTTAGTAAGTGATCTTACTTGCTCTGGAAGTCATCATTTGGCCCTCCTATCGTTTGATAACGCCAACTCCTGTCAACCTTAACCAGCCATTTGCTGACTGGCGTATTATGAGAGTTTAGTCTCCAACTGCTGGAGGAGCAATAGTTGTCTATCCCTGCATAAAAACAGCACTGATTTTCCAGTATTTTTACCCTTTGTGTGCCAAAGGGGTACCCAATGCTTTGTATACCCCGATGGCACTCAAAGGGTTAAGAATGCCAAGAAGCAGCTCTGCTAAAGGGCAATATCTACCTATCTAAACAGTCATGAAAGAGTTAAAATTCATGTGCAGTGAACAGAGGCTGAGGTCATGTGGTCTTGCTAGCAACTGTCATGTCTGCCTCCATGACACTGAGGACTAATGGAAGAAGGTAATCTTTTTCTGGCCATATTAACCCCTTAAGGACTGGCACGTGCACGCGCAGGAACAAGGGGCTTTTTTTTTTTTTTTTTTCGCGTCCGGTTCAGGGCTTCCGGAGCGGCGTGCAGCCGTCCCAGGAGCCCTGTACTCCATGACTTACCAGGACTGTCACTGGTCCTTAAGTGTGTTAATGTAAAGAGCTGTTGCATCTCCTAAAAAAACAAAAAACAAAAAAAAAAAACTTTTAGAGATAGTGACTAACAATAGTCATTCTTTAAAACCTTGCTTTGTTACTAAAACATTACTCTCTCTAATGGAACAGTAAAGCCATATAAGCTAAGTGATCTAAAATGTACACTATTTACACCTGACTACCACTAACCTGCTCCAGTAGCTCAGGGGTTAATACTTACCTAGTGGCACGGTCAATCCTGCTGCGCTACTTGATTTTCTTTCTGGGATCGGTGGATGGCCCTTGCACAGAGCAAGCTTTCAGAGGTGGGCAAGCACACTGGCTCTATGGGAGCTTAACAGTTTGAGTGCTAGAGGGGTGCGCAATGCATTGCTTTGCAATGTGTTGCGTATTCTTCTGGCACTCCAAGGGTTAAGATGCCAGTCCCAGCTCACGGAGCTTTCTCTGTACTAGTAAAGTGGGACTGTCACTTTGTAACAAATAGGTGATTTTTGAAAGAACATTCAAAATGATCTATACTTATATAGGTCATTTTTTACTTAAAACAATAGTTTATGGGATATTTAGCTTTATTTATTTGTCGGTTTATGCATGTCCAACAGTAGTGCCTGTCATATTAACCAGATTTATCCACACTGCTCACCTACTTGCATATCCGCCCCTGTATCTCATTTGCATAAACTGACAATTATTCAAATCCTTGGTGGTTACTTCCACTGAAGTGAGACCGTAGACAGGTGACGTTTACACTTTAAGGGAGCACCTCAGGATCAGCCTTCAGACTCTGAAAATATTAACCCCATAGCTACTGAAGCAGGTTAGTAGCAGTCAGTCTACATAGCCTACATTTTGTTATTTTAGCTTAAATGGTTTTGCTGTTCTTTATGAATAAATTAAGATAAACCATATCGGATAACTGTTACTAGGTAATTGTTTCTGATAATTACATTGCTGTTCAATGTATCTCCACTTGGTATCCTCTGTACCTGCAGAAATCAGGAACAAGGTACTGCCTTGATGTGGAAGAGAGTGATAAAACACTGGGCCTTATGTCTGCATGTTGATGAAAATGGGAATATTAACCCTTTGAGTGCCAGAGGGGTATGCATTGCATACCCGATGGCACTCAAAGGGTTAACCCCTTGGATGCTGGAAAGGTCTTGGCCTCTCAATTCAAGGGTTTGAACTTAATGTTTAAAGTGGATTTCTTGCCTGCATAAAAGTTTGCCTCTATGTATTCTACTTACAACTATAACATGTAATCTGTGATTGATTTATTTACTTTTCTTTGAAGGCTATAGTGAGATTTTCATTTTTAAATGTGAGCCGTCGATGTACCTTCTGGACAAGCTGCAGCAAAACTCTGCCGCAGCCACGGCCAGATTTACATCTCAGGAGCCTGTAGGCACAGAAATCTGGAGATCCCCCCGGCCCCCCCCCCCCGGCCATCTCCACTGGACACCTCCACAATGCTCCTAATCTTCACATTGCCCCCATCATCTCCATATTGCCCCCCTTCGGCTCCAACTTGCCCCCACCAGCTCCATGTTGCCCTCTCATTGCCTCCCCCCCCATTGTCCTTTTCTTACCTCCCTGGTAGGAGATCTGTCATGTGTGCCTCCTTTGGAACAGTCCTGTAGATGCTGGAGCTCCTGCGCGGTCTCCTATTCAGGAATGCAGAGCGCTGGGAGATGATGTCATCTCCCAGCGCTCTGCATTCCTAAAGAGCCGACGAGGGAGCTCAGCAACTACAGGACTGTGCCAAAGGAGGCACAGATGACAGATCTCCTGCCAGGGGGGTAGGAAACGAACAACAGAGGGAGGTAGGAAACGGACAGTGGGGGGGAGGCAATGTGAGGGCAACATATGGAGTGGGCGCTGAGGCTAATTTAAAAAAAAAAAAAAAAAAAAAAAAAAAAAAAATTAAAAAAGCAATCCCAATGACAGGTGCCCCTCTGTGGGGTGCGCCTGTAGGCAGATGTCTTATCGTAAATCCGGCCCTGGCTGCAGCTTGCTAATCCTCGTCTCTTCCTTTCCCCATGTACTGCCTTGCTCCAACCTCCTCCGATGATGAAGTCTTCCTGTGTGTGAGATGGAGCTCTCTCATTGGCAGGAGACTGCTCCAGCTTGCACAGAGGAAGCCTCCATCATCGGAGGAGGTTGGAACAAGGCATTACATGGGGAGGGGAACAGAATAGGTTTGACAGGCTGCGGGCAGAGTTTTGCTGCAGCCTATCCAGATGTTATGTAGCCGGCTCACATTTAAAAATGAAAATCTCACTATAGCCTTCATTGAATAAATAAATAAATCACAGATTACATGTTACTGTTGTAAGTAGAATACATAGAGGGAAACTTTTATGCAGGTGAGAGATCCACTTTAACTGAGTGCTATAGAGAGAGATCCAACATATTGTATTGCAATGCATTGGAAGACTCCTCGGCACTCAAAGAATGAGGTCAGTGAGAATGTTTGTGTCCCCCGCAGTGCTGTTCTCTGTCTTTTGTCTTTGATGTTGCCTGGGTCTGTTTTTCTTAGTTTATAGCCACCCAAAGCACTTGGCCTATAGTATACACGTTTCAATATTCTATTATGTAGATATTCATAACTGGTTCATTGCATGTTGGTATGTCCTAATTCAGGAGTTACTGGCCATTAACCCTTTGAGTGTGAGACAGTTATCCAGTGAGTTCTGATACCACGCTGGCACTCAGTCATTTCGCTATCTTACATTCCCAAAATATTATAGTCATAGCTAAAGGTGAGCAAATCAACTGCTCCACAGGGGAAAAGTAAACATTCACATTGAATAACATGATACTTTAATCTCTTTGTATTATAATGGGAAAAAACAAAACAAACAGATATTTTGTAGGGCACCTTGCTGAGTAAAAAATGGTGCACCCACTGCAGGGAGATTTCTTTTCAGCATTATTATGGTAATTTTTTTTTTTTGTTTTTTAATTAATATTAACAATGCCCCCTAGTGGCCAAATTTCAGATAAGATGCAAAATAATTACTATGGGAGAGGTGAGTCACTGACAACAGTTTTACATAGAGTGTGATAGTAACTGCTGTATCCCTTACTGTTAGTTTGAACATTCAGGAACTCGGCAGGAAAAATCTCTGTAACATATGTTTCATAAAAGTTTTTACTATTCGTTAAAGCCCTTGCAGTTTATGGAAGGCATGTGCTACAAGTAGTTATGTAGATTGTGTTGCAGCAAAAATCTGCTCTATTTGGTCGAAATAGAATCTAGGTCACAGGACAGGCAACCAGATTGCACTAAGGGTATATGTGGCCCTCAAGTCCTGCCAGGTTTAAAGACACACAAAATAGGGGTTGAAAAAGTAAATTAAACTCCTTCAGTGCTAGAGGTCTTCAGTTTATTGCAATGAGTTGGAAGCTTCTCCAGCACCCAAGGAGTTATACTGAACATATCCAGTGAATATGCTTCTGCTGGTTAAAAGCTGTCTTGCACTCTTGGCTCTCAAAGGGAGGAATTGTATCTTTGCACTAGCTTTGTCTGTTTGTGTACAATTCCTGGTTGTTCCCGTCTATGTGTCTGTACCTTATTGGAGGAGGACATTTTAGCTCCCGGCAATGTATGACTACGTGTTCCACCATAAACACAGAATGTCTTTTAACTCTACGGTGTCCAGTTGCCATGCTTTTCAGCGTGTATACAATGTGAAGGGCTGTATGCAGATACAAAACAAGAGCAATTGTGGGGACAATCGGCTATACTGTAAGGGAAAAAAAATTCTATTTATTTAAATGGACATTTAACCTCTTAAATACTAGCAAGGTTGCCAAAGCATTGGGTTCACAATGTATTAGACACACCTTAAAGTATTCTAGGTGCTAAAATCCTTATTTAAACCAAAGAACATTTTTAATTGCACCCTAAAGCAACACATAACTGTATATATTTTTCATCATGTTTGTTATGTGTATATATGTGTGTGTGTGTATTGTTGTTCTAGTCGTGTAAATATGGCTTTTACTGTAAAAGCTGTCCAGAACATACTTGAAAAGGAGAGGAGAGAAAGCTCAATGTATTTTCCTAAATAAATAAGTGTTGCACAAATGGTGCTGATGGTTTTGCTCCAGAATTGTTCCACTTAATTTTTATACATAATGCCCATTGTCTATGTGTCACGGTTAAGAGACTCCTCCAACAAGGGTTGGTGGAGTGAAGGCTAGAGTGCGTCGCTGGAGTGCGTGGCTGGTGTACGCAGGCCCCCTGTAGTGCGTTGTGCTGCAGCCAAGGCCGTGTAGAGGTGCTGGCCGCGAAGCCAGATGACCTCCTTCGGTTGAGCCGAAGAAGGCCCAGGATAACGCAGTACAGTGAGGACACCCACCACTAACCCCAGGGAAGGACTATTTCCAAGAGAATAAGGACCTACTGCAGGTAAGCCCAGAGGCTAAGAGACTACAAGCAGGGAGAGCAGCAAGAACAGACTGGACTGCACAGGGAGAGACTGGACTAAGAATTGGGAGTGCTGAGCAGAAGCAGACAGGAGGCTAAGGGTGGGCTGGAGAAGGCACTAGATTATAACTGGAGCAGGCAGGAAGAAGCTGAAGTCCACAAAGACAGAGAAGAAAGGTACCGATGCTGACTGGAGCAGTGAGGAAGGAAGGCAGCACAGGACTGGAGAGGCACTAGGTTGGAGAATGGAGCAGACAGGAGAGGCTGGATACCATAGGACTGGAGGAGCAGTGGAGGTAGATAGAGAGGAGGTTGCTGACTGGAGCAGGCAGGAATGGAACCCACAAGACTGGAGGAACAGGACTGCTAGACACTGGATGCTAAGTGGAGCAGCAGGAGAAAGCTGCACATAGGAACGCGGTTAAAAAGACCGAAAGACCGGTAAGGTTGACGTCACCACGCTACGTGGTGATGAGCCGACAAACCCGGAAGATGGGCAAACTCGCCGGGAAGGCGGAGGAAAACCCTGACACTATGTGTGTGTATGTCCCCTGCCAGGCACACCCAGGGGAGGAAATAGGGAGGAGTTATAGACAATCCTCTCTACTGCCACGTATCCCATGATGGTGATGTGTTTCGCTGCCTCCTTCCCTAAGCATGTGGAGCAGTGATTTTGACAAGATTGGGTGTTGGGAGTGGCCTAGGGCCTGTGCCCACTCATGTTCAAATGACTTCAGGGACATATACTTAACCACTGACATGGGTATAACCTACCACCCTACAGCAGTGATCGGGACAAGACAGAGGAGCTATAAACCCACACTTGTTCAAATAACTACAGGGACTTCAGGCACCCCCCCCCCCCCCCCCCAGCACTAAATCCAGTTCTTCATGAACAGGCTCTCTATGTACTCCATCTGTACCCCACCACTCTGTTTTTTGTATGTAGTCATATAGAGAGAGTGTATATTGTCAGCATTTTTTTAATTCTACCTATGATTCCCTTAGTTAACGTACTCGTTATATATGGGAAATATATATATCTGAAGAATATTTTGTATGGACAACCTGTGATATACTAAATACAATGCAAATGTTAAAAATTATTTTTATATCGTACTCTATATATCAAAAACATGTATGTCCTTCCCTGGGGCTCCTAATTGGTAATGGCACGTTACAGAATGCCAGTTGATATTTTCATGGAGATAACCATAATGCTCTGTATACGGTTTGAAGGCATACTTACCTCTTAACATCAAAATAACATAATAATGAGTTTGACATAGTATAGGGGGTACCAGATGCAAAAAAAAAAAAAAACACACTTGTTTTCTTTTTTGAAATTGGCTACCTCCATTAAAATGATCATAACTATTAGATATAGGAAAGACAGTATGCAGGGCATACTATTTTGAAAAGTAGACATTCGCATGCATCAAATTAATGTTTCTATGTCATTCTACCCCCTAGGCTGATGTCCACAAATATTTCCTTAAGCTGGAGATGCAGGAAATTATTTTCCATACTTTTCCAGCACCGCTTCAAATATAATAAAATCTTTGAAAACTATTTTCCTACTGTATTCATTAGTTACACCAGCCACTTATCTTTTGTTAAATTATCTGCCTGTACTAAAATGGTCATAAACAAACATTAGTGATATGAAGAAAAGGAAGAAAAAGGATGTCATATTGCAGTGTAGACAACCAGCAGCATGAAATGAAGGATCACTTACCTTTCAGTCCCTAGGCTAACGTGCATAACTATTTCCAGAAGATGGTGCTATAGGAAAAACACATACTTTTTACACTTCAATAACTTCAAAGATGCTAAAATCTTTCAACACAATGGAATTCCCCTGTACATTTAGTATGTAGTTCCAGCCTGAGAAAAATGGTACATCACTGATTTGGGTTGACATACCGCATTGGGTGCAGGAGCATGGTTTCCAGTGGAACTAGTCTGGGTTGTTGTTGCTCCACTGGTAGCCACAGATTACACCGTTAGGGAAGTAAATAGTATATGCATAATTCTATGGCTACCAATGGGACAATGGAAACACACTGCAGTGGGGATGTCATGCAATGTATGAGGGGATCTGTGACTAACAGTGCACAGTGGAAACAGGCTGGTTGGTCAGACAGTGTAGGAGAGGATCTGTGTCTACCAATGAGCACTGGAACCAGGTTGGTGGGTCAGACAATGTATGAGGAGATCCGTGACTACCAGAAGACAGTGGGACCAAGCTGGGAAAGCAGGAAGTATGGGTATATGCCAGAGACATGACCATCTCATTGCAGAGCAATATGTTGGACACCCCTTAATTAAGAGAAGGGAGGTCTATTGCCATGTAATATATCGTAGAGGCTTGGCAAAATGGGACCATTTTGCCAAACCCATCCATCTCTTGCATTCGTATGCTTAACCCTTTGAATGCCAGAGGGGTACGGAGTGCATTGCTTCACAATGCGTTCCATACCCCTCTGGCACTCAGTTAAAAGTCCCATTTAAATGTTTTTGTTATTTTGGAGTTTTTTTTTTTTTCAGGGTTACCTGAAGCACTAGGATGTGGAGAAAATGGCTTTGACGGCATGGCTCTTGAAATCAGCATTCTGAGGAGAAAACGTTACTCCACTGCGATCTCTTCCACTATGAATCAGGCCCGAAAGCCTGTCTCCTCCAAGGCCTACCATAGGGTATGGTCTTTTTTTCACAAATTGTTAGTGGGCAAAGCTATGTGGTCACAGGAGTTTGACCTCCCCTTGGTGTTATCCTTTATCTAGGATGGCATGAACAAAAGGCTGTGTTTTTCCAGAGACATATTGCCGTCATTCTGGATGTCAAGGTTTTTGTTCAAGTGTGTCTCATGCTTCCCTGACTTTAAATCTCCCACTCCTCCGTGGTACCATAATTTGGTTTTGGGAGTTTTGCAGAGACCTCCCATTGAGCCCCTTGCATCCATCCCTCTGCGCCAATTGTTGCTCAAGATGGCCTTTCTTTTGGCAGGGGATCTCTGTCCACAGAGTTGCAAGTTGCAGTTCTTGTCTTACAAACCACGTTTCTTGTTTTTTTTCACAAGGACAAGGCGGTGCTTCGAACATCTCAGGAGTTTCTTCCTAAGGTGATCTTGGAGTTCCACATCAATTAAGAGATTGTTCTGTCTTCTTTTTGTCCCAACCTTAAGTCTGACAAGGAGAAGGATCTCCATTTGTGAGACGTTGTGCTGTATCTTAAATTTTATGTACACCGCACTGAGCCTTTTCACAAGGCTGACTCTCTGTCCTCCCTGATGGTCTTAGGGCAGGCCAAGCTGCCTCCAAGGTCACTGTTGCCTCTCGAATTAAGGCTGCTGTACTCCAAGCATATGAACTCCAAAAGAAACATATTCCCTTCATGATCACATTCCGCTAGGTCTATAAGGGCCTCTTGGGCCTACAAGAATCCAGTAATGGGTAGTCCTAGGGAACTCTGGTATCATGTGGACGGGCAGAGGGCCTTTCTCCTTTTTCCCATCTCTGGGAGCTTAGTGTTATTATATACACATGGTAACTGTGTTCCATATAGGAAGTGTGAGAAAATTAGTATTTTATTGTTCTTACCTGTTAAATCCTTTTTTCTTTAGTCCATATGGAACACAGGTCTCCCACCCAGAGAAAGGGACCTTTGCTATGGTCTTGCCTGCTTGGGCTCTGGATTCCTTTTAGAATCTTTCTTCTCCTAGGAGATTTTCTTCTTCTCCTGCTTACCTTTTTTGTTTTTGCTTCAGTCACATTCATTCTGGGTACTTACAGAGCGGGAGGAGGGTTGCTCTGGAGGAGGAGGAGGGAGTCTACACCCACAAGACTCTGTCTTTGAGATGTGTCCTTCCCTCCAAAAAAAAAGAGGAACTCAACCCAGTGGTACCTGTGTTCCATATGGACTAAAGAGATAACGATTTAACAGGTAAGAACAGTAAAATCCTATTTTGTGGTTCTCTGCTTACCAGCGAAATTGAGACAAGGCCGAGGGTCAATATGAGTGATTCTAGGTGTACAAGTGCAGTGAGACATGGCTGGTGGTCAGTGGGACAAGGTTGATGGGATCAGTACATTTGGTTCTATGGCTACCAGTGCAGTTGGGACAAGGCTGGGGGTCAATATGATTGATTCTCTGGCTTCCACTGCAGTGGGACAAGTTTGGGGGTCAGTGTATGTGGTTCTATGGCTACCAGTGCAGTTGGGACAAGACTTTGGGTCAATATATGTGTGGTTCAATTACTACTGTGGTATCATTAGTGTAGTTACATATAGACTGTAAACTCTGTATCGCTGGTTTGCGCCATTTCAATTGTAAGCTCTGTGTAGCTCAATTTAAACTGTAATTTTAATTATTTATTTATTTTTTCCTCCCCCCCCCCCCCCCCCCAAAAAAAAAAAAAAAAAGGTCTGCAAATTATTTAACTCTGGCCCCTCAAACTCTAGAAGTGGCCCTGAAGAGACCTACAACTCATTTTTTTTTTTCTCGTTTAAAAAAAAAAAAAATAAAGCAATGCGTTGTGTACCCTTCTGGCACTTAAAGGGTTAATAAGTGATTGTTTCAACACGGACTGATGGGCTAAGATCAAGGGGGCGGCTGTTGCGCAAGAAGGTGTGATAGAGGTAACTTTTCCACATTGTGGTTTTTGTGTTTTATGCCTTGTGTCTGATTACCATCCTTCACGTGAAAATGATATTTCTTCTTATAAAGACATTGTTCTGTAAGAAAACTTGTGAGTGTTTCAGATCCTAGGTGGAGCTTTTATCAAGACAAGGAATCAGACTAAGGACACCAATATATACCCTAAAAAGTGACTCTCAACCTTTTTCAAGTTGTTTTTAAGTTGTGACAAATGTAAACTGGAAAATAATAATATAAGAAATTATGACACATGTAGGCAGGAATAGCAGTGTAACTTAATATATTGGGAAAGTTGTGACACATTAAGCCTGGTGCCCTGACACATAAATATGCCATGAAACACCCATTGGGAACATTTGGTCTAAACAATAATAAAAAACCACAAACAGGATAGGACAATGTGCTTGGAAGTCATTAAGTTAAAGGGGCAGTAAATCCTTACCATTTATATTGCAGGGCTTTTTCTGCTGAGTAAACAAGGAGAGGGAGATGCTTCAGTCATATGTTTCAGAGCAAACGTGCAATTTTTTTTAGAGTTTGAGTACAATTTTTTTTTTCAGCCAGATGCTGCTGTTGCCATTGCTGTCTGTGAAGAACTGAATGTCGCAGACACAAACTTCCTGTAGATTGCTATTGTAACAGTGCCACCAGACATCAAGACGTCCTGACGTCTTTTTCAGTAGTTAGTAGAGCATGTAATATCAGAGTCTGCCAGTAGATGGTGCACTATGCAAGCGTAGGGAGCAGGGATATGGGGAAAAATATAGAAAGTATCAATAGATTATTGCTGGCAATGTTGCAAAAACCATTCAGAGGCTCAAAAAGCAATGCTGCTAGGTATAAAGTAAATAACGAATCAGAAAATATGACCAGCGAGCCTCTCTGTAATATAAGTTCTAAATACATGGATTATTTATTTATTTATTTATTTATTTTATTTTTATTGAAAGTATTTTACCAGGAAGGATACATTGAGATTGTCTATTGTTTTCAAGTATGTCATGGATGCTCATTTTATATACATAAATAAATACATTTTATACATTATATATATTATAATATATTTTTTTTCCCTATGGGAAACAGCCTATATTTTGGGAATCTAAAATATTTACGGTCTGTAACTTTCTATTACTTACATGTATGTCTACAAGCCCTTCAAATGTTTGTTACTTTGGATACAATAAATGGATTGATGTTTTTATCAAGATATATTGTCAGTTTATACTGGTTGCAACCTGTGCTTTATAGCTTTGAATCTAAAACGTTACCATAGATGTGAAACTGTCTGTTATCTATAACAGGAATTCACAAGTATTCAATGATTTGGCACCAGGGCCTAGATCATATTGCAGGTGCTAAATGCTAACACCCCTTTTATCAAACATTTTCCTATTGAAGTCTATGGGGAGAACTGAAGATAAAAGCAGATATAAAATTAGCACCTGCAGTAGAATCCAGCCCCAGATGAGCATGTTAGGCATATGCTGCATATATGTGTATAAAGGAAGGCAAAGTGGAACAATTCAGGGGGTATAGGGGGCAAATAAAAATTCAGCTAATTCCATTTGATTTAAATTGGACTTTCTACCCCTTGAATGCTAGATAGGTTTATTATGTATTGTGGATCAATGCACTGAGACCTCTCTAGTATTCAAGGGGTTAAAAGTTCCTTTTAAATCATTGTATAGTTTGTGAATTCTCCAATTCTGAGCCAGTGTGTGCAGACAGCGTTCAGTCAGGTGTTAGTCTCTATGCATAGTGTGTAATGTATGGGAGACCTCTCTACCAATCAAGAGATTAAAAGCCCCCTGTATGTGTCCCATATGATGATTTTGGTTTGCCCCAGCATTGACTCATTTGGATTTTATACATAAGGCCCATTTAATACCTTGTGGCTAGAAAGGAGATCAGGGCAATGCCAAGAACTATCTTTCACTTATGGCCGAGGTGGTAAAAATTTTAGGGAACCCCCCTCCCCTTATTTCCAATGCTTATGGAACCCATATATTTGTTTATACATGCACATACATAGACTTTTAGTGCAGTTTGTACTCTAGCAGATTGTAGGCCACAACCAGTCCTTTGGAGCATTCCTTGCATAGCCAATCATGTTGTTTGCCAACTTATAGGAATAGTAATGCATAATATTGAAAAAAATATATAGTACAGTTGTATCTTGAGTAAAACAAGAGTACTTCCAGTTCTAAGAGATTTATTTATGAAAATAATTGCAGCTCATACTCACATTTTTTTTTTAGTGCAGTGCCTCCTTGGCCTGAACTTCTACCATGGGGCTATTGCTGCAGCAGTCTGTGGAGGTTTATAGTTAACTGACTACAGCTATCCATAGACTGGTGTAGCAACAGCTCCTCCATAACATTTCAGGCCATAAAAGTACTGAACCCCAAAAAATGCAAGGTTGCAGTAGGAGTACCAATGTTTTTCTCACCAAGATAATTTTTTTTACAGTAATCAACATTGCTATTCCTGTACACATACACATACACACACACACACACACACACACACTCTCTCACTCTCTCACTCTCTCTCTCTCTCTCTCTCTCTCTCTCTCTCTCTCTGAATGCACACATGTACACACTTTCAATACTTACACGATTTCTCTTAATGCATGTTTGCACCCCTCCAAATGCACACACACATTGTGCATGCAACACACACTTGTAATACTTACACAGTAATGAAATAATACAAGGGATGGACCCCACTGGCAGGTAGCCAAAGACAAAAGAACTGGTGAGATATTCATCTGCTATACAAGGTTTGGGTGTTGTCTCTGGAGAACAGATCTGGTGAGTTCATTGTCAGACTTCAGTGAGTCCTTGCTGCAGACTGAACTGGAATAGATGTGTCCAACTGCAAGTTCAAATATCTGAGCTGGGGCCAAATCAGGATGAATAGATTGAAAGGCAGACGAGATGTCTAGAACACCAGGCACAAGAAGCATAAATCAGAATCATAAACCAGAAAAAGAAGTCTGGTAAAACCTAATTTTGCTGCCCATTTATACCCCACCTCTTTTAATGATTGATGCCTTATGCGCCAATTACTCTGCAATGTGTGGATACATATCTGGCACTCAGAGGGTTAAAGCCTAAAATCATCTATAATTTACCCACATGCCCCAATGCAACTCTGCACAAACCCCCAGAAGTTTCCCCTTCAGCCTCCTATTAGGGAGATGGTGAGTGTTGGTATTTCAACCCCGCCACAAAAAAACAAAGTGCCACCTGGTATTCCCTGCTGCACTTTTATCCCTTACTACACTCATTGCACATAGGATTGAGGGAAATTCACATGTAGCAGGAGTGTGCTGAAGATCCCTACCATAACCACCCTTGGCCCTTTGTCTTTGTGATGCAAAGAAGGAGGTGCAGAAAGGTGCAGAAAGAAATATAACTACACCAGGATGTTACCAATGCTCACCTCGCACCACACTGTCCCTTATCTAATGCTGCTCACATTTGCTGCCCCTGCATTATCTTTAGCAATATGTAGCTGGTAGATCTATCCTATGTATTGGGCTAGTTGTAGGGTTTAGGCTAACTATTAGTTATTAGGCAAAAGTATTAGGCTAGATGGTGACATAGTATTAGATTAGAATAGTAGTAAAGTATTAGGTTACATGAGTATTAAGGTATTACTATTGATTAGGCTACCTGGGTGAGCGGTCTAAACTGGTGAAATGGTATTAGGATAGTGGAACAAGGCTAGAGTGTCAAACAGTACGTGTGGTTCTTTGACTTCCCTCACATTTTATATTGGTAGTGGTTTCACGGATTATTAGCCATAGAGGAACACTCTCACACTCTGCGCCTAGGCAGTGGACTTCCCCTCCTCTACAAATACACTAGCTGTGTGGCCCATCTGCAGACTCTTTTTGTTTAAGACATTTGCATACTACGTTCGCTTATCCCCAGCCCTAAATAAAGCACCTTACCCTTCCACTCTTTAACATAAATTGTCACTACCTCACCTTTTCACATCAATCTCCCCCCCACCTCCAGAAATCACCTCACATCAGTTGCCTTGCTTCCCATTACTCTCCTAACCGTCTCTACTGCACTGCAGCTGCCTTCCATCTCTCCATTCTCCATCCTGTAACTCCTCCCTTCCTCACATTACATGAAGTTCGTTGGAGGCTGCTTTCTAGGCGCTCGCTGTTTTCAGAGCGGTGCCTGTCTCTCTCTCCTTTCTTCATCCAGCAACCGCCAAGGTTCGTGTGGCTCTGCTGCGCCCCCAGTAGATGTGCGCCCTAGGCCGGCGCCTATCTTGCCTATAGGTGGTGTCTGCCCTGGGTACAAGTCAGGGGTTGAGGCAAATTGCATTCAAGTGAAGTCTGAATATTAGAAGTCAGAGCAGGTGGAGAACAAGTATAGACAAAATATAAAGCTAGGAATAGTGGACCAGCATATCAGTACAAGAAATCATTGTCCATATTCAACAATGTAGCACCTGAGTGAGGGCACAAAGGCACACACAATTCACATGTATGAACTATATACATACACACGCATGCAATATGCACACATGTATTATACAAACACAAGTGTGCACATAACACATACATACGTTACATATCCTAAATCACCCCAACACACACACACACACACACACACACACACACACACACACACACCGGTGCCATCTCATTGTATACTGTGATATTACACACTACAGTAACTTGATGAGGTGTGTCTATGGTACTGCATCACATGGTATTGGATGTATCATTGGTGTCCAAGGGATAAACCATAAAGATGTGCTTTTACAAAGGAGCAATAAAGTTTTGCTACATTCCATTAGTTTATGAATTCTCTGACACTTTTTATTTTGTTTAAAGTGCTCTATAACCACTAACATTTTTGAAAAAGTTAACAAATTACCTTACTCTGTATTAGGCCTTTTGATGCCAGAGAATGTTGCTGTGCATTGACCACCTATCTGGAACTGAAAGAGTTAACCAAAGGAAAGTTTTTACTATAGGGAATATATAGTGCAGACTGCTATTCCCACAAAGTGAGGCCACTCCCTGGATACCAAAACCTGTACATGTCCCTCTAGACTGAACATATCTCGCATTCCTTCCTGTCTAACACTTGGTTAATCCAGACTATCTACCCCTTCTATCTACAAAAACAGGCTTTCTAGATATGGAGTCTGTCAGGTTCCCCAAGTCCTCTTTACCTGATCTGTGTAATCACTACAACCAGGGGTGTAGTCACAAAGAAAAAGTGGAGTATGCGGTTTCAAAATACCTGCATCATAGGGGACAAATGTAGTCTCCTATTGATTTAAAGTTACATTTGTATTTATCAGTGATGGAAACATTTCTCCCAGAGAACAGAAAAACATGTTTTTAAATCCTGAAAATGGGGGAAATGTGTAAAAAAGAGAGTCTGCATATACCTAGTTTTTTTTCTGGAAAATGCCAATTTGCCTTAAATAAATTACACATTTAACCTATTGAGTGTCTAAGCAGTTTTAGCAATTAAAACGTATACATTCAGATGCCATTAATACACATGCTTTGGATACATCTCTGGCATTAAAAGTCCAATGAAAGTTATTGGGCGTTTTCATTTGTTCACTGTGATGTAGTTGGTTTGATCCAGATTTGCCAATATTTATCTTCCTGAACACATCCTATTGTTTAAAAGACATTTTAGTGATCTATTGTGCTAGTTATATTTATTTCTGCATTGTCAAATAATCACTGTTTTTATTCTAAGTTCTATATTTTCTGTGTTTGCACTGTGTGTATTTATATATTTATGTTCTCACTTTCATTTGTTTTCAGCAGCCTGCATAACAGAGGCAAAGGTGAAGATGGCTGAGGGTAATTTTGATCCCTGTGAGTGCGTCTGCTCACATGATTATGCAATGCGCAGACTGATCAACTTGGTGAGGATCATCTCTACATGTGTACTGTACTGTCAGCACTTGATATGCTAGAATGTTTCTGGTTATAGGCCTTTCTTGGATGGTAGATAGAGACCTCTCCAGATATTGCCATTAGTATCAAGAATGTGCAACACACTGCTGGTATTGTTTCAAGATTCTCTGAACCCTTTGGATGCCAGATATTTAACTAGTCCATTGAAGATGTCCAGGGCCGGATTTACATCTCAGGAGCCTGTAGGCACAGAAATCTGAAACGCTCCCCCCGTGGCCATCTCTACATTGCCCCCATCAGCTCCACATTGCCCCCATCATCTCCATATTGCCCTCACATTGCCTTCACCATTTCCAACTTGCCCCCCATCAGCTCCACATTTCCCCCACCATCTCCATATTGTCCTCACATTGCCCACCATCAGCTCCAACTTGCCCCATCAGCTCCATGTTACCCTCACATTGCCCCCCATCACCTCCAACATGCCCCCATGATTTCCATATTGCCACATCAGCTCCAACTTGCCCCCCATCAGTTCCATGTTTCACTCACATTGCCCCCCATCAGCTCCACATTTCCCCCACCATCTCCATATTGTCCTCACATTGCCCACCATCAGCTCCAACTTGCCCCATCAGCTCCATGTTACCCTCACATTGCCCCCACCATCTCCATATTGTCCTCCATCAGCTCCAACTTGCCCCCCATCAGCTCCATGTTACCCTCACATTGCCCCCCATCAGCTCCAACTTGCCACCATGATTTTCATATTGCCCCATCAGCTCCAACTTGCCCCCCATCAGCTCCATGTTACCCTCACATTGCCCCCCATTAGTTCCACATTTCCCCCACCATCTCCATATTGTTCTCACATTGCCCTCCATCAACTCCTACTTGCCCCCATCAGCTCCATGTTACCCTCACATTGCCCCCACCATCTCCATATTGTCCTCCATCAGCTCCAACTTGCACCCCATTAGCTCCACATTGCCCCCACCATCTCCATGTTGTCCTCCATCAGCTCCAACTTGCACCCCATTAGCTCCACATTGCCCCCACCATCTCCATGTTGCCCTCACATTGCCTCCCCCCCATTGTCCATTTCCTACCTCCCCCCCATTGTCCGTTTCCTACCTCCTTGGCAGGAGATCTGTCATCTGTGACTCCTTTGGCACAGTCCTGTAGCTGCTGGAGCTCCCGCACAGTCTCCTATTCAGGAATGCAGAGTGCTGGGAGATGATGTCATCTCCCAGTGCTCTGCATTCCTAAAGAGCCGACGAGGGAGCTCAGCAGCTACAGGACTGTGCCAAAAGAGGCACAGACCTGTCCTGCCAGGGAGGTAGGAAACAGAAAAGGGGGGGGGAGCAGGCGCCGGGTGGGGGCCAGCAAGGCTAATTTTGAAAAAATAAAAAAAATTTAAAAAAGCTATCAGAATGACAGGCGCCCCTCTGTGGGGTGCGCCTGTAGGCAGATGCCTGCTCTGCCTTATTGTAAATCCGGCCCTGAAGATGTCTAAGATCCAAAGGCAGCAATTGTCCATTCCCCTTAATGCATACATACTGCAGCACAGGCCTCTGAAGATCATGACTATGCCAGAGTATGACTTCTTCACTTGTGTATAGGGGTTCAAGTTTCAAATATTTAATTATTTGAATACTCTATAGATCAGGGCTTAAAATTGTAAGTCCTTTGCTACTAGCCAGATCTGAAAAGTTACTCGCCATGGCATACCTACCAGGGCTGAATTTCTACTCGCCAGGGCTAAATTTTCACTCACCATTGACTAGTGGCGAGTGGAAATTTTGAGCCCTGATATAGATTATTGCTTTGATTATTCTGTATAATTGACAGTTATAAAAATGGCAGAAATTTTCTGGAAATAAGGAATAACATGCTGGGCACACACCAAAAGCGTTTATTTTGTTCACCTGTGCTCAGATGGAGGCTGCACCATGGAGAATCTCCTCTCCAGTCTTCCTGCTTCCATGTGCACAATTATATGTAAATTGAACATAACTGCATGGTTTTATGCGCATGCTCATAATTTCACTGTATTGAAGGTGATGCGTGTTCAATAAAATATTAATTGACCTAATAGTTGTAACTGGGTATTCAAATGATGTTATTAATTGTTGTAGAGTGCTGCAGGCCTCCCCTTTATTAGAACATAGTGACAGTCTAATGGCTTTTTGCCAAAAGCAAATGACTAGTAATTGAGGAACAAATCAACTGCAATGTGGGGTGAGGTTAAAGGGGAACTACCACCCCGCAATAACTTAACCTGCATTCGTTCTTCATCTGGCGACTAGCTGCTTAGTAGCGCTAGTCACCAGAAATATTACCTGGCTCTGAAGATTTTGCCGTTTTACCGATGCTCACAGGAGCAGGAAGCACAGACATCTCGTCACAGTGACGTCCGTGCGCCTGCGCTGTCAGTCCCTTTTGGAGCCATAGGTTTTGTTATTAAAGTATTATTAGGGAAGCTGCTCGCCTCAGAATAGCAAGACTGTCCAGATGGATCACAGAGAGGGACAATCATCAGTTAGCATAAGGAAAATCCTGAAAAAATCTGTCAAGGGTGGGGGAGGGCTTTCATTATTATCACAGTAAGAAGATTGTCCCTTGTTGTGAGCTGTCTTGTCTGTGGACCAGATTCCACATCTGAGGGGAGGCGGCTTACATTAGGTAAAAGGTGCTGGAGGGAGGAACTTTATCATTCAATTACTCTTGAACTACAACTCTGACAGTATTTAAATAACACTCTCTATGGTTCAGATACTATGAACATTAATTGGAGCTGCTGTTTTTATGAAACATTACTAATACTTTAAGTCAGATAGAGCTGTGCCGAAGAATCCGCTTACTGCATTATGCTGACCGGCACAGCTCTATCTGACTGCCTGATTCTCCTCCCACCTCCCTCCCAGCTGCCCCAGGGAAGCGGGTTCACATTTCCCTTCAGTGTGCTGTGAACGGCTTCTATCGTTATAGCAAGCTCTGGTAAGCATTATACTGAGGTTGCAACCTCAGTATAATGTGAACCTGAGCTTGATATAATTACTGAAAATTGCTCTTATTCTGCTTTCTGCATATGGCTCTGTGTGTGCCTCTTGTGGTGGTAATAATACAGCTGCCGTCAGCTGGTTAATTTGAAGGCTGTGTACCAAGCGTTTTGAGTCCCTATGAGGAGGAAAGCACTAAATAAAAAATAGATTGTTATTATTTATGTGAAATGCTTTATGGTATTTTTGTTTGTTTTTTCTTTTAGCTCAGGCAATCACAGTCCTACTGCACAGATACAGAATGCCTACAAGAACGTAAGTATGTGTATCCCTGCCAACTTTATTATTCTTATTAATTTATAGTCAACAAATTCCATAGCCCAAGTACAGGACATAAAATGCACAATACACCTGGGGAGCAATACATACAGGGATGTCAACAAATAGAAATGCTTAAACAGAAGGATAAGAGGGCCTCCTATGATCTTATTATGTTCTCGTTTATTTTCTGCAGGGGTTGCCCATTGTACTGTATTTCACACATAATCCTGCTCCTTTCATTCAACGTCATCCTCTCCTTTACCCCCTACACCCCATCTCATCCCTAAAGATCAGCAGTTCTTTGTGTCTAATCAAACCTTTTACCCCTCACGCTCCCTGTCTGTGGAAGGTTTCCTACCAGTCTGGTCCAGTGATCTTCATCTCTTTAGAAATCACATCAAGTGAAGATTTAACAAACTAGATGAATTTTCCAGTCTTCATGAATCCAAGGCAACTATAATTTATGTTTAACCCTTTGAGTGCCAGAGTGATATGGAACGTATTGCAAAGCAATGCGTTCCGCACCCCTAGCACTCAAACCTGCATTTGTATATTCTGTTCTGCACTTAAAGGGGTAGTAATACTTAAAAATATAAAAAAATATATATATATATATATAATGTTGTAGGGTTTATCCCCTTGAGTAAAACAAGAGTACTCCCACTGCTGAAAGGTGTTTTATTCAAAAGTTATTACAGCTCAAAGTTGATTTTTTTAGGTGCAATATCACAATGGCCTGAAATTGTACAGTGGTGCTGTTGCTACACCATCCTATGGACAGCTCTGGTCACGGGACCATAAATCTCCATAGGATGGCGTAGCAACAGCGCCACTGTACAATTTCAGGCCACTGTGATATTGCGCCTAAAAACTTTGAGCTGTAATAACAAATTTCAGCAGTGGGAGTACCCTTGTTTTACTCAGGGGGATAAACCCTACAACATATTATTATTTTTTTTTTACATTTTAAGTATTACTATCCCTTTACTACTGAAAAACTATGCATTGCAGGGTTTATTGTGTTAAGTAAAACAAAAGTCCTCCATTGCTAAGATATTTTAATTCAAACATAATTACAGTTCAGACCTGCATTTTTTGGGCGTGGTACCTCCATGACATAAACCTTTACAATGGACAACTTTTTTCAGTTTACCATACATTTCCATAGGCTGCAGTAAGTAAAATATTAGGCCATCGATATACCTTACCCAAAAAATGCAGGTTTCAGCTGCAATAACTTTTGAATAAAACCTCTTTCAGCAGTGGGAGGACCCTTTTTAACCCTTTGAATGGAAGAGACGTAAGCAACACATTGCAAAACAATATGTTGTGTACCCTTCTGTCACTCAAAGGGTTAACTCTGCAGGAGAAACACTGCAAAATATGTTTTCACTATTAAGCATTACTATCCCTTTAACCCTTTGAGTGCCAGAGTGGTACATGCTACATGTCTCCCTTATTAATTGTAGATAGTAAGTTCTAAAGCAGTGACCCCATTCCCATCGTTTCACTGTGTAAAACATTTGTGTTACCGTGTATTGTCTGAAGCCTTAAAATGTTTACTGCTGTATACACTTGTGGTGCTGTATGTATGATCCATTCACTCTGTCATCCACTCTAAATGGGTTCTGCCTTCTCTCCTTACATGTCTCTAAATCTATGGTTTTCAGAGAAGTAACAGGAATGGATTACTTTTAGTCGTACTATTGCTGCTTTTATCATAGAAAGTGTCATCCCTCACTATCTGTTTGTAGCAAAAGACCCTATAATGCTTTCACCTTAATCTGGCATCAAACGAATGGTGCATGAGTCCATTTTGGGGCTACACATTTACTAATTGCACTAACTGGTACAGAGACCTGAAAGTTGTATTCTGTTCTTCAGGGTTTTGTTACCAGCCTTATAACCCTTTGAGGCCAGAGGGCAATGCACTAGATACCCCCTGACACTCAAAGGGTCAGATTTTTTACTGAAACTACATATCACAACCAATAATCTAAGTGATTGTTTTGTTTGCCAAATCAGGATGGTCTGGGCTGTGGTCAAGCTGTGCTTCTCCAGCTGTTTTTAGATTACTTCTTCGATTATACTCTGCTGGCAGTAGATCCCAGCATTCTTCTCTTTTACTTGTCATTTAATTTTTCACCGTTTGCATCGTTCCTTAAATTTCAGATGCGCCTTTCTTTGCTTTGTGAAAGGAACATCTTATAACTCATGTTACATTTATGTCTTTAGCTGCAGACACTTATCCGCTAACCTTGGCTTTACACATAAACCAACCTTCAGTGGTCTCACTCATTGATCTCTCAGCTTTAAAACTTTGCATAAAAATGCCAGTTGTTCACCAAAGTTTTCACCCAAAACCCTAATATTCTCAGTAATCCTTGCTAGATACAAGTTATGAAATCTTCTTTGTAAGCAGTGTCTAATATAACTACCCAATGCCAATCCATGCGTCTTAACTCATTTACATCTCTCTGTGATCCTCATTTGCTGTTTGATTAGGGAAAACATTTATATTAGATTTCCAGATTAGCCAGAATCATACTTTTAACCTTTGGTTTAACCTACAAAACATGCCATCATCTCTCAATATTCTCCACCATGCTATACATTGGGCCTTGTCATTGGATGCATCTATTAAACCTGTCTATAAGTTGATTAATTTTTATTTACTTTTTTAAATAGCAATAGAGAGAGAGAGAGAGAGAGAGAGAGAGACTTTTTTAACCCTTTGAGTGCCATAGCATTACACAGCACATTGCTTCCTAATGCGTTGCATACCCCTCTGCTGCAGTGCAGGCTGTATCTGCAGTAATTCTATACTGACCCCCCCTTCTATGCTCTCCATAGGAGATCACTCCTTTCTGTAGGTGTATGTTTTGGAACAAAGGAGAGACTGCACTCCATCACATTGCAACGCAAAAGTGGAACTTTCATCACAATAATATTGTGTATATGTATAGACTTACTTGTAGTTTCAAGTATAATTACTGCATTAGTGAGAAATAGAACTTTTTAGGCAGACAGGCACTAGCAGAGATCTTGCAGTAGGCACTCGGTTTTCACCTTAACCCCTTAAGGACTGGCCGCGCACGCATGGTGCGGTCACTTAAGGACCAGAGACCTTTTTTTTCCCCTCATAACCCAATTCCGGACTCCCTGAACAGCGTGCAGCCCACAGGGGGCCCTGAATTCCATGACGGTCCAGGACCGTCATCGGTCCTTAAGTGAAAACAAGCCATGACGGTCCTGGACTGTCATGAGTCCTTAAGGGGTTAAGGACTGGTGACGGCCATAGCAAGTCACATACATTTTACTTACATCGCTCCTTTGGGGAGTGAAATTGACCGCTCCAAGACTGCTCTCTCTGTCCCCTGAGCGGCATGGCGGTATGCTTTACAGGTCCAAAGTGGTCCTTAACCCTTTGAGTGCCAGAGGGGCAGGCAACACATTGCAAAGGGCTAAGGGAAGGTTACTTCCCAGGGGTTAAGGCACAAAGGCATTCAACTCGCCAGTCATGGAGTTGAAGGGGACGGACAGCGCAGACTCAGAGATGCCGGCTCTGTAAGATGTCTGCGCTGTTCTCCGCTGCCTGTCTGCCTAAAAAGTTATATATTTACTAATGCCGCAATTATACTTGAAACTACAAGTAAGTCTATACGTATCTATTGTATTGTATATTAATGTGATGAAACTTCCGCTTTGATCAAGGCCAGATACATATTCCTGAAGCAGACAGTCGCGTCTCCCCATCACATTGCAATGCTTAATGATAAAGTCTAAATACATATTGCTGATGTGCACAGTGTGATAAGTGTCACTGTCCTCTTCACCAATATGTATTTAGCCTCCACCATTAAGCTATGCCGTGTGATCGAGTGATTCTACTAACCTCACTCCATCTCATTGCAAAGCTTAATGATCAAGGTTAAATACATATTGGTGAAGCGGACATTGACACTTATCACACTTGCCCCACGGAGCCTCAAGTGGATTTTTATTGGACCAATTTTCTCCGCTTGGAATATGTTCATTTGTGGTGTTCGATTGTTGGGAAAGAGCAAGACTCTTCTTGGTGTACAACTTATCATTGCAGTAGTTTTGCCCACGAATATTAAAAGGCCTAAGGAGTTATTCTATTAAAGGGACCTATATTCCTATACTTAGGGCACTTTTTCCACAATTTTTCTTTGGGCAATAGAACTTCTTAAAAAGGCCCTGGACATCTGGACATAAACTTAAAATTAATAATCCAATGTATAATGAAACACTGGGTACTGGCATAGGTTAGGTTAGGTTAGAAAAAATTATTAAGATTACATGTGGGTTTTTAAACTTGGTAGTGGGTGGGGTGGAACATGACAGATCTACTTTAATGTCCAATATTCCTCTATATTAAGTATAGGTTATACTTTAGCATTCAGATTTAACAACTAAAACTGCTTTTATTTATATTCTTTATCTATACACATTGCAACACAATTCTTAATTTCTAGTGCACTTTTCAGACTGATGTTAGCACATGTATAAATGTTTAGCAACATTTTAGCTAACCTTACATTGTTTTGTGAAATTTTAAAGACAATCTCTATATTACCCCATTTTTATAGATCCTCATGGTTCCCAAAACAAAACCCTCTTTTCTTATAATAAGCTTTCAGATATGTGTTCAATACTTCACAGCCACAATACATTACAATTCTATCATTCAATTTCTTTACACCATACCTTCAGTAAAGTCCATCTCCTGTATGACCAGATTGTCTTTGTCTCCCCACATTACACCTGAGCCACATCTAATGCATTGGCCTGCATTATGTTCAGTTGGTTAGTGTTGCCACTGGTTGTATCTAACAGATTCACATTATGTCTGTGGATAAATTTGTAAATAAAGCACCTAGCATTTATCAAATGCAATGGAATCCAGGCCATTGTTGCACATTATTAAATTCTACACTTTACACTTTAAACTATATCATAGATTATAATCACGTCACAGAAGTATTTATATTGGGGAATGAGTAGTTAGGACCACCAATTGGAAACGTTTTATGAAGGGTGGGGGGACCTAATGCATTGCAAGCCTCTGTTCATTGCACACTTAAATGAATCTGATATTCTAATACTCAGAAGTTATGGGACATGGATTTTAGCTTTATTTTGTTGGTTGCATTTAGTCTTTGAGAAAAATTTGCTCTAAATGTGGAAATTATGGGCCATTTCTCAAAGCACTGTTGAAGATAAGTCTGTCTGTTTGAGTTCTTAAGATTGTTTACTTTTAAAATATTTTGCTCAGTTCTTTATTAAGACTTGAAAACCATTCGGATTGTATTTTCGCACAAGTCCTGATAATGTCATCTTGTGTAAAGTTGGATGGTGCTGCTTCAAAGGGAGCTTTTGCATTTTGGTAAGAACCTGGAGGGCACAGTTTTCAACAAGGATTGCTGGATGCATATTTTTGAACAGTGATTTCTGATGGTTTGTGTGTTCAGGAGTTGTAACTTACATGGTAGTTTGTCAAAGCCAATAATGGAATATGCAGTTTTGGGTTGGGAAAAACCCTTTTGAATTGTGATGTTCATGCATTTATGGAAAACTGTACATGTTTGTTATTGATGTACTGTACCCATGGAACATGAAGCTGTTGAAATTACACACAATCTAGAACCCCAAAATATGTGTCTGTATGTTACTGTGATGGGCTGGGAAGGTAATATCTAAAAAATGTGTAAAATATAAATTGCAGTGGTCTAAAATACAAAGATGAGACTGAAATGCCCTGGCAAAGGTGCTATAACTCAAATGCAATTGCATTATTCTTACACCATAATAACTGGAATGTGTAAGCACCCCAGTTATAGAAAACTAGTTGAAGAGCCCGTTACACAGGCCACAGTGCCACTGCCAGCTGGTCGCGGGGCAGTCCAGGTCTGTATCAGCTGCGGTGCGGGCAGTCTCTACTGCACATGACTGTGTCATTATACACATTTTAGCAAATTATTATATAATAAAAGGAAAAGATGACGTGCTTCTTGTTCCACAGCCACTGGATGCTATTTCTACCCTATTCTCAGTTATAAATATTTATATTTATTTATGGAGATTCATCTCAGCAGGCCAAGATAAAGCAAAGGAACAGATATCAGTCATTTCTTCATGTCCCCCTGGGGTTCCTGTGGTGTATATCCAAAAGGAATCAATGTACAGTACCTTTCTGGATTCACCCTGGAAATGTGCTGAATACCTGTTACCTGTTATGAGACTGCATCTCTGCAAATCTTGGAGAGGAAGCCAGCAAATGAGTTCATACAAGTATATCTCTGTTAAGTTTACATGACAGACTATTGCCATCCATCACAGGGCACCCAGAGCGTACAACCCCAACACCATTTCACTGGCCAAATTGGCTATGTTAAGGTTAAATAAACCAGCACCATAAACCTGTAGCATGTTTTGGGATTGTGTCAGACACCGCATGGTGTGTGTGTGTCCCCAGCGCAGCTGAGATTTCCCTCACATTGTGGCACTGGTGCAGCTGCCTGCTCTGCCTAATGGGAAATCCTGCAGTTTCGGAGCAAACCAACTGCACCATGTGAGAGAGAGAAAAAAAATTCTGAAAATTCCAGTTGATTAAAAATTAAACAATACTTTTTTATTAGCATTTTCTCAGTTGACAGAGACTGATAAGACAGAAGAAAATAAAATAAAACAAAGTCGCTCCACACGGAGCACAGCAAACACTACTGCACAGTTAACATCCATATAAAACAGTACAATACGTGGCAGTGAGTCACATGACATGGTTGTACACCAACCTATAGCAAACACCCTGCAAGGTATGGAGTGAAAACAAGCACTCTCAGTCCAAAAGCAATTTCAGGTGAATAGCATTCCAGAACCATACTCTTATTTGCCCCAGCCACAAATGATGAGTCCATGTCAACAGAGAAGAATGCCTATGATGGTCCGTGGCAACAGGGTGATGAGCATAGCACCCATGTCTATGTTATGTTCAGCATGGCTAGGCAAGAGGTGTTTGTTACCTCGCCACCCCAACACCACATATAAAGAGGTGACTGCGCAGAAATTCCCAGACCCTCAAGACTTTTTTTTTTTTTTTTTTTTTTTTTAAAGTCCCCACCCCCATGGAATCCCAGGGGACCCACATCCCAACGTCACAAGAAAGTAAAGATGAAAACCAGTATTGCATCGCCGCTTCCATGTTAAGATGATAACCCCATGTATATTAATCTGTTTGAAGGGACTAATGGATGAGATGATACACATGGGGCATCTGAGACAAGAGGAATTTTATGCGATATGAAACAAAAGTCATTAGATAAAAAGCATTATACGGAGGACAAGAGAGATCGACTCCCAGCCTCCATGTGGCTGATTAAGCTGTGTGTGCTGTTATCAGTATTGAGCCCCATGATTGCAATGAAAGCCATGTATTGAAAACTTGTATGAAAAAACATTTTGGGGTTTCCCTAGGGAGCGTTTTTAGGGTTCCCAGACCTTGATATATTTTCCTCTCTATTACTTTATCCTGTGTGGCTTGATAAAATGATTGACTTTACCTAACCAGGGTTTTAAAGAAGGAAGATTACCCAGGGTCCAGCTTACCAGTATGTATTTAAAACGGGTCTTTTAGCCTCTTGAATGCTAGAGAGCTGCCTAACTCATAGCAATCAAGAGGTTAAAGGCATCATTTAAATAAGGGGGGTTTTGGGGAGTTTTACTTTGTACCCTAAGCCAAATGCAACATTTTAGAAGCCTGGAGACCGCTATAGCATTCAAGGGGTTAAAGGACCCATTGAAATCAGTGGAAATTTGTATGTGCTCTCTATGGTGCACTTGGTTTTCCAAAAAACTGCTTCAGTTCTTCTTAGTACATCAGCCTCAGTGTTTTATACACACGGACTCATATGGGGTAACAACAACCGTAGCTTACTACCTAGTTCAGTGCATTAGCATAAATATACCAGTCTAGCAACCAAGGGGTTAAATATAATTTTCTTTTAAGCGTTGGCATATCTAGTGAGTTAGGGTCTTGGTGCAAAATCCTTTATGGACCTAAAATATTCTATTTTGAGGATTGAAGAGGCACTTAAAGGAGCAGTAAATTTTTCTTTTTATGAAAACACATTTTATAGAGCATTTCCTGCTGAATAAAACAAGGGTAATCCCATCACTGTCAGATGTTTTATTCAAAATTTATAGCAGTTTAAATAATCAGGAAGTGAATTTACTGTGTTTACTTCCTGATAGTTCTAACTGACAGGAAGTGACAGGCAGTTGCTATCACATTCTGTGGAGAACTGTGTGTCTCTGACTTTTCTGACTTTCCTTTCCATTAGAATCTAACAGGAAATCTAATTAAAATTTGACCACTAGAGGGCACTGCTAATGTAAAAAAAACATGGGTTTAAACTGTAATAACTCTGGAAATATGAATCTCTCAGCAGTGGGAGTACCCTTATTTTACTCAATAGGAAAATCCCTACAATATATCTTTTTTTCATAAAAAAAAAAAGTTTACTGCTCCTTTAAGGTTGACTGGGACCCGGTCCTGTGCACCTGCAGCACCAGTAGTAGTTCAGCCCCAGCCTTTAGGTGTATAAAGAAACCTTGCCTAAAACAATGTCCTTTATTCAATACATTTCTCTATACTTAATGACATACCAGTTAGGGGAACTTGCATAGCGAAGGTGTGTTCAGGAATGTGTCTCACTATAAAGTGAACTAGACAAGCAAAACTGGTTTTTAACTTGGAACCTCTTGCCTTTTAGATCATAGTGTTCAATTGATGACGACAAGACAAACAGTGGACAGGGGGAAATAAATAGATACATTTGGTTGGTTATAAATGTGAAAAATGTAACACCACACCTCGACTGAGGAGCCCATCCTTAATATCCATTTGTTAAGTCATACAAGTTATTCTGTTGAATCAGTCTAAGATTGTTACTCAGACTTTTCAATTTTATAATTTAAAGCAAACAATAATATTTAACTGTAATGGTGTAAAATCACAAAGCTTTCTCAGTTCTTTTTTTTTTTTTTGCCCCTGATTGTTTTACATGAGCAACAGAAATGTAACAGAAATCTTTCACTCCTCCAGAAATCCAATCACAGGGGTAGAATGTGGCTGATGTCTAGTTAAATATTTTTGGCTGCTGACCAGCAAAATACTATTGGCTGACACGCACTCATAGTAACATTGTTGAGCAAGCTGAAAAAATGTATCCATCAAGTTCAGCCCATGCCATATCACTCCTGTTTATTCAGAGGAATGCAATCCTCCTCCCCCCACAAAAAACAAACATCAAAGCCATTTTAATTGAGCCCCAAGTGGGAAAAAGGAATTGCTTCCGAACTCCAAATGGCAGTTGGATATTTCCCTGGATCGACATCCTACCTGCTCTGAAACCAACTGTCATAGTTCTCAATATTATTCAGAGCTAGATAGGTATGCATTACATTTCTGAAAGCAACTACAGTATCTTCAATCACAAGATCCCGAAGCAAAGTTGACCTTACTTTAAAACAGTAGGCAGGATTTTTTTTGTTTTTTGCTCTCTGAGTAATTAGTTCATTAGAGAGTTCTTTGAATGGACCATATATTACCATATTTTTAAATGGTAGTAATTTCCCCCTTAGGCATCTCGTTTCTAGTAGAAACAAACCCAGTTTGGCTAGTCTCGCTTGTAACTCAGATCCTCCAATCCTTTTATAAATTTTGATGCACTTTGCTGCCCTTTTTCCAGTTCAATAATGTGTGGATTCCCAAAGTAGTTTCCCATTTAGTGTATATGTATCATGTTTATTTATGTAGCCCAAGTGCATAACCTTACAATTATCTATATTAAACCTCATCTGCTACTTTTTCCACCGATACTTTTTCTAGCAATTTACTGTTTATCCAAATCTTTCTGCAGAGAAAAAAATACCCTGCTCTCTATTTATTTCCTTACACATCTTTGTCTCATCAGCCAAGATGTTAATGTTAAGCCGGCACCATGTAATGGGCTATCTTAAGTATTTAGCTCTCATCTGCACAACTGACTCTGTGTGAAGCCAAGGCCCCTTTCAGCCTTTCAACATCCAGAACAGTAAACGGCTTTACTAGTCGCCACATAGCAGAATGAGAACATATAATATGAAAAAAACAACAACAAAGTTTATTTGAAGCACGTAAAATCAGTATGGAATACAAGATAATCAGGTGTGACACACACAAAACAGGTCCATCCATATAAGCCAGCGCTCCCAATCTACTTTATTCAAAATGAATCCCTTCACAAGTAAATGTAATCAACCATCCATTGATCCAGTTCACTCACAGAAACACTACAAAATCACAGTGTAATAATGTACCCCTTCAAGTGCCCAAAGGAAGCGTAGTCCAGAGCCTGGTTCCACATCTCATACCACATGAAGGCAACAACAGTATACAAAATAAACCTTCAAGTGTTAAGCATGCTCGAAACACAAAACCTAGCAAGGCATCATACACCACTTAAGCATACCAAGGATAATGTGATACTTTTCTTCAATATATTACGATATAATACATTGAAAAATAGAAATCATAACATACATTATACTTAGACACAAATGAAGTGAAATAGTGAATTTGAATTTCACAGTGATACTGTGAGCAGATTCTAATGGAGCCAATGTATATATATTTTATATAAATGGAATGATCGCTCTATCCAGTTGTCCAAATCTTATACTGTCCCACTCCAAAGAAGTGATCAAAAGAAGCCATAAAGAATATATATTCTTACTATCCAAACCAAACAACAAAAGAAATACTGTTATCAATACTGAGTGAATATATGAAATTTAGTTTCCATATCTGATGGTGCAACACTCACTCAGAAGTTACAGGACCATAATACTCATAAAAATAATAAACCTGAAAATCAGAGAAAACAAACAAAAAGAAAATTAAAATTTGAAAATACAAACATATATATATATATGTTTAAAAACATATGCCTCTAATATGACTTAAATTAAAGTAAAACTCCACTCAAAAAGATCTTTCTTTACAAAGCAAAATTCTAAGCGCATAAAATATTACATGCTAAGGATATTTTTCCCAATAAAATCAGACAATCTTATGAATCCCTCAATAAAAGGAGGGATCCAGTGTTGTATATTGCAGACCAAAATACAGAAGTTAGATATTCTATGCCAGTGGTTCTCAAAGGATTTTTTGCTGGTGTCCATCAGTGCGGCTACAGCCATGTTCTGGTGGCCACACTAGCAGATTTCTTGTGCAAGTGGTACAGTGTGATTAATACATACAAATATTGCATTTAAAACATTTTAGAATCCCCACAGGATTGCAAGTTTCTTAAAACTTATTTGTTACAGGTTATATATATTTCATCCCTAGTACTCATTTATAACCCAACTTCTCTTCCACTATCCAAACTCCCACTTCCCCAGTAGTAACGTCCTTACACAAATATAATTCCCTTAGCCAGGATATAAGACCTCAGCCCAAATGGATTCCTGACCAAAACAGAATTCTCTTTTTCCAGCCACAACCACTCTTCCCCAGTACAACTCCCCCTCCCCCTTGCACTGTCAGAACCCCCCCTTTTGCCCAGATAATATTCTCTCCTGCCCAGAATTAATAATTATACTCGCCTTTTTCTACTCTTTATTTTGTTGAATAAGGCCCTTATGTTTGTACCACTTGACTGGTAGCCATGATGGAACCACACATACTTACCCCCCCAGCCTTGTGCCACTACATTGGAAGTCATAGAAGCACACCCCTACCCTTGTCTCACTATAGCCATAGAGCCACACACACACACACTGACCCCAGCCTTATCTCACAGTACCACACATGCAGACCCCCATCC
This sequence comes from Rhinophrynus dorsalis, assembly GCA_037306005.1. Classification (NCBI taxonomy): domain Eukaryota; kingdom Metazoa; phylum Chordata; class Amphibia; order Anura; family Rhinophrynidae; genus Rhinophrynus; species Rhinophrynus dorsalis. Next base: position 87,673,069 of record CM074718.1, on the reverse strand, counting down.
TTACCCCACAATAGCCATAGAACCAATCCCATACTGACCCCACTGCAATGGTAGTCATACCCCCCAGAAGTCTTGTCCCACTGCCACTTGTAGCCATAGAGCCACTTATACTGATCCCCCAGCCTTATGCCAATTCACTGATAGCCATATCACTGATAGCCATAGAATCAAATATACTGACCCTCCAGCCTTATACTGTTATGCACTGTTATCCATAGAACCACACATACTGACCCCAGCCTTGCACCACTGCACTTGTATCAATAGAACCACACATACTGACCCCAGCCTTGCACCACTGCACTTGTATCAATAGAACCACACATACTGACCCCAGCCTTGCACCACTGCACTTGTATCAATAGAACCACAAATACTGACTCCTCAGCATTAAGCCACTGTACTGGTATCCATAGAACCACATATACGGACCTCCCAGCCTTAAGCCACTGCACTGGTAGCAATAGAACCACAAATACTGACTCACCAGCCTTGTCACCAGCACTAGTAGCCAAATAACCACACATAAAGACCACCCAACCTTGTCCCACAGTAGCTATAGAACCACATCTTTAGACCTCCATCTCTGCTCCACATTAGCCACACAACCATTCAAATAGTGAGCCTACTGCTGTGGTAGTCATACCCCCAGCAGCCTTATCTCACTGTCACTTTTGTAGTTCAGCTTGGGTCAGTTGCCAGTTCGCAATGGCGAGATTCATACTTGCATGCTCTGCTTTTACTGTGGTGCAGTGCCCACTATATGAGATGTCTGACAAGAGCTGCACGAAAGCAGCTGGGACTGGCTGAATGTCATACTGTATATGGATTGGCTGGCGGGAGACACATCCTGCCACCCCTGTCAGCCAGTCCAGACACAGCTGAGGTTAAGCCCACACCACCTTCTTTAGTGCTTTTTTTTGTTAAGGCCTCGTTCTAATCAGCACATATAAAAAAAAGTTTGGGGTGGCTGTCCACTACCAGATTGATGGCTGCATGTGGCTACCATGAGTACATTTGTAATGGTGGCCGCACACAAAATCACTGGTGGCCGCATGCGGTCACTGTAGCCGCACTTGAGAACCACTGTTCTATACTTCAAATGAAACCAGAAACATCATAATCCCTATTCAGGCCCTCTGGATGTTTCGTTTGTAAAGAAAAAATCCCAAACAATTCCCTTTTAGAGAGACATTGATCTAAATCTCCACCTCTTACTCCTGTTTAACGTGTCATAGAGCTTATTATGAAACTCATGGAAGTGACAGGACACATTTAATTTGGGATTTCCATGTCTGATATCACTCAAATGTTCATTCATCCTTTCCAATGGTCTAGTGGTTTTACTCACATGTTGCTGGATCTGACATTGGCGACACGGAAGTAAATATATATAACATTCTTGGAACAATTAATATAAAACCTCATTTGATAGGTTTCCCCTGTTCTATTAGACTGAAACTCTTTTGAAACTTGTACTAAAAAGCAAAGGCCACATCTAGTACTCGCACATTTAAACATCCCCACCATTGTCAGCCAAGCCATCCTCCTGGATTCCTGTTTATTCACAAGTAGGCTAGGTGAAACCAGACTACCAATAGTCAGCCCTTCTTGGAAATAAACCTAAACCTTTTGGATATCACACTCTGTAACTGATAATCAGCATTCCACATGGGGATATGCTTCAAAATAATCTTTCTTCTGGCCACACGTAAAGCTTTCTCCAACATCCAAGATGGATAAGATCTTTGTTGAAACCTCTTGTACAAATCATGGGCACGCTGTTCAAAAAGCTCATCTGTTGCACAGTTACGTCTCAACCTAACAAACTACCCAACCGGAATGCCTTTTATCACATGTAAAGGATGGTAGCTCTCCGTTCTCAACAGAGCATTTTACAGCTGTAGATTTTCTAAAAAGAAAAGTGATGTGTTATTTTTGGTATGCTTAATTGGTATGTGATGCCTTGCTAGGCTTCGTATTTCGAGCCTGATTGACTGACATTTGAGGGTTTATTTTGCTAACTGTCGCGGAGCCGTGTTTTGAATTACTCTTCCCTTGAGCACTTGAAGGGTTACATTGTTACACTGTGATTTTGTAGTGCTTCTGTGAGAGAACTGGATCAGTAGATGATTGATTACATTTACTTGTGATGTGATTCGTTTTGATTGGCTTAATAGATTTTAAATCTGATGGTGCTAACAAAAACAACTCCATGATCATGATTAAGCGCGCATAAAGCGAAATGCATTGATTGGGGGTGCTGGCTTATATGGATGGACCTGTTTTATGTGAGTCATATCTGGTTGTCTTATACTTCATATTGATTCTAAGCAATTCGTATAAATGTTGTTTTTTTTTTTTTACATATTATATGCTCTCATCCTGCTATGTGGCGACTAGTGCAGCCGTTTACTGTTTTAGACATTCAATACCCAGGGATCGCTTTCATGCTTCCCTTCATAGTGATGTGCAGCACATATAATGCAACAGCAATCTCCTGTGCAATTAAATTTCAGCCTCCCATAAGGAAAAAAGAAAAATGTATTTACTTTAGTCCCAAGTGTGCAGGAATGAATAATGTATTGAGCGGTGCAACGCTTAATGATCGAGACAAAATACATATTGGTGAAGTGGGGCACTATCCATTTCACCATCCGAACTGATCTTGTGCCGCAGGAAGTGGAACTGGTTAGGTCATATGGAGATCTTATAGCTCATATCTAATAAGGTATGTACTAATACTAAAAAAAGACCATTTTAGTAGATGAATCAAATAAATTAGAGTGTCTTGGGGTTGAAAGTTCCCCTTTAAATTTTTTGTTTTTCCTCCAGTCACAGGGCACAAGGCCTGATGATAGTGAATGAATAAATATCAAATGTAAGGATCTTGCTATTACTGAATTAAGTTGACAAGTTTTTCATCTTTTTCCCTTACCTTAATTGAAGATTGTCCCTCTCTGCAATCTACCTGGACACACCCTGCTGCTCTGAGCTGAGCAGTGTTACATTAGTAAAAGGGGTCGGAGGGGGATACTTTATCATTCAATTACTCTTGAACTACAACTCAGACAGAATTGAAATGACACTCTTCAAGGTCCAAATACTATGATGATTAATTAGAGCTGCTTTTATTGTGAAACATTACTATCCCTTTAAGTACACTTGGGTGCATGTCATCCAGTCCAGATGCTTTATTAAACATAACCTTTTCCAGTCTCCTATAGACTTTATCCTCCGTAAGCTATATACACAATGGAGGAAATTCTGTGACTGTCTGTTTGCCCATAGCCATTGTTGATTCCTTTGTATACGCAGATGAAAAGAGTTTGTTTAAGGTGTTAACCACAGCCTTATCCTCACTAATTCATTCACCTGTCTCTTTTTTTTTTTTTTTTTAAGAGGACCAATATCAGCCTTTATCTTTTTACCATTTATATACTGGCAAAAATCTCATGTGGTTGTGATAACACACTGTTGGACCACAAGTGGCAGCAAGATTCATTAACTTTCTACATAGTCCTTGTTTTTCAGCAGTGTGAACAGTCACAAACAACACAATGATATTTTTTTTCATGTGTTGAAATTCATTTGTCATTGTGAGCACGTTCTAATGCCATATCTGGATTTACAGCTCATGCTCCCCAAGGCAAGGTGCTAGGAGCACACTCATGCCCTTGGTCCAATCCCAACTAGGCCTACATTAGTATCACCCCTCAGAGGGGTCCAGAACAATGGGGAGCAGAAACTCAGAATCTGGGGGGAAAAAGAGGTTCAAAATATGGTGTGGGAGGTGGAAGAGAGTTAGAAAAAAGGTGGAAGAGAGGGAAAGGAAGCTGGGGAGAGAAAGAAACATTACCAGTGGGGAGGGAGTGTGGGAAGGGGTTGGTGAGAGAAAGAGAATGGGAGAAAGTCTTGAAAAGGTTTGGGATTTGTGGGAGAGCCGGGGCTCCATCTCACTTAATCAGCAGGTTCTAACTGAACTGATGCACAGAAGAGTGTGAAGCTGCTAGTGCTTACTAATTATGTTCACTCTACTCCCGTTTTCTACATGCCACTGACCCTTCCAGTGAGTTCCCCGAGTTCCATCTGAAGTGGTTCTGTCAGTGGTGGGGTACTAATATAAAAGTACAAAATGAAGAACAGTGCTGTAGTAGGATGAATATGCATAGAATGCACATCCTTCCTTACATCCCTGGCTACTATATCGAGAGCCAGGCTACACAAGGTAGGATCATGTCTTGAGCCAGGACACAATATAGATTCACATGTTTGACATGTATACATTAGTGGCCAAATTAGCACTGTATGGGTGTTTTAAGCACTTGCCAAGCTCTCAAACAAATGTAATACTCTAGACAAGTACCTACCCTGTCTAAAATTGATTTTGCTAAGCTGCTCTTGAGAAAGTAACATAGCGTTTTTTTTAGCCATATGCATATATGATCAATATTTTTATATTTTTTTCTGTATCACATTGAGTGGTTACTGTAATTTTATAATAAACTAGTCTAAAAGCCCATGTACACGGGCCAAGGTCCGGGTAATGTTAAGAGGCCCCTACCTCACTGCTCTTGCTTCACCTCACTCACGCGATGCAATCATGAGCAGTAGAGACTGCCCGAACGCGGCTGCATTGTGAGAAACAATGCATTGTGAGAAACATCCTAGCAAATTATTATATAGGATTGTAATTTCTTATAAGAAACCTTCACCAGCTCAGGGAATTTTGTTACTTCTATTGAACAAGACCTCCTGTCCTGTTACATCTCCCCTTTGGGCATTGTGAAGCTTTGGGAGGGGTTTGATGTACCCCTTGTAGGCTCTAATAGCCCTTAAAATTGGAGAATATGGGTTCTCGGAAGGACCAGTGGTGATATTCTGGAGGTAACAATTCTGGGGTTTATACCAGGAGCGCTTTCAATACTCAGAGGCGGTATCGTGAGCCTCTGATACATGTGAGTAGAATTCCATTAGAGCACGTGTTGAAGGGGTCAACAGACTACACTTAGAAGATATTCTGCTCTATTGTTTGTTTTATACCTATTCTGTCTATTCTGATAAAGGTTATACAGTGACAGATCCACTTAAAAGCCAGAAAAGAAAAAAAACCTACACCCCAAGGGCCATGTAAACAAAAAGTTACTCAATTGTGGAGCAAATTAAATGCACATAGACATTCCAGTTTATTTAAACAGGGCCTTGAACCCCTTGAATGCTAGAGAGGTCTCTGGTGCATTATAGATCAGAGGAGAAATGCTTTCTAATCGTGTGGTTGGTAACCTGCAGCTTTAGAGCTGATTGAAGACTACCACTGCCAGTAATTCAATGGCTGGCTGGGGATGATGAAAATTATAGTCTTTAAAGGGATAGTAATACTTCGTTTTAACTTTATTTTATTTTGTAGACATTAAAAAAACATGAAGAATGATACAAGTCTTATCTCTCAAATCTTTATGGTTTATGAGATATTCACAAGCAAAGTTTCCCCTCCTGCCCCTTTTACCTAGTGTAAGCAATCTCTTCTCAGATGTGGAATGCAGTCCATAGACCAGACAGATAACAGAAGGGGACACTCTTATTCCTATGAAAACAATGAAATCCCTGCCCCCCTTGACAAGCTTTTCAGGTTTTTACCTTATCTTAATTGAAGATTGTCCCTCTCTGCAGTCTACCTGGGCACCTCCCTTCTGCTCTGGCTGAGCAGTGTTACATCAGTAAAAGGGGCGGGAGGAGGATACTTTATCATGGAATTACTCTGGAACTACAACTCTGACAGAATTGAAATAACACTCTCCAAAGTCCAAATACTATGATGATTAATTAGAGCTGCTTTTATTATGAAACATTACTATCCCTTTAACAGCTGGGGGCATTGGGATACTCTATCCTGTTCTAGTCACTTGTACACATTGAATGAAAATAACTGGAATTGTCACGTCTTCAAAAACTGTTCTGTGGCACATCTGTCAGCCTACCCTGCTATTTTTGAAGTAGTCCGGAAGCCACTAGAAACATGGCTGGCTCCTCTCCCCAGATCTGTGGGGAAGTCAGTGGTGTCTATAAAAATTTATCGGGGGGGGGGGTTAAGCCATAATATAACCCCCAGGCCAGCCCATCCAGCCCCTTTGTTTATATGGAGGGGATAATTGTAGGGGGGAGGGCAAGTGCCCCCTTTGCTCCCACTCCAGATGCCCATGTGGGCAGTGGCAGGCTTTGCAGTATGAAAAAAGTAAAAAAGAACAGATTTTGCAAGTGTGCTGTGTATTACTGTAACTTGGATATATTTGTCCCATTAGCTGTTAATAAATCTATAACCAGTTGTATATAAAAGTGTGTGCCCAGTTAACCAGACCTTGCACAGGTTTAATTACAAAGTCCAGGTCCTTGTCCTTGCATCAAAATCAGCAGTCTATCTTTGCCAAGTTGTGTGTATGAGTAACCCTTAGTTTACACACCCCTCTGACATTCAAAGGGGCGAGGCTGATTTTGTTGAGGTCACAACTGGTCACCCTCTCTGCTAGCCTATTAGGGATTTTGAAGAAGTAGAACTCTCGTTAGTTGCCATTCCTGTTTGTTTGTTTTTCTTTTTTTGGTTGAAGCTTTTTTTTTACATTTGCAAAGTGATAATGGGAAAAAATTTTTTTGTCAAAATCTGATGCCATGCAAACAGTGAGGTTCTAAAAGTAAGAGTAAAAGCCTGCATGATTTCATACTGTCCAAAACAGTGTGAAAGATGAGACACTGACATCTATTAATGACTATTTACCTACTGTAAAATGTTACAGATACAGACAGTACAAAATGCAGCAGCCAGACTACTGACCAATAAAACCCGCTCATGTCACATAACACCCGTTCTCCACTCCCTGCATTGGCTTCCAATTAAATGGTGAACATATTTTAAAATTGGCCTGCTGACCTTCAAAGCCTTAAATTATCAAGGCCCACAGTACCTGAAAGAGCTCCTGACACCCTATATTCAATCCCGCTCACTGCGGTCAGCCAACAGATCCCTCCTATCAGTGCCCAGAATAAAGACAACCTCAGGTTCCCGGGCATTCAGCCACGCTGCCCCCACATTCTGGAACTCTTTACCGTCCTCAATCAGAGAGTCACCATCATTACAGACTTTCAAAAAAAAGCTAAAGACCCATCTCTTTTATCAGGCATTCAATCAACTCATGTGACCATAAGGAACCCTTAAATTTTATGTCTGTTTATAGATTTGTAACAGATGAGAGTTGGTACCGTGTTAGCCGTATAAATACAGGAGGCAAATCTAGTTTTTGATACCTTTTATTGGCTAACTAAGCAGATTTAAATGCAAGCTTTCAAGACCTTAGGTCTCTTCCTCAGGCATGTTATACAGATAAATATGAAAACATCTTTCTTAAATACAAGTACACATCCCATGCTAAACAATGTGATGTGTACTTGTATTTAAGAAAGATGTTTTCATATTTATCTGTATAACATGCCTGAGGAAGAGACCTAAGGTCTTGAAAGCTTGCATTTAAATCTGCTTAGTTAGCCAATAAAAGGTATCAAAAACTATATTTGCCTCCTATAGATTTGTAAAGCGCTTTGAGTCTCACAGGGAGAAAAGAGCTATAAAAATCACAAATTATTATTATTATTATTATTATTATTAATTTTCTTGGTCAGCTCAGCAAATTGTTAAAGATTTACTTTATGAAACTACAAAGGGATCCATAGTTCAGGTTCTTTGTTATTTTATATTTTTATTTTGCCCATACCTTTTAATTTCAGCTGAAAATGTGTCTTACATTTTGGTTTCATGGCAGATTGACAGTCCATTCAAACCCTGTAAGGTTGTGCAGCTTTCCAATACCAAACTTCTTAAAAATATATATTTTTTCCATTTGGCGCTAAGAGAATGTTTAGTAAATGTTGACAGCAGACAAGTACCAGTTGGACTTTTAATTTGCTAGATAACCATTTTTTCAGAAAGTTCAGTCTTGCCTAATCTTCAGAATACACAAGAGTCCAGGACATTTGATTTAAAGGGATAGTAATGTTTCAAAATAAAAGCAGCTCCAATTAATTTTCATAGTATTTGTGCCCTGGAGAGTGTTATTTCAATACTGTCAGTGTTGTAGTTCAAAAGTAATTGAATGATAAAGTATCCCCCCGCCTCTTTTACTGATGTAACACTGCTCACCTCAGAGCAGGAAGACTGTCCAGATGGATCGCAGAGAGAGACAATCTTCAGTAAGCATAAGGGAAAAACCTGAAAAACCTGTCAAGGGGACAGGGTTTTCCTTAAATCCCTGTTCAAATTTGGCCCAAATAAATACCCATCTGACGACTAGCTGCTCAATAGTGCTAGTCGCAAGAATTATTACCTGGTTATTGATAATTATCCATTGCTCCCGGGCTGACACGCAGGAAACAGCGCAGACATCTTTCCATAGTGACGTCTGCTGTCAATCCCAGCCTGCTCTAGGAGGAGTTGCTAGGAGCTGTTTGGCTCCAAAAAGAACTGACAGTGCAGGCGCACAGATGTCAGTATGGAAAGATGTCTGCGCTGTTTCCTGCGTGTCAGTCCAGGAACAGTGTTTAATTCTAAATAACCAGGGAATAATTTGGGCTACTAGCATTATTGAGCAGCTGGTCACCAGATGGGTATTTATTTGGGCCAAATTTGAACAGGGGTGGTAGTTCCGCTTTAAGCTCACAGTAAGAAGATTGTCCCTTGCTGTGAGTTGTCTGGTCCCAAGACCAGATTCCACATCTGAGGGCAGGTGACTTACACTAGGTAAAAGGGACGGGAACTACAACTTTGACAGTATTGAAATAACACTCTCCATGGCCCAAAAGCTGTGAAGATTAATTGGAGTTGCTGTTTTTTGTGAAACATTACTATCCCTTTAAATGCACTCAGTATATTATATATATTGCTAGTTCTCTTTTCCTCTGGGTTAGGGGCCTGCCCAAATGTCCTTCTTTTGCACTGTTAGTAGATATATTAATGTCTCCTTTATGTTTCCTTATTTATCCTATCCACATGCCCTGGTATTCCTGTTTTTATATATGTAATCCAGCTCTCATGTCTCACAATATATGTTCCTTTAGTCTGAAATTTCTGAAAGGATTATCAGAACGTCATATCCGATATGTTGCTTTTCATCTTTGATCACTGTTCAGTACCTTTTGGGTATTTATCAATGACTGCCAATAATATAAAACTGTGAAATACTGTGATAAAGTTGTTTAAGAATACAGTGTATATGTAAAATCAACCCTATATCTAGGATCTATAGGCCAGAAACTGGCAGATTAAAATGGTAACCACCCGCTCACAGATAAAGGAGTATTCGGTATAATCCAGCCATTGATACTTTTGTGAATGAAACCAGAATATTGTTTATTTGCTCATTCAGCCATTCACCATTTGAAATTCGGTCTTTGACATATTTTGTATATTGCCATCTGCTAAACTGTCATAAGTTTATCACTATTCAAAATGACATTTTCTCTTACATTTATTGAAAGATGCAGGGACCATGGGGTATGGAGCTCCTCCTCCAGGAAGCAGGGCATTCAGAAGTGAAGATCCCTTTCAATTACTTCACTCTATACCCCTCCACCCAGTAGACAAAAATAATATTTTGAGTGACCTCAGAGGGTACATAGCTATTTTCTTTCCGTGAAAGGGTATAATTTAACTTTCATTTATTTTTAGTTTATTTTATGATTTTCATATGTTGTGTTTCTAACTTGGTGGGAAGTTCTTTCTGAGAGTTTGGAGTCCTGTCCCCTTGTCCCACAGTTCCTTGGGGACTGAAGGGGCAGGGGACCAAGAAGATTGAGTTTTACTCATTGAGACTGATGAGATCATTCCCCAACCATGCATTCATGTGGATAAGGGACTGAGGGCTCCAAGCAGATATTGGAGACAGCTGTTTTTTCTGTGGCTTAACGTTCGTGCTTTTAGCCGGTAGGACATTTGAATACCGACTTAGACATTTTCATTTGTCGGTTGTTATCCATTTTGCCCTAACAGCTTTTTAGCGCAAACATTTGCATCAAGCCCTGAATTAATAAACTAACAAGTAATCCATATGTCTGGGACTTTTGTGTTCTGTCTCAATGCTCCTGGTAATATTCTTTCTCTCTTGTTCACTGCGGAACCCTGTAACCATTTGGTAAAGTATCTTCCTCTAGAAGGCAGGGCATTTGCTTACAGAGTTCTCTTGCCCAGCTCCACTTTACCTCTAGCATCCTCCATTTCAAAAGTGTCCTGGTAGGGGACAGCAGAATAGACTGCCATGTAAGTTTTTGTAACTTACATGCCAGTCACCTATTCTCTGTTCCTCCAGACTGGATATAGTACAATGAGCAGATTTTCTCAGGATCCGCGGTCTCCTCTCGTCCTCTACACCCCAGTCTCCTTAGATGACCCAGGGGTGAATTTTCTTTATTTATTTATCTTAGAAGTAGTTGAAGAGCCAGTGTACACGGGCCACAGTGCCACCCAGCAATGGCCGCAATGCAGTCCTGCGCAGTACAGAATGCCCGCGCCGCTCTCATACAGAGCGGAGCGCCCTGCTCTGTATCAGACCTCGGCGCGGGCAGTCTGTACTGCGCATGACTGCAGCGTGCGCATCCATCTCTACTGTGCATGATGGCTTCTGACAAACGCACACTTAGCAAATTATTATACAGGATAGCATATTCTGTAGTTTTAGAATATGCTGAAAACCCACAAGCCTGTCCCTGCTAAAATCTATCATCAGATCTGGAACATTTACTTTGCCTTTAATGATCAACATGAGCTTAATCCTCCCCACTTCAAGCTTCCCTATATTCTGGGCTTTTAACAAGCTGAGCTGGAAATGAAGCTGAACATAAGCTTCCTTATAGCTCAAATTTCTACCTTTTCATTTTTGTCCCAGAACAGGTTTGCTGGGATTCCGGTGATTAAAAAAAAAAAACCCAAAATATTTCTTCACGGTGTAACTCATATAGGGATCCTACTCCTCCTTGGGACTTAAATCTGGTTTTGGAAGTACTGTCTTCTGCTTCTCTCAGGCATATAATGTGTTAGACAGTTTGCCTTACTGTGATATCCTCTGAGAGGAGAGATTCAGAAATCTATGTGCTATCCTGCACAGTTCCCCACCAAGATAAGGTTGTATTACAGACTGTTCCTGAGTTTCACCCTAAAGTTGTTTTCTTCTTACCGCATCAGTCAGAAGTTCTACAAAGTTAATGATTTCACATCTCAAGATGCAAGTTGTCTCTCCATTCCTGTGTTTTATGGACTGCTTTGGGACGTCCCCATGATCCATGCATCCCTCAGTACACTCAAGAGAAAAGGGAATTTTTATACTTACAGATAAATCCTTTTCTTTTAAGTCAGTTGAGTGATGCATGGCATCCCACCCTGAGAGAAACTTTCATTGTTATGGGTTGGGATGCCCTACCTTTGCTTAACTCCTCTGTCCTATTGTCTGTACCTTTCTCTGCTCTTCTAGATGTAAACTGATTTCTGTCTACAGTGTGAAGTGGTATAGAGGACAGGAAGTAAGAGGGGGTCTTCTTCTGAGTGCCCTCCCTCCTGGAGGAGGAGCTCTGTACCTCTGCATCTCTCATTCGACCAACAGAAAAGGATTTATTAGCAAGTATAAAAATCCACTTTTATTGTGCGTAGCCACCTGTATACACCAATTTCCTCACTTTTTTCTTTCTGTATCCATTTCCATATATCCCCATTATCTATACTCTGCCATTCTAATAAATAAACATTCCATACTGTAATGTTTTAAGTTAGAGGGCTAACCTTAATTTGCATGGTAGCGTTTTCCTTCTCTTGTACCTGAAATAATGAGTGCTCAGGGGAGATGAGTTAAACAGGGGAGGCCCATCAGCCTGTGGCATTCAAACACTGATAGGTTAATATTTCAGATTAAGGAATTTCAGATAAAATGGTATTGCAATTTTCTTTCTATCTTGCCTTTTGTCTTCAGTGCCTGGACCGAATTCCTCTGGTGATGGAGGCATTAGTGTTGCTATGATCATGATGGCCTGGCTTGTGATCGGCTTCACTTTGTATATTTTGAGACCTAGAAGTCTGAGGGGATCTAGAACAGCTGGGAAACCAACCAGTTCTCATAACGTAAGTACCTGACACTTACTCTCTCCCTTCTCATTTTCCATCTTTTTGCTATTTTGTTCTTTTTTTATTTAGTACATGCTAATTCTTAACCCACTGGGTGCCAGAAAAGTGTGCACTCCACTTCTTTTACTCAAAAGAGTTAAGGGATGTATAAGGTTTGGGACCGTGATACTTTGATTTGCACCTCACTCCATTCCAGCTCCTAAATCACCATAGAGAAAAGGGATACAAGAAACCAATAGTGCAACACTATTTCTTAAAATTAGAAAACACATGCTTATTTTACTCGAAAAAGAAAAGTGGTTCTCAGCACTTCATACAGCACATGAAGAGTAGTGATGTCTCTCACCCACCATCCCCACCAGCTTTGACTTTCTGTCCATTTCCTGGCGTTTGTCAGCATCTCAGCAGAGGTTTCCCTCTCCCCATCATTAGCGCTTGTCACCTGGCCATCATCTGAATTTCTCAGCTGTTTCATATGATATTTTGTTCTTCCCTATCACTTTTTAGTTTATCATGACTACCTTTTGATACATCCTCGTTAGTCATTGTGATGAAACTTGGGCTGGGGGCGCAGAGCATTGTCCAACCAATGGTGATTGATATAGTTTTGTTTACTGTCTATGATTAAAATAAACAATAAATGTAATATTCTTTTTATTTGTAGAACCAAGGTCCAGAACCTCCAGCCCCTCCTGTAGACTAGCACCTCTCCAGTCTTCTGAACAGCTACAAATTTGCACGACCAAATGAAACCAAAATGACCAGACTACTCTGATATCGATCTCTCTATTTTCTCTCCTGTACTTATGCAGTTAGCGGTAGTAACAGAAACTGGGTGCCCTGAGATTTCTTCACCATTCCCTTCCGTTTTCACTGTAATATTCATATTTTGCTTTCATAAATCTGGCCAAATTTATATAACGCTGTGACTTTATCTTTTACTAATCCATTTTTGCTATTTTCAGCTTTCTCATCTCTCTACATAATTTTAACGTATAATTTGAATCTGTATTTGGTGCTTTCTTGGGTATTGGTTTGTAGAGTTAATTTTACTAGTGTAGGGTAACATTCCTGTGGAATACGGTTATTTGGATGGCCTTAAAACCTGGTTTGAATATCATCCAGCTTAATTTTATCTTTGCACAAGCTTACCTAACTGTGCAGTTTGTTTATGTATCATGTATGATATGGCCTGCGAATCATTAGATCAGTGGTGGACAATGTGAGGCCCACCAGCTGTTGTCAGTCAACAACTTCTCATTGACTTGTGGGTGATGATGGGAGTTGTAGTCTGGCAGCAAGTGGAGGGCCTCATGTTGGCTCCTCACTTTCATTAGATAATTGTGATCTCATATCCTGTTATACTGGAGTTCTTAAAGGGGATCTATCACTCCTATACAAGTTGCTCTTAAATGTTAGGCTATATAGAGATTATTTTGAGTACTTGATTATTTTCATTTTTTAAAACTCTTATTTTGTCAAAATTCAAGGAATAAATATTGCCCTGGCCCTACTTCTGGACAGACTGCAATTACCTGCTCTGTACCGCAGTCTGTCACTCTGCCTCTGCTCCCTTCCTACTATCCAGCCTCCTCTTATGAAGGAGGCTTTCTGCCTGTAAGCTGGAGCGCTCTCATTGGCTAAATATCGCTCTGTAAATTGGCCCAGTAAATTGGAATAATTCAGGAGTAGTAGTTGGTTATTCTATTGATTTATATTTTTCAAACTAGTGCAAAAAAAAAAAAAAGCATACGCGTAAAGAAATCGAGGCATAATCCTAGGCCAAACCAGCTGCACCATAGGCAACGAATACAAATTCCCATTGGTTTAACTGGGATATAAACCCCTTTGATGCTAGTGGTCTGCATCCCAGTGCTTTAGAAACACCTGTCACATTCAGTTGTTTTAAAGTCCTATTTAAATGAATGAGGATTTTGTATCTGTTCCGTATGGTGACTTACTCCAAAGCTGCTCCAATTTGTATGTGCATTGGATGACATAATGCTTGCATCTGTATGATACTATTACTCTTTAAGTGTCAAATAGGTTAGTACTGTATTATTTTTTGGGGGGATGAAAAGAGATGTAGTGTAGTTCTCCAACCCTGAGTTAATACTATTAATTGAAATACATTTTCTTACCAGTTAAGAGATGTTCTTTCTTTCTTTCTTTTACAACATCTGGTCCCATAATTCCTTAAAGCAGTGCTCCCTAGGGTCCAGCACAAAACTTTAAATGGCAGCAGCTGACCTCATGGTTCCAGCATGACTAGATACCAGCTTGATGGATGACCCCTGTGAATACATGAAAAAATATGTATTGTGTTTCAGAAAAACTGTCAATAGTTGTGTTTATGGCTTCCCTGTTAATGTCTTGTGGTCAAGTTACCCAAGCTCTATGCCTGACATGTAGTTGACCTACAACAAAGACACAATAAAACCTGTTTTAGAACAGTAGATCTATAATGTTCACAAATAATTCCATTTTCTTGCAGTATTCAGCCATCAACAGCACACCAGTCTAGATCTCGCTATCTTTAGTGCTGTACTTGTAAAGCAGGCATGTTGAAACCTGACCTAGGCCATATAAAGGTCATGATTTAAAGTAATAGTAAACCCTAAATCTCTAACTAAAAGATTGGTCCTTGAGTACCGCTAAACGAATCTGGTTTCTCAAGGATTAAAGGGTTAGTAATGCATCAACATAATTTGTAATAGATTTGTAGAGTCTAAAAAAAAAATCAAATTGCCACAAACCCCATCTCTCAAACCTTTACAGTTTGAGAAATATTGACAATGAAAGTTCCCCCTTCCCTCCCCTTCTCTTGACATCAGCGTCTAGCTGACAGCAGGAGATCCCAGTCTGGGGATCAGCCTGCGGCTCTGCAGCAGAGCTGAAATCCTGTTATTGCAAAATAATTATTTCATTGGAAAGGTCTACAAAGTGTGCTTGGTTGCAAGCACACTTTGTAGACCTTTCCAATTAAATAATTATTTTGCAATAACGGGATTTTCGGCTCTGCTGCAGAGCCTCACCGTGTCGGCCAAAAATAGATTCCCTTCTGTCAGCTTTACAGCTGATATCAAGGAAGGGGGAACTTTCATAGCGGTTTGAGAGATGGGGTTTGTGGTAATGTGATTTTTTTTGTTTTTAGACTCTACAAATCTATTACAGATTATGTTGGGACATTACTAACACTTTAATACTTACCCATCTCATGGCTGATCCTGCTCTCTTTTCAAGACTAGGGAGAAGGAGCCTCCACTTCAGCTTCTGATCAGCAACTGATGCTGTGGGAGATGAGTAATGTCTCAAGTCCCCAAAAAAATCAGTGCTCTTGTTCGGAACCAAAATCCTATAGGATTTCAACTTTCATCAGGTGCAGTAGTTTTATGGGGTCTTGAAACCTCAGTAAGTATTAACCCCTAAGCTACCGTACTAGTTTAGAGATAGTAAGGGATACATGTCCGGTCCTTTACTTCACTTAGGATTTACTGTTCCTTTTATGAAGGAAAGCTAAATTAATCAATTATTCATTTTGAATAACCCACCTGTGCTCAAGAAGGGATGCCCTTAAATCCTAATCTGCATACACACCCAAGGACAGGTTTGGACAGTAATTTTTTGTGGCATACAAGAGCCGCACTATTGCATTCAAGGAGTTAACCCTTTCATCTCTAGACGGGGCCTAGGCTATTCATTGCATACCCCTCTGGGGTACTATTAGATTTTTGTAACCCTTTGAGCGCCAAAGGGATGTACAAAGCATAGGATTGCATTGCGTTGGATACACCCTGGCCTTGAGAGTGATTTCATTTCTGATTATCTGTGGCACTTTAGGATGCTGATCACCAACATTCCGCATGTCACCTCTTTCGCTGCCTGAAAGCACAGTAGTTATCTGCCTGCCACCTCTATTCATAGCCTCTCCCCACAAGTGCCTCCTCTTTTGTTCTCTAGAGTGCTTAGAGGTGAACATGGCTGGCTCTTTTGCTATTCTTGGTACAGTCACACACATTGCATCATAGGAGAAACTTGAAATACAGTGGCTCTTTTAGTTGCAGAATAGACTACAAAATTTAAACTGCTGATTTATTTTACCACTTGGATGCTAGAGACATGGCTAGTACATTGATTTGCAATGCACTGGAGATATTTGGCATCTAAGGGGTTAATCATTTTATTGCCAAGGAAAACTCAGAAACCTCACACTTTCCATTTTGGAAGTACACACTCATTGATGGCACAAACTGTGACATTGACACTTGTTTATATACAGTGTAGTAAAGCAGTTTCCAGTTGCCTGGGGCTAGGAAACATTTGCCTCTCCAGCTTTTGGGATTACAAAGAGGATGATTTAGTACTCAACAGCTGGAGAGCCACAGGATGTGTACCCCTGCAGCAGTCACTTGCTATATTAAATTATTTTAACTTTTGCAGTCTGTGTAGCGGAAACATTGAGGGCAAACTTCTGCTTACTTTTGAACATCAACCTTAAATAAACTCCAACAAATAAAAATGTTCTGCTGTTATATACATTTAAAGCGGAACTATCATACGTATTAAAGTGCCCCCAAATAATTTTTAACATAGCGTTAAGCAAATCAATACTTTTATTATCCTTAGTAAGTCCAGCATTATTTACAAATCTTTCTCAGAGACTCGCAGGCAGCGCAACAGTGCAAACATCTTGCCGGAGAGGTATCTTTGCACCTGCGCTATACGTCATGGTCTCCTCTGTGATTGGCAAGGGGGAGTTGCATTGTACCTTAAGGTACAGAAAGGGATGGACAGCTCAGGCAAACAGGTTCCTCTATGTCAAGATGCCTGCCGGAAGTTACATTTCTAAATAATGACGACTTACTAAGGATAATAAAAAAAAGTATTCCTATGCTTATCACTATGTTAAACATTATTTGGGGGGGCACTTTAATATACATGATAGTTCCGCTTCAATTATCCTTTACTTCCACCTAGCATCTGGAAAAATTCACTGTTTCTGAGGCCTAAAACCTACTGTTATGTGTGCTTTAAGGGAGCATCCATTTGAACCCTTTGAGTGCCAGAGCAAAGCAATGTGTTGCCAACCCCTCTGGCACTCAGAGGGTTAAAGGGCATCTTGGCTTCCATTACCGTAGCAAAAGTGCTAGTGCTTTACTGTCTGTTAAAGGCCTGACTTATCCCCTTAAGGACTGGCCACGCACGCGGCGGTCACTTAAGGACCACAAAGATTTTTTTTTTTTTTTTAATTTAAAGAATCTGATTACGGACTCCCCGAACGGCGTGCAGCCACATGGAGAGCCCAGAATTCCATGACTGTCAAGGACCGTCATGGGTCCTTAAGGGTATAACAACCCATGACGGTCCAGGACCGTCATGGGTCCTTAAGGGGTTAAGCTAGCAGCCTTTTTTTGAAAGCAAGAGCAGAATATATGGATCTAAATAAATTAACTGCATTAGCTCTTATCTCAGCACAAACCACGCAATCAAAATTAACCAAATGGTGTCTGACGAGGACATTCTACACATGCATCAAAAAATGCAAGTTTAGGATTATATTTTCAGGATTTAACCCCCCTTTAAGACCATGGACGTGCCAGGACCTGAGTTTTTTGGTCAAAGAGTGCCTCTGTGCATGCTGTGATCATGCCTCAAGTCTAAAACGGACTGCTTCAAGACAGGAGTTTTCAGTTTCAGCTCCTCTCTCAGCAAGCCGGTACGTATGATCGCTCACATGTGCAGGCTCTCCAAACAAAATGGCCCTGGTCCTCTAGGGTGGAGAAAAACATGGTCTGCCTGGTTTCTTAAAGGGATAGTAATACTTGGAAATTACTAATCCCCATATTGTAGCTTTGTTAAAAAGAAACTTATTGCCCCCAGTGTCATCTCTCAAATCCTTATGGCTTGAGAGATGATAGCGCTCAAAGTTCCCCCCTCCCTCCCCCTTCTATGACTGAACGCTGACTGCAGGGATATCTGGTATTACTTGCATCAGGCGGCTCTCAGCATTGCCGAGATTGCATTTATAAAAGAAATGTTTCACTAAAATGGTCTTCTACGTGTGCTTGCAAACTAAGCACACGTAGAAGACCGTTTCAGTGAAAGACTTCTTTTTTATAAACGCGATCTCGGCTCAGCTGCAGATCCGTCTGATGCACATAAGACTGTTGTATGACAGCTTCCCCTGCCGTCAGAGTTCAGTCAGGGAAGGGGGAGGGAGGGGGGAATTTTGAGAGCTATGATCTCTCAAACCATAAGGGTATGAGAGATGACACGGGGGGCAATAAGTTTCTTTTTAACAAAGCTACAATATGGGGATTAGTAATTTGCAAGTATTACTATCCCTTTAAGGGCTTAACATACAGTAAACTATATTTATATATGCTAGTTGTGAATACATGATATTTAAAGGTATATCAATCAATTTTATTTTTTGGTGATGGTGTTTTTTTAATGGGCACATGAGGTGGAGGATGGGAGATGGTTCCTAGATTAAAGGTCTCCAGATGGAAAGAGGAGTTTATCACCCTGTTCTCACTGCACAGTGTATATTCAAGTGCTGAAGACAACTAGCAGTCTGTAACATGCATAGAAAAAGGTTGGGGGAGGGAGCAGTTTCTAATAAAAACCAAATGTGAATAATCAAACAGGCCTAAAGTGTCACAAGTTACTATTTAAAGGGATAGTAATGTTTCATAATAAAAGCAGCTTAATCTTCATAGTATTTGGGCATTGGAGAGTGTTAATTCAATTCTGTCAAAGTTGTAGTTCAGGAGTAATTGAATGATAAAGTATCCCCCTCCCACCCCTTTTACTGATGTAACACTGCTCAGCTTACAGCAGCAGGGAGTGTCCAGGTAGATTGCAGAGAGGGACAATCTTCAATTAAGATAAGGGAAAAAGCTGAAAAACCTGTCAAGGGGGACAGGGCTTTCATTGTTCTCACAGTAAGAATATTGACCCTTTATGTGAGCTGTCTGGTCTATGGACTGGATTCCACATCTGAGGAGTGGGGCTTACACTAGGTAAAAGGGGCGGGAGGGGGATACTTTATCATTCAATTACTCTTGAACTACAAGGCGCACAGTAATGAAATAACACTCTCTATGTCTCAACTACTGTGAAGATTAATTGGAGCTGCTGTTCTTGTGAAACATTACTATCCCTTTAAGTACAGGAGACAAGAAGTCAATAAATTTAGGGGAAAAATAAATGAATGAATAAATATATGTATGTATATAATATACACGCACCCCCATTTGAGGACAATGGTATGCTAACTTGGGTCAAATTCAACAACTCCACTATAGGGAGGAAATGAGAAATTATGTTAATTTTAAATGGGGATTTTAACCTATTTCATGCCAGAGAGGTCTCCGAAGCAGTCTTGTACTATGCATTTGCTATCTTTCCAGCATACAAGGGGTTAAGTTTCCATTTAAAATCAATGGAAGCTGAAGTTCAGTCCTGTGGTGCAATTGATGTGCTCCAGAATTGTAACTCTAGCTTGATGAATAAAGGCTCTTTTTGGGAAGTAAGGAGCTACTAGCAGTAGACATTTGCAAGTAATAGACGTTTGCTATGGTGTAGCTGATGAGACCTAAATCAGTGGAGGAATGTAAAAGCACTGGATTGTCTACATTTGGAGTAGGCAATCGTAGTCCTTGTTGTCATCCCAGGCTCACCTAGGCAAGGCACTCCCCCTATTCTTAGCCACACCCCCACTCCTATCATGACACCTCCCCTAGTCCTATCCACTGTTTCCTCGCACAGAAAATACCTTTGGCTATAATGAGCAAGAGCGAATAAAGAAAAAACTAATAGCCCCTTATATTGCACCCTAAAACCTGTAAATGCTGCTATAACGAATAATCTCCCCACTATAGAAGACAAATGAGTAAATATATTAAAATAATATTCTAAGTGCCACTAATAGTATAAAATATTATTATTCTTTATTTATATTGTGCCAACTAATTCCACAGCGCTGTACAATAGGGAATAGACATACAGAGGTATTAAATAGTACAATCAGATATGGAGAACAGAAGGATCAGAGGGACCTGCTCGTGAGAGCTTAACAGAATGTATTAATAAATCTGCTGAAGGGACCCCATAATATTTCTAAATATTACACATTTGTTAAACGCATATAAAATTTCAAATCCTATAAATTCCCAAAATATAATTTAAAAAGGAAAAGTGGTATAAAACTAGTGCAGAGACATTGAGATTGCTCTGGCCACACCCATTATTAAGCAGTTGCCTAGTCAGCCTCTTGGGAAATCCAGCCCTGGTTTGGTTGTGTATGTCTGCAGTTAGCTGCATACTGCAAATGAAATAGAAGTGTAGATATATTGGACAGCTGTATAAGAGAGAGCTACCTCTATAAGTCCTACTGTTCAACAATTTAACTCTTAGAATGCCAGAGAGGTATCCAAAGCGTATGTTGAAATTCTTTGGATACCTTTCTCTGGCACTCAAAAGGTTAAGAGCCACCTATCCCTATAAGTATACTTTCACATAGGCTTTGTGATTATTTATCTAACCATATCCATTTAAATTGGGCTTTAAAGAGACAGTAATGTGCCAAAAAAAAATATTTCCAGTTTCGTAGAGTTTAAAATAATAATCAATATGTTCCAAACCCTATCTCTCAAACCGCTATGGTTTGAGAGATATAGGGATTCAAAGTTCCCCCCTCCCACCCCTTCTCCTGATGTCAGCTGTAAAGCTGATAGCAGGAGATACGAGTCGTACGACTCGAGGAGGCTCTGCAGTAGAGCCGAAATCTCTTTATTTCAAAAGAATTAATTCATTGGAAAGGTGTACAAAGTGTGCCTGGTTTGCACGCACACTTTGTAGACCTTTCCAATTAATTAATTATTTTTAAGTACCGCGAATTCAGCTCTGCTGCAGAGCCATCTGCTGTTCCCTGGACCGGGATCTCCTGTTGTCAGCTCGACGCTGACATCAGGAGAAGGGTGGGGGGACTTTGAATCCCTATATCTCTCAAACCATAGTGGTTTGAGAGATAGGGTTTGGAACATATTGATTATTATTTTAAAGTCTACAAAACTGGAAATATGTTTTTTTTTTGGGGACATTAATGTTCCTTTAACACCTTGATTCTAGTGTGGTAACACTGGTTTGCTCCAGAACTACTTCACTTTTTATTTGTGCATAAAGCCCTATGTCATGCATTACACCTCCACTAATTTCTGGCCAGCAATTGACTGGCTGATGATGATAGGAGTTATAGTCCTCACCAGCCAGCTGGAGGGCTTCAGATTGACTGACATCCTTTTCCCTCCCTTACACACACATCTCTCTCTCCCTCTCCCTCTATCCCTCTCCTCGGTTCATGGACCAAATAGGGCTGTTCACATCCACCCCCTCTTATTACTATAGCCAACACTAGCCAATCTATTTTCCTTTAGTACATGAAGAAGCATTAGTCTGTAGCAGGAGCATACACCAATTATATTTTTTTTTTTATTTAGGGTTTTAGTATTAGTTTACGATTGGCAAATGAGCATGCAGTTTCCTGCTACTGAGACACAATCCTTTTGGAGTTTAAAGAAGCAGTAAATTTCCTTCTGTATCTAATATCTGTATCTGTATATAAAAGAGAGCATTCACCTCTTCATCCCTTCCACCCCTTTGCCTGTTCCCCATTCTGTACAGCCGCCAGAGTGCAGAGTTCACTAGCGCCAGATGCTTAGCAATTGCCTTAAAGCAACCAGAAGTTCTACCTGTCCATCGAGTGAGTCACACAGAGACAGTTGTCTCTGTGTGAGCAGATTTAATGTATCCTTTGCACTGACTAAGGCTCATACCAACCTCTTGATCACATCGGCTGGTCCCTAACTAGAGGAACTGACTGTTGTCAGGGAAAGAGGAGGGAGGGTGAATTTGAAAAAACAAAATAACTGCAAAACTAGTGAGTATTAAAGAGTGTGAGGGACATTGGTCAAGACTTTACAATGCAAATAGACAAAAGTCTTTCTAAGAATTACTATCTTTAATGTCTTTCTATCCAGTACAGCCAGATCAAAGGATGCAGACACTGCTAGAATGTAAGATGATTCCATAGATGGTCTATGATGATGGGAGTTGTAGTCTAAACAGCTAGAGAGCCACAGGTTGCTCATTGCTGTTCTGTAGATTTTAGAATCTGCTGCTGTTTTGCTTGTTTTCCAGTGTGTTTTCTGGAATCAGATGGTTATTACCATCCCTTGAGTACTATCAATAGTTGTTAATGCTTATTCACGCTTTAAACTTGCACAACAGTGGAAAACCTTAATTACTTGAAAACTGGGTACCTGCCAGCCTGGTATTCTCTCATTTGCTTTAACCATCAGGTTAAATAAATATTGCACTTGACACAAAGTTAGTGAAGGGCATTTCTGTAATATATTGGCAATGCTGAATCATGGTGACTGGCTGGGGATGATGAGAGTTGTAGTCTCCCACAGCTGGAGAGCCTAAGGTTGCCAAGCCTGTTTTAGGGAGTTTCAGATTCTGTGCAAAACATCTGTATAATTCCAAAATTGTATCAATAACAATATCTTGTTTAAAGATCCAAATCTGACAGTTGTATGTTACTAATGCTATCTTAAAGGAACACCTTTTAATAACAAAAAACGGCAATTACCTTAATCTGGGCAGAAAATCCTAATGACCAGTATGAATATGTTCATCAAGATGAATCTTTAATTAATGCTTGAACTCCTGTCCGTGGAGATGGACAATGATTTTTTTGTTGTTGCACTTGAATACCTGTGATATATTCTTAGGAAGGATGCTTTAGTGGGAGGAGTTTGGTGTCTTGGAGCCTGTCAACAATAAATCATGTCCATATCTATGAACATGATCCGCAGTACTGAATAAAGATGGACTCTGGACAACCAACTGATACAGAATTAATTTGTACCAGGGTTTTCTACTGAGATTAAGGTAAGTGGGGCTTTGTTATTAGAAGGTATTTAGTTTAGTTCCTTTACATGTAGCACAGCCCCCTAATCTAGACTGGACAGTCCTCGCTGTTATGAAAAATACATACCGCAGGGTTGCTTTGACTTAACTGCAACCCTGGAATATGGATAATTCCTAGATGTCAAATGCGATGACTCGTCAGTTTATGCTAATCTCCCTAGAAATAATACCAGAATTATCTGTGGTTGATTGAAGAATAATTGTCTTTGTGAGAAATATAAAGAAAAAATATGAAGCTGGCTAGCGGGGTCATCTGATGGGGAAGGCAATCAGAGTTTTGTATCTCACTGTGAGCCTCACTAAAAAGGTCTCTGTATAAAGACAAAAATATTTCATTAATATTTAATAATTGCTTATTAAAAGGCATGTTATGTCTGGGAGACGCCTCTTTCAGAAGTTGTTACAATACAAAGTTTGTTTTAATGACTGCTGTAATTTAACTTTTCTCTCACCATAGCAATTGTATTTCATGGTATTGCTAAAGCACTTTAAGAATATGGTTCATGACAAAATCAATAGCACCAGCTCCACAAAAATGTGGTTTTGAGCTGTAAGAATTTCTCAGCATTCGGCTGGAAAAGATATTTGCAACCGTAAGCTGTCACTCATGTCTCCTCCATAGCAACTGCCTGGCTGCACACTAAATGGCAGATAAATGAGGGACAGAAATAGCACTTTTTTGATGGGTGGTGTAACGCACACACACACACACACACACACACACACACACACACACACACACACACACACACACACACACACACACACACACACACACACACACACACACACACACACACACACACACACACACACACACACACACACACACACACACACACGGTCAGTGGTTCCAAAACATTTCCTTAGGACGCTTAACATGATGTCATGGCTTGTGCACAGGTGACTTAAAAGGATAGTATACGTCCTATATATGACCCATTTAAATTCTAATATGTGCCCCAAGATCTATGGGAACATAAATCCCATAACGCTGAGCTCGTCAGACTTTCATAAGGTTAGCAGATCACTGTTATGTACAAGGCTTGGGTGATATCAGCATCAAATGTTTATGGGAGATTGCTCTCCTCTATACAGATGCCCATTGACTGTGGATTTGCAGACATCTGGCTTCTATTACGTTTTATACAGAGGAGAGCAATTCCCCATGAGCTTCTCACCGTGCACTAATTCCCTATCTATAACTCTTGGGGCACAGTCTACCATTTATTAAAAGGCCACGTATGGACCCTATACTGCTCATTTATTTAAATGACTGAGCATCTGATTAACGCACCCATGCACAAGAAAGGAAATCCTAAAGTTATGACTTGTTAGGCTACCCTGAGGTAAACTGACCAGACCTCACTTTGAAATATACAGGGCTTCAGTGAAATCAACCTGTTGTGCACCCTCGGGCCCACAGGAGATTGAAGGGATGTCTTGTCACCTTACTAAAAAGCAAGCTGGGACAGTGGCCAGATCATACATGAAGACTATGTTTGATAAGTTGTTGATTTTGCAAACAATCTTCCCCTGTCTTGCTAAATCTTTACCAATTTGCAAAGCAATTTGTTGGAGATCTCTCTAGCATCCATGGGGTTGTATTGTAATTGTAGTACTACTTTGGGCAGCATGTCCAAAAGAAAAGTGGAGGAGTTCTGGGGCAAACCATTTGCACTAGCATCCCCTATAGTGCAAATGGTTTGCCCCAGAACTTTTCCACTTTTCTTTCTAACATATGGCCCTAAATGTTACAAATTTTTTTTTTTTTTTTTTTTTTTTTTTTTTATTCCAACCAGATTATTGGAATATATTAAGGTTTTAGTAATAGATGTATTTGAACCACTCTGATTTTGAAAAGTTTATTCAAGCTTGTATGCACGATAGTGACTGTCTTCCCAAAATAATAAGGGAAACGTTATTCTCTTTAATGCTAGAGGTGTCTCTACCACATTAGCAACATCTGTATCATCTAAAGATTTAAAATAGGGGCAGTCAATTGCGGACATTCAACTGTTGGATGAGGGGAGTTGCAGGCCTAAAAGTTGGAGATCCCCCATCGAAGGTTTACTTCATAGGTGCACAGCAGATGTCCTTTAGGAAATACACATCCAAACATTTTCTCACTGTAAAATGTATTATCTCATAAATAAACAACCAAATTCTAGTCTGGATGTGTATTCCAATTTGCGTTGTTTTAACCCTTTCAGTGCCAGAGGGGTACGCATTGCAAAGCAATGTGTTCGTACCCCTCTGGCACTGACAGGGTTAACTTTATAGAACAAGGATAGACAACCCTGTTCTTCAAAAGCTACCAGTAGTGCATGTTTTCAGGATTCCTCTGTTTGAGTACAGGTGGATTACTTAAAGTGGCTGAACCAGTAACTTGTTCATCTGTACTCAAGCAGAGAGATCCCAAAAACGTGAGCTGCTGGGTAGAGTACTGCCCCTGCCATAGATGCTTTACGTAGGAGTACTTTTCAGGTTTAATCAAGAGTTTACTTTTATTATTCCTACTTTCAACTTTCCATTGTGAAATCGGAGTTTCACATTCTGTTTACAAAGATTTGCATAACTTTATGCTTTATCAAATAATTTTTGTAGTGTTTCATTCTTTACCAGATTTAGATTGTTGGTTGTAATCCATGCATCATACCTAACAAAATGTGTTGATTGTGCCATCCAGATTACAAATCATTTAGGGTAAAGGTCTTGTACTGTGCACTTTTTATCGACTTAATAAACAATCATTATATTTTTTTGGTTGTCGTTTTACTTTATCTAATATATATGTTTTACAAACACGATAGCAAAAGTCCAAAAATAAGACACTTTAAATCTTGAATGCTAAATAATGAAACTAAACAGTTGTTTATATTCCTTTTTATACTTCAAAAAATACTGCAATGTGTTTTTCTTATAGTGTAAATTTTACTGGATTGTGCTACACCAGTTGCAGTAACTGATGCATGGAGGAGTGTTTGGGAACTAGGCATGGAACAATGCAAGCAAATTATTGCTTGAAAATTACATTCTTTAACCCCTTAACGACCCTTGACGGTCATAGTACGTCATGGGTCGATCTGAGTTAACGATCCATGACGTACTATGACCGTCATGGAATTCCGGGCTCCCCCCGTGGCTGCACTCGGGGAGTCCAGAATCGAAAAAAAAACAAAAAAACTCTGTGGTCCTTTAGTGACCTCCACGTACCTGCGCCATCGGTCATTAAGGGGTTAAAGCTGTTACTCAGTGTTTGAGAGTGACTGATGTCAGTCACACTCTTTAGAATGCAGCCCTTCCAGAGCCGGATCATGAGCAAGGCACCTGCCTGCATAGGGCCTGGTCAAGTTGGGGTCCCCTCAAAGCTGAACCGGCCCCACAATGAATAGCTTGGCCAGTGGGAAGATTATTAGTATTATTATTATTCTTTATTTATATAGCACCAACTAATTCCGCAGCTCTGTACAATAAGAAATGGACATACAGAGATATTAAATTAAACTGATCACCCAACCACCAAGCTGAGGTCTGTGCCTCCTTCAGCACAGACCTTTAAATGCATCTCCTTCAATGTTCCCAGCACTCTTAATAATTCAGAGTGCAGTGATATGACATCATCACTCTGCATTATTGGAGAGAGGACTGTGCGGCTCGCAGGAGCTGCTAATAGATGTCTGTGCTGAAGAAGGAACAGATCTCTTCTTTTGCACTGCATGTCGCTGGACCACAAGGGATGAGGCCCCCTGCTCTGCCAACAAAGGTAAGCAAGTAGGAGGCGGCTGCAGGGAACGGAGATTGGGGGGAAAAACTGGGGGAAACTGACTGGGGCAGAGAAACGGAGGCTTAATCCAGCTCTGAGCCCTTCTGAAGTTTTCTTACAGTTTAATTAAATACTATTCCATTTTCACTGACAGGTTGACCAACCAACAAGTGAAAAACTATTTCAATTCCTTGGGGGTTTATATAATATTTATATAATATTCTATGTAGTCTATATGCACTAAGATTTCCAGTGTTGGAGAAATCTTAGTGTATTGGCTCCATAGAATAACATAGGACTTGGAGAAGTGATATCACTGGAGAAGTCATCTCCACTTTATTACCTTTTTAATATACTTTATTGTATAATCACCCTTGTATGAGAGTCATTTTTCTTTGTTCTGAACACTAAATACAACCCTGGTACAGTTTTAGATCACATTAACTTGGTTTATACAGAGATCATTTTTATCTTGGTTTGTTCAAATGGTAGGGTTGCTATTGGTAACTCTGTCTCTTGGTGAAGCCACTGTCTGAGCTAGATATGGCTATATGGAGCTAGGAGATTAATAAAAATTCCCTTAACCCTTTCTGCACCAGGGTTGTTTCCATACTTTTTCTGGATTTTCTCCTTTTTAGATCAGATACCTTTATTCCTTTCAGCTTTTCCTAAGTACTTTCTCACTCACTTCTGCTATTTAGACTACTTTTGTCATACTTTGGGGGGCTTTTCTGAACATGTCAAGGGAGACATGGGAAAATTCAAAACCAAGGATTCTGGGGTGCCCTTAACCCCTTTAGCACATTGCTCACTCCTCAGGCACCCAATGTCCCGCTAACACTATGGCCCCTAATTTACCTCTGGGGCTCTCCACTGCAGAATCAGCCAGCCAGTTTGGGTTAAGATTCTGATTTCTTCAGTTGCCTCTAGCCTTTCCTCTGTCCAAGGGGTCCTCCATTCCTGGGGCACCATACCATTATCACACATGTTAGCCCTATCTTTGGGGGTCACTCACAATTGTTTGCATATCCCTCTGCTGAGGAATGGAGAGACATAGGGATGATATGGATTCACCCTTGACCTTTGGGGATGCCTATGAAGAGGATCCTTGCCCCTTGGCTGAAGGATTCATCAGGGTGGTCCTGGAACACTTCAGGTCTCTGAGGCTTCTGACTCTGGATCCTCCTCCAGACATGTTCCAGAGATGCAAAGAAGCAGGTACACATTTTTCCTCCCTATCACTCTTTGGACTAGGTTATCCTGGAAGAGTGGAAGACACCTCATAGATGTCACATCCTTAACAAGTGCATCTCCAATCTCTATCCTTTTTCAACTGAGTCCTTGTCAGTGGGCTACCTCACTTGCGGTTGATCCCCAAATATCTCACCTTGTGAAGAACACCACCTTGCCTCTGGCAGATTCCACAGCTCTTAAGTATCAGACAGAGAAGTGCTTAGTAAAGGCAAATCTTGTGAAAACAGGGGCTATCTTGCAACACATTTTCCTCTGATGTCCAATAAGACATATAGGTACCATGGGGAGGTGACAGCGCCTCTTGGTAGATGGAAACAATTCTGAAAGATGTGCAGGGGTGGAGCCTTCCCCTCTCCATATCAGGCTACCTTAGCCCCTCCCCACCAGATAGATTTGTTCCGTGGTTTACTTTTAAAAGGTCGCATGCAAAAGAGATTGTGACCAAATAATACAGTTACCATGTCATCATAAAAATGGAGACATGAGACTCTCGCACTGCATGACAGTGTGAGATTCTCATGTAACCTACTGAAATATCGCATATGTTTGGCTGGAAAAGGGCCAACCTATCTCGCAGTGTTGCTCAGTGTGTGTACACCTAAAGCTTTTAACCCAAAGGAGGTGCGGCTGTCGCCTGTAAAACCAATATAAACATTGCTCAATTCTGCTCCAGCCGAGACTACAACTCCCATCATCCTTACCCATCTGTGCGCTGCCCCAGCTCTTAAAAAAGCTTAAAAAAGTCAATGATTGTGAGACAGTCACTCTAATCCCATCACAATGCTTGTGTGTGGCATTTTTCCTATTGGTTAGTTTTCTGTGTGAAAAGGTAAAACTGTATAAAAATGTCTGCTATTTGTTAAAAAGTGTGATTTTTTTTTTTTTTGCTCTGACATAACCTCTAGCTATGCTGTGAGTTTATTTAGCTGAACCAGCTGTGATCCACTTTGGGCCTCTGGTTCATGGTTCTGTAAGTCTACTGAACTTATAGGTTCAAGACCATGCTCTATCGATAGCACCTACATTTGAATCTAGCCCCTGGGATCTTAAACCATATACAGTATACAAGCATATCATAAATTGTCACAGGGCTGCTCTCCTCAAAGCAACAACATGTAGGTAAAAAACAAAGCTCCTCTCCAGAGGACAACATTTGTCCAACAGCACACTTTACAGAGTCCCCATTGATATTGTTCATTGTTCACCGCTTCCTGGGTCTTTGCTTTCTCTCAAAGAATGATGTCACTCGTTCACATCAAGTAAATACAGTATTAAATTCTAGAGAGGAGAGAAAAAGCACAGAATCCCTCTAAGAGCAAACCAGCTGTTTAAATAAGGAGGATATTATCTTTAATATGGAGTCCTGTAACAAAATGTCACAATGTTTTTTTTTGTTTGTTTTTTTTTTTTTTTTTTAAATATATCCAAAATATTATTAGACTGAGAATTAAATTAGGTGATTTTTTTCTCTTTATGTCTTAAAGGGATATTAATGTTTCTCAATTAAAACAGTTTCAGTTAATCTTCATAGTATTTGGGCCACGGACAGTGTTATTTCAATACTGTCAGAGTTGTAGTACAGGAGTCATTGAATGATAAAGTATCCCCTCCCGCCCCTTTTACTGATGTAACACTGCTCACCTCAGAGCAGCAAGACTGTCTGGATGGATCTCAGAGAGGGACAATCTTCAATTAGCATAAGAGAAAAACCTGTCAAGGGGGCAGGGTTTTCATTGTTCTCACAGTAAGAAGATTGTCCCTTGCTGTGAGCTGTCTGGTCTCAAGACCAAATTTCACATCTGAGGAGAGGTGGCTTACACTAGGTAAAAGGTAATTACTTTTGAACTCTGACAGTATTGAAATAATAATAATGAACAGCAAGACTAATCCAAAAATGTTTTTTCAAATATATAAATAGCAAACAACAAAAGGGAGTACATTGGACCTTTCAGAAATGAGATGGGTGAGTTAATTAGAGAGGATAAGCAAAAAGCTGACATTCTAAACACTTTTTTTTTTTTTTTTAATTTTAAAAGCTGTTTATTGAGAAGAAAGAAAAGTACATCAGACAAATAATGCAAAGGATAAACAAGGGACAAGCATACCCCACATATTACAAAGAATGAGAGCAACGATGCAAATTAACAAGTATCGTGTCATGTACAAAGGATAGTACTGACAAACTGTGCAGGGAAGCAATATGTTAAACAAATATCCCAGAAAGGCAAGGGTAAAATAGAGAGTAAAAGAATGAAAAAAGAGAGGAAAGGGGAGAAGGGACAGGCGAGGTAAGGTGGCGTAGGGAAAAAAGAGACTTGGAACCATCAGGAGTGCACTCAGAAAAAACTCCGATGGGGAGGCCTTAACGGGCTAAATAAGAGAACCAGTCACCATAGATTCCCCTAAAAGTGGGTAAGGAACCCACAGACGAGTGGTACATGTGTTCCATATCAAGAATCATATTTAAACGGGATTTCCAGTCCTGAATAGAGGGGGGAGTGTGGGATTTCCATAGATGTGGGATGCAGGCTCTGGCTGCTGACACTACTAGAATCTATCATTTCAGCTGTGCCTTAGGAGGAGCAAATTCCGGACAGGAAGGGAAGACAGACAGGAGGAGCGATTGTGAGGCGCCAGGAAGCTGGAGGCCTGAAATGGTGAGTTGTAAGCTCACCCCTGACCAGAAGGACAACAAAGCCGGACAGGACCACCAAATATGCTATAGAGAGCCTTCGGCCATGCCACATTGCCAGCAAAGAGGGGAAGCACTGGGGAAAAACCTAGCAAGCTTTGCGGGAGTATGATACCACCTCAGACAAAAATTTAGTATGTAAGTCAGAATGAACACTCCCACTCTGAGTCAGAGATAACAATTTGTAAGTCTTTCTCCCAGGCTACCTTTTGGGAATAACAATGGGACAGGGGAGCAGTAGAAAGCAACTTAGTCACCAGGGATAGATTTCCTTTTTTGGAGGAGGGGGAGATAAGAAAGGATTCGAAAGGGGAGAGGGGCCTAGGGGTAAATGGACCTGGTAATGAAGATATAAAGTGTCAGACCTGGCCATATCTAAGAATTCTGAAGTTGGCAGATCGTGTAAAGCGCAAAGAGTAGAGAAATCTGGCAATGAGCCCGCCGGAAGAAGATGGTCCAAATCAGTCAGACCGCAACTGACCGAAGCCAAGAAGGCTTCCTTTCGTAAACCAGGAGCAAAGGCCGGGTTGCTTATGATAGCATTCTAAACACTTTCTTTGCATCAGTATATACAAGGGAGCAAGGAGTGGTAGAAGAGCCACATCAAGTAACAAATAAAACAATACAATTATCAGATATTGGGTTAACACAAGAAAAGGTAATGGGAAGACTGAATAAAATTAAGACAGACAAAGCACTAGGTCCTGATGGTATACATCCAAGGGTTCTTCAGAAACTCAGTGCAGTGTTAGCAAGACCCCTCTTTTTACTCTTCTTCGGCTTGGTGCCACAAGATTGGCGTAGAGCCAATGTAGTGCCTCTCTTTACGAAGGGAGCTAAAACAGAACCTGGGAATTATAGATCTGTGAGTTTTACCTCTGTAGTGGGAAACCTGCTAGAAGGGATAATAAGGGACTATATTCAGGATTACACCAGCAAAAATAAAATTATTAGCACGAATAAACATGGTTTTATGAGGAACAGATCGTGACATACTAATTTTTTCAGCTTTTATGAAGAAATAAGCAGCAACTTAGATAATGGTAAATCAATTGATGTAGTATATCTAGATTTTGCAAAGGCATATGTTATAGTGCCACACAGAAGGCTGGGGTACAAAATAATGAAATTGGGGGTAGGGAATAATCTTTGCAATTGGATAGAAAACTGGTTGAAGGATAGGGAACAGCGTGTGGTTGTCAATGGATAATCCTCCAGTTCAGTTAAAGTTGAGAGTGGAGTACCTCAGGGTTCGGTACTAGTTCCACTGCTTTTAACATGTTTATAAATGACATGGAAATAGATATAGAAAGCAAAATATTAATATTTGCAGATGACACTAAATTAGGCAGGGTAATTAATTCAGAGCAGGATATTTGCTCTCTACAGAGGGATTTATATAAAATGGCAGATTGGGCAACCAAATGAAATATGAACTTTAATTAGAGTTTACTTAGATTGTAAGCTCTACGGAACAGGGACCTTTTATCCTAATGTATACTCACCTGGTGTTCCCCTTAAGATTGTCTATATAAGCACTTAATCACTGCACTAATTGTACCCCTTCTATACTAAATGTCATACCTGGGAACTCTCCGGATTTGCCCCGGAGACTCCGGTTCTGACAGAATTTTACCGGGTCTCCGGGGCAGAGGCTGATTCCTCCGGATGTGGCAGAGTTTCTATTGAAAGTCTGCCACATACGCTTTTTCTCCCGCTGATCCTCAGTCCCCAGCCTTCTGTGTGACACCTTTAACCCTCTGAGTGCCAGAGTGGTAAGGAATGCATTGCTTTGCAATGCATTCCGTACCACTCTGGCACTCAAAGGGTTAATCCCCCCCTCACTCGCGGCAAGCCCCGCCCCTTTTTGACGCGATTAGCGTCATTTTTGTCACCCCCCTGGTGAACAGAGGACTACCCTCCGGGCAGCCCTCAACTGGAAGTTCCCAGGTATGCTAAATGTAAACTGTAAAGTGCTATGTACACAGGTTGGCGCTATATAAATAAAAATATACAGTACAATACAATGTGGGAAAGTGTAAAGCCTTGCATTTGGGAAGAAAAAATCCCAATGAATTTAATGGAATCATTTTAGGCCACTCATTGCTAGAGAAAGATCTGGGAATACTTGTAAACTACAAACTTGGAAACAGTGACCAGTGTCAAAAGGCAGTAGCAAAAGCAAACAAAGTCTGTTTTGCAAGCACATGTTGTAGACCATTCAGATGAAGTATTTATAGTTAGATAGCTCGATGACAGCGCTCCTGAAGAGCCGCCGTCTGATCCCGGAAGCAGGATCTCATGCTGTCAGCTATACAGCTGATGTATGAGAAGGGGGAGGGAGTGGAGAACTTTATTTTCTTATTTCTCTCAAACCATAAAGTTTTGAGAGATAGGAATTAGGGCATTATTATGTATTTTTTTAATTGTACTTATCATTTGGGCTATACTTTTTTCGGGACTTTACAATCCCTTTAAATGTTCTGGTTGGGTTGCCCTTGTTAAACAAAGGAAGATTCAGTTAAGAATGATTGTAGATTTAAGGCTATTTTATTGACATATTGTGTAGGGTTTTTCCCTTCATTCAAAATATATTACTGTATGGCATAGGAAGTAATGACTGGAGTTCAAAACAATGACTCTCACTAGTGTATGGCATCATTCACAATTAAAAAAGCATTTATTCTCTTTCCTAAATGAGTGAATTATTGCTTGCCAATGTGACAGCTAACCAGATTCTGTTTCAGAGCTAGTGTCATTCTTTGGGTCATCGGCAACATCTTTGAAAACAGAATGTTATTACTGATCCCTAGAGTGATCTCATGACCAGTAGCATTAGAGTTAGTGGCTTCATAGGTTCAGTGTTTAGGATTGCTAGAAGGCATTCCTGATTGCTTAAAGGGCCAGCTGTGCAAGCATTCCAGTGCCCCCAGACAGATAATCTGGAACAAATAGGTCCCATGTGACCCAGCTACCATATTGTAACAAGTTACTTCCAGAAGTTCTATCACAGGAAAGGAGTGTTAATACCCACAATGTTGTGGTACATGGACTAACTACTGTCATGTTTGATGTGCCTGATTATAGATCCTGTGAAAGTGCATATGCCACCTGATATTCCAAGAAGAAGATTGCTGCCTCAACCCTTTCATACTGGCCACTTATTAAAGACACACACTTCAGGGCTGCAGAGGAATCATTACAGTCCTAGAGCAGGGATGGGACAACCTCTGGATCTGTAACAGTTGTTTGCCTACATTTTCATCATCCTCAGCTGACGTATGGCAGATGACCTGATGCCCTCCAGCTGTTTAGTACTTTAATTCCCATTACCCATTAGCCATCTGGGAGAATTGCATCAAGTTGCTCACCCTTGGCCTAGGGACCTCCAGTAGTTGATTGGTAGCAAGGGTAGGGCAGGGGTAGTTAATTGTTGGACAATCACCTGTTGGAAAGTCCAACCCCATCATCCCCAACCAGCCAATGGATGGGAGGGGATGATAGGAGTTGAGTTCCCAACAACTGGAGGTTCAGAAATATCCCTGCCATAGAAACTGCCAGCTATTTATTGGCAGGCCGGATAAGTGCCCTTTCTACTTATTCAAGAAAACAGAAACATTCCAGTCCCATGTGTGTGCAGATTCAGACACACCCTGGGGTGTTCACTGGTGCTTACTGCGTATTCCATGTGTGTAACAGAATGAGACACAGAACACCATTCATTCCTAGAACACTGGACATTCCACCACAACAATAAGTAATACAGAGCTGATGATTTCACAGTTCCTTACATGTATGTATTGGTGTATCTGTGCACTGAAGTGCTGAGCCATTGAAAAGTCTGGCATTATAATAGTGCAGCTCTTTTCCAGATTCCCCTCCCTTTCTCCTATATTTAGTGTACCAGCCAGTAAATAAAAATAGTTTACTTTTTCCCCGTTCTTCCTCCTCTGGCTAAAGTAACTGTTGCAAGTGATAAGATATAATGTCCTCTATTTCTGAAATGGTGTGTCTTTTGGGATCAAGGAAGTCTACACCATGAATAGAAAAAAAATTATCGGAAGCCTCTCTAGTATTCAAGACATAAAAAGCCCCACTTAAATCAACTGGAATTTTTTGCCTCCTATAGTGCAGTAGGTTGCAGCTTCTCTTGGTACATCAGCCTCTGTACACATTGTCAGGATATCTCTGCTTGAGTCAAGCCAATCAGTCAGTGGGCTCAGCCACTTGATCCTCTTGTGCTCAAGCAGGGATATACCAAAAACAATTACCTTTAGGCATTAATGTCCCATTAATTATCTATACTAATAGAACACACATGAGTATATCAGACATTCAGTGATTTTTTTAATTCACTCAATCATTATCCTAGCCTAGTAGTACTTCCTGAAACATGTTAGACCAGTTTCTGTGTGTAAGGCTCAGGTAAACTGTACTCATTTAACCCCTTAAGGACCTGAGGGGTACCGAATACATTGCAGAGCAATGCACTGCACACCCCTTTGGTCCTTACGACGTTACTAAGGAACCAAAAGAGATTTGATTTTCTTACTACAAGAGCTTGCATTGATTTATTATAAAAATAAATACATTAGTAATTGTCTTTTGCAGTTGGGTTTGAAAAACCTGTTAATAACAACACCCCAATACTCACAGAAGGGAAGCTGATGTACTAAGAGGAACTGGGCCATTTGTGGGACAAACCAACTAAACTGTAAGGGACAAATAAAATCCCCATTACTTTAGATAGTTTTTAACACCTTGAATGATTGAAAAATCTTCAAGGCATTGCTAAGCATCTTCAGCATTCAAGTGATCAAAAGCCCCTTTAAGACCATTAGTGGAATTATTAAGTGTTGCCTATTGTACTGATGGCTTGCTCCAGTTCTTTTTAGTACATTGACCTCACTGTTTTCCTGAACACTTTCTTTTCATCCATATTTACTAGGGGACAAGAAATGGTAGAAGAGCCTCAACAAGTAATAAGTAAAACCATACCATTATCAGATATTGACATTGGCAAACAAGTCATGGAAAGACCAGCAAAATGAAGAATGACAAAGCACATGCACCTGATGGTATACATCCGAGGGCTTCTCAGGAAGTGTGTGCAGTGTTCAGAGGCATAACTAGAAGCCGCGGGGCCCTGGTGCAAGAATTGCCACGGGCCCCCCTCCGACCACATTGGCCCCGCTCAACCACATTGGCCACCTCCACATTGGCCCCTCCACAATGCCCCTCATTCTCCACATTGCCCCTTCATCACCACAATGCCCCTTCCACATTGCCCCTCATTCTCCGCAATACCCCCATCACAATGCCCCTTCCACATTGCCCCTCATTCTCCACAATGCCCCTTCCACATTGCCCCACCATCTGCACAATGCCCCTCATTCTCCACAATGCCCCTTCCACATTGCCCCTCAATTTCCACAATGCCCCTTCCACACTGCCCCTTCAACAATGCCCCATCACAATTCCCCTCATTCTCCACATTGCCCCCCAATCTCCACAATGCCCCCATCACCACATTGCCCCTACTGACCCCCCTGTCCTCCTACCTCGAGTCCCTGGTGGTCTAGCAGTGTGTGTGACATGCCGAATGAGGAACAGACCTCTGACTGGTACACAAGCTCCTGCACGGTCCTTAGTAATGCAGAGCGCTGGGAGATTATGTAATCTCCCAGCGCTCTGCATTACCAGAGCGCCGGCTCATCAGCTGTGCTGCGGGCGCGTGGCAAGGGGGTTGTAGGAGGCAGCTGGACCCCTGAGAGTGACGGGCCTGGTCGCAGGTGCGACCCCTATTGTTGTGCCACTGGCAGTGTTAGCAAGAATACTCTTTTTACTTTTTAAAGACTATCATCACAGGCTCAGTGCCAAAAGTGTTGCATAAAGCCAATGTGGTACCTTTATTTAAGAAGGGAACTAAATCAGAACCTAGGAATTATAGACCTTTGAGTTTGACCTCAGTAGTGGAAAAACTGTTATGATGTTTATGATAATATGATGTTTATTGTGGGAAAGTGTAAAGTTATGCATTTGCAAAGAAACAATTCAATGCTACTTATGAACTTAAGCCTTTGAGTGCTAGAGGGGTACGCAGTACATTGCTCTGCAATGCACTGCATACCCTTCTGGCACTCAAAGGGTTAATGAAATAATTTTAGGAGACTTCTTAACCCTTTAAGAATCAGAGAGCTGTGCAATGCATTGTGCACAAAGCGGATTTTCAAAGGTTAAGTAAGCTCATGTACTCTGCCTACTTCAGTTTGGGAGGAAAAAAAATTCTGCCTCCATGGACATGACATACAGGACTAATTCAACAGGTTATGTCTTGAACAAGAGCAGCATTCATAAAGGCCATTTTAAGTTTGTGATCATTGTACACCTGGATTATTAGGTGCACACCTGGATTATTAGATGTACACCTGGATTGTTAGGTGTTTTGAAGCACTGAAGACAGGGCCAGATTTCCGAACTGCTTGTAGGTCCAAATTGTGAGAGGCGCCTTAGTTGTGCAGGTTACACCTACATCCTGAATTGCTGGTTTGGCCAGTGCAATCTCAGTATCCCTGCACCAAGTTTATACCACTTTACGTACAGATCTCTCTAGCAGCCAAGGGGTTAAACTTGTTTTGGTCTAGCTTGTTTTAGGCCAATGGTATTTTCTATGCCAGAGATAAATGGGACTGGTAGGGCTAGATTCTATTGCAGGTGCTAAATGTTAATATCTGTTTTATCAAACATTTTCCTATTGAAGTCTATGGAGAAAACTGGAGCTGAAAACAGAGCTAAAATTAGCACCTGTAATAGAATCTAGCACCTAGTGTGCAATAGGTGGTGCTAAGAGCAGAGTTTCTTTGTGATGCTGTTGGTTTGCCCCAGAATGTCATTCCTTGTGTTTTGTGTATATGTCCCCTGTCATGTAAAGTAAATACAGACCATGTAAGGGTCAGTCATGTATAAAATGGAGCATTCCGGAGAGCACCAGCTGCACCACAGGGAACAAATACAAATTCCCACTGATTCAATCTGCTGCAGTTTGCCACTAGACTTCACTACTAGCAATCAAGGGCTCATGTTGCTATTTAAATTAATGGATAGTTACATACCTCCCAAGTGTCCCTCTTTTAGACCCAAATCCCTCTGTCCCTCTTTCCCACCCTGATGTCCCTCTTTTTAGGAGATCACACTGTGTGGTGTGTGTATATAAGTGTATCATACTGCTCTACAGCAATAAAACTCACATTATTGTTTGTTTAAACTTCAGTACATGTGTTTATAAATTAGTATGTGTAAATAAAATACTTTGGACTTGTTATAAGTAATTTATTAGGTCACACAAGAAGGTATCAATAGGTCATGAAATAGTCTAAAAATTCTCAGTAGTGCCCTGCCTACCAGCTACGCCCACGGCAACACCCCCTAAAACACAAGTTGGCAATTTGAAAATTTGGCAATTTGAAATGTTGGGAGGTATGGAGTTATATTCGTTCCTAGAGATGCAGTTGGCTTGACCCAGAATTGCTCCA
This sequence comes from Rhinophrynus dorsalis, assembly GCA_037306005.1. Classification (NCBI taxonomy): domain Eukaryota; kingdom Metazoa; phylum Chordata; class Amphibia; order Anura; family Rhinophrynidae; genus Rhinophrynus; species Rhinophrynus dorsalis. The sequence continues at coordinate 87,634,679 of CM074718.1, read as the reverse complement.
CTATGTGACTGCACAGAAGGCTCAATTTGTTTCTTTATCCAGGCGACACTTTGTATCAGTTCCTATGGCACTGAAACATCACCAGACTGCAGCTGTACAATGTATCCCTTTTGTGAGACTGTAGCTGTGCGTGTGTTCGCTCAGACCGACTGTAGCTGTGCTTTGTGTGCGGCAGATCAGACTGTGGCTGGGCTGTGTGTGTAAGACAGCTCAGACTGACTGTAGCTGGCCTGTGTGTGTAAGACAGCTCAGTGGTCCTGCACAGGACAGCCAGGGTTCACACTGAGCATTTACACATCCTCCACGTCCGACGTGTTGAATGCGAGGAGGAGGGATCAAACAGATAGAGAATACATCCGGAGCAATAGGACATCACCCCCCATCTGATCGCTGCTCATTGATAACTGTACAGGGAGGCCCGGCCTATGTTCTTTACCCTGCCCTCCGCCTGATTCGTTCACCATTCCACCTCCTCCACTCTTCCCCCGACATACCGCCTCCTCCCAGCCCTTCCTATTTCCAATCTCCCCTGCCATAATCACTGTGCCTTCCAACATACCACCTCCTCCCAGTTCCTCCTTTTCCCAGTCTCCCCTACCGTTCTCACTGTGCCTTCAGACTTACCACCTCCTCCCAGTATCCTTTACGTGTCTCCACACATCCTAACCCAGTACTACATGTAACATTCTCTCCTCGCTTCTCCACACTTAGTATCATCCCCGCTGTCAGTTTATCTGCAGACTTGCCACCTCCCCCTTACTTAATACCTTTAAGCCTCTTTGTGCAGCTACTTACATACACTTCATCAGCATCCTCTCCCTGCCCTATCCAAACTATCCTCGTCTAATTATCTCTCCATTTACAGGCTTACCCACCTTCTTCCCTAACCCCCACCACCCAGAATCCTCTCCCTGCCCTATCCAAACTATCCTCGTCTAATTATCTCTCCATTTACAGGCTTACCCACCTTCTTCCCTAACCCCCACCACCCAGAATCCTCTCCCTGCCCTATCCAAACTATCCTCGTCTAATTATCTCTCCATTTACAGGCTTACCCAACTTCTTCCCTAACCCCCACCACCCAGAATCCTCTCCCTGCCCTATCCAAACTATCCTCGCCTAATTATCTCTCCATTTACAGGCTTACCCACCTTCTTCCCTAACCCCCACCACCCAGAATCCTCTCCCTGCCTTTTCACTTGTAGACTCAACATATCTTCCCAGCTTCTTTTATGTCACTTCGGACTTGATTTACCACCTCCTCCCCCTGTTCTTCCAAACGCAACTCTGTCACCCCTGCAAGTCTCTTCATCCGTTCACCTCCCTCCACCTTTAGATTTACCACCTCTTCCCCCTGTTCTTCCAAACGCAACTCTGTCACCGCTGCAAGTCTCTTCACTCCCTCCACCTTTAGGGTCACCACCTCTTGCCAGCCTCCCCTCATTTTCAGATTTACCGCCTCATCCCAGCCTTCTCTCCGCATTTAGACCTCCCCTCGGCTCCCTTACCAGTACTTCCCCCTCTTTCACCATACAGATCCCCCTGCTGTAATTCACTCCCTCTGTGTAGCTCCCAACCCTTGTTCTCTGACGACATGTCCACACCCACTCGTGTTCCCTCCCTTCTATAAACTGGGTATATGTCTACAGTCCTTCTACCAGTCATCTGTACTGGGCAAGTAAGATCTGTACAACGCCGATCATCTCTTTTCTGCCAGCCTACACCAGGTGAGTCTGCCCTAATACCTACGTGTTGAGGGTGGCACTTTAGATATTGGGATATTCTCATTATTCATCATCATAGGACTGTATGGTACTGTAAATCTGCTCCTGGTATATCATGGGACATATTTACTGTTATTAATTACAATTACGTTCTAACATCGTTATACAGAGGAATATTTGCATATTTTCATATTACTCTTAGATACCAAAAGGCTCTTGTGGTTTATGGGATCTTGGACACCACAGTGTTGAGTGGTCTATTGTCCCATCCATCGTTATCAAGTAGTATGTATGGGGCAGAGCCATGAGTGTTTTAAAGGGATACTAACACCTAAAAATGAACTGGTACTTCAAAACCATGTGCTTTATGTTGGCATCTGTAAAAATGTTTTCTGTGGTCTAAAATGTAGTCTGATTCTGTGATGGAGCAGACATTCCTGTCTTTTCAACAGCTCCCATTGATTGCCAAGGATTGTCTGGGAATGGTCTGAGAATCCATTAACTGACTTTACCCTTTGAGCGCTAGAGGGTGTGTTGGGCATCCCTCTATCTCTAAAAGGGTTAACTTTTTCTCTCCATACAAATAACATTACTTAAATGCTACATGAACAGAACAATTCACACATGCATTAAAAAGCAAGATTAGGATTATATTTAAGAATGTAGCATGAATATATTTTACTTATGCTAGCTGTAAGTATGTGATATTGTTATATGAACCATTTTCATTTTTTTGGTCTTGGTGTTCAATAACTAACAAAAGAAATGTGATATGCTGCCTGTTACTCTATTTTGCTGACTACAACTCCCATCATCCTCCACCAGTTTATTGCCTGATATAATTTAAATCCAGCTATTAAAAGATTTTTAATGCATGGATTCCTATTCTTCTTGAGTGGCAATGAGCCTCATTGCTGTTGATGCACTTATGGTTTTCATCAAGACTTGTCAAGACACCCTGTTACATTTAAACCTCCCCCCCTCTTTAATTGAATCCATACTAGCCTAGAAACCTTACCCAACTCAATTACTTGTGTAGGAAAAGGGAGGGAGTCTCCTGGGGAAATAACCTGGATTAATGAACAAGAGGAATTTAACTCTTTGACGCACTGAGGGTTGAAGACATAGTGTAATATCCACTTCACCCCTAACTGCCAAGATTCTTTCTAGTAATCTGCATAGGTAGAATGGGAAAACACTAGTCCTCTTGTCTAGATCATTTGGAAATAAATGACTGCAGCGTCTGGAAATCTTCATGGGCAGCAAATCACTGTTCTTGTTCCAGTAGTCAGCTGTGAATTACAACTGATTTGTGCTTCAAAAGAGATTCTGCAGTGGCCACAGGCTTCCAGTGCTGGCATCTGTGATGGACAAGTGATCCCCCATTCATGCATTCTGGGACCACAAATGCCAGCTTTGGCACACAGGCCTGCTTGTCACTGATGGCTGTCGTCTGCAGTGAACATGGAGTGTGAATTGATCTGTGTGCAGTTTGTCCTTATGAGAAGCAATACATTTAAATAGCTAATGTACAACAACTGACAAATCATTCCTGTTAGGATGCAGGAAATGGGTGATATGTTATAATGTTGAGTTTAGCACGTTTATGCTTGTCCTAGAATGGTATTGCTGCAACAACCTTATACATGAGAAAAAGGGAAAGGGGCCGTTTATCCCATTTACTACCAGTGGGGCAGGAAGTGTTTCAGTGAATAGCTACCTCTCTCCCCCCCCCCCAGTAGTGAGGGCCAGTTCAATGACAGATGTAACCCTTGAAGACAAGAGAGGTCCGTCTCTAACCCTTTGAGTGCCAGAGGGGTACCTAATGCATTGTTCTGCAATGTGTTGCTTACCCCCTGGCACTCAAAGGGTTAACACATTACTTCATAAATTCACCTTTGTAAGATCACAACCAACGCCATATGCCACAGCGGAACACAAAATCATGCCTTGAGAGTAATACCAGCTGTATATTTCTAGTTTTTATTCCAAATCTTTAATTTTATTTTTTTTATTCACACAATTACGGTAAATCTAGCCATAAGTTATCTTTCTGTGAAGTTTTATATTGTGATTTATTATTGTAGACGCCCTCACTCCTGCTCGCGCTCCTTGCCATGGTGGTTGTGCTTGCCCTTGTACCAATCAGATAATTGAATCCAGTGTTGACACTTGTGCAGAGGAAACTGAAGCAAATTAAACACCAAAAAACTAGGTTGATACAACTTTAAAATCATATACTTACAGTTGGCTTATGTTAAAAAAAAAAAAAAAAAAAAAAAAAAAATCTCAAATATAATCCTTAACTTTTTTTAATGCATGTTTAGGTGTTCCTGCTCAGAGATCATTTATTTCATGTTGCGTGTGGTGGTTGGATTGAGAGACAAGCAATTGTCAGCTAATTGTGATTAGTGTCACCCACTCTAGTATTCAGGCTGCTAAAACTTGCTGTAAGATTTATCCCCCTGAGTAAAACAAGGGTACTCTGCCTCCTGAAAGGCGTTTTATTCAAAAGTTATTACAGCTCAAACTTGACTTTTTTTAGGTGCATTATCACATTGGCCTGAAATTGTACACTGGCGCTGTTGCTACACCATCCTATGGACAGATATGGTCCATAGGATGGTGTACCAACAGCACCACTGTAAAAATTTAGGCCACTGTATGCCAGTTCACACCTTTTAATCCTGCTTCCTGTTATAATTCCAAGAATTTTCACCCCCAGGCAAGTATTTCCTTGCACTGATAAAACCCCTATTTAAATCAATTGGCATTTTTATTTGTTTCATTGGTACAATTTTGTTTTATTGTTTTGAATGTGGCCCTTAAATTTACAGAATGGGGATGAGGTGCATATAGATCCACAAGTACAATATAATGAATGGAATATGAGATTAATTGGAAAACATTCTTGACAAAATAGTTTATTTAAAGAGGTCAGGTAACTAATTAACATTTATGTTTCACTGCTCATTGGACATGAGTGCTTAACTCTGAGTGCCATTGAGTGCATTGTGTATCCCTCTGGTAGTGTTGCTATAGTTTTAGTTCAGACTGGGTTCAATGTTAAATGTCAATTTTTGGAACTCCCAAAAAACTCTGGATTAACCCATTGCACACTAGAAATGTCTCCATAATACTCTGTCAGAACCAGTAATGGATGTCTCTAGTATCCAGTGGGTTAAAAAAAAATTAGAAATTGGTCGATAGAGCATGTAAATTTGTTCTCTATCAAACTAAATTTTATTTAAAAAAAATAAAAAAATAGTGCAAATTATAAGAAAGTAAACTTAAAAACTACATAATAGTTCCTCTCTCAAGTGGTCGAAAGTATGGGAATGCCAGTTATATTTCAGATAACTTTAACTCCACCCCCACACTGTGATTTGCTCATCATGATTAATGATTATGTTAAGTATTACATAACCAACAAAGCACAGCGGCTGTGGAGTTAGTTTTCTATTTGTCTTCCAGCAACAGTGTGTATATCCCCTTCTCTGTGACACTTTCTCCATTTCTCCTGGAAACATCTTCTTTGTAAATAATGTATTCTTATTAGGCTATGTTGAAAATCATTGGAATATATGTACAGAAGTGGAGCAATTTTGTGGCAAACAACCTGTACTATAGATAAATAATAACATTTCCCATTGATTTGATTTAAACAGGGCTATAACATTAACCCTTTGTATGCCAGAGGAGTACACATAATATACACAGTACACAAGATGGAAAGATGGTAAATGATAATTACGATGGCAGTAAAGGCAACACTGCCTTCGTTGTATAAAATAATTGTAATGGGGCTTTTTTTAACCCCATGAATGACAGTTCTCCAATGCATTGCAAAGCATCACACTAGAGAGCTCTTTATAAAAAAAGAAGACCTTTTTAAGATCATGCTGATTTTTTTTATTCATCTATGTATGTTGGAGACCTCTCTAGTATTCAAGGAGTTAAAAAGCAGTTCTATTTAAATCAATGGAGATTTTAATTATCTGTAAATCATTTGGATTGCTCTACTTTTCTATTGTACTATGGGCCAGGTTTTATAAAATGGTGGATTTTCCTCATCCATTTTTATCTTTATATATGGAATAGCCTCTGCTTCATTTCAATGCCCCTCAATGACACATTCAGTAAGCGAATGAATGACTTCTTTTCATACCTGGAGACATAGTGCATTATGGGTAAGGTTATTCTGGAATAGCAGCTGTCTGGTATATAAACCTGTGTGGGGGTTTTATACCAGTAAACTGAGTGTTTTCATTTGCAAACTTTCTTTTTACTTCTCAAATATTTTATGCGTATTGGTTCTTTCATAGTAAACAGACACATTTAATACAGGCTAGTCACTCCTGGGACAAAAATGCATTTAAAAATGTTTAGTTGATGTTAGAGTAATTTGAGCGCTATAGAGGTATCGAACACATTGTACTAATTCTTTGGATACCTTTCTGGACTCAAAGGGTTCAAACCTTTGCGTGACAGAGAAGTATTCAAAGCATTGAGTTACAATGTGTTCAGTACCTCTCTGGCTCTTAAATTGAAGAGATTGGGCCTTCAAATTCAGTCTTTGTCTGATCTAAATTTTTGTCACTCTAGATTAGGGATTGGTAACCTGGGATCTGCAGCAGCTTTTTGATGTTAATGTCTTTATGGCTGTCTGAGGGTAATGGGAGTGGGCATGTAACAGCTGGGGAGCCATATGTTGTTCACATTTCATCTAGAGGAAGACCAAAAAATGTAAATAAAATAACTGCCCCATTTTTAGTTTCACATCTAAATGCAGAGAACTATTCCTTTCCTGACTTTACAAGTCTTAAAATGATTTGTTCTAATCCAGAACGCATTTCTAGGAATTAAAGCAGTTGTTGAAATTATCTTCTGTAGATGTTGTCAAAACTATAGTTACTGCCCATTCTGTAAGGAACTTCCGTTTGTTTCATTACGTAGTATGAACTTGTCATCTATACAGTGTTGATGAGAAAGATGCATAAATAGTTTTGTGTCATGATCTTGAATATATATGCATACTGTAATCATATATCCTGCTAATCAACTTCTTTCATTTAATGACCAGAACCAAATCACCTAATTTTACTCACGTAATATTTTCTCCCTTTTTTGTGTTTCTGTATAATTTCACATCCCTTTTGAGGTCCATATCTAATTTTTTTTGTTCATATACTTAATATGGTGCATACACAGTGATCTCTTTATGGACTTTGCAGGCACAGACTGACATTGAGCACTATTAAGTATGTTTACAAATATTTTCTCATCAAGGATTCCTGTTTAGTATTTTTTTTTTTTTAATTCCACAAATACACACAGCCAATTGTGTTGGGTTGTTTACTACAATGTCTAAAAAAAAAAAAAAAAAAAACGTATAATTGTAAAAAACATAAAACTTTTTGTTGTTGTTTGCATGTTAAATAAGACACAGGACTAGTATCTTGTTCCACATTTATTAACTAATCTAAATAAAACAAACACAAAAAAAATGTTGTGGTTTGTAATTACAATGTTTTACTTTATACTATTTGTTACCTTTAGGTACCTCATACTGTCTGGCTGTTTCAAGGGACATTATCATAAATAGCTTGTATTTATTATATGTAAATAAAGTTACACATTACATGTGTTTAATTATGTAGTTGTGTATGTATCGATGAGGTAGTCTTTTAGACTAAAGCAGATGTGGGCCTTTTGTATCTCTGGCTGTTGTTGGACAACAGTTCCTGTATTAGTTGTAGTCTAACAGCTGGACACAGCACGGAATTGTTCACTCCTGGACTTCAGCATAAGTGCTTCTGTGTTAGTTGTGGCAATAGTCTTGGGTATAACTGCAAAGGAGTAATTCGTAAGCAAACCAAGTACACTTTAGGTGACAGACATCTGCCCTGATTTAAATGGGGCTTTAACACCTTGAATGCTAGAGAGCTGAATGTGTTGGAGACCTTTTTAGCATTCAAAGGGTTAAAAACTTTAATCATGGAAATTTTACATTTTCCCCTTTGGTGCAGTTGGTTTTGCTCTGGATTGTTCCACTCTGCTTTTGTACATCCTTGCCCCTGAGGGGAATCTATAAAGGAGAACTGTTGCAATTCTGGGGAAATCTACTGTTCCATAAGGGACAAATACAAACTGTGATTACTTTTTGGCTTTTAACTCCTTGAAATGCTAGACAGTTTTCCAACATACTGCTTTTCATTAAGTTGAACCCTTCTCTAGCATTTTAAGAGTTTAAAAGACCCATGTAATCCTTTGAGTACCAGAGAGGTATCCAAAATTGCAATGCATAGGATAACTCTGAAACGCAAAGGGTTGCATACCCCTCTGGCACTCAAAGGGTTAAGTCGTGGGGTATTTTATTTCTATAGTGCCTACCGTTGGTTATTCCCCAAATTACTACTGTTTAGTATGCCTGCCTCACTAAGTCATTTTATGCCATCGCCACTGAATAAGTAGCTCAGTCACTTTGTAGCCCCTTTGAGTGCCAGGAACGCAATGCGTTGAATACCTCTCTGGCACTCAAAGGGGTTAACAAGCACAAAGTCTCCAAAAGACTGCAAACAGCTCAGGTCTTTGGCATCTCAAATGAAAGTATATTATACACAGTACATCCAATAACACACAGATATATAAACATCTCAATCAGATGACAAAATCCATGTACAGGGACAGAATTGGTCTCTACTTAGATCAGGGCAGATGTAGGTCTAAATTTCACACCAGTCCTACGAGTGCAATTTTTTTTTTAACTATGGTATTAAAATGTTACTTTTGATTATGTCTAAAGGAAGAAATAAACAGCATTATCTATATTTTAAATGGAGTGAACATAACTGAATATGTTGCATTTGAGAATTAAATGTATAGCACAATTATGTGTCGACAGCAAATCTGGCACTGGAGATTAAATACTTTAGACTTTCCTGAGTAATTCTGGGTTGTGCAACTGTGTTTAAGGCCCCAGAGCATTTGGTTAATGTCTTCTCCCTTCCCCCCATTCCCAAATCTCTGACGTATATTTCCTCTTCAGCTGTAACCAGATAATTTGTGTAAAGTACTGCTAAATGCTTTGTTCACATAAGTCTAATTTGAAAGACTATTAGGCTTGATCTCTGATATTCAACATGTTAAAAGTCAAATTTTTGGGAAATTCAATTTAACCCCTTTGTTGCGGTTGATTTACTCTACTTCTGAATTCATACCTATGCCCCAGCGAAAGTATTTGAAAACTTGTGGCTCTCTAAGCTTGGCAATTGGGTCGCATGGATAAAATAAATATCCCAGTCTTTAAATGAGAATTTTACTTTGATTTTAATAGTCACCCCTCCACCCATAACCTCTCCATTCTAGCCTCTGTAAAGATAAGTTGTGTTGTAATGCAGTGTGTTCTTATTTAACATGGTATTTTTCTTGCAGTTGAATCATGTTCCAAATAAAGAAGATTTGCTGTATTGGTGCTGGCTATGTTGGGGGTCCCACATGCAGTGTCATTGCTCAGATGTGCCCTGACATCAGGGTGACGGTGGTTGATGTAAATGAAGTGAGGATCAATGCCTGGAACTCAGACACACTACCCATCTATGAGGTAATGAGTTCATATCCCGAGGATGTGGTTGTCTGGGTTTCTGTTTTGTGAGGCTGACTAACTAAGGAGAGTTGGACTAACAATGGGCAAATAAGGAACACTGTAAAGCTGCAATAAGACAAATCTGTCCAGTGCCCTGTGGAGCGGCCTGCATACCTTTTTTTTTATTCAAAAGTTGTCGCAGATCAAGCTTAGATTTTTTTCTTTTTTTTTCTTCCTGTGCCTCACCTCCATGGCCTGACATTTTACAGTGGTGCTGTTGCTAAAGAATCCTGACCATAGCTGTCCATAGACTGCTGTAGCAACTGCACCACCATAACATTTCAGGCCATAGGGGTACTGCATGCAAGAATCCAAGTATGCGCTGCAATAACTTTGAATACAACCTCTCTCGTGAGAATAAGTACTAAAATGATCACAAACCATATACTTATACTAACCCAACTTATAAAAATGTAACCCCTTAAGGTGCATTTTTTTTTTCTCCACAAGAGGACGAGAGCATTTCATTGGCTAATCTGGCACATGTGAGTGATCACATGTACCGACTTGCTGATGGAAAGGCTGGATATATATATATATATATATATATATATATATATATATATATATATATATATAATACATACATATAATCTCTTATTTGGTCAACACTAATCATTTAAAACTAAATAAAACCTAACACTCCTATGATGAAGTTCTTTAATGTGTGTTGGCTGGCATATAAATAGTTTTGTTCTCTTCAAATTAATAAATACCCAGTACCGGGGTTTCTTTTCCACAAATGATAGTCACATATATCTTATGGCAGTGGTAAGCAATCCAGTATATTGCCAGTACCACAGCTACACCACTCACACTGTTAACATACCACACTGGTTGCAACTGATTCTTAAGGCGGAACTACCACCGCTAACAAACTTGCGCCCCAATAATTCCCCATCTGTTGACTAGCTGCTCAGTAGCGTTAGTCACCAGAATTATTACCGCGTTAAGGATGTAGTCATTTAATAAAATGTCTCTGCTTTGTCTCTGGTTTTCCTGCTGTTCAATTCCCACTACATCCTTCAGACAACCGGAGATTAGGTACTCACTATTACAATGATTGAGATACACTAAGGTATCTCCTACAACCCTAAGTCTGAAATACTGTGCAAAGTCTCAAAAGAGCTCAAAACACTACTACATACTGATGGCAAATTAAAAAGAATATTCCCAAAACCTCCACTCCTCTGCTTTAAATAGCTTCCCAACTTGAAACAACCTGTATTAAAGAGTTCCCTTAAGCATGTAACAGACATTGGTACTTCTCGCTGTGAACAAAAGACATGTGAAACCTGTGCGCACATAGCACATTCCCCACCAAAACTACGACATCAAGGTCAAATCCTTCTGTGGATCATCTAATGCTGTCTGCCTCATGGTGTGTGTAAAATTCCCCAACACAGGATTATATGACAATGAGATAGGATAAGAAAACTGACTTCTCATAGGTCCAGCAAAAGAGACGTTCCAGTGGGTCAATAATTTTGCAAAACCAGTCATAGCATTAAAAGATCTCCATAGTGTCTGTACTGATGGGGAATTTTAAGACACTGAAAGACAGAAAAATCTGGGTGTATAAATTGATTACCAAGTTTAACACACTCTGAACTGTGGCCTGAACCATGGCAAGGAATTTGTCACTTTATCCCCCATCCTATATAATAATTTGCTAGAATGTTTGTCAGAAGCCATCATGCGCAGTAGAGACTGCCCGAACGCGTGGAATGCTGGGTGGTGTAGGAAAGCTGGGTGGTGTAGGAATGCTGGGAGTTCTGTGCTGGGAACATTCTGTGCTTTCGAGCAGTCTCTACAGTGCATGACTGCTTCGGTGGCAATACGCAGAGCAGGACCTGCCTATTAACCCTTTGGGTGCCAGAGGGGTATGCAATGCGTTGCGTACCCCTCTGGCACTCAAAGGGTTAACATCACCCAGACCTTGGCCCGTGTACATGGGCTTTTACATTAGTAATAAATATATTTTGTGCCCTTTGGGTGCCTGAGAGATGTTCAATGCACTGCAAGAAATGGGTTGCACAACCCTCTGGCGCTTGAAGGGTTTACCCATACATAGTTTTATTTCCCTTTAGCTGCAGTTACAAAATCTCTACACGCTAATTTACTGAAGCAGCCAAAGGGTAATAAATCTTGTACCACTTAGCCAGCTACAAAGAGATGCCTCTAATGGAGCCTAGGGAATGAGTGTTTATCCCGTCATGTATTTTGTTTTCAACCTTCATTCTAAATATCCCTGAAGAAGAGACTTAAGTTGTCTTGAAAGCTTGCATTCTAAAGCTACTCAGCCAATGACTGTATGTCTTTTAATCTACCAGTTTTCTGTTTCAGAGCTATAGGAACAGAGTTCCCATAGCTTATAACTTTCACAGGTTCTCTGTAGGTTTGCTGTGTAGATCCATGATATCTATACAGCTGGGTGATGTTGGTGCCTTATTCACCATGTATGAGAGATCCCCTCCCCCCGTAAAAGCAACTTGACAGCATATTCTTCAGCACAGGACTTCAATGGAGAGGGGAGAAATATCGCATGACCGCTGAGTAAGAAGCTGACTTCACCAAGCTGTTCAGATATTGGCAATCTGCACAGCAAACCAGAAGAATGGGTAACTTATATAATGGGGAATCTATTCCTATTACTTTGAGAGCACTGGAGGTGACTTAACCCCTTCAGTGCCAGAGGCTCGGGCCATTTTCTGAACCCTGCAGGCCAGACACTTTTTCAACATTTTTGCTATCCTTCCGTTTAGGCTTGATTTCCTCTGGGGATTTTTAGTTACATATGGAAAACTATATATTGTTTTTTTCAGAACGAATTGAGCTTTCTTGTGATACCTTACATGAAGAGAATTTTACATCGTGCAAAAAGCTATGATGTCATAATGACAAAAAAAAGTGAAAATTTACTCATTTTGCTAAAATCACATACTATGTATCAAAAATATTTACCTTGATTGAAAAAGTTTCAATTATTTGAAAAAGCCTCGAGTCCCCTGAGTAAAAAAATACCAAATTTGTATAGTTTTACCTACGTCCATGGCTAGCGTAGAGCCCTAATCACCAGCAGCGCAAAATGACATTTTCAACTTTATAAACTAATATGCGCATTCTAGGGTTTTTGTGGTAAAACTACCCTAAAACAGTGGAATAACTATATAAAACTATATATTTCGGAAAAGTAGACAACCTGCCGCATCTAATGAGGGGTAACTTGCCTTCTTACCCCAAGCCTGGTGTGCACAAATGCCTCCAGAAGATGGCGCTAATGAAAAAAAAGGCATTTTCTTACATTTCTGCCCCTTCAAATGTACTGAAATTTGTGAAAACCATGGCATTTCCAACTGTATTCATTAGCTAGTGCTCTTAGGAGAAAAATGACACCCCATTGGTATGAGTTTAACTACCTCAGGGGGCGTTAGAAGTGCAAAATGACACCTACTACAACCTCAAATTTTTCTAACATTTTCTCAAACATTACTTGTCAGTACACAAATGGTTATAACAACTACAGAAGTGAAGAAAGGGTACACAAACCATACCATTTTGAAAAGAAGACACCCTGCCGCATCTAATGATGGGTGACTTGCCTTGTTACCCCAAGCCTGGAGTGCACAAATGCCTCCAGAAGGTGGCACTAATGAAAAAAAAAGGCATTTTCTTACATTTCTGTCCCTTCAAATGTACTGAAATATGTGCAAACCATGGTATTTCCAACTGTATTCATTAGCTAGTGCTCTTAGGAGAAAAATGACACCCCATTGGTATGAGTTTAACTACCTCAGGGGGCGTTAGAAGTGCAAAATGACACCTACTACAACCTCAAATTTTTCTAACATTTTCTCAAACATTACTTGTCTGTACACAAATGGTTATAACAACTACAGAAGTGAAGAAAGGGTACACAAACCATACCATTTTGAAAAGAAGACACCCTGCCACATCTAATGATGGGTGACTTGCCTTGTTACCCCAAGCCTGGAGTGCACAAATGCCTCCAGAAGGTGGCACTAATGAAAAAAAAAGGTATTTTCTTACATTTCTGCCCCTTCAAATGTACTGAAATATGTGCAAACCATGGTATTTCCAACTGTATTCATTAGCTAGTGCTCTTAGGAGAAAAATGACACCCCATTGGTATGAGTTTAACTACCTCAGGGGGCGTTAGAAGTGCAAAATGACACCTACTACAACCTCAAATTTTTCTAACATTTTCTCAAACATTACTTGTCAGTACACAAATGGTTATAACAACTACAGAAGTGAAGAAAGGGTACACAAACCATACCATTTTGAAAAGAAGACACCCTGCCGCATCTAATGATGGGTGACTTGCCTTGTTACCCCAAGCCTGGAGTGCACAAATGCCTCCAGAAGGTGGCACTAATGAAAAAAAAAGGCATTTTCTTACATTTCTGCCCCTTCAAATGTACTGAAATATGTGCAAACCATGGTATTTCCAACTGTATTCATTAGCTAGTGCTCTTAGGAGAAAAATGACACCCCATTGGTATGAGTTTAACTACCTCAGGGGGCGTTAGAAGTGCAAAATGACACCTACTACAACCTCAAATTTTTCTAACATTTTCTCAAACATTACTTGTCTGTACACAAATGGTTATAACAACTACAGAAGTGAAGAAAGGGTACACAAACCATACCATTTTGAAAAGAAGACACCCTGCCGCATCTAATGATGGGTGACTTGCCTTGTTACCCCAAGCCTGGAGTGCACAAATGCCTCCAGAAGGTGGCACTAATGAAAAAAAAAGGCATTTTCTTACATTTCTGCCCCTTCAAATGTACTGAAATATGTGCAAACCATGGTATTTCCAACTGTATTCATTAGCTAGTGCTCTTAGGAGAAAAATGACACCCCATTGGTATGAGTTTAACTACCTCAGGGGGCGTTAGAAGTGCAAAATGACACCTACTACAACCTCAAATTTTTCTAACATTTTCTCAAACATTACTTGTCTGTACCCAAATGGTTATAACAACTACAGAAGTGAAGAAAGGGTACACAAACCATACCATTTTGAAAAGAAGACACCCTGCCGCATCTATTGATGGGTGACTTGCTTTGTTACCCCAACCCTGGAGAGCACAAATGCCTCCAGAAGGTGGCGCTAATGAAAAAAAAAGGCATTTTCTTACATTTCTGCCCCTTCAAATGTACTGAAATTTGTGCAAACCATGGCATTTCCAACTGTATTCATTAGCTAGTGCTCTTAGGAGAAAAATGACACCCCACTGGAATGAGTCGACCTACCTTAGGGGTGCCAGAAGCACATCACTACACCTACCTGTTTGCTTCTTCGAAAATGGCGGCTTGTACTAAAATGTCCATAACTGTTAGAGACATGAAGGAAAGGTATAAAAGGTATACCATTTTGGAAAGTAGACATTCTCCCGCATCAAATGAGGGGTCACTTGCCTTTCTACCCCCTGGGCTGAAGTGCACAAATATTTCCAAAAGGTGGCGCTATGGGAATAAATACATGTTTTTTTACATTTCCACCACTTCAAAGATACTAAAATCTTTGAAAACCATAACATTTCCTGCTGTATTCAGTACCTGCTACCAACATGAGAAAAATGGTAGCCTATTTGTGTGGGTTAACATAGAATATGTGGGTGCTAGGAACACGTACGTAAACCTGACACTTTTGTTTTTGAAATTATCTGCTTGCACTAAAATGGTTATAACCATAATAGATATGCAGAAAAGGTAGAGAAACAATGCCATTTTGGAAAGAAAACATCCTTCCGCATCTAATGAGGGGTCACGTGCCTTCTTACCCAAAGGCTGGTATGCACAAATGCTTCCAGGAGGTGGCGCTAGTGAAAAAAAAAGGCATTTTCTTACATTTCTGCCCCTTCAAATGTATGGAACTTTGTAAAAACCATGGAATTTTCAACTGCATTCATTAGCTAGTGCTCTTAGGAGTCAAACGACACCCCATTGATATGAGTTGACCTACCTTAGGGGGTGCTAGAAGTAGAAAACTACACCTACTACAACCTCTGATGTTTCTAACATTTTCTCAAATGTGACTTGCCTGTACAAAAATGGCTATAACACATTCAGAATTGAAGAAAAGGTAGATAAACCATACCATTTTGGAAAGAAAACAACCTGCCGCATCTAATGAGGGGTCACTTGCCTTCTTACCCCAATACTGGTGTGCATAAATGTTTCCAGAAGGAGGCGATATAGGAAAAAAATTGCATTTTTTTACATTTCTGCCCCTTCAAATGTATGGAGCGCTGTGAAAACCATGGAATTTTCAACTGCATTTGTTTGCTAGTGCTCTTAGGAGTCAAATGACACCCCATTGGTATGAGTTGAACTACCTTAGGGGGTGCTAGAAGTAGAAAACTACACCTACTACAACCTCTGATGTTTCTAACATTTTCTCAAACCTGACTTGCCTGTACGAAAATGACTATAACACCTTCAGAATTGAAGAAAAGGTAGATAAACCATACCATTTTGGAAAGAAGACAACCTGCCGCATCTAATGAGGGGTCACTTGCCTTTTTACCCCTAAGTTAGTTGGCACAACTATTTCCAGAATGTGGTGCTACAGGAAAAAATAAAATTTTGTTTTACACATCAGTCACTTCAAAGATACTAAAATGGTTCAATGGCGTGGGATTTCCTAGGAGGACTTCTTGCCAGCCTAAGAAAAATGGTACCCCACTGCTGTGGGTTGACATACCAATTTACGCTACAGGAGCGTAGCTACCAGTGAAACAGAAATGGTAAAGCAAACAGTGTATGTGTGATTTTATGGCTAACAGATGAAAGAAGCTAGGGCGTCAGCCGGTGTACGTGCGGACCTGTGACTACAAGTGTAACAAAGTATGTGGGAGGGTGAGGGATTAGGCAGTGTGTGTGGGTATGAGCAGAGGAGCAAGGATGGTGGGGCAGTGTTTGATAGTGTGTATGGGAGATCTGTGACTACCAGTGTTGATAAAAAGTCCTGTGTGTGCCACAGGAAGGGGGTCGGCATTGAACTCCCCTCCTAGTGGCACACACAGGGTTAATTTGTGTTTTATTTTTTATTTTTTTTATTATATACCTCATTGAGGGGCATAAGGACCCCCTGATCCCTCCCCAATGAGGTCTTAGTAAAAAAATATATATATATGTCCACAAACAGGGGACCCGGAGAGTGCCACAGGGGTCTCCAGCGCATTGCAAAGCAATGCATTGGATCCTTGTGGCACTCAGAGGGTTAATTTTTTTTTAATCATTACTTGGTAATCAGAGCTTGTTGGGGGGCCATCAGGACCAATCATGATGGCCCCCCAACAATCTCTGATAACGAAGTAATGAGAAATGCCCTGTGTGTGCGCCGCAGAAGGGGGGCTGCATTGGCCCCCCTTGAGGCACACACAGGGTTAATTTTTTTTCTTTACTTTTTTTATTATGGACCTCATTGGTGGGTATCAGGACCCCTTTGATTCCCCCCAATGAGGTCTTAAAAAAAAAAAAAAAAAGGAATCAAAATAAATGTCCCTGTGAGTGCCAAAGGGCTCTCCAGCGCATTGCAAAGCAATGCATTGGACCCTTCTGGCACTCAGAGGGTTAATTTTTTTTTTTATTAATACTTTGTAATCAGAGCTTGTTGGGGGGCCATCAGGACAAATCCTGATGGCCCCCCAACAATCTCTAGTAACAAAGTAATGATAGAAGCCCTGTGTGTGCCACAGGAGGGGGGGGTGCATTTGACCCCCCCCTGTGGCACACACAGGGTTAAAAAATTGTATTTATTTTTTTTTTAATAATAGACCTCATTGAGGGGCATCAGGATCCCCCCTGATCCCCCCAATGAGGTCTTTAAAAAAATAAAAAAAAAAACCCAAAGAAAAGACCCTGTGAGTGCTACAAGGGTCTCCAGCACATTGCAAAGCAATGTGCTGGGGACCCCTGCGGCACTCACAGGGCTACTTAGCGTTTGTTTTTTTTTGTTTTTTTTTTTTTTAATTTCTCAGACCTCGTGGGGGACATCAGGACCCCTTCTGGTGTCCCCCCAGTTATTGATCTCCCAGCCATCGGCTGGGAGATCAATATGGCGACTTGCAGGAGAGCAAAAGCTCTCCTGCCTTTCACTCCTACCACCGGTAGGAGTGAATGGGACCGGGGAAACTTCCCCAACGTCATCAGTGACATGTCACTGATGACGCTGGGAGGCTTCCCCCGGTCCCGCCCACTCCTACCCGGAAGTTCGGGTAGGAGACAAAGAAGAGGAGAAGCTGCGCCTCAGCTGCGCTTCTCCTCTTCTTTTATTGATCTCCCAGCGCGATCGGCTGGGAGATCAATAACAGGGGGGACATGAGGAGTGATCCTCATGTCCCCCCACGATTGCCCACATTTTTTTTTTTTAAAATGCGGCCACTGCATGCCGGTTATACCGGCTCATGCAGTGACCGCATTTTAGTGGGTACATTGTACGAGCTTGGCACAGCGGGTACAGCTGTCCAAACTCGTACAATGTACCCACTTGGCACTCAAAGGGTTAAAAGTATTTTTATTGTCCCTTTAATATTGGTGTCTGCAGTGTAAATCCAGAGTGTTCCTAAGTATGCATAAAGCCCATAGTCATACCTGTGAGTCTGCGTGTTCCTATCACTGAAGCAGGGATATGGCCTGGGGAGGGGAATGTCCAAATTACTTGACTCTTGTCATAATACGGGTGGGGCCTAATCAGGGTGGAGAAGAGAGGTCGGTTTAACATAAATTTGCTCTGAGAGTGGACACAATGGATGGGAACTGGGCAGAACAGATGAGAAAGTAGGCAGGACTACCCAGGAAACTCGCCAAGCTGGAAAATCAACCTCTATCTCTAAAGGCAGTAATTAATAATAATAATAATAATAAAGAGTCTTTAGGGCAGATCTGACTAATAATTTCTTTTTCTAGCATGAGTTACCTGTTATGCAGTGGTGACAAGCCATGACTAATCAATATTTTCTTAAATGATGAGGCTTAAATTGTGAGAGAGAAGGGATACATTTTAGAAGATTTTCAGTTCTAGGTCTATTTGCTTCCCGTGTTGAATTATGTGTTTTGGAGGCTGGCTACTAGGTGGACACTTCGTCCAGTGTACTCAGTGCACTTCCTGTGATGAGCTGGCAGAAATCTACTTCCTCAGTCATTTAAAGCTTAGATGAGTGTCCAGTCATGATGTGGAATAACTGAACCATACTATTTGGCTTGAAGTGAGTGTAGTCACATCTCTTATTAACAAGGATGGACATGTATATAATCTATTAGAGACAGAGATACAGTGTGTGTGCCAGCAGTGAAAGATTTGGATGCATGATAACAACAAAGCTACCCTTTAAGCATCAGAGGGGTGTGTGCATTGGGTTTCATAATCCTCTGCTCTTTTAAAGAAGATGTGAGATCTCTGGCATCTAAATTAAAACCAATATATCTGAACCACTCAGTAATTTTAATGCCTTGGATGTGAGCAATGCAATTAAGGTTTTTCTAACATCCAAATGGTAAAAATGGGTACTGTGATAGTAATGGAGGCACAAAATATGGTGTAATATGGTATAACTAGTTGAACAGCCCGTTACACAGGCCACAGTGCTACTGCCAGCCGGTCGCAGGGCAGTCATGCGCAGTGGAGGCTGATACAGAGCTGGATGCTTCGAAGACTGCGCTGGCAGTCTCTACTGCGCATGACTGTGTCGTTACACACGTTTTAGTGAATTATTATATAGGAGGCGGATATGTTAAAAAACAGGCAAAGTGGGGTAAACCAACTGTAAGGTAGGGGATGCATCAACACTTCATTGATTTAAATGGAATTTATAACTTATTGAATGCAAGGGAAGTCTCCATTGCTTTACTTTTCAAAGCACTGGGGAACTCTCTTGCAATCAAGGGGTTAACATCTCCATTTAAATCAGTGTATGTCTCCTATGGTGCAGTTGTTTTGCACCCCAGAATGACTCCATTTTGCCTTTGTACGTACTGCACAGTGGCCCTTATGCACCAAAGAAAAGATTAGCAATTCTGGAGCAAACCAACTGCACCATAGAGGAAATCTAAATGTTCAACAAATAAATTGATTTGAGTGAGGGCTGTTAATGTCTTGAATGCTAGACAGGTCTCCAACAATTTGCTTTGCCCTTTGTCTCTATACATAAGGAACTATAATTTCTGCCCTTCGGAGTAAATCTACTTTCATTTTGTTACTATGCAGCATGCTATCCCTTTGGGCACATTCTCCCTAATCCCTTTCATTGTGTGCTACAAATGACTCACTACTTGCTGTATGTCCCCATAAAGTGTTATGTACACAGCCAGTTCTATATTAAACATTTTTATTGTTAACATCAGTTTTATATACAACCACACGTCTGCTTCCCTATAATAAAATCTTTTTAAAATAAAAGTGAAGCAGGTCACTGTTTTCTGTTCTTCCTTTTTTTTTTTTGAAGTCTATAGTAGTTCTAACCCTGAAAATGGCAGATTAACCCCTTAACGACCGGTGGTCCTGGGACATTTCCGTCCCATAAGGACCGCATTGAACCACGTGGACGCGCAGGTACACGTGACCTGTTGCGTGTATCGGCGCGTCACTACGGGGCCTGATAGAGATCGCTGCGATCTTGGAGGGGTCAATTTCAGGCCCTATTTTTACTTACAGCGCTCCCGGTAGAGCGCTCTAAGTAAAAAGTATGTGACGTACTATGACTGTCATCGGTCCTTGAGTATTTCAAGGACCGTGACGGTCATAGTACGGCACATGTCGTTAAGGGGTTAAATAAAAAACACTTGAGCCCTTTGAAGTCCAGTCCATGCCAAATCACCCCTGTTGATCTAGAGGAAGGCAAAAAACTAACCCCATTGAAGTCATTTCCAATTAAGCCTCAATTGGGTAAAAAAGATTCCTTTCTGACTCCAAATGGCAGTCCGATATTTTCCTGGATCAACAACCTATCTGCTTTGAAGCCAACTGTCATAATACTCAGTATTGTTCTGTGCTAGATAGGTATTCATTACCATTTATAGCAGTTACAGTATCTACAAGCACAGCATCCAGTAGGTAGGATGTATTAGTACTATTCTGTGCTTAAGCTAGCGATGGAGCCAATTTCACAACTCTGCACCTGCCTAAGGCTAATTAAGTAACTAAGCTTCTTATGCCTAATATTCTCCTCTAAACACTACTTGGTCTAAGGGGAGGGCAGTGGAAAAGGGAATGGATGATTTAGGGAGTTTCTCTCAGTGCCTAAAGAAATTATGTAACTTCATGGTATTTCCCCGTTCATACTAAGGATTTACTGGCACTAGAATATTATTGAATGAGATGTGTGCCAATAGGCACTACAGGAATCATGATTTAGTACAGGGGTGCGTAATGTGAGGCCTTTTAGCTGTTGCTAGACTATAACTCACATCATCCAGCAGGGGATGATGGGAGTTGTAGTCCAGTAACATCTGGATGGCCTCACATTGTGCACCCCTGCTTTAGTACATGCCCCCCCATGTTCACCTACTCGTGGTTGTGCTGCTGTATTCATACATTTCCACCTAATATGACATTCTGAATATTTTTGATGCTGAAATTTGCTATTTCTTCTTTTATAGCCTGGACTAAAAGAAGTAGTTGAGTCCTGCAGAGGGAAGAACCTGTTCTACTCCACTGATATCGATGGAGCCATACAAGAGGCTGATCTAGTGTTCATCTCTGTAAGTCAGTCTTGTTTATTTTATGGTTAAATTCCACTGTTCTTCATCAGGACATGTTTTTTAACTGGTTTTCTTGCAGGTCAACACACCAACTAAAAACTATGGCATGGGGAAAGGTCGTGCAGCAGATCTGAAATACATTGAAGCCTGTGCCAGAAGGATTGTCCAAAACTCAAACGGTTACAAAATCGTGACCGAGAAGAGTACAGTGCCGGTACGAGCTGCGGAGAGCATTCGGCGGATATTTGATGCCAACACCAAACCTAATCTAAACCTACAGGTAAGGATAGAAGTGGGATAGACAGTGTAAGGAACTTGGGAACAAATTAATCTGACAGCTGCATTCCGAGGAGTGACAAGGAGCAACGTCTTTCTGCAAGTTCAACTCAGCGCAGTCCTGGGAATTACTGCACAATCCCCTGTTGACGCAGAAATACAGCAGGTCAGCACTGTAAAAATATCAAACACAAGGGTGTACCAGAAGTGCACAATCTCATGACTATGTCTCTTTGTTACCAGATTTCCTTTAAAAGGCCCCTACCACCGTGCAACAGAGTTTAGTTGTCTTTGCATTTTTTTTCTTCAGTGCTTGACTACTAGTTTTTGACTCTAGTCAAAAATGATGCGAGAGGCTCTGAGCACGAACAGAAGCACAATGGTCTGTTCTCCAGCTGGTCACCGTTCCAGAGCATCACATTTTAGCTCTCTAGTGCCATTACAGAGGAGAAATGTCCACATACATATTAGACTAATCCCGCCTATAAGGGCGGTCCAGTACCAAAATGATGGGCAAGTCCCCTCTACACGGAAAAACCAGCTAACCCCAGATGTACGTTTTGGCCTTATTTGGGCCTCGTCAGTGAGGTGCAGCTGGCTTCCCTAGGCACTGAGAGCAAGGGGTCCACGTCTGGATTACCCTTTACACTTAGAGAGACCCTAAGTGTTTCGCAGAAACAAGCCAAAAATGATGTGAGAGGCTCTGATCACGAACAAAAGCACAATGGCCTGTTCTCTGGCTAGTCACCACTCCAGAGCATCACATTTTAGCTCTCTAGTGCCATTACAGAGGAGAAATTTCCACATACATATTAGACTAATCCCGCCCATAAGGGAGGTACAGTACCAAAATGATGGGCAAGTCCCCTCTGCACGGAAAAAACAGCTAACCTCAGGCGTATGTTTCAGCCTTTTTTGGGCCTCGTCAGTGAGGTGCAGAGGGGACTTGCCCATCATTTTGGTACTGGACCGCCCTTATGGGCGGGATTAGTCTAATATGTATGTGGAAATTTCTCCTCTGTAATGGCACTAGAGAGCTAAAATGTGATGCTCTTGAGCGGTGACTAGCCGGAGAACAGGCCATTGTGCTTTTGTTCGTGCTCAGAGCCTCTCACATCGTTTTTGGCTGTTTTTTGCAAAACACTTAGGGTCTCTCCCTAAGTGTAAAGGGTAATCCAGACGTGGACCCCTTGCTCTCAGTGCCTAGGGAAGCCAGCTACACCTCACTGATGAGGCCCAAAAAAGGCAGAAACGTACGTCTGGGGTTAGCTGGTTTTTCCACGCAGAGGGGACTTGCCCATCATTTTGGTGCTGGATCACCCTTATGGGCAGGATTAGTCTAATATGTATGTGGAAATTTCTCCTCTGTAATGGCACTAGAGAGCTAAAATGTGATGCTCTTGAGCGGTGACTAGCCGGAGAAAAGGCCATTGTGCTTTTGTTCGTGCTCAGAGCCTCTCGCATCATTTTTGGCCAGTTTTTGACTCTACCTGTTACCTTGAGCTCCTCTTTATTGCTGCCTGGCCTGACCTACCTGTCTGTCTACCAGATATGAACCTGATATGTCTGCTTCTGACAATGGACTGTCTAACTACACTTTTGTTTCTGCCCTTCTGTACTTTTGTCTTGGACTTGACCACCATCCTTTTGGGCTCGACCCCATGGTATAAGCATTTGCTCCTGCATGGAACAGAGTCATCTGCCACTGGGATACAACCTCCAGAAAACATTACACATCATGGGTTTAACTAATTACTGGAATTAGTATAGGACTTGTACATGCAAACCTTATTCCATATATGGGATGACAAGAGCTATGTTGGAGGTGTTGGTAATCCCTCCACATATCAATGAGATTTTACACTTCAGTGATAAATCTGCCTTAAACCCAACATGTGGTGTTGGCCAGTTTTGTAATCATCTAAGCCCTGCTAATTGCATTGAAGTACTTCTATGAAATGAGTTGCTGGGGGTTGTGAGGATCGAACATTTGTGTCTTCTCATTTGCAATAGGTATGGTTTTGGAAACTTTATTATATGATTCTTATCATCCTTTATTCCTATAGTACAAACTCCTACATCAGCATTGAATACTATTCTTAATTTAAAGTAGATTATGTTTTATGGTAATGTGGTATCCTAGGGTTTTCTGTAGGTGTACAAGGGGGCTCCATGAAACAAATCCTGGATTAGTATTTGGACATCGGCTGCTCAGCCCTTTGTTGGATTTTAATGCATTATGTATTGTATACATATGACATTAATCTAGGAATTGGGTGTAGATCCTTTAATGGCTAGATTGAGAAGACTGAGCTGATTTAAATAGGGATATATTTTTTTAAGTACTTTGTTATATTTTAGTATGGTTTATATTATTTTATTACATCATGTAACATTTTCTGTTTTAACTGTATGAATTGGTGTTCTACAATTATCTTAAGATAAAGTACATTTAATGGTGAACTGAGTTGGTTTGAGGAACACGAGGCTTAATGGCTCTTACTGACTCCCATTTAGTATAAATAAGACCTACACTTCACAAACCATCACCCATGAAGAAGTAGAAGAAAGTCTAAGATATGTGTCGGGCACGCTGTAGATCTCCATATTCAGACACGTTTCTGGTCACACACCCTTTGACCATCAACTTCCTGTGAAGGCTGAGCTACTGCCTTCCCCTCCATGTGCCAGAGATGTTGGGTAGAAGCACATTAAAACGTGAGCATCCGGCAGTCTGAGACTCTGCTCCATCTTGAAACCTTAGAGTGCCAAAGAGGTATCCGAAGCATTGCAATACAATGCATTGGATACCTCTCTGGCACTCTAAGGGTTCATTTAACATTGGCAGTTCAATAACTGGGTCATCTTCTGAAATTCCATTAAGAGGGAAGCATCTTAAAAAGCTTAGAAGGAAGGAGAGCAGAGGGAGGCTTTTTTAAGTGGAGGATAGTGATCCAGGATACAAGGACTTGAGGCATAGTACATTGGCTAAGTGGACTGGCAGTGTGCTAAGCCCGTGATATTGGGGTATCTAGAAAGTGTTCTTATTCTTGCTTTATTCAGTATTAAATATTTTACTTTTAGATGGTGTTTGTCTTGCTTTACTTGCAGATCACTGTATATGTGCATTTTAACTTAAAAAAAATGTACATGATGTGGTGATAAAAGCTATTTCAGTTCCTCACCTTCATTTTAACACTCTGAGTGACGGGGGTTATTCAAGGCAAGGGGGGTTATGCACTAAAGCTTGACAAAGAGGTGATAAAGGAGAGATAACTTCTCCAGTTCCTATGTTATTCAATAGAGCCCATGCACTAAGATCTCCAACGTTTGAGAAACCTTAGTGCATTGGCTTGGACTTGGACAAGTGATATCACCGGAGAAGTCATCTCTTTATCGTATCATTATCACCCTTAGTGCATCTCCCCCCAGGTGTTGGACAACATTTGGCACTCAGTGGGTTATACCTGTCCATTTCTGGTACCAATGTAATGTTTGTTGTTCTAATGGCACTTTTCCTTACATGCCACAGGTACTGTCTAACCCTGAATTCCTAGCAGAGGGTACAGCTATACGGGACCTGAAGAATCCGGACAGGGTGTTAATTGGAGGAGATGAGACTCCCGAGGGCCAAAAGGCTGTGCGTGCCTTGTGTGCTGTGTATGAGAACTGGGTCCCCACAGAAAAAATCATAACCACCAACACATGGTCATCAGAGTTATCAAAACTGGTACATTTTCCACTATTCACCCTTATCTATTGTGTTTGATTAAACAAATTGTTTTGTTTCTCTGTACTCGCATCTCTCTACTCTACAATATGTTGGCTGTTTCTAACTAAAATTGTGAGGCTGATGGACTAAGAAGACCTGCACCACAGGGACCACAAAGAAATTTCTCAAATTCCCACTGATTTTAAATTGGGCTCTTGGGGATGTTCTTTTGACCCCTGTGATGCAACTAGTATGCTCCAAAATTGCACCACTTGCTGAATTAGGCCATTGATCACTTGAATGCTAGAATTCAGCGGGTTAAAAGACTCCGTTAAATCCACAAGCATTTTTATGAGTTTGATTGCTACAGAATTGCTCCAGTTTTTATCTGTGTATAAGTTCACTAAGGCCTAGATTCAAGTTTTATTTAAGACTCCCTGCAATGCAATCCTGGTCTACATTTATAGAGCAGGGGAATCCAGACATTTTTTTTTCTTTCTTCAATCAGTAGACTGGTCAAAGATCAGTGAATGGCAGGACAAAGATTTCAAAATAATATAACTGAGATAAAAGCAAGCATTCACAAAATAAGTGTTTATAGTGACAGTTTTATACAATTCATAGTTTGTCTAATAATTGACCTTACATTTTGCTACTAAAAGGTATATCCTCCTGCATTAAATGCCATGCCAATTTGATTGCTTGCTAAAGGTAAGGAAAGGATTTTTATAATTTGCGTCAGGTTTTATTATTCATGAAAATTTGCATAAAGGGCTGGATTAGCTATGCCTGAATGATGCAAATGGCCCCTGGGCCTTAGTTTGCGCATCCATGTTGCAGAGTAGAGTAACTCGGTTCAGCAGGATCAGTATTACATGTTTATGCACTGGTGAAGGTTTAAACCCAATTAAAACAGCAGTATTTTTTTTATTATTATTAACTATTTGAGGAACAGAGGGGAATGCAACACATTGCCATGTGGTGTGTGGCTTTCAAATGGTTACACAATACTGTAGTAGTTTTCAGTTTTCTCGAGCCACTAAGAATTTTTCTTGCATTGATTAAGAGAAATTCATATTTTTTCCTCACACCTGAGGTAAATCTAGCCTGTACGCACGTGTGTGGGTCTGCCAGTTTTTACACCTCTTTTCTATTTGAGAAAATGTAACTTAATTATTGTTTATTGCAAACGTTGCACCCAAATTTTTTTAATGCATTTGGTTGGGTGAATATTTTCATGCAGCTATTCTTGCCCTGTATTAAATCTCATTCATACTCTTGTGTGGTGATTTCTCTAATTGTGGGGAGACTGGGAGGTACCCTAATGAGTGATAAAGAGGAGATAACTCTCAAATGAAATCCGTTCTCCAGTTCCTATATTGTTCTGTGGAGCCTTTCTTAACCAGAAGAGATCTTAGTACATAGACTCTATAAGTGCTACCTCTCTGGAACTCAAAAACACTTTCTGCATATGGTGTAGTGCACAGTCTTCAAGGAAATTCTTAATTTGTCTTCCTTTACAATGATTTGCTTTATGATGCTATCACTACATTTTTAACCCTTAAAGGGTTAGTAATGTAAAAAAAAGTTTTTTGCAATTAGAAGAGCTTAAAAAGTTGAGCTAATTGCAAAAAACATATCTTTCATACCGCTATGGTTTGAGAGATACAGGCATTTAAAGTTCGATGTCAGCTGTCAGCAGGAGATCCGTGTTGGTCAACACGGAGGCTCTGCATCAGAGCCGCAATCGCTTTTATTGACAACGAATCCCTTCATTGGAATGGTCTAAAATGTGTGCCTGGTTTGCAAAAAAACGTTATCTGTCGTCCGATACAGGTTACTGGTAACTTTGGGTAGGCGATCAGCCCCTTTAATAGACGGGAACAATTCTGAGAAGTGACTTCTGGGTGGAGCCTACCTCCTCTCCTTAGCTTGCAGCTAGCCAATCCTCAACCACTAAGATTTGTTCCTTGGTCAAGACACAAGCAAGAGAACAGTTGTGCTATAGTATTAGCTTTTTATTATTTTCTGTTAGAAATGGAATGCCACCATTAGGTGGATTACCGTCACTGAAAATTCCCATCACCCAAATGTGGATAGCTCAGTCTACCAGGTGCTTTTGTGGACCTAAGCCCTGGGGGAAAAATCTTGGCTGCAAGTTCTTTCCCCAGGAGTTGCCCACTGAGGCTTCTTCTTGATATATGTTAATCTGAAGACAAAAGACCTGCTGCTGAAAAAGGTGAGCACCCTTTGAGTGCTGAGGTCCACATGTCTCACTCTTCCCCTCCGCACAGGGGTCTGTATTGGAGTTCCTATTACATACTCATTGGGTTTATTCTGTATGTCTGTGAGGTGTTTGGAGCAAGTTTCTGTGATAACTGAACCCTTTTGTTGCTGGTTAGCACGTTTTGGGGGGGTTTTGGACACTTTCCCTACCGGGACCAGTGTTTTTGGGTCTACTGCTTTCTTTGAGTGGGCTTTTGTATTTTACGTGTTGGTATTCACCTTGTTAACTTTATGTTCCGCATCTTTAACGCGTGCGTTTACCGCATAGACGCCATTGCTCCATTCACTTCTATGGGACTTTGCAGTTTGGAACATATCTCTGCAACCGCTCCATGTAGCGTGGTCAGAGATAGCTCATTTTGTTGGTTTTCCCTTGCTCTGTCATCCGGTCAACGTTCTGGGGATGTTGGGAGCTTTAGGGGGCTTTGGGCACTGTTGGGGTACTCCGTTAGCAAAACAACGTTTCCCATGAGCGCCCGCTTAGCACGCTCGTTTCTGATTGGCTCCCATCGCGGCAGCCATTTTGTGTATTCGCAGATCGAGTATCCTAAGCAGGACTTGGACTCTCCTTCTCTCCTCCGCAGCTTAACCCTTTGCCTACCAGACAAGTCTTAATTTAGTGTTTCTGGGGTGCATTAATTATCGTACATGCTTTATTGTGGGTGTTTTGATATTTTGACTCTGTGAGAATGTCTACTCCGTTAGACCTTGGGGCTAAACCTAAGGATACTGGGGTGTCTGTGTCCCCCATTGCTCATTGCTCCTCTTGTCAATCAGGGTTACCTAGAGAATACTCGGGTCATATTTGCCCAGCATGCACTGCTGCCCCTGAATCACCTGCTGGGGCCTCCAACCATGCACTAGAGCCAGTATGGATGCAAGAGTTTAAGGCTACTACTATGGACCTCCGGTCCACCTTACAACTGCTTCCATCCACTTTACAGGGGGTCTTCACTTCGTTGCAGACACCCGCCCCCATCAGATCTTCCCTGCCTAAACCGCCGGGTGTACCTGATGTGACTGATTCCTCTGAGGAGGAATTATTGGTGGACTCTGAACTGCGCAATTCTGCTGTCTGTCAAGGAGCCACTACTTCTGCCATGTTGCGACTTCTCGCTAACATTTCTGAGGCTCAGCATTATGTCTGTGCTGCCTTGTTTGATGCTGTATGTATGGTAGCCAGGGCATCTACCAAGTCTGTGGTGGCCAGAAGGGCTCTTTGGCTTAAGATCTGATCAGCTGACACGACCTCCAAGAAGGCTCTGTTGTCTTTGCCTTTTCAGGGTTCTACCCTGTTCGGGCCTGAACTTAAGGATCTCATCAATGAGACCACTGGAGGGAAAAGTTCTCACCTGCCAGTGGTCCTAAGGAAAAAGGCACCTGTTAAAAGGAATTGGCTTTTTCGTTCCTTTCAAGCAGACTTGCCAAGCGACCCAGACGGTCCCTCAGGCTCTGCTCCTCATCCAAGCCTAAGCAGCAATGGAGAGCCAAGTCCTCCACGAAGCCCAAGGCTTCCAAACCACCTTCTGCATGACTCGCCAAACCCGGGTCCCCATCAGCAGGTAGGTGGCTGCCTACACCACTACCTCTCAGCTTGGCAGGCCTCTGCGGTGGACCCATGGGTTTTACAGGTGGTGGCCTCGGGATACAGGATTACCTTCACCTCCCTTACTCCTCCAAGGACCTTTGTTTCTGGTTCTCCCTTGGGAGCAGAAATGAGATGCCTTTTCGAAGAAGCTATACAGGCCCTTCTGGACAAGGCGGTCCTGGAGCCAGTTCCCCCTCAGGAGAGGGGCTTGGGATTGTACTCCAACCTCTTTGTGGTTTCCAAAAAGGATGGGGGCTGTCCTCCCATATTGGATCTGAAGGACCTCAACTCCTTTGTGGTCAGGTCCCAGTACCTCCAGGAGTGAGTCTCTGCGCACAGTGATAGCAGCCATGTCTCCTGGGGAATTTCTGGCCTCTCTGGAGTTTCAAGATGCATATCTGCACATCACCATTCATCCAGAGAGTCAGTAGTATCTCCGCTTTGCCTGCAACAGAGGGCACTTCCAGTTCTCTGTCCTCCCCTTTGGCTCCTCAAGTCTCAGAGTCCTGGGAGCATTGATCTCTGTCCTACATCAGAACGGCATCAGAGTGACTCCATATATGTATGATCTCCTCCTGAAGGCCTTGTCTCCAGATCTCCTTCACCAGCTGGTGCAGGACTGCATTCATGCTCTCTCCCATCACATGTGGATCATTAACTTGGACAAGTCAGACCTTGTTCCCTCTCAGAAGATGGTCTTTCTGGGCCTCCTCTTCAACTCTCGGGGGGGGGGGGTGTTTCTGACAGGCAAAGTAGCTCATCAGTTTGCACTGAAGGTCCAAGCTATCCTGTCTCAGGATCCAGTTCCAGCCAAGAAGTTGTCCTCCTTTGTGGGGAAGTTCATTTCCACCATAGAAGCAGTTCCGTTTGCAATGGCTCACACCAGGGAACTTCAGAGGTTTTTGATCCTGGTCTGCAAGGGCCGTCCAGATCTACTGGAAAGATCCCTGTTTCTCCCTCTTCAAGTGGTGCAGAGTCTCTCGTGGTGACTCAACCTGAACAATCTCCTGAAAGGCAGACTCTGGTGCCCTTTTGGACCACAGTGACGACGGATGCCAGCCTCTCCGGATGGGGAGCGGTGCTGGGGCACTTGAATGTGTTCAGAGAAAGTGGTCTTCGGAAGAATCTCTCCTTCCCATCAGTGTCTTGGAGCTTCTGGCAATATTTGATGCCCTACATCACTGGACACGACCACTGCAGGATTGCCAGGTCAGGGTACAGTTAGACAACGCCACAGCGGTAGCCTACATCAACAAGCAGGGCGGCACAATAAATCTTGCAGCTTGATTAGAGGTCAAGGCTATTTTATCATCGGCAGAGGAGCATGTCCCTGCCATTTCCGCAGATCATATTCCTGGCGTATACAACGTTCTGGCAGACTTTCTCAGTTGACACACAGTGGACAGCGGGGAGTGGGAGTTGCATCCAGAGGTGTTCAAACTCATCATCCAGCAGTGGGGTATTCCTTGCATAGACCTGATGGCAAACAGACACAACAGGAAGGTTCCAACCTTCTGCTCTCGCTAGGCGGATCCCATGGCTCTGGCAGTGGATGCCTTATCGATCCCGTGGACGTTTCCTCTGGCTTACATCTTCCCTCCTGTTCCTCTGTTGACCAGAGTTCTTCAGAAGCTGCAACTGGAGCACTGCCCAGTCATTCTGATTGCTCCGTACTGGCCACAAAAAGCTTCTGGAACTCTCTGTGGCGGAACCTCTTCCACTTCCTCCCCGTCCAGATCTTCTTCTGCAGGGTTACCTCTGGAATGAAGATATTCATCGTCTGGCTTTGACGGCTTGCAGATTAAATCCTCAATTTTGAAGAAAGGATTTTCTTCTGGGGTGATGGCTACTATTCTTAGTGCACACAAGCCTGTTGGTGTGCTGTCAGAGACCTGTCTCAGGATTTTGACCTTCCTATGGTTCTTTCCTTCTTACAGGATGGTGTGGATAAGTGTCTCAGTCTGAGTTCTCTCAAGGTTCAGACTTCTGCGCTCTCCTTTTTCAGAGGCGTCTTGCTATCATTCCTGATGTCAAGGTTTTCTTCCAGGGTGTTGCTCACACCCATCCAGTGTTTAAGTCCCCTGCTCCTCAGTGGGATCTTAACCTGGTCTTGGGAGTACTCCAGCATCCTCCCTTTGAGTCTTTGGCTACCATTCCTCTACGTCTGCTGACGTGGAAGATGTCCTTTCTCCTGGCAATAGTTTCTGTTCGCCGAGTTGCGGAGGTGCATGCCCTGTCTTGTAAACCACCCTTTCTGGTTTTCCACAAGGACAAGGCGGTGCTTCGCACCTCCCAAGAGTTTCTCCCAAAGGTTGTGTCAGAGTTCCACATCAATCAGGAGATTGTGGTTCCTTCCTTCTGTCCTAGCCCTACTTCTGACAAAGAGAGGGATCTTCATCTGTTGGATGTTGTGCGTTGTCTCAAGTTCTATGTGCATCTCACTGAATCCTTGAGACAGTCTGACACTCTCTTTGTCATTCCTGAGGGTCCTAGGACAGGGAAGCCTGCTTCCCAGGTAACATTGCTTCTTGGATCAAGTCCACGATTCGTAAGGCCTATGAAATTCGGAAGAAGCCTGTTCCCTCCAGGGTCACGGCTCATTCTACGAGGTCTATTGGGACTTCTTGGGCCTACAAGAACCAGGCCTCAGCTGATCAGTTGTGCAAGGCGGCCACTTGGTCATCTGTGCACACCTTTTCTAAACACTATCGTGTTGCCAGTTTTGGGATGAAGATTCTGGAGGCAGCCTTGCCTGTCTAGGCTCTCCTTGGTTTCTCAGTACTCCTTCACTTTTGAGCCCTGTTAGCTCTAGTTTTTGTGCTGTGCAACAGTTTATGGGGCTTGTTTTTACCCCTGTTCGGTGTCAGTTGACACTTTGTGGTTAGTGTTGAGCTATTCATGATCTGTAGGTTCATTGGTGCTCTGGTGACTTAAAGGCCTATGCCTGGTCCTTGCCTCTCTTCTCGCCCTGGGGAACTTAATGGTTGGACATCCAAAAGTTACCAGTAACCTGTATTGGACGACAGAGAAAAGAGGATTTTAGTCTTGCCTGTTAAATCCTTTTCTCTTAGTCCATACAGGTTACTAGTCTCACACCCTGTCAAGGGACCATTCTTGGCGCTCCTGCGGCAGAACGTGGGTGTACTTTTGGGTTCATGCTCACAGGAGTCTTCCTTTAACTATTGACTAGAAAGTAAAAAGGTAGTCTGGAAATCTTACTGGTTGGGGATTGGCTAGCTGCAAGCTAAGTAGAGGAGGTAGGCTCCACCCAGCAGTCATTTCTCAGAATTGTTCCTGCCTATTAAAGGGGTTGATTGCCTGCCCAAAGTTACCAGTAACCTGTATGGACTAAGAGAAAAGGATTTAACAGGTTAGACTAAAATTATATATATATATATATATATATATATATATATATATATATATATATATATATATATATATTTAATAAATATATGAGAGAGAGAGAGATAGTTATATTATTATTATTTTATTTATTTATGTTTTTTATACACATTACTAATCCTTTAATTTTCTCTTGTGATTTGTAGGCAGCCAACGCCTTCCTTGCCCAGAGAATCAGCAGTATTAACTCAATCAGTGCTTTGTGTGAGGCGACTGGAGCCGATGTCGAAGAAGTTGCCAGAGCCATTGGAATGGACCAGAGAATCGGAAACAAATTCCTTAAAGCCAGTGTTGGTAATGGATCATTAACAATTATTATTAATAATAATGTCTTTGTACACACAATGTTTTAGACACATGGAGTCCATGGCCCATAGAACCTACCTTACCTGTTTTTATCACATCTTATTGCACAACCCCCTGCAGTATTCACTGTTTGTCCCACTCAGATGAATCAGACAAATATAATGTTGTTTACTCTTGAAGAAATGTAACTTAATTGTGAAACTGAGTGGGCATTAGGATTTTGTTTTATATAACCCATTTTTTATTGAAATAAATATTTATTATATTTTACAAATGCTGTCTGGTTCATCCAAGTGGGACAAATGGTGTATACTCCAAAGGAATATTCACTAAGGTGTGATAAAGAGGATGTACCCTTTCTAGTGAGATAAACTGTTCAGTTCTCAGATATCTCAAGCTTGAGACGCCTTAGTACATTGACTCCTCGGAATAACATAAGAACTGGAATTATCTGACTGTAGACGTTGCCACATCTTTATCATACCTTATTTCATCTTCCCCCTGGTATCTTCTTGAGCAGGTAGGGCTTATCCCTCTGCATGTCTTCTAGGTGGGCATATAACTGGCATTCACCATTATATGGAGATAACCCTCTGAGTGCCAGAGGGGTACGCAAGGGGTACGAGTAAAAAAAAAAAAAAATTGTGAGCAAAAAACTTTTTTTTTTTTTTAATGTGAGAATGAATTGATGTACAGATTTCCTAGCAGCCTACCAACATGGTGTATTGTATTAATTTCGAGTATGATATTTCTCAAGGGAAAATATACCATAGGAATAAGTTTGTATAACAGAAGGGCCTAGCAAGGTAGGTGTCTTTCAAACAATATGTTGTTATATCTTTATACATTTCTATTTAAGGCTTTGGGGGTAGCTGCTTCCAGAAAGATGTCTTGAACCTGGTTTATTTGTGTGAAGTTTTGAATCTGCATGAAGTTGCTCAATACTGGCAGCAGGTATGTTTTTGGTCAAACTGTATCTTCTGTGGACTATATGAATATAGAAAAAGTGGACCAATTCGTAGGCACACCAGGGGCACCACAGATAATGTCCCAAATTCCTATTAATTTAACCCACTGGATGCTAAACACTTTTTCCCAACATGTCTCCAGTACCCAAAGGTTTTTAATCCCTTGGATTCTAGAGTAGGGTGACCAGACCTCACCTTTAACCAGGGACACATAGGAAATAGGCATATTACAGGACTGCACTGAAATCAAAGCAGCCCTGTAGTATGCATTTCTCAAATGTGTCCCCGGTTGAAGGTGAGATCTGGTCACCCTATTCTAGAGGCCTCAGTGCATTGCTTTGCAATGCATTAGAGACCTCTCTCTAACTCCAAATAGATTAAAAGCTACACTTTTTAATACAGTGGGAATTTGTTTGTTTGTTTTTTTTTTGTTTGGATTTTTTTTGGGGTTTGTCCCAAAATGGCTCCAGTTTTTCACTTGTACAAATGCCGCAGTGGGTCACTAGACTGCCATCCTGGAAAGGATATAAAAGAAGGCAAAGGGTGCAGACATACACTGAGGAAGCTGACGGCACAGCTATACTTCAGTTCCAATTCAGTAGTCTAAAGAGTTGTAGTTCTGGACCAATCCAACTGCAACATAGGCATGAAATTAAAAGTCCAAATGATTTAAAGGGGCAATGTGTTGGTGAACTCGCTAACATTCAAGGAGTTAATAGCCCAATTTAAATCTATGGGCATTTGGAGAACTATTTTTTGTCCCCAATGGTGATGTTAGTTTGCCCCATAATTACAACTTTTGGCTTCATAGCAATAAAAACAGCAGTAAAACCAATTATATTGGAAACATCCTGAAACTCTCGTTAATTGTTAGCAGATGTAAAGCTTTATGTGCTTCTGGCACAGAACTTTTTATGTTAACCATTTGAATGTCAGACAGTTGTGCAACAAATTATGATGACAAACCCTCTGGCCCTCTACAGGGTTAAATTGGGTACACTGTGAAATTTATACATTCTGTGAGGAATGTATGGATAGGATTAGTGCTGAAAAAACATCTTTTGTGCAGTGCGGCTACAGAACATTTACGTCTAAAGATCTCTGCACAATAAAATGGACGCTTGTGCCAAGGGATGTGCGGGGAGTTTCAGGGCATGCCACTCATTCACAACAATGCACATGTTATGTAAGAACTGGGCGAGGAGAATAGTCTTCCTTTTCCATGTCCTTTATAGGCGTTGTGTTAACCCTTTGAGTGCCAGAGTGGTATACCACGCTGGCACTCAAAGGGTTAATACCTTGTAAGTTTAGATCCTGTATTTATGAATCTTTGTATTAGCGCTGGTGCTTCTTTAGTGAAACAAGTATAAATGCAGGTCATACTGCTCCAGAAGTTTGTATGTTGTATTTTATATATGGTGCAGTTGGTTTACTCCTGAATTTCTCATGTTTATCTTCCTATATATGACAGTAAACTTTTTTTTTTTTTTTTATGAAAACCTATGTTATAGAGATTTTCCTACTGAGCAAAACAAGGGAACTCCCGCTACTGTCAGTTGTTTTAATCAAAAGTTATATCAGTTCAAATAATCAGGAAGTGAATTTACTGTGCTTTTACTTCCTGGAAGTTCTAACTGACAGCATGAGTCACCTGTTTCTATCACATTCTATGGAGAGCTGTTTGTCTGAGAATTTCCTCTCAAATAGGATGTAACAGAATAACTAATTGGAATTCGACCACTAGAGGGCATTGCTAATGTAAGAAAAATCACATGTTTAAACTGTAATAACTGTGGAAATAAGCAGTGGGAGTACCATTATTTTACTCAACAAAAAAAGCCCTACTATATATATATATATATATGTATATATATATATATGTATGTATATATATATATATATATATATATATATATATTTCCAAAAAAAAAAAGTTTACTACTTCTTTTAAGTTTGTCATAAACAAACAAAAAAATTAACAGAATAGGACCTATGTAGGCACTCAACCTACATAAAATAGACAATGATCACCATATAAAAATTTAGAAAAAATGTATTCTTAAATAACATCCAAAACTGGATAATATATAAATAGAGCTGAGCACAATGAACCCCACATAGCCCCATACAGTGCTACGGGGTCTTCACCCGACCGACAAAACCAAAGCTATATCCACCCTCCCACCCCATTAAAACCATCTAAACACTGGCACCACTGCATATAGCCTGGCAGAAAGTGAAAAAGCTGAAGAAAATAGAATGATGGTAAGTGATATTATAATGGAGAATGGCAGGTGAGTGGTTAGTAAGAGGACAGTCCTTCCGTCAATATGTAATCTTTCAAGTGACTTTGCATCATAATAGCATATCCTGTGCTCAAAAGGTACCTTTTACAGTGCCAGGTTGGCAGCGCGTGGCATTTCACTGACGCCGATGTATACAGGACTATGGGGTTCATTGTGCTCAACTCCGTTGATATATTATACAATTTTGGATGTTTGCTAATAAATGTTTCTATATTTTTATACGGTGATCACTGTCTGTTTTATGTAGCATGAGTGCCTATATATGTCCTATTTTGTTTATTCTTTTGTTTATGATTTAAGTATATATAGGACTATGGCACCCTATGTATGATATGCATGGTACGACAGGCTTCCCCAGCAGTCGGCTACAACGCTGACTTCAGGGAAAGGGGATGGAGGGGGGAACTTTGCGAGTGAATATCTCTCAAACCATAAAGGTATGAGAGATGTCACTGGGGCAAATAATTTCTTTTTTTTTTTTTTTTTTAACTACTAAAATATTGGGATTAGTAATTTTAAAGTATCACTATCCCTTTGTTGTTTCTACTGTTTGTATTCAGAGATAAGTTGTTTAATGGATTATGATTACAGCCAAGCTCTCTTGTATTCAGAAAACTGTTATCCTATCTCAGCCCACCCACAAATAATCCTGGATAACCAACGGAAGCCCTCTAGTCCTAGAAAGGCAGGAATGGCTGCTGCCACAGAGCACATGTAAATCTAGATTTTATTTCACAGAAAACAAGTAGAGAGGTTTTACAGATGCTAGAATGAAGTACTGAGTATTGAAGTGTATATGAAACCTGTTAATTTTTAACTGTATGTGTCCTTTAAGTCATTATGATGTGTTTTTTTGATAGGTTATTGATATGAACGACTATCAGAGAAGACGGTTCACCACCAGGATCATTGATTGTCTTTTCAACACTGTAGCAGACAAGAAAATTGCTCTCCTTGGGTTTGCTTTCAAGAAAGACACCGGGGACACAAGGTGAAATAAACAGTGGATGGTTTGGCTTGTTTTAACCATTTCAGTGCCAGAGAGGTACGCAACGCATGCCTCTCTGGCACTCAAAAGGTTAATACCAAGTGTTTCAAAGAATTTGGTTAAACAACATTTGGTTTTGCCATTATTTGCTTGATAGCCTCTTTAACTATTTGATCGCTGAATGGGTATCCGGAACAGTGCATTGGCCAACCCTAATAATGTGTATATATATTCCTACTGACCATTCCCTCTGTTGCATGATTATAGCTCAGTGGGGTGTCTCTAGTCCACATTTTGGAAACCATAGGGCCTTATGTATAAAAGCAAATTGGAGCAGTTCTGGAGCAAACCAACAGCACCATGGGGACAAATAAAAATTCTCATTAATTTTAAGGGGTATTATAACTCCTTGAATGCTAGGGGGGAGGTCTCCAGTATTCAGAGGATTAAAAGCCTCATTTAAATCACTGAAAATGTAGGGATTTGCAGTTGTCCCCTATGGAGTAATTGGTTTACCCCGGTTTGCTTTCATACATAAGGCCCACAGAATGCAATATAAGATGACCACTTGTGGGGCAACTCTGGAGCAGACCAACTGCACTACATGGGGCAAATATCAATTCCCACTGATATATAAATTGGTCTTTTAACCCCTTGAATGCTAGAGAGGTCTCCAACACATTGCAAAGCATTTTTTTACAAATGGGAGTTTGGAGATGATGATGATTTCGTGCAGTGCAGGTGATCTACTCCAAAGCTGCACCAGTTTGTTATTTCTTGCGCACACTTGGTTTCCAACCCTGTTTTATAACAACACCTGTTACCTCCATTCCAGGAATCTACCAATTATTTTTAAAGCAGTGGTTCTCAAGCAGGGCACCATGGCACTTTGGTGGTCACGGGGCACCAGCCGAAGGTGCCATCGTTTTCTCTGAAAACTTTGACAAAAAAAAATGTGAATGTTGAGTTTCTACTTGTGGAAAGTGTTATGTACAGTACACTAATTCTCATGATCATTGTGAGATCAAAGAACAAATATAACATTTGTATATTTTAACTGTCAATGACCTGTAGGGGGCACCCTGAACATGTGAGTTAGGGTACCCTGAAACAATATAACGTTTGAGGACCACTGTTCTAAGTAATATTTCTTTTGCCTGCCATTTCCTCATCTAGGGCAAGATTTTATTGCAGGTGCTAAATGTTAACACTCGTTTTATCAAACATTTGTCTATTGAAGTCTATGGGGAAAACCGGAGATAAAAGCAGAGATAATATTAGCACCTGTAATAGAATTCAGCCCCTAGACTTGTATTTCTTGCACGACTAAAAGATTACCTGCTTATCTCTGGTACAAAATTAGCAAGTGTCTATTACCTGTAATAGACACTTACTATTTTTTTTTTTTCTTCCATGATTTTCCAGTTTCTCTGGTGAAAGTATTTAATTATTTTTTCTCTTCCTTTACAATAAATTGGCCCTTATGTGTAAAAACAAATTGGAACAATTTTGGAGCAAACCAACTTCACCACAGGGGATAAATACATTTCCAGCATTCCCATTACTTTAAAATGATCATTTTAAACGGTAGCACGGTCGCCAATGCATTGCAAAGCAAAACTGTTTTTAAGTGATATGTACCTTTTAATAGATGAATTAAAATGAAAATGGGTCTTATGTATAAAAGAGAGAATATTATGCAGTATAGGAGACAAATACATTTTCCCATTGAATCAAATGGGTCTTTTAACCCTTTGAATCCTAGTGAGTTCTCCAGTGCAGTTTATTAATCTATTAACCCTCTGAGTGCCAGAGGTGTATCCAACAAATTGCTTTGCAATGTGTTTGATACCTCTCTGGTACTCAGTGGGTTAAAGCAGACCTATTTTTTCCTACTAATTACAAATGAAACATTTACCTTATTTTTTTTTTCTAAGATGCAGAGTTTTCTTTATTTCGTTTTTTCTTTTCTTTAAAGAGAATAGTAATACTTTAATTTTACTAATCCCCATTTTATACAACTTTAAAAAAAGATTGTTAATGCCCCAAATCACATCTCTCAAACCTTTATGGTTTGAGAGAAAATCAATTTCAAAGTCCCCCCCCTCCCCTTTCCCTGATATAAGAGTCTTGCTGACTGCCGGGGAATATGATCCTGGGGCCATCCGGCGGCTCTGCAGAAGAGCCGAGATCTCATTAATGAAGAAAAAATCTTTCACTTCAGCAGTCTTCCACGTGTGCTTGGAAACCAAGCACATGTAGAAGACCATTGAAGTGAAATATTTTTTCTTCATTAACGAGATCTCAGCTCTGCTGCAGAGCCGCCAGATGGTCGTACAACAGAACACTACTGGAGTCCGCTAGAACGCTGATCTCAGGGAAAGGGGAGGGAGGGGGGAACTTTGAAATCCATTTTCTTTCAAACCATAAAGGTTTGAGAGGTGATTTGGGGATTAACAATCTTTTTTTTAAGATTAGTAAAATTTGCAGTATTACTATCCCTTTAAAGAGGACTATTCTTACCAACTTCTTCCCTCAGGGGAAGCTTCCATCTTGAAAGGATTTGCATACTTACTTTTCTTTATCAATTTACTCCACCCCCTCTGGAAAAAACTGATATATTTTAGCATCCTAAGATGGTGAGGAGAGGTGATTTTTCTGGACAGGTTATTAATTAATAATAATGCAGGCTTCAGCTGACCAAGTGAAGGAACAAAGGTCTGCTGAGATTAGATTCTCCAATTGCTAAATCAAAAAATTCTAAAATGATTAACCTGTTTGGAAAATAAGCACAAGTTTAAGGCAGTTCAAATAGATAGTTAATGAGACAAAAGCTGTTTAGGTAAAGGGTCCGATT
Organism: Rhinophrynus dorsalis; assembly: GCA_037306005.1. Taxonomy (NCBI): domain Eukaryota; kingdom Metazoa; phylum Chordata; class Amphibia; order Anura; family Rhinophrynidae; genus Rhinophrynus; species Rhinophrynus dorsalis. The sequence continues at coordinate 87,594,884 of CM074718.1, read as the reverse complement.
TGAAATATAAGAAAATGAATGTCTAGTTTGTTTCTGTAGTGCACAACAGAATGGATCAGTATTGCTTAAAGGGACAGTAATGTCAGAAAAAAAGTATTAACTATATGATACAATTAAGAGATTACATGCAGTTATGTGTATCTCTTAAACCGTTATGGTTTGAGAGATGTTGAATATAAAGTTCTCGCTCCCTCCCCTTTCTGCTTGACGAGCTGTAAAACTGTCAAAAGTAGAGATGGAGATGTCCCTAGCACCAAAGTGGGTTTAGTATTGCTGACAGTTTTTGCAACATATTTAATGTAAATGAATTTGTATTATACATTTTGAACACGTTATTTGATAATTAGTGAGTTGGGCAGGGGTTGGCAACCTTTTGTCTCTCCAGCTCTGGAAAACTACAACACCTATAACTCCCATGCAGCCAGATGATGGAAGTTGTAATTCCCAACAGATGGGGAACCTGAGAACAATGTTTTATTACTGTCGTTTTCTTTTCTTTTCTTCAAACATAGTTTAGGTGATTTGTACTAATTCCTCTTTAATTTGCCTGTCTGTTCCACAGAGAGTCCTCCAGTATCTACATTAGCAAGTACCTCATGGATGAAGGTGCAAAACTACACATATATGACCCCAAAGTTCCAAAGGAGCAAATCATACTGGACCTGTCCCAGCCCGGGGTCTCACCTGATGACCGGGGTAAGTTGCAGGAAATATCTACCAAATTTTATCATGAATCTGATTTTTGGACACAAGAGTAACTATGCAGTGAATTGGTTCTCATCCTTGTTTTTGCTCCATATCTCCCTGCCCACAGTGTAGATCTCCAGGGAATGTCTATATTCATAGGGAAAATCGGAGTAATAATGTGGCCTTATACACTTAGATGATGATGAAACTGGAAGAATTAGATCAATCCTGTGATCAACCATCTGCACATAGGGTACAAATACAAATTCCCATTAATTTAACTGGGGCTTTTAATCCTTTGAATGAAAGAGTAGTCTCCAATGCATTGCAAAGCAATGTGTGGAGATTGCTAGCATTCAAAGGATTAAAACCCATATAAAGCCACAAGAATTTTTAGATGTCCCCATTGTGGTGTGGTGTGGTTAGTTTGTCCCAGAATTGATCTAATTCTTCTGATTTCAATGGCATCTAAGTGTTTATGACCTCTTTATTACTAAGCTTTCCCATAACCGTGCCCTGCAGATTGTGGATAGAGAGGCACGGAGCAAAAAATTAAAGGATGAGAACCAATATACTGCATAGTTACTCTTGTGTCTCAAAATCAAAGTGACTAAAACGTGCAGAGCAAACAATGGTTATTATCCATAGCAATTTCTATAAATGTACATTTGAATCTATGCATTTTAATAGTAAAGAACATGTTGTATGTGGGTGCAGCAACATTAGATAGAAGGCAGTGATTGGCAAGCACTGACACACACAGTAGCATTATCTGCCAATAGTAATCCTCTAAAGATCTCCCCAGAACTGTAAATATCAGCCTGTTTATATGAAGTGGCTGTCAGTCTTCATATAAAAAATATGCCACTGTCATAGATCAACACACTATTCATTTCACAATTTATTGTGTTTCCTTCATCAAATGTAACCATGATCATGGGAAAGTTTGTTGCTTTATTTTGCATACCTTTTGCATGCTTGTAAGGTTTTGTACGCTAAGCATTCTTCACTATTACCCCACCTAGTACAGGCATTTGCTGAGCACTCTAGCTTGACCGTTTCTTTATAAACATAATGTAAAGAGCAAGTATTTCTATCTTAACCCCTTGAGAGCCAGTGAGGTACGCACTCTGCAATGCGTTGCATACCTCTCTGGCACTTAAATGGTTAATGGCATTTTCAGTCTTGATCCAACATAGGAGCCACACTTATTTAGTTTTCTACATCAATTGTCATATAACCCTTTCTATTTTGCATTTTAAAGACAGCAACACCTTTCCTGTTTTTTCATAATTCTGCCTTTATTTGCATACAATGAATGTGTTCGTTTTAGAACGGCCATAAATAAATTCCACTCATTGTCTGTTTATAAGAACACCCTGCCACTCAATCTGTAGCACTCACAGGAACATGCTCCTTTTTCTTTTACCCTTTGAGTACCAGAACCTCTCTGGCACTCAAAGGGTTCATGTGAACTATGAGACTGCTAGTCATTCAAATCACACACAGGTCATCCATGATCAATATGAGTTAATATTAAATAGAAGTTGCGTGCATATCGCCCAGCTCTCCACGCTGACCAGGCACAAAGATCATCAAGAGACAGACCGCAGCTATCTCCAATGGCTGCAGGGGACAGCGCTCTGCATTTCAACATACATTAACGTCTATTAGGCCTAAATCCCAGTAAAAATGGTATTAAATGTGGACTAATGAACCAGCTTTGTTAATCCAGTGTGAAATATAATTTGATCGCTGTCTGTTCCTGTAAATCAGTGGTGTTCAAATATCAGTAGAGGGCCAGATACTGCTAGACCAGTGGTTCTCAACTCCTGTCCTCAGGACCCGCTAACAGGCCAGGACTTAGGGATTTCTCTGCTAGAGCACAGGTGTGGTGATCAGAGGCTCATTCACATTGATTAACACACAGGTGATCTAACAAGGAAATCATCACATCCTGGCCTGTTAGTGGGTCCTGAGGACAAGAGTTGACAACCACTGTGCTAGACTGTATGCTGTCATGAGTAGGGCCTTCTGATACTTTTGTATATTTTAGATGTGTCGTCTTGAAGTAGTAATACCTTCTAATAATAACCCACCACTTGCCTAACTATGTCCAGAAAATTCTAATGTCCCCTCTGAATTTTACCCTTGTACTTATGTACAAGAGATCAGTCAGTCCTGGATGTCATGTACATGGAGGAAGACATGACAGTTGTTCGTAAGACCCCAAGATAAAATAACACACTGTGATTGGTAATCTTAACCCTTTAACAACTAGAGGGGAAAGCACACATTGCTTTATGTGTTGTGCATCCGTCTTATACTTAATCCTTTGAGTGCCAGAGATTTATTCAATGCATTGCTTTGGATACCTCACTGGCATTTGGAGGGTGAAATGTAGACTCGAGCACTTTGCTTGCTTCAGTCTGAAAAACTGCCAGAAACTGTCATGTCCGCCTCGATGGACATGGCATCCAGGTTGATGATGTGATCTCTTTACCAAAGGCAAAACCCATAGGGGTCATTAGGATTTTCTTGCCATAGTAAAGAAAGTGGGAGTTATTATTGGGAGGTGTTACTTCTCCTTTAAAGGTATAGTAATGTATGCCAATAAATGTAGCCGCGATTAATGCTCATATGTTATGTGTTATGTTTCATGTTGCGCTGTAAAGAAATTCTGTTTTAAAGTATCTCCGTCCCACCCTTTTTACCTCTTGTATGCACCTCCCCACAGATATGGAATCTGGTCGCTTGACCTGGACAATCTTCTTATTGTGAGTATGAGGAAAACCCTACCCCCTTTGACGAAGGAGGGCAGGATTTTAATTATGCTCACAGATTGTCCCTCGCTGTGCGCGGTCCGGACTGGCTTTGAGTGCATTGCCTAAGTAAAAGGAGTGGGAGGTGGATACTTTTAAACTGAATTACTTTATAACTACAGGTATAGAATGATGAATATACAGAGAAAGATGAAACATAACCTATGAGTATTAATCAAAGCTACATTTTTTTTGGCATCCATTACTATCCTTTTAATGCTCAGTGGGCCTTATGCTCAAAAGAAAAGAGGAGCAATTCTGGAGCAAACAAACACCATAGTGGGGGAAAAAAAAATTCCTATTGATTTTTAAATGAGGCTTTTAAACCCTTGAATGCTAGCATTCAAAGGATTACAAGAACCATTTAAATTTGCCTGGGAATTTTTTTTGTCTTCCCTATAGTGTAGACAGTCTTCTGTTTTTCTTTGTGCATAAGGTCTAGGGTATCTAATGCCAGTTGTACCGAGCTGCAGAATTCACAGGGTATCTAATCCCAGTTGTACCGAGCTGCATAATTCACAGGGTATCTAATCCCAATTGTACCGAGCTGCAGAATTCACAATGTATCTAATCCCAGTTGTACCGAGCTGCAGAATTCACAATGTATCTAATCCCAGTTGTACCAAGCTGCAGAATTCACAGGGTATCTAATCTCACTTGTACCGAGCTGCAGAATTCACAGGGTATCTAATCCCAGTTGTACCGAGCTGCAGAATTCACAGGGTATCTAATCCCAGTTGTACCGAGCTGCAGAATTCACAGGGTATCTAATCCCAGTTGTACCGAGCTGCAGAATTCACAATGTATGTAATCCCAGTTGTACCGAGCTGTAGAATTTACAATGTATCTAATCCCAGTTGTACCGAGCTGCAGAATTCACAGGGTATCTAATCCCAGTTGTACCGAGCTGCAGAATTCACAGGGTATCTAATCCCAATTGTACCGAGCTGCAGAATTCACAATGTATCTAATCCCAGTTGTACCGAGCTGCAGAATTCACAATGTATCTAATCCCAGTTGTACTGAGCTGCAGAATTCACAGGGTATCTAATCTCACTTGTACCGAGCTGCAGAATTCACAGGGTACCTAATCCCAGTTGTACCGAGCTGCAAATTCACAGAGTATCTAATCCCAGTTGTACCGAGCTGCAGAATTCACAATGTATCTTATCCCAGTTGTACCGAGCTGTAGAATTTACAATGTATCTAATCCCAGTTGTACCGAGCTGCAGAATTCACAGGGTATCTAATCCCTGTTGTACCGAGCTGCAGAATTCACAGGGTATCTAATCCCTGTTGTACCGAGCTGCAGAATTCACAGGGTATCTAATCCCAGTTGTACCGAGCTGCAGAATTCACAGGGTATCTAATCCCTGTTGTACCGAGCTGCAGAATTCACAGGGTATCTAATCCCAGTTGTACCGAGCTGCATAATTCACAGGGTATCTAATCCCAATTGTACCGAGCTGCAGAATTCACAATGTATCTAATCCCAGTTGTACCGAGCTGCAGAATTCACAATGTATCTAATCCCAGTTGTACTGAGCTGCAGAATTCACAGGGTATCTAATCTCACTTGTACCGAGCTGCAGAATTCACAGGGTATCTAATCCCAGTTGTACCGAGCTGCGAATTCACAGGGTATCTAATCCCAGTTGTACCGAGCTGCAGAATTCACAATGTATCTAATCCCAGTTGTACCGAGCTGCAGAATTCACAATGTATCTAATCCCAGTTGTACCGAGCTGCAGAATTCACAATGTATCTAATCCCAGTTGTACCAAGCTGCAGAATTCACAGGGTATCTAATCTCACTTGTACCGAGCTGCAGAATTCACAGGGTATCTAATCCCAGTTGTACCGAGCTGCAGAATTCACAGGGTATCTAATCCCTGTTGTACCGAGCTGCAGAATTCACAGGGTATCTAATCCCAGTTGTACCAAGCTGCAGAATTCTTTGGAGCTCTATAAATAATGTTCATAAAGAACATTTTTGTGGACACAAATTGACCGTGTGTATGGACTGTTGGGTGCAGTAAATAGCTAGGATAATGGAACTACATGGCATTTGGTTACATAAATGAATATACTGACCATTGAAAGTCTGCCTCATTACTAAATTAGCGTAGGATATTATGTTTTCCAGCATACCACATTTAACTGAAATAAAAGGCAAGAGTGGCCATGTCTAAGGGCTACAAATGGCCCCAAGGCTTGCTTCCATAGCAAATCAAACTGGAAAGTGTTATTTTAACCCTTTGAGTGCCATATAGGTATCCATTGCGCTGGAGACTTCTGGCATTCAAAGGGATAACAAATCATGTGACTTACACCTGCTTCCTTTTGATCATAAAACAGTAGTCTAATGATGTCTTTATGGATCCCATTGTCCATCTGCCAGTTGATTTGTCTGGGGAAGGCACCGTCATTTTATATGTTTGTTTCCGTCATTGTAGGGAGATATCGTAAAGGGAGAGGTCATAAGAAACCTAAACAGTTGCAATTCTAGAGCAAGCCAACTGCACCAAAAGGCAGACAGAAACATTCATTGAGTTCCCATTCATTTACATGTGGCTTTTACCTTGAATTCTAAAGATGTCTCCAACATATTGCGAAGCATTTTGTTTGAGACCCCTCTAGCATTTATGGACTTAAAAGCCACATTTAAATGATTTAGAATTTTAACTTCTTCCTTATGGTGCTGTTGGTTTGCTCCAGAATTGCAGAGTTTAATGCCAAAAGACATTGTTCTAAACTTAGAATTCTGCACTACACTATTTGTCTTTTTTTTTTTTTTTTTTTTTTTTTTTCTTTTTCATAGCTAAGTGTAAAAGTATGGGTGTTTTCCCCTTTAACTGTGTATTTAGTATTGGGCGGTCATGGCAGTACATACCAGTGATCTGGAATTTAGCAACGTCCCCTAGTTATTTCAGCCTGTTTTGGTTCCTGCCAAGTGAACCACTTTGGAGTTGTAGTCCAACAACAGCTGAAGACCTACAGGATGCTCAATCATATTTTAAGATATTTAGCAACTTGCTGCACTCAACAGCACTTCTCACTCCCACCCACTGACTGGCAGTTCATGTGGCAGGAGGCACTTACACCCAATAGCACTTACTCCTTCTGTGTCAAACCTACCTTCCTCTAGACTGTAAGCTCTCACGAGCAGGGCCCTCTGACCCTTCTGTTCTCCACATTTGATTATACTATTTAATACCTCTGTATGCCTATTCCCATTTGTACAGCGCTGCGGAATTAGTTGGCGCTATATAAATAAAGAATAATGCTAATTAGGGCGAAGTTTAGGAAACTAATAATTTTAGGAGTTGAGTATGTTTGCAATATATAAAAAAATGTATTTAAAATATATGAATATTAAAAAGTATAATTGGTACACAGTACTTTCAAAAGTACCAAATCTAAAACAATGTATCATTGTTGTTAATATATGTAACGCGTTTCGTGGCATTATACCGCCACTTTATCAGACAAACAATGAACTATGTGATCGTTCTCAATGGCCTGAAATATTAGTGGTGCTGCTGCTGCACCATCCTATGGAAGTTTTTGTTCAATTGACCAGAAGTTTCCATAGGATGATAGCAACAGCGCCACCGTAATACTGGGCCATTGAGATACTGCATCTAAGAAAAATCAACTTTTAGCTGCTATAACATTTAATAAAACACCTCTTGGCAGTCAGAGTACCTTTGCTGTACTCAGGAGGATAAACCTTACAATATAAATGTTACTGTATATTAAGTGTTACTACAACTAAGTATGGTTGTATATGTATATAATATCCATGGTAGTTTAACCCTCTTTATATGCTTGGAGATTACTAATTTAGTTTGTTTTTTTTTTTTTTTTTATCTTTCAATGTCAATTTATCATATACTTTTTAATAAAAAGGATCCTAAAGCAACAGCAATGTGTTGATCTGTTGGTGACTTGTTTTAAAAGGGACAGGAGTATAACTGTTTCCACTCTCTTTTTCTGTGCAGTGTCCCAGCTGGTCCATATATCTACCGACCTGTATGAAGCCTGTGAGAGTGCTCACGCTATCGTTATCTGCACTGAGTGGGACATGTTCAAGGTGAGTTAAATGAACATGACCGCGTACACACTAGGGGCTCGATCCAAATGTTTGAGAGAAAAAAGCCAGTAGGGCAAAATGGATACCGACTATGTGAAAACACATATTTTATAGATCTTTTCCTGATGAATAAAACAAGGTAATTCCCATCACTGTCAGATGTTTTATTCAAAATTTATAACCGTTCAAATAACCAGGAAGTGAATTTACTGTGTTTACTTCCTGATAGTTCTAACTGACAGGAAGTGACAGGCAGTTTCTATCACATTCTATGGAGATCCGTATGTCTCTGACTTTTCTGACTTTCCTCTCCATTAGAATCTAACAGGAAATCTAATTAGAATTTGACCACTAGAGGGCACTGCTAATGTAAAAAAAAACCATGGGTTTAAACTGTAATAACTCTGGAAATATAAATCTCTCAGCAGTGGGAGTACCCTTATTTTACTCAATAGGAAAATCCCTACAATATATATTTTTTCATAAAAAAAGTTTACTGCTCCTTTAACAGTAAAAAAGCTATACTGCCAAGCACTGATACTTAACTTGCGTGTCTTACCTGTCATCCACTGTCCTTCTCCTTCAGTCTTCTTTTCTTTCTTCTGTCTTCTCCTTTCTTCTTACTGTAAAATAAAAAATAAGTATTTGTACAAAGCATAAACTATGACATTGTTTAACCCTTTGAGTGGCAGAGGAGTATACAATGCATTGCGTACCTCTCTGGCCCTCAAAAGGGTTAAAACATATTATTGTGCCATGAATATGCCTCCATTTAATGCCCAAGTAGTTAAAATGCCATGAATAAATGTCATAAATAAATCCATAGCTTTTTTTCTTCATGTCTCCGCTGCTGTGTGTGCACAGGTTGAAATCCCAATTTAAATTAATAAGAATTTTGGGATCTGAAGCAGTTGGTTTGCCCAAGAATGGCCTCACCCTTTGTACATATGATCCATGGTGTAGTTGTGTAAGATCAGTGACAAATGTTGTGTGTCCTTCTAGGAGCTGGACTTTCATAGGATACACCAGAAGATGCTGAAACCAGCCTTCATTTTTGATGGCAGACGTGTTCTGGACGATCTTCATGGAGTGCTACAAAACATTGGCTTTCAGGTAGGCAGCAGCTTTAGTTTCCTTGTCTTTTGTGCAGGGATCAGCAACCTGAGACCCTGCAACTACTATGTACTACAACTCGTATCCTCAGCCAGATGCTGGATAGCTGAAGGTGATGAGAACTGTAATCATCAACATATGGAAGGTCTGAGGTTGCTCTTCTCTACTTTTTTGGTTTTTTTTGTCATTTCTTCCAAAGTTAGAATGCAGCTATTGTTAATACTGACCAGTTTTACTGGATGAAATGCAGAATCTTATTTTTAAAGGGACACTAACACTTAACCCCACTGAAAAACTCTGTTTTGTCAAACGTTTAACACAAGAGTCATGGGATTTCGAGGTGGAGACTCCCCTCTTACACCAGCTTTACCTCCTGCCTCTCCGTTTCAAGTGACCTCGCCTCAGGAAAGGGCAAGTTGGCACTGTTCTCTTAGATTTATACTGCTTTTTTATTTTTATTAGATGCAGTTTATGTCTCTCTAAACATGTCAGGTTCCAGTGGACACATGGCAAAATACAAGTCTAAGGATTCAGGGGCCCCTGCTTTCCTATCACTCTCTGGATCAGGTTCTCCTAGAACAGTGGTAGAAGCCTGATGAGAGACTCTTTCTTAACAAACTAATTACCCTAGAGCTGGGCTAAGAATTTTAAGTCCTTTGCTACTAGCCAGATCTGAAAAGTTACTCGCCACTGCAAGCCAAAACATACCCACCAGGGCTGAATTTCTACTCTCCAGGGCTACATTTTCACTCGCCATTGGCTAGTGGCAAGTAGAAATTTTGAGCCCTGACTAGAGGCATGGCCACTAGAGCCATAACAGATGCCAGCCGTGCTGTGCAATGCATATCTTACTGAGGCAGCTTTTGATTCCCTAAGTTTTCTAGTAAAGCTACTGCTTTCTCGGTATCACAGTGCCTGTGATTCTTGTCACTCTTACTTGTGGTTCGCTCTGATTTGCTGAGCCAGTTTGGCCCGCCCCTGGTGACCTTCTTATGCCTGGCCCAGACATCGGTCAGATGCCCTTTCGTGGTGTTTCTGAGCCAGTAGTGCTGTTGCTGTGTTCCAGTGTTCTGGATTCCTGTGTACCAACTTGGCTTGTCCTGACTACTCTCGAGTGTTCCTGTTTGTGTATGACCCGGCTTGACTGCGAACCACCTCTGTATCCTGACCCGGCTTGGCTGACGTTACTGTTCGTGTATGACCCGGCTTGTATGACTACCTCCTGCGTGCTCCGACCCGGCCCGGCTGACTTCCTGCTCCGAAGATCGACTTCCAGCCTGTTCCAGTGACCTCCGTTCCCGTTGTCGCCGCCGCGACATTCTCAACCGCTGCTGCCAGCCACCGTGTGACCGCCTTGCCTGGTGTTGCCAGTTATCAGTGCAGTGTACCGCTATACTTGCAAAGCTGTGCGTGCCTCAGTGTGCCTCACTATACTTGCAGAGCCTCGTTGTTTGCAGAGCTTCATGTAAACATGCATATTAACCCTAGCAGTGCTGCCTTGCTCTCGCTATCTCGATTCCCAGAATAGAGCCTCCTCCTTGGTGCTACATCTGCTGAGTTGGCCGCTTACCGACGGCGACTCTATCCATTCCGTTGCAGAGTAGTCACTTATTGTGGGCCAGTTGGGCGCCATAGGCTCTCCCTTCTCATTGTTACTGGGCGATATCTTAAAGCAGAGTGGCGTTAGAGGGAAGGCTTCAGCTCTGGCAGATTCCGTTGTATACGCCCGTGGGGGCTATTGGCTCTAGCACTACCGCTACTGGTATCCGGTTAAGTCTGAAGAGGCTTAGTCAGCTCTTGCATTGCAGGCCGGTTTCCGTTACGCCCATGGGGGCTACTTACACTTGCACTCGCAGAAGCAGTTTTCCAGTAGGTACGCCCGCGGGGGCTATTTGGATCTCTGTTCTGTTTACTACTCGGTCACTTTGGCTAAGCATCTATGATTCCAGTACATTGTGGACTGTCTCTATCAGCACCTCCTTTTAACACCCAGGGCGTGCCAAACCACCACATCTGAGACTGACTGTGTTTAGCTCTTAACCCTTTGGGGTAGAAGTCACCATTATCTGCATAGTAATTGTGCATGTCTACTATATTGTGCATTAACTCTTGTAACATATCAGTCCTCACTGTGTGTCTATTCAACCGCCACTAGAGGGCGATCGTTTGCATTATCATTATTCTAATAAAATTGTGTTTTATTTCACATACTGGTCTGAGTGTCCTAAAAAAACGTAACACTCGGTAGCCATGTGCGCACTTCGTGGCTCAATATTTGGTTGGTTGACTGATTTATTTATTTTTTTTTGCCTCACATTGCACCTAAGCATGTCTTTTTACATTATCATTTTCATTACCCCGGTAAATTTGGTGTTTCTACGGTTTAATCGCTTCAGGCCCACCCTTCCCCAAAGTACAAACATGTCTGGCAGAAAAAGAATCCTGTTCAGAAGCTGAAAAGCCCACTTCTGTGTGACTCACATGGTTCATAGAAGGTTGTCTCAATCATTTTCAATATGTGTGGGGAGTATTCAGTGGTGGACCTGTGGGTTTCCAGGGTTATTTCGGAAAGGTACAGCATAGATCTCAAGTCCATTTCACCTCAGTTTATTTTTGTCCAGAGTTCACTAGAACCCAGTTCTGGGGCGTTTGTTCATAGACATAGTATCCTCCCTGCTGGAAAAATAGGTGTTGGTTCCCATTCCAACCCAGGAATGCCTCACTGATTTTTCCTACAGTCATTTTGTAGTTCCTAAGAAGGACTGCAACTGCTGTCCTATTCTGGACTTGAAGTGTCTCAACCATTATGTGCTAGCTCCACATTTCAGAATGGAATCTGTGAAAACTGTTATCTCTGCCATGTGACTGGGGGAATTTATTGCCTCCTTGAATATCCAGGATGCCTAACTTCCATGTTCAGACCATCAGTGCTACCTACATTTTGCCTTTGAGAGCAATCACTACCATTTCGCTTCTCTTCCCTTTGGTCTATCATCTGCTCCAAGGATCTTCACAAAGGTCTTGGCTCCTTTGGCATCTTGCATCTGTGCTCAAGGAATATCCTTGACTCCTTACTTAGATTACCTTTTACTCCAGGCTCCTTCTGAGGCTGTTCTATCTTCACAGATTCAAGATTGTGTTCACATCCTGGAGCAGCATGGTTTGGCACTCAGTGCCTTCTCAGGTTCTGTATTTTTTACGCATGCGATTTGATACCGTCCTCGGGAGGGTGTTGCTACAGTAGGACAAGATCCAGGCCTTGTCTCTACACGTGAGTCCAGAGCTATCCTTGCTTGATGATGATAAGGAATTATATGATCGTACTAGGTCGCCCAGTCTCTGCTTTGGAAGCTGTTCCCTACACTCAGATTCACACGGGAACTGTAATCGGACATTCTCAGAACCTGGTCAAGATAATGCTCTCAAATGTCTAATGCCATATCTCTGTCTCCACAAACGAAGGAGGATCTTCGGTAGTGGCTCCATTATCCCCACCTAACATTGGGATGTCCATTTGTCATTCTAGAATGGGTAGTGGTCACCATGGACTCTAGGCTGATAGTGACCCTGGGTTCTCTAATGGTACAGGGTCGCTAGACCAGGAAGGAGAGTCTTCTTCCAATTAACATTTTGGAAATACAGGCTACTTGCTTAGAGCTTTGTCACTGGTCCAGTGCTGTGAAGGGAACACCATTGAGGATCCAGTCGGACAGTGCGACAGCAGTCGCATACGTCAAGTGCCAAGGAGGAAAGAGAAGAAAGTTAGCTTGGATGGAGGTACAGGAGCTCCTTTTACAGAGCTGAACTTCACTGACGGTGGTTTCTGTGTTTCACAGTCATGGAAAATGTGGTTACAGACTTTCTAAGTCACCAGCACCTGGATCCTGGGAATTGAGAACTCAGCCACAGTGTGTGTGACCAGCTAGTCTACATCTGGGGACTTATATCATTTGACCTCATGGTGTCCCACAAGAATGTACCATGAAGGATGACCCTTTAGCTTTTTGCAATGAAGCGATGTCCACTTCATGGAACTTTCATTGGGCATATGTGTTTTTGCTGTATCCCTTGATTCCTAGGGTCTTGAGGAAAATTAAGATGGATAGTGCTCATACTAATCAATCCTTTTGACCCCTGCCAGCTTTGTTCTTGGATCTTCTCAGTCTGTCCATCACGAAGCCATTTCTCCTCACCCTGAGACCAGATCTCCAGATCCAAGGTCTGCTTTGTTACCCATAGGTGGAAAGATTGGCTTTGATAGCATGACCCTTGAAGCCAACATCATAAAGGGTTTCTTGGATGCTGTTATCTCTACTATGCTCCAAGCTAGGAAGCCCATATCGTCTACGGCCTATCATAGGATATGGTCTGTATGCTGATCAAGACTTCACCATGTGAAGTGATAGAGCTGTATTATCTGTAAAAGACCTGATATTAAGGGTCTTTTTGAATACAAGAACATTCGTACTAATCTTAGGAAATTGGCTATTTCACTCTTAACCAAATAATGTTTGCATAGGAAACTGCTTGAATGTAAGAGATTTCTGCAGAGAATTGCCTCACAATGTATTGTGACAGCACAAGCATCCAATTCATAGGGGCCATTAGAATTAATTTCATGGCTATGAGAGTTATTATAAGGCGACGTTGGTTCTTTTAGTTATGAAACCTACAATTTAACTTGTATTTTGTGAAGCCACAAGCATTTGTTACAGTTCAGTAGGTTTGGCAAAGGGAAACCCAACAGTTTTGATCCTCTGTAACTCACAGATACCAAAAACATGGCACTATAAAAGAAACAAACATGGGTGGAGTTGTGCTTGGCTTTCATATTAACGTATTACAGTATTTGTATCATCTTATTGAAACCTTCCGAAACAAATGGACAGGAATAATTTTATTAAATTCTCTCCTATCTGTCCATCATTACTATTGCTGGACAAAGAAAGTGTTAACAAAATAATTTGATAACCCCCAGTGTTGATCCTGGATAATTAAAGGATAATTTAACATCTGTAAGAATGGGATATGGTACCTGTGGCCAAAATATATACATTAATTTAGGGGCAGAGCAAGGGGGTGGATATGACACCGCAGCAGCCAACAGCACTCCTCAGCTGCCACTTTGGACAGATAAAGGGACCCTTTACACTAATGGATGTAGCCCCAACCCCCCCCCCATGTTAGTTTCCCTTTTAATGTGCATTTTAAAATCTGATTCCTGTTAAACTACACGATGCTCTATAGATAGTATTTACCTATCTGATCCTAATGCTATTGGAAGTGTTTCATGTAGACATTTAAAGGGAAAGTATTACTTTGATAGTACCCTATAGACCTGTCAGTCAAGCAGAGTGCATTGTGAGCCCTCGAGGAGGACACTGGGGTCAGAATTGACCTGCATGGCACCCTTGTTAGTCCTGTGAGAAGAAACTACAAGAATGATGTCTTGCTGAGCTGCACTAGCAGTCCCCATAGACTGCCCCCCCCCTCATCTGTCTTGAAAACGAGATAGAGAGAGTCTATGAAGGCGCTGCACCTAACCTGCAAAATTGTGGCTGGAAGTCACATACTTCTGGGTTTAGTTCCAGCCAATTGAGTCCGAGGCATTTTTTAATAAACCTGCTCCCATAGGGTTGCACTTGGTAAACCATGATAATTGCCCTTTTACATACAATGAGTGCAGTGGATACAGCTGTTTTGTATGTCTCCTTCTTTCACAAAACTGCCATCTCTTTGGAGTTCAGAAGAAACATTCAAAAAGATTTATTTTCACTTTTAACACCCCGTTAACCCAGATGGATTTCTTTGCGTATCTCTGTAGCATACAAGGGGTTAAATGGGAACTCCACCTAATAATAATTCTCCATAACTTATTTTAGCCAAAAAAAATCGTATTGGCCCCTTTTGAATTCTGCTCTTGTGCTTTTCCTCAAGACCTTCGATGTCATGTCCATGGTGGATGACATGATGGATGCTAGCTAGGTCACAGGACACAAACCCTGTCCAGGGCAGATAGTAATATTAACCCTTTAAGTACCAGTGGGGTGTGCATCCCATTTCAATGTGTTGCGTACCCCTCTGTTACTTAAAGTTGACCTTTTGAGTGCCAGAGAGGTATCAGTGTGGCAATGCATTGGATACCTCTGTTGCACTCAAAGGATTAAGTAGGCTCATGTATTCTGCCTGTCATGACCTCCTCCACAACATGACACCCAGCACTGATTGAGATGTTCTTGTGAACCCCAGGACAAAATTTGTATTTTCTGGCTATAGTAAGGAAATCGGGGAAGGTTTTGGTGTCGGGTATTACTTCCAATTTAATCATGTGAGGGTCAGTGGGGCACACAATCCATTGTTAAAGGGATAGTAATACTTCATTTTAACTTTATTTTATTTTGTAGGCATTAAAAAAACATGAAGAACGATATAAGTCTTATCTCTGAAACCTTTATGGTTTAAGAGATATTCACAAACAAAGTATCTCCCCCCTGTTCAACCAGATCAGAAGGGAGATGCCCAGGTAGACTGCAGAGAGGGACAATCTTCAATTAAGATAATGGAAAAAGCTGAAAAACCTGTCAAGGGGGGAAGGGCTTTCATTGTTTTCATACAAAGAAAATTGTCCCCTTCTGTTATCTGTACTGTCATACAACCAGACTGACATCTGAGAAGAGATGGCTTACACTAGGTAAAAGGGGCGGGGAGGGGAACTTTGCTTGTGAATATCTCATAAACCATAAAGGTTTGAGAGATAAGACTTATATCATTCTTCATGTTTTTTTAATGCCTACAAAATAAAATAAAGTTAAAACGAAGTGTTACTATCCCTTTAAGTAATGCGTTGAACATCCCTCTGGTTCTCAGGGGGTTAATGTGACTCATAATGGCAGTGTTCCAACCCTCCAGCTTGTCCAAGAATGATGTGTAACAAGTAGTGCATCCACTAGTGTAATTAGCCCAGCGCTTACAGGAAACATGAGGAATTATGTGTAACAAGTAGTGCATCCACTAGTGTAATTAGCCCAGCACTTACAGGAACCATGAGGAATGCTTCCACTGGTTTTATAAAAAATATCCTGATCCGAGAGCCAGATGGGTGTGACTGTGCATATGTAATATTGTTTGGACATTTCGGCACCAAGGGAAACAGACTAAATACATCATCTTACTTAGTCTGTTGTTGGGTGTAGGAGGGAGTGTAAATGTTACTAATTACGTAATTTAACCTGAAGACCTTTTCATTTTGCCTTCAGACTGGTTAGTCATTTTAGTCTTGAAATTAATCTAACTTGGCAATGTCTAATTTAATGTCATAAAAACTGGTCAGTTAAAGGTGACCGTTAACACTTCTGGTTCTTAAACAGTTAAAGTGGAACTACCTATAGGTATACATGGGAAGCACTTATCTACGTAGGCGTTTTTCATACAGCAGTCTGGTAAATCTGTATACATATTAATCAAAGAGAGTGGGTGCTCACAAGTCGTGTAAATGTAACCCTTTAAGTGCCAGAGAGGTATCCAACGCATTGGTGTGGGTTAAATAATTTCTTTAAATTTACAAGACCTGTGAGTGCCCACTCTTTCTTGGATTTATCAGTATTTTAGTGGTGCACCTGGGCAACTGAAGAGAGAGAATTGGTAACGGATCTCCAAGGCACCTGAAAATTCCTAGGGCCATAGGCACAGATATAAAAGTGGAGCAAGCAAACTACACTGTAGGAGAAATAAACATTTTATTGCTTTAAAACACTTTAACCCTTTGAGTGCCAGTGGTGTATGCAACACACTGCAGAGCAATGCATTGCGTACCCCTCTGGCACTCAGTTTATACTAGAGAGGTCTCCAGTACACTGACAGGCATATGTACAAAGGTATTAGTGGAGCAATTGTGGGCACAACAGTTGTGTATTATAGGAGATAAATAACATTCTCACTTACCTGAATGGGCCTTTTAAACCATCAAGGGTTCAAAGTCCAATATAAATGAGTGGGAATGCTGTTTGTCCCATATGCACAAAGGGCCTCATGTTCTTTGTACATATGGCCCTTAGATTATACCTGCAGTATAAAGGTAAAAATTGCATGCTGTCAGTGTATAGCTCAGGACAATACTGGACCCAAGCACAACTTTTATTCCTCATGTCCATGATTAAAGTCCCCATTGTAAGCTTTAAACCTGGAATCTTAAACACTTCATGCTAGATAAGTCTTCCAATACGGTAACATGTGAGATGCATCTCATGAAGCCATATGTGTAAAGGAACTATATCACAATGAAAGTGTTACATTCCAAGGCTTCCAAAATAAAGTGTACAGTGTGCATTAATAATTGCCTTCCTTCAGACAGCAGGGGCAACAACTGGGCATACTGCATTTATAGCAAAGTCCATGTCTTTCCTTGCATAAGGGGTTTAGTGAGTGCGCAATCAAATACTCCTTTGATTATGATAATTGTAATCAGAGAACAAAACACGGACAGTTGAGGAATAAATACAGTGCTGCAAAGGGAGGGGTCACGTGCACCTTTATTGATCCCAGGGTGCCATCTGTACATTGCACTTACTGTGGCATTCTGTAATACTGGTTCATGGAACTTTGGGGTGATGTATAATGTTATAAAGAGAGTTTTTTGTAAAATTGTCTCAAAGCGACATAAGTCTATGTGTAAACGTATAACCACATTTTCTTTAAGTGCTAACTCCAGTTAGTGGAGTAGAAATGGTCTTGGCCAAATAAGAATTGTGTCCCAAAGTATTTATAAAGAAATTTGCTAATTGTTCCATAAATAAAGGCAGTTTTAGTGAATAAATCTTAATGCCAGGTATAACCTGTTCTTAATGGAAGTATATAATACTGCCATGTATGTGTGCGAATATTCTCAGATAGACATATTTATAAATATGACCAGGCGTTGTGAATTTAAGCGACAATTCTTAAGTCTGCACTAAGAAGGCTTTTTATACCACTTTGAAACATAATCGATATTTCAAGGTAATTTTACTCTTTAAAGGGATAGTAATACTTCATTTTAACTTTATTTTATTTTGTAGGCATTAAAAAAACATGAAGAATGATATAAGTCTTATCTCTGAAACCTTTATGGTTTAAGAGATATTCACAAACAAAGTATCCCCCCCCTCTTCAACCAGATCAGAAGGGAGATGCCCAGGTAGACTGCAGAGAGGGACAATCTTCAGTTAAGATAATGGAAAAAGCTGAAAAACTTGTCAAGAGGGGAAGGGCTTTCATTGTTTTCATACAAAGAAAATTGTCCCCTTCTGTTATCTGTACTGTCATACAACCAGACTCACATCTGAGAAGAGATGGCTTACACTAGGTAAAAGGGGCGGGGAGGGGAACTTTGCTTGTGAATATCTCATAAACCATAAAGGTTTGAGAGATAAGACTTATATCATTCTTCATGTTTTTTTAATGCCTACAAAATAAAATAAAGTTAAAACGAAGTGTTACTATCCCTTTAAAGAGGAAGTTTTGGGTTTTTTTTTTTTGTATTGAAGGAACATTACCACATAAAAATGATCTGGAGTTATATACACATGCTACCCACTGTAACCATTCTAGTTTGTTATCTGAGACTGAACCCATGGAGTGGCAGAGAGGTATCCAGCACAATGCGTCTGATACCTCTCTGCCACTCAAAGGGTTAAAACCTAGTCCTACATGCTCTCTGGGAGCTCCCGAGATAATGTACTAGCCTTTCTGAATAGAAGAGCGGTGGGTACTAAAATATTTAATGTTAAAATGTGTCTATTTTGCGTAGTCTGCATATGCATTAAAATACACATTTAGGATTTGAGGATTTTGCATAAAGTAAAATGTATAGATTCTTGCTAGAAGTATAAAGTATATATAAAATTATATCACACAATTTTATTTTTTGGTGTTGGTGTTCCTTAATAGAAAATTTAGTATATAGTGTCTTCATCTTAGACATTGGCTGGAAGTGTGGTTTTTATTTATTTATTTTTCTTAAAAAAAAAAAATAAAAATTGAGCTGTATTAACCCTTTGAGCATCAGAGGGGTGAGTAATGCATACTTTTGAATGCATCCTCTTGCAGTATAAGGAGTACCCTTGTTTTACTGAGCTGGAAGAGTGAACTGATGCTTTGGAGAGATCCAGCTCTGTTCTGTGTATAATAAATGAAGCTGATGTAACCCGATGTAATGTATTCTATTACAGGTGGAAACCATTGGCAAAAAGGTTACAACCAAGAGAATCCCTTTTACTCCTACTGCGGATATTCCCAAGTTCAGTTTACAAGACCTCCCTCATAAGAAACCAAAAGTATGAACTGCACGTCAGAAGACCACATCAATAAAATGAACCCCTCAGAGTCCAAAAGCATTCGTACAGAGTTTAACCCTTTGAGTGTCTGAGAGGTATCCAACGCATTGCATTACAATGCGTGGGATACCTTTCTGGCACTGAAAGTGTGGAACATGGCAATGCTGCAGCTGCTTCAAAGCATGTTTTTTGTAGAATGGTTAACTAATTTCATCAATAACAGATAATTTATTTGTATATAATTCACTTTTGCACAATACGTATGAAGACCAAATAAGCTTTTTTTCTTTTCAATTTAAAAAAATGGAAAAACCAAGAATGCAATCTTTTTTTTTTTTTTTCTCAAATAAAATGTCTCATGTATGTATAGAGAAACAGTGATATGTTTGCGTACCAGAGAGACGTGCAACACTTTGCTTTGCAAGGCCTGACACCCCTCTGGC
This sequence comes from Rhinophrynus dorsalis, assembly GCA_037306005.1. Classification (NCBI taxonomy): domain Eukaryota; kingdom Metazoa; phylum Chordata; class Amphibia; order Anura; family Rhinophrynidae; genus Rhinophrynus; species Rhinophrynus dorsalis. The sequence goes on along the minus strand of CM074718.1, from coordinate 87,575,413 downwards.
ACTCAAACAGTTAACTGCATTTGCAAATTAAGAAGAAACTAATAAATGCAGAGGGCAAGAACAAACATAAATAGGACTCTGGCATAAATTTGAAGAAACAGGCTTTTTATTCAGTCTGGCAACTCTACAAAATTACTTTTGTAATGGTTTATTTATAGCAACATTTTAAATAGTATATTTTTGAAACATTTTATATTTTTATAATGTTTCTGTCAATAACAGAGTGTTAGTAGTTTGGGGGGATAGGGGAAATAATTTTTGTAATGATGAGATGAAAAACGCTAATTGCAGTTATATTGTCATTCTATATCGTAAGACCTCTGAAGAAAAAAGGAACACAGTGTAATTATGTTTCTTCTTGGTTCTGTAACAAAAACTTTGAGGAAAATGAAATCTGTTTTACATAAATAAACGGTTCAGAACAAATAATAAGGCTGTTATTCCTAGCTTTGGGCCATTTTCATATGGGCAACAGAAATCTTGAATTTATAATGCTGCATTATTAGGCATAAAATACGTCTTGTTGAATTCTAGGGGCCTGTTCACTAATGCAATGCTTCTGCGGCATGTCACAAGCTGTTGCAGCATGCTGCATCTCTACAATCTGCACAAATGTATCCAAGTTTCAGCATGCCTGATCTGTAAGATGGTTCACACTGGGGGTTGAATTGCCATTGACAATGACCAGTGATTGACCAACCCGTGTAGGTGTCAGCCAGTAATATATACCGTCAATATATATGGCTAATGCTGATGTGTAACAGCCCTTTGCACCCTCCTGACATGCCCCCTCATGTGAGAGGATTATTGGAGGAAGGCAGATCAGAGGTGAGTAACGCTCCCCTAAATGGGATGAATTGAACAGTGCTGAATTTGTTCTGTTTAAGTTGTCCCTGTGGAAACATGGCTTTAAAGGGCAAACTATCCCTATAGAAATAAAATGGTTACTTAGATTGGAGTTATTCATACAGACATTCCATGAAGCTGAATTTCTCAGACCTGGAGCAAGCCAACTGCACCATAGGAAACAAAAAAAATCAAAATTGCCCCGTCATTTAACCCTTTGAGTGCCAAAGAGGTATCCAATGCATTGCAACATACCTCTCTGGCACTCAAAGGGTCTTTGGCCCCCTCTACTGCTGCAGAGGTCTCTGGAATTCAAGGGTATAAATACGCCTTTTAAATCATAGGATATTTTTATTTGTCCGTTATTGTGTATTTGGTTTGCCCCAGAATGTCTTCAGTTCATCAGGATGACTATTTACGTGATCTTTATTTTATATTGTATCTGTGTATATAATGCTTTTCAATTTGTCTGACCATCTGAGACTGACAACAGACCTTGCCAGTGTGGAGAAAAATGGCTGTCAATAACTATGCTAATCTGGTCACAAAACCTTCAGAACAGCATTTTTTACAGGGATATTAAAAAAGCCAACTACTTGACACATATCCCCCAGGGGCAGTATCACATTAAAAAAGAAAATATACAAACCACCATTTTTTGACACCTTTTTTACCACACCACACTTTTTTTTTTTTTTTTTTTGACAGTACACTTTCTGATTGACCACTTTATCTAGGTGTGGCTCACATGTCAGTAATTGTTACCAGTATATAATTGGGATTCACTTTACACATCTAGTGTCAGACAATCACACAGAAGTCCATTCTCTTTCACAGCAGAATTACTGAGGAAAAAACGTGCAGAGTGGCACTTAATTATTAAAGGGCTGGTATTGCAAGACCAAAAAAAAAATAAAAAATTACCCTTACAATGCCCACCCAATCACATGGCAGTATGTGTTCATGACTAAGAGATGACCACACGTTGCCAGAGAAACTTCACCATAGCATCATCCCTTAGGGCATCTCCCTCCAGGAGATAAGTATAATTAGTGCTGGAGACCGATAGAGTAAAAGTGATACCTTTATTGGCTGTGTAGCTCTAGGATACAAGCTTTCAATACACTTTGTCTCTTCTTCAGGCATATTTAGAATGAAGCCTAAATACAAAATACATGACAGTGTTATACATGCATGCATACAAGTTGTTGTTATTTCTAAATTCCACTGAAAAGTAAAATTCTTATCTCCCTTGTCTGTATAATTCTTTAGGCTCCAAAAAAAAAAAAGTTGCATCCTTGAGCAACTTAGCCAATAATAGTACCACGTTACCAGTCTCCTGATTTTTCTATGGCTAACACTGTACCACCTTTTACCTATATCTAATTGCTAGTAACAGAAGGACTTGCCTAGGTAGGTGTTCATGGAGGAGGGAGCAGGAGCTAAAGCGGAGCTATGGGAAGAGGGGACAGTGGAGAGAAAGATGCAAGGGGCAGAATAATACAGAAAGGCATTATATTAACCCCTTCCTGACAATGGATGTACATGTACTTCCCAGAACTGATTACTTTTGCAAAAAGCCGGGCGTTAAGTGACGGCCGTGTGTGCACGCTGCCAGCCAATAAGGGGTTAAAGCTTTGAATTCCTGCTGAGTGCCTAATGCAGTGAACACCCTTTGAGCTCTCAAAGAACTGTTCTAAGGTAAGGGCTCCCTTCTCCATCCATTAAGTGAATTCTAGTATTGCTGCTTGTTCTGCACAACTGTAACCTCTGTCTCTGAATGTGTTCAGCCATACACCTTCTACACCTGGTCTCTGGCTCTGAGTTGCAGACTCTGAGTTTGCTGCAGTGCTAGGAGCCTAGTGGTGTAAAGAGGGTGAAGAATGGAGCAGCCATTGATAACACAAGATTCATCTCTACTGTTGACATGATCTTCAAACTAATCTCCCTTCTGTTTATTGAATACCTCCATAAATCACAGGAATTAAAAGCAAAGTAGCAGAGGGTGATTTGTTCAAAGATCCTATCAAAGCTGATATAAACAGTATTTGGTTAAAAGCGGAAATCACTCTTCCCTTAAATTGTTAACCCCCTTGAATGTTGAAGTTCTGTGAAAACAGGACAGGAGGAAGGGCTTGGAATGATTGCCCTAAGTGGCGGGAATGAAACAAAGCTCTAGTCCATATCTAACGGTGGAGCGCAAATGGGAATCCGTTCTGAAATCATTCTTCTCTTCCCTGTGATCCTGCACATCAGAGACAGCAGTTTGTGTACAGAGCCTGCTAAGTAAGAGTAGACTGGAGAAGGGGGGAACCGGAAGCTGAAAGGTGCAAGGAGTGGAACGGCCATGACACACTGAGTACAGACATAACTTGGAACTTTCAAAATGGGCTGACTCAGATCTTTAAAAAAATTAACCATTAAAATTCCCCAGAGATGCTTCATATCAGTCCACACTTCAACACCTGTTTTAGCAGAAACTAGACAAGTAGGACTTCTGTCTGTGTCCCTCTTCTGGAAATTAATTTAGAGCCTAAGGAAGCAGTTAATTAGGAGATCAGAGGAGGTAAGGAAAGTCCACAGTTATCTACTATCTGATCTGGAATTTTACTTGTTCCTTGTAGTGGTTGCTTTGATCCAGAATTAATGCACATATGTCTTCATCCACATACTCCACTGATAAAATTTTATCCCATGTTTTTAGCATTTACTTCCCTTGAACATCGCATTCTCCATACATACAGATAAATTACATTCATTTGGCCTCTCCACAGGAACATACTTTCATAAGCAAGAATGTGACTACCTAATTTATAACGTACAATGTTTGTGTAAAGCAGATGGCAACATTATGGTTGCAGATACAAAAAAAAAAACAAGCACCTCAAAATTATGCAGTTATTTATGTCCTTTATGGTTTGAAAGTTTGTACCCGATCTTTTCAACCATTTGAGACATCCCTGAGGTTAAATCTTTCACTGTATGACAATTCATCTTACATTTTGAGCATATTTAATAGTCTGGCTTCGCAACCTCCAGGATGCTCTTTATCTTGTACCTTTTATTTTTTTAATTAGATTAATTGAATTTTTTTCCCCCACCAAAGAGAGGCAATTCAGACCGCAATAAAAAAAATATATATGGGGAAGAAATATATCAGTGCAGTTCCCTGGCCTCCTTTCACACCTGAACTTCATTCCCAGAAAATAAAGCACACATTTACTGCCGTCAGTGACAGGAGTAGTTGTTACATAAAACTTTATTCATAACATCTCTACATCAATCAAACCCTTTGTTTATTCAAATATTATTTTCACAAAAGGATGACAAGGGGAGACTTCTATCTCCATTAAGGTAGGTAATACAGCTTCTTATTCAGTAAGCTGAAAAGGTGCATTTCAGGAGCAAACTAATTCCACCATGGAGGTGGAGAAGGAAAATGTCCACTGAGTTAAATGGGACTTTTAAACATTTAAATGCGAGAGGTGTCTCCAACGTGTTGCAAAACAGCACTGGAGGCCTCTCTAGCATTCAAGGGTTTGAAATAATCACTTGGAATTTTCATTTGCCCCCTACGTTCATAGTTGGTTTGCCAAAGAATCACACCTCTTACTTAATCTTCAGGTATTAATAGACTCGTAGGTTTGTACACAATACAATTCTGTAACTATCCAGCTACAAAACAGAGGGAAATAAACATTCCCAAAACACACATTGATTTAAATGAGGCATTAAACCCCTTAAATGCCAAGGTGGTCTCCAATACATTCCAACTTTTCAATCCCCCTCCCCCCAGTGCAGTTGGTTTATACTTTGAATAAGGCCCAGAATGCCCTTTTTCTGGCGTAGCTAATTATAAAGCAGGGAATTACTTTGGATATGCAGATAAATCGTTCATGGGATGATCAGTGTCTGTAGATATCAGACAAGACAAGATGAATATATCTAATGATAGAGGTCACCAGTTAGGATTTCCATTGTCACTCCAGGAAGAAGATTCGGAGACGTACGAGGAGGATCACCAGCTATATCACAGTATTTCCTATTAACCACTGGCAGTTCTTATAACCCTGCACATTTTGGGCTGCATTCAATAAATTAAAGAGGTGAAAATTTGGGAGCAACCAAACCGCACCACAGGAGAGAAATGAATATCCATCTGATTAAAATGTAGCTTTTAATCCTTTTAATGGTAGAGAAGTCGCCAGCATTTGCAAGGTGCCGAGGATACTCTAGCATTCAAGGGGTTAAATGCAACATTAACTCTGAGTGCCAGAAAGGTAAGCAACGCATTGCTCTACAATGCGTTGCGTCCCCTTCTGGCACAAAAGGAGTTAAAATGAGTGGGGATTTTGAGAACTGTCCATCTTCAGTTCCAGAATTTCAGCTTATTGCATACGACCCTTTAGATCCCTGGCTGAAGAAGGAATACACTGGATTGTGTAATAACCCTGTCAGTGTCAGAGGGCTGTGTAATTTATTGCTTTTGAAATGAGTTGTGTACCCCTCCAGCACTGACAGGGTTAAACATGTAAAGAATCTGTGGTTTCATGTTTCCTGCCTCCTTATACTTCTGGCAGTTGTTCTTTGTTCCCTTAAAGGCGAGGACTTTTTGCCGCATATTTAAATGGCTTTTGTTTTTCTTTTTTCTACCAAGTTCTTTAAAAAGAATTCCCCTGTAGGGTGACAAAAAACAAAACAAAAAACATATTATATATATTTTCTTAAGACATCAGACAATTTTCATTTAGGTGCCTGAGAGGATTAACCCTTTGAGTGCCAGATGGGTACGCAACGCATTTCTTTGCAATGTGTTGCATACCCTTCTGGCACTCAAAGGGTTAAATAAACTATATCGAACTGGGAGATACATTTCTTAGGACTAAATTCAGGAAGCTGAAGAAGAGCAATTCTATAGTGCACCATAGGCATACCTGAGAACTTTGTTCTGTGCTCTACCCGGAGGGAAGTCCTGTGGTGCCGGTGGGGGGAGAAAAATCACGAGATTTGTGTCAAAACGTGGGCGGGGCTTAACAGAGTGGGGGCGGGGCTAAATGGGCTAGAAAAACAGAGCAAAAAATAAGCTGAGGAAGGAGGAGAAGTCAGCGGGGAGTAGGAGGAAAGAATTAAAAAGCACAGAAGTGGGTAAAGGTTCAGTAGAAATTCCCCACATCCGGAGACCCAGTAACGCAGGATGAAAACCGGAGTCTCCGGGGCAAATCCAGAGAGTTCCCAGCTATGACCATAGGGGACAAGTACACTTTCATGAAATCCACATTGCTTAACTGGAGCTTTTAACCCACTGAATGTTAGACAGGTCTCCAACATATTGCAAAAAAATGCATTGGAGCCCTCCCTATTTTTCCCCTAGTATATATAGTTGCTAGGGATGTTGCCATCAGATTACAGTACTTAGGTTGTTTGATCCACTTAGTACAGATCTTTATAGAATGAAACAAGACATTGGGGACTTCTCTAACATCAGTTGCATGCATGACATAAACCAGATATACCATACAGTTTAACTCAGTGAGTACACACTGAACACCTTTTTTGGCACTAAAAGGGTTTAAAGCAATGTCACTAAACCTAAATGTTGTTCGAAATTGTTGCCCTCATCACACCCTCGAACAGATTTATAAGGGATACTCGCTCACTTGATCTCCCTGGGATGAGCTCCACATTCTCCTCCAACCTTTCCTATATCTTTTTACAGTGATGTTGCTACAATAAAAGCAGAATAAGCAGCTGCTTAGGGCCCCCACTTGGTCAGAGTGCCCCCACAGCACTTATGCAATACAATCCCCACATGTAAACATAATCAGATGCCAATGTTTTATTACAAACACCAACGTGGAAGCCCCACATTAATTTTTTGCTTAGGGGCCCCCAAAAACCTAGAGCCGCCCCTGCTTGTTCATTTCTGACACAGACATTCTTAACTCCTATAACTCAGTCCTATCCTCTACAATTGAGTCCTTTGCATCTCTGAAAAAAACAACGGGTTTGTCAAGTTAATCCACAACCTTGCCTTAAATCCCACACCCGCTCTGCTGAACGTCTCCAGAGGAAATCCTGCTCACATGCAGATTTCATCCATTTTAAATTTCTGCTGTCTTGCCTACATTATGCCTTATCAAAGGCCAAACAGAAATACTACACTACATTAATCCACAAAAACAAATCTAACCCTCACTGTCTCTTCTCAGTCTTCGATTCCTGGCTCAATCCTTCTTCCACATCTTCCTCAAAATCTTTTGGTGAGCACTTCAAAGGCCAGGTGGAATTTATTCAAATTAGCATTCTTCCATCAGTCTCTGAATTCTCTCCCCAAAACCCCCTTCATCCTATTTCGACTTTTTTACTCAAGTAACAGAGGCAGAAGTCTCTCAGCTCCTCCTATCCACCCACCTAACCACCTGCTCTGTGGACCCTATGCCATTCCCTCTTACTTAAACCACTTGCCCAGTCCTCACACCTATACAAACACACATTTTCAGCACCTCAGTCTCCACAGGCACTTTCCTTCCCTTCTTCCTTTAAACAGGCTCAAGTCAACCCCCTACTCAAGAAGGCTAACCTAGATCCCTCCTGTCCAACTATAGCCTAAACTCCTGGGAGATATGCACCAAGGAGGTGAAAAAGTGGATATGACTTCACCACTGATATCACTTTTCCAATTCCTATGGTATTCTATGGAGTCAGGCATTAAGATCTCCAAATTTGGTTAAATCATAATGCATTGGCTCCATAGAATAACAAAGGAACTGGAGAAGGGATATCACTGGAGAAGACATCTCTGTTTTATCACACTTAGTGCATTTGTCTTCTCCCAAATAACCACATTCCTTGACTCTAACAATCTTTTGGGCCCTTTGCAATCTGTTTCCAGTGTTGACATTCAACTGAGACAGCACTCTGTAAAGTGGCTAATCATTTCCGCATTGCAAAATCCAAAAGGTCACTTCTCTGTACTCATACTAATTGACATTGCAAAATCCAAAAGGTCACTTCTCAGTACTCATACTAATTGACATTGCAAAATCCAAATGGTCACTTCTCAGTACTCATACTAACTGACTTATCCTCTGCCCTTGATACAGTTAACCATTACTTGCTCAGATTCTACACAATCTTGGTTTCTTCACTCAAGCTACTTCATGGGTCTTCCTATCTCTCACAACATTCATTTTTTGGTGTTTTCTGGCAATCAGGTCTTCTCTACAGTCACCCTATCTATGGGAGTGCCCCATGGCTCCATTTTGGGTACTCTGCTTTCCTCCCTGTATACACTTTCACTGGGCTTCAAGTATCATCAATATGCTGATGATACACAAAATTTACAGTCCACTCCAGGTTATTCACCTCAAATTCAATAACAGATTTCTGACTGCGTCATCTTAAGATAAACATATAAAAAAAAAAATTTAACTACAAAATTTCCCTCCAAGAGCTCACCCAATACCCAGCTTTCACCATCAAAATTGAACTGACATTCATCCAGTCAGCTCAGCACACTGTTGCTTCTTCCTCCGCAATATTGCTAAAATATTCCCATTCCTGACCAACAAAACTACTAAAACTCTTGTGAATTTCCTCTTAGACTACTGCAGTCTCCTGCTAACTGTCCCACTGGTTTCCCATCTTTCACCTATGCAATCTGTCCTAAATTCAGCCGCACAAATCACCATACTCACCAAAAACTTAACCTGCTCACATCATTCTTAGACATCTCACATGGTTTCCTAATCAATAAGAACCGTATCATTTACAAAGTTCTCCTTCTTAATTTTAAGCTCTGCTAAGGGACCTCTTTCCTATTGTTCATTTGATTATGACACTTATTTTATAGTTTTTATTGTAACATACTACTGTTGCAAAGTGCTGCGTATAATGTGTGGCACCATATAAATAAAGTTATACATACAGTATATACATAAAGAAAGAAATGGTTTTGTAATACACTGATCTGCAGAACAATTAATATCAGACATCCCACATTTCCAGTGACAGTCCCAGGTTTTGGCTCGCTGTCCCAGAGTTCTTCTTTCTCGGATTTTGTCCCCGTTTTAAAACAGATCTTCAACCATATATTCTATGTGTTTGTCATTAAAATGATAATAGATACAAGCTTCTCATATGGGATATTATTTATTTTTATGATTGTATGTAGTATTTAGGTGTGTGTGTAATGCTTGTCCTGCTCTAGAACTGCAGGTTTATATGTAACATTTTCTGCTGGTGTCGCACTTCGCTGTAATATGGATCACTAGTGTCTTTCCAAAGGAAGTGTCCCTGGAAGTTTTGATAATTATGACAATTCATAAATGCATTAACCCCTTAGTTGCTACAGACATCTCCAAAGCATTGCAATGGAGATGTTTCTAGCATCCAAGGGGTTAAGTGTTTTAAATACTTTGCATCTGCATTTAAATTGAGCAGCTATCAGACCCCACAATTCTCAAAAGTCATCATATACCTGCTTTGTAAGAAGAGCGGACAAGGGGACCACTAGCTGTGTAAAGGAATCCCAATTCATTTCCTACTTTCTCCCAGTGTTTAAACTTTTCCGGTGTGACGTACTCTTCAACCTGCACAAAAGGAAGAGGAAGTACTCAATGCCAACACTGTATCAATAATGTGTTCATGCAACACAAAAAGTATTTTCATTGTAAATGTATGTATCCTACAGAAAATAGTAAATCTATGTATATGTATTCCACCACTAGCTTATAGCTATGTCAGTGTCACTGTTGTATTCAGGAAGCTAAAGAGGTGCAATTCTGGGGCAAACCAACTGCACCACAGGGGGACAACTGAAAATCCCTAATTATTTAAATAGGTCTTTTAACCCCTTGAATGGTACACAGTGTATTGGAGACCTCTAACATTCAATGAGTTAAAACCCTATTAAGTTCAATTTGAATTTTTGAAAATTTAATTTGTTCCCTATTGCATAGCTGGACTGCCCCAGAATTGCACCTCTCTAGCTTACTGCATACAGCTCCAAGTCTGGATTTTTCAAAGTCCAATCCATGCTTTCTATTACACTGATGCAGTAAAAGACATCACTAGTTATAACCAGTTGCTTTAGAGCATAACCAACCGTTCAGCAAGTCATTTGGTTAACACCTGACTTTAATTGTATAATGCACTTTTAGTAAGTTTTGGGACTTAGTAGATATGGAATACACCTTAAAAGATTATTACGTATTTTTTTTTCTTTTTAATCTTATTGACCCATTAACCCTTTCTGTGCCAGAGGGGTACTCAAAGCATTACAAAAGCACACCTCTGGTCCTTAAAAGGGTTAACCTTAAAAAAAAAAATGATAGTATAACGAACGGTTTAATTTAATAACTGTGGCAGTTTGCATTCCCTTCTGTTGTAGTCTTGTGTGATCTGCTTATTACTCTCTCACATGCTTGGATGCTAGCGGGGTCTCAAATGCACTGTTAAGGAATATGATGGACATCCTTCTAGCAGTGAAGGGCTAAAAGCGAATGAAAACTATCATAAGAAACTAGATCTGCTCCTGTGGGAGAAGACATTGGGGGGAACTGTATTCAGAGTGCTTTTAAAACATTTAATCCAGAGCTGTATTCAACTCTGATACTACTGTGGTACACAGAGGCATAACTGGGAAATTTTTCTGGTGGACTTCACGGAGTAGGGAATCCTGTGGTGCAGCAGGGGTAGATAAATGGTGCAATTTGCATCAAAAAGGGGTGGGGCTTAACTGAGAGCGGGGGGGGCAGAACTTACAAAACGTAAAAAAGTTGGAGGAATAGGCTGGGGAAGGAGGAGAAGTGGGCGGGGAGTGGGAGGAACAGATTGGGAAGGAGTAGAAGTGGGCAGAGTTTGTTTAAAAAACTCCCCACATCCGGAGCATCAGCAAAAACCAGAGTCTCTGGGGCAAATTCGGAGAGTTCGTAGCTATGCTCAGATGTTAAGTAAAGGTGTCAAAAAGGACCAATAAGTAGATCATATGCTGCAACTCTTTATAGTCCTTCAGAGGAACATTAACACCTACAAATGAACTGAGGTAATATATACACTTAATTACCATGTACCACGAGATAAGATAACATTTCTGTCATTGCTCTCATCACTCAGTGAAAACAACACAAACAACGTGTCTCCTTCTCATGGGCAACACCAGCGAAGTAGTGCTACACTGATCTGCCCATGGTTAAAAGAAACATGGTTAGGATGGAAAACTGTCAGCCCCTTCTGAATCAGTGGTAGAATGCAGGAGAGAGGTGAGTGAACTAATCGGGTGACAGAAATGTGGCATTGTGCTGTGACAGTCCTGTCACCCTTCTGAAAGGCACCTTAAATACATGCTCTCTGAACAGGATAATTTACATGTATTAAAAAAGCAAGTTTAGGATTATATTTTAATGATGTAACATGAATAATTAAATGTATACATATGCTACCAGTAAGTACATAATATATAAAGTTAAAACAAGCTATATAATTATTTGAGGTTTCTTGTGCCAGAGAAGTATCTAAATGCAGGGCTCAAAATTTCAAGTCCTGAGCTAATAGCCAGGCCTGAAAAGTTACTTGCCACCAGTTTCCACGCCTAGACCCACCCATATCCCCACCTTTAACTCCAACCATCTCAAGTGAAATTGATCTACAGTGGTGATACCACAGAACGTACAACTGAATAGGAGCTACACTAGTGATACACAGAAATTTCAACTGAAATAGTGATACTACAACTCTGTCAACTGAAATATAGCTACACTATTGATACCACAGAGCTTACAAATATATGACTACCAACCAGGCAGCAGGATACATGTGATCTCAGATGGTGCACATTCAACTAAACATCAAATATAACAGCAGTTTGCAAAACTTCCAATTGGGTGCCAGAGAGATCTCCAATGCACTGTCACTGTGAGACTTCTCCAGCATCCAGGTGGTTCAATTGGGACTCAAACACCCAGCACATGACCCTCTCAGTCAAATGCCTCTCAGTAACATGCCTTCTGTAGCTAAGCATTGTGCCAGTGTCCGGTCACCTCCAGTGCACATACATGCTTCCCCAATACTTCCTAATGAAGTTATGATGCCAATGCCATGTCATTTGGGCAATGCCTGAGAATCAGATCCCTGAGGAAAGGTGTTATCAGCTTGCCTACCACCTCCACTTGTGTCTCCGATACCCCATTCGCACAAGGAGGCCACCCTGAAAAAACCTGCACCAAGAGAAATACCTGGTAGGCCTAATGGCACAGCCAGTCCCATAAATGTAAACAGAATTTGGGTGAGCGCTAAGAGAACTATGATCTCAGGTTTTTTTGTGAAAAAAAAAAAAAACGTATCTGAAAACAAGATTCACCTAGTGTTCCACAATATAAATTATCTATGCAATATAACAGACAATATATGCTTTATAAAGGAATACTCACAATTGGAGAAATTGAGTGAAGATATTAGATGCAAACTGGATGATATTCTCATGCATTTAAATACATAAAAAATAAAACACATAGCGTGATCTGTGCAATACAAAACAATTGCACAGATCATGCCACGTGTTATATTTTTTCTTTTTTATGTATTTAAATGCATTGCAATATCATCCATTATGCATCTAATATCTTCACTCAATTTCTCCAACTGTGAGAATTCCTTTATAAATCTCATATATTGTCTGTTATATTGCATAGGTAATTTATTTTGTTGAACACTAGGTGAATCTTGATTTCAAATAAGGGTTTTATATGTTTTTTCACAAAAAAACCTGAGATCATAGTTCTCTCAGCACTCACCTATTAATTTATATAGTCCCATAAATGGGAACTCCCGTGTGCCATGTTCCCTGTGACCAATAAGATATGTGAGTGAGGGTTACCCTGTCCTCCACGAGCTGAGTACCAGGGCAGCTGGGCAAGGGGAGGTGTGCATGGGGCAATTCAGCCCAGGAGAGGAGAGAAAGACTCTTACCTGCACTTGGGCTGTTTTGGTTGACTTTCCAAGTAAAAAAAAAAATGTGTGGCGACCCTTGCAGGTACCAGTTAACTTGCCTGGTCCTGGGCTTTTTTTTCTCCATCTATTACGTCTATTGAACAAGGAAGAAAGAGTGGGACGAACGCAAAACCTAGAATGGAGACACTCGTGCCTGCATCTGCCACCCTCTCCTGAACTCTGACAGGAAATGAACTGCAGCACCCAGCTCAGGCAAGACAGAATGATAGATCTAGCTGCTATCATCCATTCTGCTTTTTTTGTGTATCAGGATTGTGTGTATCTCTAATGCATTGCAAATGTTTCCCCATAGTTTTGGAGTGCTCATTTCTGTGGCTTCGCATTCTGCGTTGCTGCAAATACTTTAAGTTGGACACCTATATGACTAGCATTCAAGGGGTTGACCCTGACTAGCATTCAAGGGGTTAACCCTTTGCATGCCAGGGTGGCACTTAAAGGGTTAACCCCTTGAATGCTAGTCATATAGGTGTCCAACTTAAAGTATTTGCAGCAACGCAGAATGCGAAGCCATGCAAATGAGCACTCCAAATTCTATGGGGAAAAATTTGCAATGCATTAGAGCTACACACAATCCCTATACACAAAAAAAGAAGATTAGTAGTAAATGTTTCCAAACAGGTCATTGGTACTGCATCTGATCGCCACTATATGTACATACACAAGCAAGTGGTATGAACATTGTTGGGTATGATTCGATCCAACTGGGTTTTTAGAAGTTATACTGATACGATTTGCAGAACATTCTTTGACTGCCACCTGTATTAAAGTGCCGGTTCCAATCAATGCTTAAGGTATGCGGCACTAAAGGGCCATTTTCATACAGGGCTTCAATTTTGAGCCCTGTCTAACGTATTGCATTGCAATGGATACCTCACTGGCACTCAGAGTTTAAAGAAACCTCTACTTCAAGTTAGCACAGAATAAAATTCCAGTCTCAGAGATAAGCCAAAATAAATAGTGATTTTAGCAGAGGAGTTGCCAGGTTTCCAGAAGACCCAGGGCTTGTGCCAGCTAATGCATTACTGAATTGTACAACACAATTGTACCATTACTAGGAGGGACATTAGCACCATTACCTGCTCAAGGTTGGCAACAGTACCCAGGGATTAACCCATCAGCCAGTACCTAGTAATGTCTCTGTGTTTCAGGGTTCATAAACCTAATGCCAGTTGCTGTTTTGGAAGCTGAAGAAAAACATATGGGCCTGGCACGAATGAGCCTTGGCATTAAGGCAAGACTACCTGCTATAGACCTAATGAATAAATTACAACTCTGTCCATTAACTAATAGGGACTGTTAGTGTAGCCATTACAAGCCAAGGTCAAGGTCATAAGGGTGGCTTTTGAGTAGTATTTCTCATGTTTTGTCAAATGCCTGAAATGATATCATATTGCGGAGTACTGGGCTGTTCACACAGTGATTTTGAAAAGCATCACTGAGCTTGCTGAAACTTTCCTGTGTTCAACGTAGAAAAGTGGATCTGTATGGAGGCCTAAGGGTCATCATGCAGGTCTTTCGCAAAGATGACTACATCACTGATCAATGGGACCACAGTGAATATGCATGGACAATGCACATAAGAGAACCGTCACCTCTTAAGCAGTGCTGTAAAACACTGATGTTGAAGATGCTCATGTGAACTTAGACTAAAACTTGTAATTTTATTCTCACGTACTTCAGCCTCTGAGACAGCGGAGGGGTACAAAATGGCTTAGGAGGACAAAGAGAACTGAACACTACAGACCCTGCTTAACTGTAACAATTATTCCTATACTGGCAGATGCTTCTTTTGATTGTTCATCTTTAAAAGGAAACATATCCTATGAATAAGTGACTAAATTTGTTTAGCAGGTAGACTTACATACGAAGGTGTCATTCATATATTAATCAGATATAACTATTTATCTTTTGTATTTGCTGTGTCCTGTATATTCTGATATCTGTTTAAGTCTGCTTCTGGGTCACCCCTCCTCACAGTAAACGCAAGGCTTTAATAAACATGAATGGCTCATAAGAATCAGTTGTCTTTATCAGACTGTAAAGTGAAATCTAACAGTAGATTACAACAGATCAAATGCCTAGGTAAGTATTTTAAAGGGATAGTAATACTTAAAATGTAAAAAATATATGTTGTAGGGTTTATCCCCCTGAGTAAAACAAGGCTACCCCCACTGCTGAGAGGTTTTTTTATTCAAAAGTTATTACAGCTCAAAGTTGAATTTTTTAGTTGCAATATCACAGTGGCCTGAAATTGTATAGTGGCGCTGTTGCTACACCATCCTATGGACAGCTCTGTTCCCTGGACCATAAACCTCCATAGGATGGTGTAGCAACAGTGCCACGGTACAATTTCTGGCCACTGTGATATTGCATCTAAAAAAATTAAACTCTGAGCTGTAATAACTTTTGAATAAAAAAACATCTCAGCAGTGGGAGTACCCTTGTTTTACTCAGGGGGATAACCCCTACAACATATTTTTTTTGCATTTTAAGTATTACTATCCCTTTAAATGCCACTCACTATCCCCTTGAGGACCAGAGAGGTGTGCATTGTATTACTTTGCAATGTGCTGAACACCCCTCTGGTGCTCAAGGGGTTAATAGAGAATAGATCCCCTAGTATCTAACTGGTGAAATGTTCTTCCCCACCGAGAGCCAGTGACAGTGAGAGACAATTGAGCTTTAGGGGCAAAAGTACTCATTAGACTGATGTTTTTTGACCAAAAGAAAGGTTACATAAATCACATAATTACACAGAATACAATATATTGCTTTACTCAATGCAAGGCAACAGTTAAAACCATACTTTTTGATTGTTCAAAGGTTGTCTACAACTGTGAAATGAGTAGAACACTCTTCTGGCAATCAACCCTGGGGTCTCAAACTGGATTTTCACTAGCATTGCAGTGTAAATGACTAACCCAGTGTCTGCAACACATGTACCTATTCTGGCATCTCACAAAAAGAGTGGCACGGTTACAGCCCTTTAATACTGCAGTTTGAAGCCATCGATTTAAGTATTTGCACCAGTGTACTAGCCAACTCATTGTAAAGCAATGTGTTGACCATCTCTCTAACAATCAAAGAGTTAGCCACTGAAATTACTGAAACATCTCCAATACATAGTGAAGCAATAATAAGTTGAATCTAATGACAGATAAGACCAATAAGTTGGACATGTCTCTAGCACCAAGAAGGACAAAGGTTCTAGTGGTTACAAGGTTTACCAAACTGAATGGATCTGCTCAGTATCTCATGATCAAACAGGAAATTCAAGAAAACATGGCAGTTGTGGTCATCTCTCAGACTATCCTTAAACCTGTACTCATAGACAGAGATTAATGCATTATGAAATGGTGGCAACTTATTTTAACATTTTTCTTGTTATGGCATTGATATCACTTAATCAAAACTTTATTTTACTAAAAACCTTCTATAGTTTATAATCTTCTGCAACAGTTATCAGCAAATCAGTGTTCTGATCATGTTAATGAGAAGGACGGTTACCTTGAGGTGACGTTTTGTTGGTTGCATGTACTGACCAAGGGTCAAACAGTCCACCTCGGCTTCTCGAAGAGCTGGAAAAATACAAAAGAGGAGTCTGCTCTCAGCTACAGCAAGATGTTCATTTTACGCACTGGATCAGCTATTAGGGATGAGGAATTAATACAAGGGTAGTCAATCTTTGGACCACCAGCTGTTGTGAGATTACAGTTCCCAGCCAGTGGTTGGTTTGGGATGATGGGACGCGACGTCCCTAACAGCTGGAGGTCGAAACATCAACTATCCCTGTACTAAGGGGAAATGGAGAAATTCAAACCAACTGCACCACAGGGACAAATAAAACGCCTCACTGATTTAAATTGAGATTTAACCCCTTGAGTGCTACAGAGATCACCAAAGCATTGCTTTGGAAGTGTTGGAGCATTCAAGAAGTTGAAGGCCCCGATTTTATCAATGGAAATTTGGGGACTTATTATTTCACACCATGGTGCAGTTGGTTTGCTCCACCTACTAGTATTCTTTATTTATACAGTGCCAACGTGTTCCACAGCGCTGTGTTCTACTTAGTACATCAGCCTTAGTGACAGTATTATTAATACGGAAAGGGAAGCTGGAATACTGTATAATGGGCACCCATAATAACAAATAGTGTCAGAAAATAAATGCACATCCAGTCACAGCAATTTATATTTTTAACAGTGTATCCAATTGAAATTTATGTTATGTATTGAATAATTATAGAAATAATACAAAAATCACACGTGACCTTAATTTCGACAAATATAAGGGTTTTATTATGTTCAAAAGTGGAAGAAATCTGCGAGAAACAATTTGCTCTAGAGGGGAAATCCGATTAATATAAATGGGGCTATGATTGAATGAAGTAATGTTTTTATTTATATAATGTCAAGTGTATAAAGAGCTTTAAAATGTAAGGGTTTTGACAATACAAGGTTACAATAGGATTTCAGTGTTCTTACCTTTTAAATCCATTTTGCTTTAGTCCATATGGAATACAGGTACCAATGATGGGGTTGAGTCCCTCCTCCTGGAGGGCAGGGCACATAACAAAAGAGATGGTCTTCAGAGTGGAGAATCCCTCCTCCTCCAGCTCATACCCCCCTCCCCTCCACTAACACCCAGAACTTATGAGAACAAAGCCACACAAAAAGAAGTAAGCGTGGAAGAAGAGAACAAAATCTCCCAAGACTAAGACCCTTAGAGGACTCCTCTGCACAGGAAAGCAACATCATGAAGGTATTTTTCTCTGGGTGGGAGACCTGTGTTCCATATGGACTAAAGAAAAAGAAAAAAGGATTTAACTGATAAGAACATTAAAATCCTATCTTCTCTTACCAAACAAGAGCCAAAGGGGCTCAGAAACTACTAAACAATAGCCTGCAGTAAGAAAAAAGGACACTCCCCCAGGTACATCGCAACAATGACGGAACGCAAATATTCCATCTTGAAGTGTGTATTGACTACATACTTGCTGAGGCATTTGAGGGCCAGAATGGGCCGACAGCTACGGTCCTTTTTGGAAACCACAAACAGGTTGAAATTTAAACCTGAAGAGTGTCAGGGGCTGGTTTTCCAGCAGAGAGTACACGGCCTCCTGGTCCAGTCTTGCCGTGTCCGGATCATTTGAGAAAAAGAACCGATATGGAGGAAGGTATTTGAAATCTATGCGTTACCCTTCCAATATTACCCTCAAAACCCATTGATCCATCACGAAGATGCCCAGGAGAAAGCCCTCTACCGGCAACAACTGACCAGGATTCCACAAGTCATGTGGAGGTGGGTTTGTCAGACTTAGCCTTTGAAGCTGGTCACTTGGGCTGCCAGGTTTGTCTGGATTTTGTGGCAGGGCCTGCTTGAGAGGTTTGCGAACTCCACAGCCTCTGCTCTCCCCTTTTGGCAGGGGGGTGGGGTGGGATTAAAAAAAATATGTGCCTTTCTCCCCAGAAAGGAATGCTTAGTGGAGATCTGAAGCACTGATCTGTTTTGGTTCAGGACCAAAAAAGAGACTTACTCTGAAGAGGTAAGGAGACCAGTGACTTTTTGGAAAATTGGTCTCCAGACCAAATTTTAAGCCACAGGGTGCGGCATACACAACAGAAAAGGCAAAGGCCTTTGCTGAAAATCTGGCGGCACCAAAGATCACCTCAGAGACAAAGGTATTAGCATTCTTGATGTTAACCATCAGAACCAAAAAATCCAATTTGGCAACATCAGCAAGTAAAGTATCAGAGAGTTGCTGACCCCAAACGGCTATTGCCCCATTGACTAAGCAAAAATAGGTCTTATTGCTGCCCCGGTGGCAGCAAAGTAGGCCTTGAGAGGAGAATCCAGCCTCTTATCCACTGGCCCCTTGAGTCCCACTGTGTCCATAAGGATCTGATCAAGAGTGTTATTGGGTAGAAAAACAAGAGGAGACTCCTTACGCCTCTGGAAAATATCTGTAGAGGGAGCTTATCAGAGACCTAGAGGATCTCCAGAACTGCCTTGATGAGCCCCTTAGAAGAGGAGAGCAGATCAGCCTCATAGGAAACTCCATAGGAGTAGGAATAGTCCATGTCCTCATATTCCCCATCATCATCATCATCATCATCATCATCATCATCATCATCATCATCATCCTCCGAGGGTAATTCTTCCACAGATTAAACCGAAATAACCTGACAATGGCTCCTGGATACAGGGGGAATTTGCTTAAATGTGGCCATAGGCTTTCAAAAGTGAAGTACCCCCCTGGAAAGAAGGAATTTAGGCCACTGAACACAGCAGTGTCTTAACCCATGCAGGTGCTTGATCAGTGCTAGAGGAGCCTGGTGGAGTAGTTGGGGCCACTGAGACCCTAAATATTCTCTAGGTAGCCCTATGTGACAAGAGGAACAAAGTACTTTAGATTTTCCACACCAGGAGCCCTGAACTCCATGACGTGCCAGGACTGTTACTGGTCCTTAAGTGCCAGACCAACGTGATGGTCCTGGCACGTCAGTGGTCGCGAAGAGTTAAGGACCGGAGCAGTTCTGACCTTTTTGACGATATCTTTGTTCAGCAGTATTTTCCCACGTAAATTCTATGCGTATTTTTCAAGCACAAGCAGGGCTTTCTTTCGATTCTACACTTATATGGATAAACCATCATTTATTATATTAAAAATAAAGAAAATGATTAAAAAATGTAAAGAAACCCATGATTTCTATTTTTTCCACTTGTGATCATTTGGGCACAATGGGGTAAATTTTTATGGGGGACCGGAGAGCTCAGTTTCGGCCTGAAAAGCATGATAGCAGCGTGCACCAAGGTGCGCTGCTATCATTTAACCCATGACGTGCCAGGACCGTCATGGATCCTTAAGGAAAGTTTACCCATGAGGGTCCTGGCACGTCATGGGTCATTAAGGGGTTAAAACAACAGTAAATCCTGAATCTGATCTAAAAAGAAAGACCACACGTCCCTTGACTACTGATATTCTTTTCTGGTAGCACAGGGGTTAATACTCACCTAGTGACATTCAGATTCCAGCAAGTGCAGACTTCCTCTTCTTTCGGCTAGGATAAAGACTGGTAATGTAGGATCTGAGCAGAGACAAACTTCTGACTTCTCAGACCCAATATTACTACAGTGGAGCAGCACAGAAATCCCCACTTTCATACCTCGGATCATTAAAAATGAGCTGACCCTGAGATTCTTGAAATAATGATCTTTATTCCACAAAATGTAGGTTGGAGTGGTCAATGCTGGTCATTGAGAGCTACCAACAGTTCATGTTTTCAGGATATCCCAGCTGAAGCACAGATGGATTAATTTGTGGCTCAATCACTAATTTGTCTAAATGTGCTCATTCAGTGATATCGTTAAAACATGCGTTGTTGTTAGTTCTTGTGGACAAGGTTTGGCTTTCCCTGTTTTAAGGGATATGCTTCTGCTTGCTCTAACCCAGTGGTGCTCTGATCAGTCCTCAAAAAAACATTAACATGCTACAATATGCTTTTCCTTCTACCTTTCTGATAGAAATTGCTCTAATTTATAGATTAAAGTAGCATTTATTTGGAGAAGATCACATAGGAGGGTACCACTGTAATGTGGAGGATTTGGCTCTTCATATTGAGACCAGAGATGCGGCTTAAACTTTGAATCTTAGGGTTTCAACCTGAAAGTTCCCAGGTATACCCACTTTGAGCATGAAGATTAGTAATATTGGGTATGAGCCGTAAGGATATTTGTCCCTGCTCAGACCACATACTATCAGTTGCTGATCAAGCTGACTAGAAGAGGAATCCTTCACCCATCTGCGGGAATCAGTACCCTGAGCTATCAGAATAGACTAGCTGTAGTCAGGGACACGTGGACTTTCTTTTTAGGTAGTTTATACTTAAGGTTTACTGTTATTTTAATATGAGCAGGAAATCCTAATAGGCACTATGAATCAATTCTTAGTGGACTGGTATCCCAAAATTCATATTTAAATAGTATCATGACCATGGAGTTGGACATGATTCTTGGTCAGGACTCCAGGTGCCCAAACTCCTCCAATTGAATGATTTTAGGAGGGAACACTTTGGTGGGAGGAGTCTGGGCACTATAGTCTGGTAACAAATAATTATGCCTGTCTCTGTAGACATGGTATCCAACACTAATTAAATATTAATTTTAGGTAACCAGTACAGGCAGATTAAATTGATAGTGGTCATAAGAACTTTCTGCAACAATTAAAATAAATGGGTGTACTTATTTGTGGGTTTTAGTGTTCTTTTAGGCCACTTTCACAAGAGAAACAGAACTGTTGAAACCAGATGTAATAGTTGCCCATGTATCACCTCTCTCCAGGGTTACACTGCAGATCGAAATGAAGGAGCGGTGTGTGTGATGGTCGGCCCACGCAAGAGTCAGCCAACATTACTGGGAAAATGCCCATGTGCATCGCCCATTCATTAGTGATTGAGATGAGCTGCACAACGTCCGACATAGCTTGTTTGTAAGGTGTGCCAGCAGCCTCATGGGCAGTCATACAGGCCTTGCTTACTTCAACTTGAGGGAAAACAGTTAAAGGGATAGTAATACTTCGTTTTATCTTTTATTTTGTAGGCATTAAAAAAACATGAAGAACGATATAAGTCTTATCTCTCAAACCTTTATGGTTTGAGAGATATTCACAAGCAAAGTTTCCCCTCCCACCCTTTTTACCTAGTGTAAGCGATCTCTTCTCAGATGTGGAATGCAGTCCATAGACCAGACAGATAACAGCAGGGGACAATCTTCTTCTTATGAGAACAATGAAAGCCCTGCCCCCCTTGACAAGTTTTTCAGGTTTTTCCCTTATCTTAATTGAAGATTGTCCCTCTCTGCAATCTACCTGTGCACCTCCCTTCTGATCTGGCTGAACAGTGTTACATCAGTAGAATAGGCGGGAGGGGGATACTTTGTCATTGAACTACAACTCTGACAGAATTGAAATAACACTCTCCAAAGTGCAAATACTATGATGATTAATTAGAGCTGCTTTTATTATGAAACATTACTATCCCTTTAAGTTGCAGCATGCTGGTGTGATCGCATTAGGTAATAGTTGCCTGTGTTAAAGACACCACATTTCAGTATGTGACCTTTCACCACAGGAGACAGATCCAAAGCAGCATTGCTGTGTTAGTATTGCCCATGTGAAACTTTAACCAATATGTATATTTCATGTGGCCATTCTTTTTTGTTCAGCAACGTAGAAGTATTCTGCTTTAATGGAACACTAACAACAATAACAAGAAATAGGTCGGTACAACATTAAATACCAGCTAGCATATGTAAAAATGATTCATATGTTACATCCCTAAAATATAATCCTTAACTTACTTTTTAAAGCATAGGTAAATGGTCATGTTCAGAGAGTACGTATTTAATGTTGCCTGTACTGTTTATATTGAGATTTAAGTTATCTTATCTCAGCCCATGAACAGAAAATCAGTGGAAGCCCTGCAGGAATGACTGCCCCCTCTGAGCATATATAACACTAGATATTAGGCCTCAGAAAATGAAAATAAAGATATTTTTTATGCACTCTAATATGACATACAAGTGTATATAAACCCAGCTCATTTTAAGTGTTAGTAAATTTAAATGAACACTATGTGGCCTTGTCAAGTCTTCTGTTTGTGTTTGTACGAAAGCTTCAGCGATGTAAGGGGGGTGATCATGGCTGATAGCTCAGGTAAACAATAAACCACAATCTTTTTTTGTTAAACCTGAATTAAAGTGGTGTGTAATCAGGGAGACCTGATTATACAACAGGGAACAAACACAATATACTTTCTTTGTGAACAATGTCCCTGGTGTTGAACAAACTTACTCTGCTCCTTACTCTAGTCCAGTAGTTTTCCAACCTTCTGCTCAGGGGCACCTAACAGACTATGTCTTTTGGATTTCCCTACTGAGTAAATCACCTTTACTCCTGTCAATAACTTACACACACTTACTGACCTGTCATTGTGGAGTAGACTTGTTCATCGGTCTCCCCTAAGCCAAGCATGATGGATGTTTTGGATATAATATCAGGTTGTATTCTCTTAGCATGTTTCAGGACGCTCACAGACTGCTCAAAATTAGCACGAGGGTCACGTACCTGTCTGAAAATCAGAACACAAATAACTACCACTATTCAGCCCTTAGGGACTAGGAGGTGTGGAATGCATTGTGAAACCTTCAAGGGGTTAATAATCATAATAATCCTATATAATAATTTGCTAAAACGTGTATAACGCTGTGTCATGTGCAGTAGACACTGCTGCGCGTGCTGCAGTCATGCGCAGTAGAGACTGCCCGCGCCGCGGCTGATACAGAGCTGGATGCTCTTTCGGAACGTCCAGCTCTGTATCAGCCGCGGCGCGGGCAGTCTCTACTCCTCATGATTGCCCTGCGACCGGGTGGCAGTGGCACTGTGGCCCGTGTAATGGGCTCTTCAACTAGTAATAAATAAATAATAATAAAAAAAACTGTAATGGGACAGATATACCTCGAGAACTAAAAGGGTTCATTTAAGCTGTATATGACTAGGAGGAAACTCAGTAATTTTTACAGACATTGCGATTTATTGACAAAGACAAAATTGCAGCAAACAAGCTATGCCATGTGTATTACAGAAGAATTTCCATCGCTTTCAATTTGAGCTTTTTCTTTGATAAGTTTATTTTTGTACAATTAAATGGGAGATAATAGCTTGGGGCCTTACACGCAAACAGAAGCCTCTCCTACAAGGAAAATGATTTATTAAAATATAATTGGATTTTTCATCCCACAAACCACAATTATTAATTTGTTAATGAGCACAATCATAATATGTCATGATATAAATTTAGAGGGTAATGTATGTACGTACTAATTTGTGGAAAGGGTGGCAGAGTGAAAAGT
This sequence comes from Rhinophrynus dorsalis, assembly GCA_037306005.1. NCBI lineage: Eukaryota > Metazoa > Chordata > Amphibia > Anura > Rhinophrynidae > Rhinophrynus > Rhinophrynus dorsalis. Next base: position 87,551,650 of record CM074718.1, on the reverse strand, counting down.
GGCAGGGGCTTATGCATCGATATACGGCCTGGTTATTCTAGGAATTACATAAGGCTGAGATTTAAGTAGATAGGAGAATGGGTGGACTATATAGGCAAACTGGTTCTTATCTGCTATCAAACTGTACGGTTTCCTTAGAACTCTGCAATTTAGCACTGTGGTTTTTTGAGAAAAGATATGTCAGCAAATAAATACACAGAGGAGGAACGTGAACCATCTCCTAGTTAGATCGCTGGGGCATGTCTGTTGGGTTTTAACCCTCTGAGTGCCAGAGGGGTACCCAACACATTGAAAGCAATGCGTTGTGTACTCCTCTAAAAGTCAAAGGGTTATATGTTTTTTTCACCTGATAAAAAAAATTATATATATATATATATATATATATATATATATATATATATATATATATATATAAAAGACATGTTATATAAAAACCATGTGCTTTAGTTTTAATCCTAAAAGACAAAATAACTTGTATATGCAGAAGAACAAAGAAAGTGATAAACATACACAGAGACAGGACAAAATGAAGTGTTTTGTTCAAGTCATGGTAGTCTCTCAGGTACTGCTCAAGTCATGTTTTCACTCCCATGTGCCACTGCAGAGAGGAAATTTCCATATCAGAATGATCCCACCCTCAGACAGTCCAGCTCCGAAATGTCAGGCAAATTTTAATATATCTACATCTATGTATCTAATATATATATATATATTATTGTAAGAACGTTGCCCCCTATTAGACACAACCAGAAGTAGCAGTAGAGAGGATTACACACACACACAGTTCTTTCTGTTGCTACCTAATCCATGGCCAGAGGTGGTGATTTTGACCTGAGTGACCAGCGAACTTCACCACCCACCTCAGACTGCCTCCTTCCCTAGTCACTACACACTCTTCTTCAAATCACTACGGGGATATAGTCTTATCTACATACCCCACCACTGGCATACAGCCATACTTCTCCACCCTCCAGCACTGTTTATGACAAAAGTTAGCCTGGGGGTATCCTCCCTGCAGGGACTCAAACCCATCTGGTTCTCAATGAACTACGCTGCTTTCACTGATCTCTCTCTTTTCCAACCACCCTTTCACCAATCTGTCTGGCTTTCCATGGAAGACAGTGTATATGTGGCTCTGTGACTACTACAGAGATAGTGGAAAAAGGCTGGGGTGGCACACACTATATGTATGTGACTACCAGTAGAACATTTGTGTGACTCTGTGGCTACCAGAGGACAGTGGAACAAGGCTGGAGTGGCAGACAGTGTATGTACGGGTCTGCGAATGTCAGTGGCATCACACGCCCTGGAATTTTATCCTTGAGTGTCATCCAGTGATTCAGAATTGTAATACTATATCTCACACAAACAGTGTGTATGTATATCTAGAAGTTGAAAACTGTTATTAGTATGCCCCCTGGTGGAAAAATGTTAATACAACACAATCACACACATTAAATTACATGGCATATTTATAGGGGAGTAACTATTAATTTGTTTAACATATTAGCTTAGCAAGGTATGTTACTTTATAAAGCAGTCATGTATATTGATCTATTTATTTTTGCATTATATCTGCAGTTTAATCGAGTTCTTTGTTGATCTCTTCCTAATTTAGTTAACATCTCCCAAACAATGGTTTCACTACAATTAGCAGTAGACCTGAGAGGCCTATAGATATTTCTTACTGCTGCATGAATGATATGTATGTTGACAAATCCTTCTGTTAAAAGAACACTAATACCTAAAAATGATCTTGGAATATACACACATAAATGCCTTGTACTCCACGCCAGCCTCTGTAAATATCTCTGTTTTCTGAGACCTAAGATCTAGTCTTATATACACTATATAGGGGCTCCCTTATCTGATTTTTCCAGGGCTTCCTTTATAATAGCAATGCAAAGGTGTGTCAGAAGCGATAGTGTTTTACTGTCTCTTAAAGCAGAACTACCACCTCCACTAAAGTCACCCTGCAATACTTATGCAGGTGGCGACTAGCTTTGTAATCATTATTTCCGAGACTGACGGGCCGTTTACTGAAGCCTGTGCGCCTGCGCCGTCAATCTCTTCCGGAGCCATCCGGGCCAGTGCAATGCCTGTGAAGGGTGAAAAGGAATGACAGCGCAGGTGCGCATTCAAGATGTCCACAGTGCTGCCTGCCTTTCTGTCTTGGAAGCTTTAGGATAACTTTATTTGTGGGCACTTTTGAGAGGTAAAATAATGATTACAAAGCTGCATAAGTATCGCTGGGTGACTTTAGTGGAGGTGGTAGTTCTGCTTTAATGGGCTATGGATAAGATAGTCTTCCTGATCAGAAGAGCAGTGGGTACTAATCTCGGTATCCTTTTAAAAGGTTGCACGCGAAAGAGCATGCGACCTAATGATACATTTAACATGTTGCCATAATAAAAATGGCGACATGAGAATGCCTCACTGCATGACAGCGCAAGATTCTCATGTCTCTTTGTCAAAGGTCACATCTCGTGCTGCCCCGGGTGCTCCTGTCCATGCTGCTGGGTGGCGGGGTAATTACTTGACATACCACACAGAAGAGAGACAGCCAATAAGAGTGCACAGAGATTTGCAGCAAGTTTCTCTGTTTCTTCTTGCTGTTGATCTCTGTGCACTCTTATTGCCTGTCTACAGATGCTAAATATCCACAGACGTAATACCCAAAGGGCACCAAGTGAGAGGAAAAAGGTAGAGAAGAAAATGATAAATAGAGAAAGGTAAGACTAAGCCCAGAAGACAGACAGACAGCAAGGGTGAGAGAGAGGGGAGAGTCAAGGAGGGGAGGGGGGCGCGCAGAACAGTTTCACATGCACATCTGATTCTCCAGAGGTGACAGCAAGCTCCCAGACTCAGCAAACCCACTGAAATTTATACCAGGAACATCTGATTACCCGCTCTTAAGTAGTCCCTACACGATTCACCTGTCATGTGTAGATGATGGGGAGTAAATGCTGATGGCCCGAGCAGAGACAAACAGAGCTGAATCACAATCTTAAAGGGATAGTAATACTTCGTTTTAACTTTATTTTATTTTGTAGGCATTAAAAAAACATGAAGAATGATATAAGTCTTATCTCTCAAACCTTTATGGTTTATGAGATATTCACAAGCAAAGTTCCCCTCCCCGCCCCTTTTACCTAGTGTAAGCCATCTCTTCTCAGATGTGAGTCTGGTTGTATGACAGGACAGATAACAGAAGGGGACAGTCTTCTTTGTATGAAAACAATGAAAGCCCTTCCCCCCTTGACAAGTTTTTCAGCTTTTTCCATTATCTTAATTGAAGATTGTCCCTCTCTGCAGTCTACCTGGGCATCTCCCTTCTGATCTGGTTGAACAGGGAAGGGATACTTTGTTTGTGAATATCTCTTAAACCATAAAGGTTTCAGAGATAAGACTTATATCGTTCTTCATGTTTTTTTAATGCCTACAAAATAAAATAAAGTTAAAACGAAGTATTACTATCCCTTTGAGTACCAGTGTTGGATAGTTAAAATTCACATTCTATACGATCCGCACTTACCACATAGGTAAGCATGATGGGATGCAATGTTTCACTATGCGACATTCTCATGTCGCTATTTTAACCATGGCGACATGGTTACTGTGTTTAAAGGTCGGACGCTCTTTTAAATACGTTAACAATAATAGCTCTGCACAAACAAATATAGCAGGGATGGCCAATTGTTGGACCTCCAGCAAGTGTGGCCATTAGTTGGTTGGGATTATAGGAGTCGTAGTCCTCCAACAGTTGAGGGGCCACCATTTGACTACCCCTGATTTAATATTATATTATCAGAAATGTTACCAACACTATTGATTAATTTATCTAAACATTTCAGTGCTAGACAGTGCTCAACATCCTGCAAGAAAATACATTGCACTTTACTGAAGTAAGCAAGTGCTGGAAGATGATTTATTAAAACATTTTTATAATTCAGATCAACTTTAAGTGTTGGAGCTGCTAGTGTTGCTTCATTTGAAGACTTATAGTCTGGATAGCCTGCCTTTCAGGGTGACCGCAAATTAATAACTGTCTGGACACCATGAGAACTGTCTGGGCATCAGGTGGCACTGTTGCTAATAGCTCAAAATATAAAAAAACAAACAAACAACAAACACAACAGTTTAAACTGCAATAACGTTTGACAAAAGCAACTCATTATATTCAGCAGGAAAAACACATATTTAAAGTTTATTACTTGGCTGTGATAAGCACAGTTATATTATTTTTGGTTTGGAACTGGAAAGTCACATGACCTGTGTCTAGTTCAGGTGACACTCCATAACAAACAAGGAGAAATAAATAAATGGGGAAAGAGAAGAACAAGAAAGAAGCAGCAGGGAAAGGGGAGGGAAAAGGGGAAGGAAAAGGAGAAGGCTGGTCCAAAGAGGATCAATTAGCCACCAGATCAGGGTAGAGTATGCCCCGTAGCTGTCAGCCACAGCTCCCTGGTTTCCTAAAAGGGATCAAGAGTATAAGAAGCATGAAATCTATAAATATGATACACCTCCATCACCCAAGAGATCCACTGTGACAGAGAGGGAGAGATGGCAGAGCCCCATTGAAGTGGTGCCCACTTCTACCCCACACCTCCGGCAGAGCGGAGATCTACCCAGAAACAATTGGGACAAGATCTGTGGAGTCCCATATCACTGTGTAAGGAATTTGAAGATGGATTCCCTAGAGGTCAGATTCAAAGGACGAGAGACATAAGTGCTTATGAATGGTAGATCACTGGGTAAGTGAAAAAATGGTTTGGAGTTCAGACTTCCATGCCAACATCTAACTGCGTTTGATAGGAGTAGCCAAGGAGAGAAAAAAAGAGTGCCACTTGGAGAATTGGTGACAATGGATAGAGATAAGCTTCTCAAAAGGGGTGGGGGGATTTGAAGGCTACTTTAAGAGGTCCTGCAAAAAGTGTCAGACCTGCAAGTACTACCAGTGAAGGCTGAGAGGGAGACCACATTTGCGGGTAAGAGCCTCAAACGAGAATATAAAAGAGTGCACAAAAAAAGAATATAATGTATGAATATTGAGAAATAGATGGGGAGAGGGGTATGGGATAAGGCTGTGTGAAGCATTTAAATTGCTCCAAAAGTTGAACAAATGACCCCCAAGAGGATGGGCTAAAGCATCAGGAGGAAAACTAGGCATGTCAAGCCAAACAAGCCTAGCAAAGTCTATCCCAGGTAAAAGAAATTTAACGCAAGTGACCCATGGGTTACAGGGTATGTGTGCGGTGTCCGAAAGTTTTGCGAGAAGGGAGGCTTCATAGTAGGTGTCAATGTTTGGGACACCAAGGCCCCCAGAATGACTAGGAAGGGTTAACAACTGAAGGGGCACACAAGGCTTCTTGAATTTCCAAATAAAAGAGAGAACAATAGATTGTAGCCTCTTCCTAGGACCGCAGAGGTGTACAGTTTGTGTGTCATTCCATGGATACCAGTGGACAGGAGAACAAGACTAGGGTCAGGGGAGGACTGGCAACATTAGGCATGGGGGGGCAATCAAGAGGAACATTTCTATACATTCTGAGTAGTATTGCCTTGCATTATACTTTTCCTCATGTAGCACTTGCTTGAGTGGTCATATGGCAATCTCATTACTTGAATTTGAATTATTTTTAATAGTCAAACTAATTATTTCTTACACACCACAGATCTTACAACTGAAACTGAGGTACACTAATGACACCAACTGAAATAGAGCTATACTAGTGATACCACGGATCTTACATTCCAAATGGAGCCACACTAGTGATACCTCTGTTCTTACAATTGAAACAGAGTTAGATACATTAGTGATGCCAAAGACCTTGCAACTGAAATTGTGCTACACTAGTGATACTACAGAGCTTACTATTGAATTGGAGCTACACTAGTGATACCATATAGCTTAGAATTTAAATGGAGATACACTAGTGATACCACAGAGCTTACTAATGAATTGGAGCTACACTAGTGATACCATATATTTTAGAAATGGAGATACACTAATAAGTTGAGACGTGCTGGTGAGGAATGAAGGAGTATATTGGTGGAAAGGGAAATCATAATGGAGAGGCTTATAGAATTGTATTGGGAAATAGGAATCTGTGGTTGTGGAATGATGGCACGAAAGATGAAGGTAGCAAGGGATTGCAAGGTGAAACAGCATCTTGGGCTGAGAGTATATGATTGCTAGGACTAAGGATGAGTTGAGCGACTTGGCACCGCATGAGTGAGAATAGGCGAGTTACATCAAACAGTGACCAGGTCAAGGAACAAAAGGCTAGATTATTGATGAAGCAGTGTTGAGAGCGGGAGGTAGGCGAGAGACCTGACAGGTTAAACATAAAAAAGCTATGAACAGGGGAGGTTGAATTTGGCAGGAGAATGATGGAGGAGTGAAAATGCAGGGAAAGGAGTGTGAGAATACCATGCAATTAATTCTACCAGGTCCATCCCAATGGGGGCTCCGATCCCATCTGAATTACTGCCATGGTATATGTGTACAGAAGTCAAGTCTGTGGAGGAGTACAGGAAAAGGTCCATGTAAGGCCCGTGCAGGCAATTCGACCAGTTCAGTTCCAGTGGGACCTTGATCCCCCACTGCCATTGACTTGTCCGAATCACTGCCACAGTGTATATATACAGTAGGAAAATTTGCATGCAGGTAACATTTCTCTTCTCCTCAGCTGACCCTGAGGTGTGCTCTGCAATGACACAGGAACACATCCAGGGCTTTTCGTTTTTATCACAAATGATTTTCTAGGGTAGTTTCTCTGCTGGGAGATAGTTTATTTTAATTTTATTACAGCTCAAGCAAAAACATAGAAATGCACGTTCATAATGTTCATAATACAATACTACTATTTTTAACAATTTTTCCAAGTAAAATAGTATCACTGTTTTAAAAGAAAACCACATTGTTAATTATATAACAATCAATATAGCAAGTTACGATAGGGGGGAAAAAAGTAAACGTTTTGTACTGTCAAATTCCTACTATAATGCTAACACATTAATAGGCAACCAGATCACCCCATGTGTGAATCCCACAAAGGGCTGACTATTATGACTTAAGATTCTAAACAGAGTTACACTATGGATGCTTCTCAACATGTTGATGACCTCTCTGGCATCCAAGGGGTGAAATTAGGGTATTTTGATGCAGGAGAGGAAGGTTACCCTCTCTTCTCACTGCACCATAAAACAGACTGCTTGCTTCACCAGAAGCCTGCAAGGGCCCCTTTTGCCCACCTCTGCTCTAAAAAAGAATAAAGTACTAGACTTAATGCTTGTATATATGTGCTCACCTTTGTAAAGCTGGCACTGTCTCCACATTATGGGCATAAACATCTAAGCCAGACTTGGCTACTGTCTCCACAGCTTTCATATCCCCACGGAAATCTGGAGTTAAACATTCAATAAGAATGGCAGAATTCCTGTGAGAGAAAAATAGAAAAAAAATGCAGCACAACCTTCTGTATTATATTGCACTCACAGAGAGGAACCCACATAGACACATAAGGTATCATTTTTCAATCTAAAGAGGTGCAACTCTGGAGCAAAACAACTTGTCCACAGGGCTGAAATGACAATTCTGCAAATTGTCTTCGGTTTGTATGGGGCTTTTAATGGCTTGAATGCTACAGAGGTCTCCAACACATGGCACTGCAATGCGTGGGCAACCTCTAGCATTCAGGGGGTTAACTGCCCAATTTAATCAATGAGAATGTTTATTTCCCACCAATGGTGCAGTTCCAGAATTACCCCTCTTTAACCTGATGAATGAGAAAGACCCTTAGATCATCTACAACCTGTTTCAATCACAGCTGCTCTCACTTGTAATAGTACTGCAAATAAATTGTGCTTTTTGGATAACTTTATTTATAACATATCAACAATGTACATGGCACTTTGCCAGTAAACCTGTTAAATAAGGGCGCTACAAAGTAGAATTTGTAAAAACACTGAAACAAACAGTTTCTAACTGAAATGATAGGTAGAAAATCTGAAGAGAGTTTGTAGTTTGTTAGCTGTAGAAATGCAGGAGGCAAATATAGTCAAGTTGATACTTTTATTGGCTAACTAAGCAGCTTTAGGATGCAAGCTTTAGACGGGTTAGACGTCGGACTCATTGAGCTGCATTGACCAGCTAATGAGGTGCGGTTAAGGAGACAATTTGGGAGTTTGGAGTTTCAGCTCAAAAAGGTGGATAGGCTGGGTTAGCCTGTAAAAGATGGACATTGGCAAGGGCTCAAGGTTGGAGGTAACTGTTAAAAATGTTAACTTATTATAATGTTTTATATAATAAAGCTGCAGCCTAATTCAAACCCATGAAAGTGTGTAGAGTATTTCTTGAAACCTATACCCCATGCTCAGGACAAGTACACATGAAAGCCTGCATCCTAAATCTGCTTAGTTAGCCAATAAAAGGTATCAACTTGACTATACTTGTCTCAGGTAGGAAAACTGACACAGACATAACTTAATCTGGGCAAAATATACTAATGGCCAATAAGATCAATTCTGTGGGAACTGGTTCTCCAAAATCAAACATTAATTGTTCATGTTCAAGGAGGAAGACATGATTCTTTGTCGCAGGACTCCTGGAAGATAAACTCCTCCCGCCGAAGATTTCATAAGATGACTTCAGTGGAAGGGGTAGAGTACAGGAGATCTGAAAAAAGAAACATGTCTGCCTCCATTGTCATGATATCTAGTACTAAATAAAGATTCATTTTGGAGAACCAATCCAGTGTCTCCAGAAGCTGGAGGGCCAACAATAGACCACCCATGCATTAACATGAGATAGACACGAGAAACTCTCCAGATCTTATGTTATTCAATGAAACTTGTACACAGAGAAAAAGTTGGAGAGATGCTAATGCATTGGCTCCATAGAATAACAATGGAATGGCTGACTATCTCGCTGGAGTGTTTCTGACACCTTAGTGCACTGTCCTCCTGGTATGGCCTAGATGTCTACAATAATGGCTGGATTATTTACCTGCATCAAGTTACTCAATGCCTGTGATTTACGAAGGGACGAGATGCAGGGAAAACTGCTCTTATATTAACCCTTTAGGGACCAGAGGGGTGTGCAACAACTTGCAGAGCAATGTGTTACACACACACCCATCTGGTCCTTAAAGGGTTAAAGTTCACTTTTAATATTAAATGACATATGTAGAAAAACTTCCATTATTTCTTAAACTGCATTTTCCCTGTTGCAACTACGTCAATGCACTGCATAATGCCCTTGGTTATTTATTCAGCATCTGAGGAATTTACAGTGTGAAAGAAAAAAAAAAAGTTATAAAAAAAAGTACCTCCCCCCTGAGGAATCTTTAAAGAATATTCTTATCGAAATCTAATCCTTTGCATCCTTATCAAACTTTAAAATATATTTCACTTTTTCTCTTCTTTTCTATTGACTTCTTTCCAACTCATAGCTGGGAGTCTTACACATTCTCCACTTTTTAACTCAACATTATTTACCGATCTGCAACTACTCATTGTCTGTTTCTCTCATATATTCCTAATGTTATTTACCGTTATGTTTACAAACAGACTTTGTCTACCAAAATCTCAGTGTTTTCCTTGAAGCATTGTACTGTCTACCTTCATACATTGTAATGATGCTCCCACTTGTAACTATGTCTTCTTGTACTTTCCTATCAATAAAGCTCTTTAAAAAAAAAAAAAAAAAAAAAAAAAAAAAAAAAAGTACCTCTCCTTCAATAGGGAGACTGTTTTTGCAAGGTGTTCAGCACCCCCATCTGGAAGATCTGTGGAAAGATATACGTATAAAAACATTTACTTCTGGTATGTTCATGGACAACAAAGAAATACCAATTATATATAACTAGTGTAAAAGCCCGTGTACACGGGCCGAGGGCCGGTGAGGTACAAAGGCCAGTCCTGCTGTGCGTGCTGCTGCCGTCTCACTGGCGGGACACACGATGCAGTCATGTGCAGTAGAAACTGCCCAAACGCATATGCATGACTGCATCGGACAATCATTCTGGCCTTTTACATTATAGGATTATTTTATTTTCTACTTAGTACATCAGCCTCATCACACATACCTCCATAGACATGTACATCCTGTACAAATAAAATCTGTATTTTGGAGATCTAATTCATACAGAATTGATGCTTAGTTGCCATTAGGATTCTCTGCCTAGATTGAGGTACAAGGGTGCTGTTATTAGGAAGTGTTAGAGCTCCTATAAGATGATATGTAAAAACCCATTTTTCTACTTCAGAAAAAACTAGTGAAAAAGAATCACTGGATATGAAATTTAATCCCTTAATGACCATGCGTTGTGCACCACTCTGGTCATTAAGGAGTTAAGGATAGAAAATGGGCTGAGGTTAGATCAGGTTAAAAGCATGTCCGAAGACTAAGTTGAATACAGTACTAAGTCAGTCTCCAAGACTTTGATATAATATATATTTATATAGCCATCTGCACTGTAGATATTTACATACACGTAAAACAAACAGCTGACTAGAACAGTGGTTTTACATTTTTTTTATGTTGGCCAAGGTAGCCTTAACATGCAGTTTGGAAATTTTGGGCCACACCTAACATTTTATAACATCTGCCAAGCACGTAGAGGTGGGTGTCAAATTATAAATATATAGTTATTATTAGGTTAGAGTAACAAAAACAAATGTACTGTGTATAAAATACATCGGAGACCTCTAACATTCAAGGGGTTAAAAGCCCAATTTAATTTAAGAGGAATTTGTATTTGCCCCCTATGGTGCAAAAATGTAAAAAATGTTTAAGCGCTATCCCAGGAGACTGTCTGTAAGTGTTGGACCACACGAGCAAGGAACAGAGGACTGCAGCAGATTACCATGGTACTCTACCCAATAAACAAATACAAATATAGATATCTGCGCACGTCCCTCTACCCGGTCTCCTTAAATACAAAGAGATAGATTATAAAGCACAGATATTCCAGTTCTGTGAGTTATTGAAATATTTGCGTTTTGCAATCTCAGGAAGGAAAGAAAGGCCACTATGGTGCAGTTGGTTTACTCTAGAAAAACTGTATTTTGCATTTATAAATATGGGCCCATATCCCTTACTAAAGAACACTCCTGTACTGACTGGAACAAACATGATAACGTTTTAGATGTCTGCAGAGTCCTTCTACACTTTGCTGCCTATCATATAGCTTTTATTTCATCATATATACTGTAGTGGTATAAAGGTGCCTGACTAGAAAAGCACCTAAGTCAGGGTTGGGCAATATGCGGATGTTATGGGACAACAAATCCTTTGGCCAGATGAAGATGATGGGAGTTGTAGTCCAACAACAGCTGCAAAATATGTTAATCATTCTGTAAACACCAAGGACCATAGGAACAAAGAAACAAATTCTGGGAAAAGCCAAGTGCAACATAAGGGAGAAAGTGAAAGCCCATTGATTAACCCCTTAAGGTCCAGAGGGGGCATGCAATGCACTGCATACTGTACTGGTCTTTAAGGGTTTAAATGAGGCTGGAGAACTCTCTACCATCCAATTCAGTGGGAATTTGGGGAACTGAATTTGGTGCAGTTGTTTTGACCCAGAGTTACAGCACTTTCCATTTGACAGCTGGCACCACCAGGGGCATTACAAGGTTTTCTTTAATGAGGAAAAATCCACAGGTCTCATTTATAAAGGTCTTTGGTTTTTTTGCCACCTTAGAACATGCGTTGATGCCAATCTCATCATTAGTAATGGTGCAAATGAGATGCATGAAAAGTGAATTAGTTTGGCCCAAGCTCCTGGTATTTTGGGAACCCAGCAACTTCCCTGGCCCTAATTAAAGGAGCCAAGATGCCTCTCATACCAACCATCTCTGTCCACCGATGTCAGCACCACATAGTCCAGGCCCCACTCTGCTATGGCTTTGGCTGTATTGTATGGCTCGTCTGGATCCAGGGGAGGTGGCTTTCGTGATGTTTTCACGGAACAGAAGCGGCAGCCTCGGGTACACGTATCACCCATTAACTGAGAGATAATACAAACACAGTTTAGACTTATATTATATGTAATGTGCAAAGCAGGAAAGTGTTATTTGTTTTTAACTCTGATCATTCTCAGCCAGCCAGTCGTAAAATGTTTGTGGGTCATATGCACAGACACAAAGTGGAGCAATTCTGGGGAAAAACAACTGTATCCCTGAGAATTTCAATTGGGCTTTTACCCCTTGACTGCTAAACCAATAGGAAACAATGTGCTGGCGACCTTTCTTTAAAAGCCACATTTAAATCAATTAGAAATTGTATTTGTTCCCTGTAGCACTTGTCTTATCCTAGAATTGTACCACTTTAATTTTGTGCTTATAGCCCTGTTGCTCTGTTTCCCTCATGTTCTCACTGTGGTGCCCTGTCTCATCCCACACTCTCTCTCTACACCTCTGCTCTTCCTGTGTGTGGCGGGCGTATCTCAGTCTCTTTGCGTGTCTCAGGGCTGACAATGACAGGTTTAATGTTGCAGTTTATACTGATAAAAATATCTATATATCGATCTTGGTACTAGTATTATGAATTCTATAGATGTACAATATCAACAAAAAGTATATAAAAAGGAGGCTGGGGTTGAAAACATATATGTGATTATAGGACACAGCTTGGTAACACGCATGTATGCATGTCCCACTCTCAAGCAGTGCCCGCGGACTTGTTTTGAGATTTTGGCATACACAATACTGAGGCCTGGACACTTTTTTTTTTTTTTTTTTTTTTGGACATGATACCGAGGAGGGGCAAACTCCTTGCTGAGATTTTGACAGGAGTGGCCATAAGGCTTTCAGCCCCATGGCCACTCCTGCAAAATCACACCCCCACTGTATGTTCTGCTGAGGGTGAATGGAGGAGATATGCATATCTCCTCCTTGCGTCCGCCCCGGGGCGTGTGTGGCACATCTTGAGAATTCCAAGACGTTCTTCTTTATAGCATAAATATAGATCTTTAAAGTAAAAGGTTGGCACACACATAACTTCAGTCAGTCAAACTCCTTTAATCGAACCAGGTGAGTATAATTCAATAGAATAAGTGAATGTAAGGATACTCACTCAAGTTGTATGGTATCAATATCTCAAATGTTTTAAAACATCACCATTAAAGATAATAAACAGCAAGTAATAGCAGCAACGTTTTGGTCCACTCACAGGGACCTTTGCCAAACCAGACATATAAAAAGAGGAAGCATCATGTCACCGACAAGCTTTGTCCGAAGTCAAGCACAGCCAGGGGCAGCAGTAAGGAGTTATGCATATCTCCTCTATACTGCCTGTCCCATTGGTGTAAGCATGGGGAATGATTTTCATAGCAGTGAGTGGGAGTAGCCTCCCTACCGACTCCTGTGAAAATCTCTTCAAGGACTTCACCCTCCACCACATTACATACTTCTTCCCTCCCTTCACCTCATACACCCCTTCAACTCATCCCCTAACTATGCACTTTGCCTCCTAAGTTAGGGTTCTGGGGATGTCAATTTTGAAGCCACACCAGACTGCTCAACAGACAATTAAAATGCATTTTACCACTTTGTACTCACCATTATAGTTGCTGTAGCTGTGCCATATTCCCCTCCTCCCCAGCATTCTCCTATGTTAGGACACCGAGCTTCTTCACACACCTTATTATAACAAAACACATCAATTTATTTCAGTGAAAGTTAAAAATATAAAGAACACATCACATGACAATAATCAATATTAAATCCAACAGGATACAATGTTCCCAGAGCAGCCATGACTTCTGAGTAGTGGCATGCAAAGGAAGACCCGCCCATTAGGTTTTCTGTTGTTCAATGTTTTTAAAAACAATTGTATGTTACATATTAGTTGTGCCTTCAAGGGAAAACCCAGGATTTACAGAGAGGGTCTCTCAAAAAAAAAAAGAGAATAAAGTATATAATAAAAATACCTAGAAGATGTTTTGTGTATTATTGCATCCAACTTAATTACCAAGGCACAGATCAGAATGGGCACGCTGCAGCCCCCCCAAGTTGCGGTTCATTTACATTCTAATCATCCCGGGGGGTCTAAGGATGATGGGAACTGTAATAACACAAAGGTGGAAGTCTGCAGGTTGCCTATTCCTGGTATAAATATATGCCAACTGAATCAACAGTATTCAATTATTAGGAGCTCAAAAGTTTTGTCTTCTTCTGACTTAGCAGGAACAAATGAATGTAAAATGTTTTTCTTTGCCAATGGAGATGTATGTATATATCTTTATTTATATAGCACCATACATGTACACATCGCTTAACAGAATTTGAAATAATACAATACAAAAATACAGAACAGGGTTAAGAGCATTAAGCTAAAGTGCGATCATTGCATTATTTTTAAGGAAAAGTGCAGCAAGGGAAACATACACTGGGAAAAGGACCCTCCCCAAGGAGCTTACAATCTAATTAGAGTTCATGATGACATACAGAGACAGTAGGAGGATGATTGTAAGTGCAAGTACAAGGTGTGGTGAAAGAAGTGCAGAAAGATTCTGATATCACAATCTCATTACAAGAGACGATTAATGATATTAATTGTCATCCTTTAGCATACTTCTCAATGTCAGGGACATAAAAGTGTAAACAAAACTAGTGAAGATTGAAAAATAATACTAATTTATTGACTTTACATATTATTCACTGTCAGAATATGTAAAGTCATATTTATTTTACATCAAGCCTATTGTCTCCACTTCAGAGACATCCAGTGAGCCAGCATGTGTTATGTGTTTCACATAAAACAGTGGCTCCCAGCCCTATCCTCAGGGCCCACAACCTGACCACAACATGACAATTTTTCATCTTAAGCACAAGTAAGTTTATGAAAATAACAAAGTCTCAGATTAGCGCACCTGTGCTCCAGCTGGGAAATCCGTAAGTCCTGGCCTTTTAGCTGTCCCTTAGGACAGGTTTGAGGACCACTATCATACAATAATGCTCTTAAAGGAACACTAATATCCAATAATAATTTTATGTTGTATAAATAAATTATGTGGAGCAAATCCCATCTCCCTTTTTTCCTGAATTTTATTGTAACAATTTTATATTAAAGCGTGAATACTTTTATAAAGTGGATCATTGACCAAATTAACTTTTGAGAACTCTAACGGGTCGAGTTTATTTCCCCTGAAGCGGAATTGGTCAGTAAGCATGGAACACTTCACTGGCCAACACTGAGAGTGCGTCTACAAATACATGATGGTGTACAAATGATTACTTCTGATTCAGTGAACCCCTCCATTGGTTTTGTTTGTTCTTGCTCTGGTTCTCTCTTGTCTTTAAAGGGATAGTAATGTTTCATAATAAAAGCAGCTCTAATTAATCATCATAGTATTTGGACTTTGGAGAGTGTTATTTCAATTCTGTCAGAGTTATATAGTTCAGGAGTAATTCAATGACAAAGTGTCCCTCTCCTGCCCCTTTTACTGATGTAACACTCCTCAGCCAAAGCAGAAGGGAGGTGCCCAGGTAGACTGCAGAGAGGGACAATCTTCATTTAAGATAAGGGAAAAACCTGAAAAGCTTGTCAAGGGGGGCAGGGCTTTCATTGTTCTAATAGGAAGAAGAGTGTCCCCTTCTGTTATCTGTCCAGTCTATGGACTGCATTCCACATCTGAGAAGAGAAAGCTTACAGAAGGCAAAGTGGGCGAGGAGGTTTGAGAGATCAGACTTATGTCATTCTTCATGTTTTTTTAATGCCTACAAAATAAAATAAAGTTAAAATGAAGTATTACTATCCCTTTAAGGAGAAGCAGCTTATTAAGGGGAGCAGCCGCACAGCTTAAACAGAAGGATTTTTGTGGAGGCAGTAACAATATCACTCTATTGCTACACTCTATTTGATGTGCAGCCTTCTAAATCTGTGAGTATATTTAATGAAGATTACAAATAATTAATATTTATTGTAACATTATTACACCCTATGAGGGTGTTCTTATCCATTTAAATCAATGGCACGTTTGAGAATTTCTATTTCTCCCCTACAATGCAGTTGGTTTGCTCCAGAATTGCTTCCTATTTTCTTTGTACATACAACCCAAATGATTTTTTTGTTGTTTAATATATCTCTGATGTCGCTATAACATGGATATGGTGAATATGTTACATACTTACAGTGTGTAGATTTAGGTTGCGCAAAGTGTTCTTTAGTTTGTTGTAGTTTTTCCCCATAGGAATTTGAGTCTTTGACCAAGGAGGAAGCCTTAACCTGAAATGAATATGGGAATTACCCATTAGAACAAGGGCAGACAACCTCTGGCACTCCAGCTGTTGGGGACTACAACTCTGGTCATCTCTGGCACAGAAATTGAATAATATACATAAAAGACTATTACAAGAAGAATCATGTGTTGAATATGGAAATTAAACACAGTGAAATAATGGCTTAACTCTTTGAATTCCAGAGAGATATACAACACATTGCTTTGCAATGTGTTGTGTACCTCTTTGGAAAACAAAGGGTTAAATAAGGAGCTGAATATGAATTGTTATCCCTCTCTCTCTCACTCATATATATATATAAACTAGTTGAACAGCCCGTTACACGGGCCACAGTGCCTCTGGCAGCCGGTCGCGGGTCAGTCACGCGCAGCAGAGACTGCCCGCGCCACTGCTGATACAGAGCTGGACGCTCCTTCGGAGCGCCCAGCTCTGTATCAGCCGCGACGCGGGCAGTCTGTACTGCGCATGACTGCCACTCGCGCAGCAGTGTCTACTGCGCATGTCGGGCGTTACACACAACTTAGCGAATTATTATATAGGATATATATTAAATAGAAAATAAGGAGAGAGTTAAATAACACTGTAGCAAATGTACTCTACTAATAAAATGTAATAAAAACATTAGTAATATATGTACTATGTGCAAATAAATGCATAAACACTATAGGAACATAATCTAAATATATACTATAAGTCCTGGAGCGTAGGGTAGTACATTCTAAAAAAACAAAAAAATTAAAATCTCAATTCTCACAAGTACGAGGACTCCTGCTAATAAGCAGTTCAAAATTGGTGATGATCCAGTGGATGATTGAAAAAAAGAGTCAATGTCTTGTTTACATGTCCTCCAATATCTCTCTAGAATTAAAGACTCAAGCTGGGGTAAAAGCAGGCAGGTAACTGTGTATCCATTAACTGTAATCTTGATGTAATAATATACAATGTTTATAGAGGAAAGTGTCATTAATGTAGCATAGGAGATTGATAAGGCTTACTGTGCTGTAGGCTTCTCCTGTCTATAGAGACTGCAAATAATTACAGTTAACAGATATAGAGTTACCTGCCCGCTTTTACTTCTGTGGGACCCCAGCTTGATTCTTTAATTCTAGAGAGATATTAGCGAACATATAAACAAGACATTGACTCTTTTTTCAATCATCCACTGGATCATCACCAATTTTGAACTGCTTATTAGCAGGAGTTCTCATCCTTGTGAGAATTCAGATTTTAATTTCTTTTTGTTTTTTTTTTTTACAATTTACTACTCTATGCTCTGGAGCTTATATTATATGTTTAGATTATGTTCCTATGGTGTTTATGAATTTATTTGCACATAGTACATGTATTACTGTTTTTATTACATTTTATTAGTAAACTACATTTATTACAGCATTATTTAGCTCTCTCCTTATTTTCTATTTTGTATTTTTTGTTTCTGCTGGACTTGCTACATTAATGAGTCCAAGGATAGTAGCGACAACTAGTGCTGTATTTATATTACAGGGTTATATATGCAGGTGTACCTAGCGCCGTGATCATTATTAACCTCTTAAAGACCGGCCGCGCACGCACGGTGCGGTCACTTAAGGACCACATAGCATATTTTTTAACCATTCGATTCCAGACTCCCCGAACGGTGTGAGCCACACGGGGAGCCCTGAATTCCATGACGTACATGTACGTCCTTGGTCCTTTAGGGACCACGACCTCATGACATACATGTACGTCATGGGTCGTTAAGGGGTTAAAATAGTGTTTTGTTTTAGTATGTTTGTCCGATGCAGTCACGTGCAGTAGAGACTCCAATGCAGTCATGCACAGTAGACACTGCTTGAATGCTTGGCGAGTGTACACAGGCTTTTACACAAGCTTATAATAAATAATCTGCTTTCTGGTGATTTCCCTTCCGACTCTAAACTATATTCACAAGAACAGGAAGAAGCATAGTATAGTAAGACAGACATCTTTTTTCTATGGCTTGAAGCTCTTCTATATAAACCTCTTATTGGTGAACATAGGTGTTTGTGCATTTAGGAACAAAGAGTGAAATGTTAGTATCTGACATAGCAGTCTGTGCCAGTCAGTACTGCCTAATGTTTATATGTTTATAAGTTTGTAAATAAATAAAGCTAAATATCTTCTAAATAGAGAATGGATAACATAAATATAAGTGATTCGGAAAGCTCTTTTAAGATTCTTACCTCTCTCCTTTCTGTCTCTTTAAGTTGCCTTTGTATTCAGCCCACAAGCTTTTGTCTTTTAAACTCCCTGATAAAAAATCCTGCAGGTCTGGCCCATTCTGAATAAGTTCCTTCTTTTCATCAGGTAAGCTGCTTAATGATCTATAGAGGATGCGGCACTCTGCTATCTGGAACACAAATAAAATGATTCAACCTTCCAAACACAATTCATTTAACATAGCATGACCTGTCCTACAAATGGACTTCTAAAGAGCTCAATATTCCCTTCAGAAACATTTTAAAAGGAAAATACCGTGCAGTAAAATCATTGTAACTTAGAAACGCAATTAAAAGTTATGTTCCTGCAGGCAATTTAAAGATGATGAACAAGTAAATGAACAATTCTTAATTTCTGGAAGACGCCTTCAGGAAAACACATTGCGGCTTACTCCATTCCCTACAAAAGTGGTTCTGAAACCATGGTCCATGGAGGAAGTGCAAGGGGTCCTACGGAACACATTTCTATTATGGCGAGTAATGAGGCTGATCTCCTAAGAAAAAGTGGGGCAACTCTAGAGCAAACTATGCACCATAAGGGACACAGAAAAATCTCTATTAACTAAAATGGAACTTTTAACTCGTATGCTCGAAATGTCTTCAACAATGTGTTTCACAATGCACTGGAGAACTCTCTAGTATTCAAGGGGTTAAAAGCTCAATTTAAATTATTTGAAAGTTTGGGAATATTTATTTGTTTCCTATGGTGCAAATGGTTTGTTCCACATTTCTTAGAATTATAGTCTCAATATTTTTGTGATTCTGTGACTACCAGTGGAGATGTGGAAGATTGTTGTAATGGTTACCTGAAGTTTTAGCCTAAAATTAAGTAGTGCGTTTAGGACTTGTGGCAAGAAACTGCACTGTGGTGGACGTCACGTGATATGCCCCTTGTGAAGTTGCAGGACTCTGATGTTCAGCTGATAGGGGCAGTTGAATTTAGACTGGATTTCATGGCAATAAGATCACGTTTGAGAGGCTTTCACCGGGCATACTTTTAAAATACCACACGCCGCATCGCGTTTGACAAATGACACATTAACAATGTTGCTTGCTAAACAATGGCGCAATCATTATATCGCCTTTGCAGAACATGTCACCTTCTGTCGCCTGCGTCAAAATGTCGCTCACATGTTCAATATGTCGCAGACATATAAAGGGCGCACATCTTTATGGTGCACACATACTAAATGCACATTAAGGGTGCACATGTGACATTTAATGGTGCACACATATTAAAGGAGGGCACACGTGACATATTTAGTGTCATATCTTTGGTGCACACATATTAAAAGTGCACATCTTTATGTGACATATTTCGCTTCTATTGTTGTGCACATATTATACTTCTACACAGGTGTCCTTATAAATGTCGCCTTACATTCTACGGAGTCAAAACTTCGTCCACATAAATGGCTGCATCAAAATTGTGTCTTATAAGTGTCGCCTTACATTCCGCTGCATCAAAACTGCATAATTTTTTCCCACAATCCAATCTGTTTTATCTGTAATCTACTCTCATTAGTGCCAGCATCAAATACCAGAGGTACATATAAACAATATTGACGTGCTCGAGATAAAAAAACGATGCTCATTAGACACACAACATTATGAAGACACGGTCAATATGCATGCGACATTCTAAACACAAGATATTGATTCAAGCGACATTTTAAATGCAACATTTCAAAACTGAACCCTTTTACCTTTATGGGAAAATGACAGGAACTCTGAAATGTGCAGGAAAATGTGATGGTGTAGCAAAATGTGAATTGGAGTGAGGTGAATACACTTGGTTGGGCCTAGAGCAGCAGAAAGCCTGCGTACATTACTGAATAAATTAGTCTTAAAGGAAAAGTAAAATTGTTATAGAAAACATATGTTTTGTAAGGCTGAGTAAAACAATTGTACTGCCACAAAAGGGAAATTTGTAGTTTGAAGTGAAGGCAATAGTAACAGCTCTATCACATCATGACATTTTGAACCTTATCACTTTTGAATAAAACATTTCCCAGCAGTGGGGTTTATTCAGCAGGAAAATGCCTTATAACAGTTTTTCATGAAAAAAAGTCCTTCAATGCTTTTAGTACAAATTATAATTTTGATATATGTTAGCCCCTTGGCTTACAAGTGGCATTTAGTGCTTCTCAAATCAATGTAATGTTCCACAAAATGTTTGAGAACCACTGCCCTGTAGATATGGACTAATTTACTTGTGTAGTGCAATGTCTCGGTGCTTTCTGACTAATACAATTGTCGCTCATTAAAACATTGTCTTGCTCCAAATCTACTGCATTTTCCTGAATATAGGAATACCTCAAATGGAAGGCATCCCCCCAGAAATTTTAATTTCAACTGCAGAATTAAAAAAAAAAATGTATTCCTCACTTTTCTTTCTCCATCCTTGCCTCCAGCTCTTTATTTACCTCCATCTACCTCACATGAAGGAGGAAGCCTTGTATCTGGTAGGCAACATATTTGCTGTCCACTTCCATCACAGCCAAAGCCTATGCATTGAAAGTCATGTCCTAGCAGAACCTGAAATGCCAGAGACATAAGGAAGAAAGTGGGTAGCACATCTTTTACAAAGCTTCCTACTGGATGTCAGATAGAGAGGAGTGAGGTAGAGGGCTAGATCTTTTACCATTTTGCTTTCTGGATAAGGTTTTCTACAGATCTGAGAGAGAGCCCGATTAAAAGAAGACTTTGAATAGAATACTAAGTTGTTTTTTTCAGGCTAAAATGCCTTAAAAGATTTGCCTTATTTTCAAGCAAATACGATCGTTCTCAGTTTTTCAGTTTGTTTTCATTTTCCTTATGAACTGGCCAGTTAGCTGTTCTATACATATTCTTTTTTGTTTGTCCGCTCTTCTAGATCAGATATGTTCGTTTATTATAAAAAGGCATCTGTACTTTGTACTGCTGCTATGAACTGAAGTACAAAACGGACATTCTCAACTTTTCACACACTGACCAAAGGTTTTGCTTATCCTAAGTGCTGTTACTGTTTTTATGTCTTTGGTGTATCAATAAAATGTAATTCCAATTTGTGTAGACTAGGTGTTGCGTGCAAGGTATACATACAGCTAATTTCTCTGTTGTATTTAAAGGAATTAATTTGTAATGAATAACACTGAAGAAATTACATTAGTACAAAAGCTCCTGCAGAGTGGAGAAGTATTAAAGTAACACTAACACCTAAATCAAGCATGTCAACATGAGTCCCACAGGCCACCAACTTGTGGCACTCCAGAGAGAGAAGCTATTTAAATGCCCTGAGGCCCTACCCTCTTAACCTCAACTAATGTTCTGGCTTCTGCCTGGGTTTCAAAATTTGCAGGCTGCTAGCATGATCCAGGCAGATCATTATGGTAGTGGCTATGTTCTAGTGCAGAGGTTCTCAACCCATGCCCTCAGTGGCCACTAACAGGCCAGGACTTAGGAATTTCCCTGCTAGAACACAAGTGTGTTGATCAGAGGCTCAGTCATATTGATTAACTCACCTGTGCTCTTAAAAGGAAATTCTCAAATTCTGGCCTGTTAGTAGCCACTGAGAGCACAGGTTGAGAACCACTGTTCTAGTGTGCTAAAAGGACATATGGTGATGTCACCAGTCAGTCAAGTGACTGCGGTGTGTAGAGAAGTGAGAATCTTAAGGTTGAATAGGGCAAGAATGGAAGGAACATCATGGCAGGGGAGAAGGGGTTGAGATAAATGTAGATAACAGGGAGGAACTCCTATTAAAGTGGAACTACCACCCTATAAAAAGTCACCACCAAATAATTAGGCATATGGTGACTAGTTTCTTAATACTGCTATTATCTTCCACAAGTAATCCTGTTTCTTCAGAGACTGACGGCCAGGCTTCTTGCTGTAGAGCCATCTGCCCTCCTGCACCATCAGCCTCTTCCAGTGCCTTTCAGCTCCATGCAATGCCTCCTAGAGGAGACCAGGATGGACAGCTCAGACACGCAGACATCTCTGAGCAAGATGTCTGCGTCCAAGCCTGGAGGTCGGTCTCTGAAGAAACAGGATTACTTCAAAATGCAGTAAGTGTGGAAGATAATAGCAGTATTAAGAAGCCAGTCGCCATATGCCTAATTACTGGGTGGCGACTTTTTATAGGATTGTAGTTCCGCTTTAAATTCAGATGCAGAAGGACAAGTTGTGGGTAAAATATGACAAAAACAGAGAATGTTTACTTGAAATACAGGGAGTACAACAAAGAAATGGGCTACAAAAGATAGAAAATGAAGCAAGAAATGCAAGGGAGAGGAAGACTAATCCAAATACATAAATGGCAAAAAAAACTTGAGAGTGCATTCAACTTTTCAAAAAATGATATGGGTGAGTTGATCAGGGAGGATATGGAACAGGTTGATATTCTACACACATTATTTTCATCAGTATATATCAGGGAACAAGAGATGGTAAAATAGCCTCAACAGATAACAATTACACCCATATCGTTATTAGACATATGGGTTAACGCAGGAAAAAGTTGGTACCGTGTTAGCAAGTAGAAGAGATGGGATTCAGTGTACTTTTGTAACTAAGAACTCACAAGTGTGATATGAAGGTTATACCTTTTCAAGGCTAAGAACACAGAAAGTGCAAGCGTTCAGGACAGTAAAGTCCAATTCTTCAAAGATGGGTTAACAAAAAAACATGCCAGAAGAAGGTACCTTAGTGTCTTAAAAGCTTGCACTTTGTATGTCACTCACGTGAGTTTTTTTCTTTAAAAAATTACATTCGATCCCTTTTGGGGAAGACTGGACAAAATTAAGACTAACAAAGCACCTGGGCATACATCCAAGGATTCTTCGGGAACTTAATGCAGTGTTAGCAAGATCACTCTTTTTTTAATCTTTAAAGGGATAGTAATACTTCGTTTTAACTTTATTTTATTTTGTAGGCATTAAAAAAACATGAAGAATGATATAAGTCTTATCTCTGAAACCTTTATGGTTTAAGAGATATTCACAAACAAAGTATCCCCCCCCCCAACCAGATCAGAAGGGAGGTGCCCAGGTAGACTGCAGAGAGGGACAATCTTCAATTAAGATAAGGGAAAAAGCTGAAAAACTTGTGAAGGGGGGAAGGGCTTTCATTGTTTTCATACAAAGAAAATTGTCCCCTTCTGTTATCTGTCTGGTCATACAACCAGATTCACATCTGAGAAGAGATGGCTTACACTAGGAAAAAGGGGCGGGGAGGGGAAACTTTGCTTGTGAATATCTCATAAACCATAAAGGTTTGCGAGATAAGACTTTTATCATTCTTCATGTTTTTTTAATGCCTACAAAATAAAATAAAGTTAAAACGAAGTATTACTATCCCTTTAAAGACTCTCTCCACAGGCTCAATGCCACTAGATTGGTATAAAGCCAATGTACGCCATTATTTAAGAAGAGAACTAAAACAGAACCTGGGAAATATAGACCTGTGAGTTTGACTTCAGTAGTTAGAAAACCTCTTGAAGGGATAATAAGGGATTATATTCAAGATTACACTGGGAAGAACATGGTTTTATGAGGCATATATCTTGCCAAACAAATCTTTTAAGTAAACAGCAACCTAGAAAATGGTAAAGCAGAAGATTCAGTATATCTATATTTTGCAAAGGTATTTAATACAGTGCCACACAGGAGGCTGGTGTAAAAAATAAGGAAACTAGGTCTACCTTTGCAAACTGGATAGAAAATTGATTGAAGGATAGGGAACAGTGTGCTGCAAGTGTAAAATCCTCCAGGACAGTTAAAGTTGAGAGTGGAGTACCGCAGGATTCAGTACTTGGTCCACTGCTTTTTAACATGCTTATAAATTACCTGGAAATAGGTATGAAAAGCTACATTTCACTGTTTACAGACAACACTAAATTATGCAGGGTAATAAACTTAAAGTAGACTGCTTGTTCTTTACATAGGCATTTACATAAAATAGCAGATTGGAATATTAAATTTAATGTTGGCAAGTGTATTTGGGACAAACAAATCGTAATGCTACTTATAAACTTAAAATTGGAAACAGTTACCAGTGTCAAATAGCTTTAGCAAAAGCAAACAAAGTACCATCTTGTATAAAAAGGAGTACTGAAGGAGAAGTGGATAGAATAATTATTCCGCTGTGCAAAATAGTTGGTAAGAAGTCACCTCAAATATGAAATGCAGTTTTGGACAACAGTTCTGAAAAAGGATATTCTAGAACTGGAGAGAGTATAGCAAAGAGAAACAAAATGAATTAAGGGAACGGAGGACTTGACATTTGAGGAATGACTACACAACCTTGGTTTATTTACTCTAGAGGAATAGGAAGGGGCACTGTTTAAGTATATGTGAGGTCAATACAAGGATCTTTCAAGTGAGCTTTCATTCCAAGGCTGGATCAAATAACTAGGGGCCATGCCTTCAATTAGAGGAAAGGATTTTTTCAACTTCATCAAGGTTTTTTTCCAGTAAGATCTGTTATATTGTGGAATCCTTTGCAAAGGATGTGGTAATGGTAGATACAATGGATACATTTAAGAGAAGATTAGATGCATTTCTAGCAAGAGGAGACATACTATGTATTAGATGTTCTGCTAAATAGACATACTCATTTTGGAGGCAGGAAGGCTTATGTAATTCTCATTTGTCTGGCTTTTAATGAAGCAAAGGTTGGACCTGATGAATTTCTGTCTTTTTTTAACCTATTTTACTATGTTAAGGACGTGCATGTGGGTGCAGGTGGGTGAAGGTCAGAGCCGATCATTTTGGAATTTTCATTCTCACATAATGACACTGATGAATGCTAAAGCAGATCAGTCTAGGCACTTTATTCCCTGTATACATGATGTTAGGTTCTGTAATGCCACTGGAGCTGTATACCAAATGTACCAGAGTTAATAAAAATTTCCCAAATTCCCATTGATTTAATTAAAATTTTTAAAGGGTTAGTAATGTCTTATATTAATAAAACGTTATATTGTACATATTCAAAAAATAAATCAATAGATGCCATTTCAATCTCTCAAACCTTTATGGATTGAGAGATATAACGTTTTAAAGTTCCCCACTCCCTCCCCTTGAACTGTCAGCTGGCGACCCGACAGCGGCTCTTCAGCAGAGCCTAAATACTGCAATCAAAAAAGAAATACTTCATTGGAACAGGCTACAAAGTGTGCCTGGTTTGCAAGAACACTTTGTAGACTGTTCCAATAAAGTATTTCTTTTTAGATTGCAGTGTTTCGGGTCTGCTGAACAGCCGCCTGCCGGTCCTGGGACCAGAATCTTCTTTTGTGAGCTAGATGCCGACATCTGTGCAAGGGGAGGGAGGGGGGATTTTAAAACGTTATAACTCTCAAACCTTAAAGGTTTGAGAGATCGGAATGGCATCTATTGATTTATTTTTTGAATATCTACAATATCATTTTTTATTAAAGACATTACTAACCCTTTAACACCATGAATGCTGTAGATTTTTTTTGTTGGTTTGTGTGTGCAGGGAAAGAGAGAGCAATGTTAGAGGAGAAGTGGTGAGAGAGCTCCAGCTAAGTTAGACCAAGACCTGAGAGGTGAAGAGTGACTTTGCCTGGGTTTGTGAGTGTGGTGAGAAACTTGTGGAGAGATAAAGAGGGACAAAGTCATGAGCAGAGGTGCAGGGAGAGAAAGTTGATTAGAGATTAGAAAAAGTCAGATAAAGCAGGTATGTTTGACTTCAGAGGACAGTGGAACAAGGCTGGGGTGTAAAACAGTATATTTACTACACTGACTATCAGAGCAACAAAGCTGGGGTGTCAATCAGTGTATGTGTGGTTCTGTAGCTATTAGAGGACAGTGTAATAAGGTTCAGGTGTCCAACACTGCATCATAGGTACCAACATTCACAAATTTAAATATAACCACTTCCATGGGTCAATGCCTTAAAGTGGTGGGAGTGTTTGCATTTGTCAATGAAGAATATACCCCTGGCAGGGTCACCCAAGTTGGACGGTCTAAAGCTAAGACACCAGACTAAATTGATCCAAAATCTGCCAACCCGCGCTAGACCAGAGTGACAGATTATGGTCCATTCCCTTAACATGGCTTCACAGCAAAATATATGGCCCTCATTCCTGGAAGACTTGTTAGCTACTTGTATGGCAGTGGGAAAACCAGCTCAATGGGAGAGGGAGCTAACAATCACTGGGTTCTATCAGGCTGCCCTTGGTCTTTAGACATTAGAACACTTAACATTCGATCTATGGGTACGGTTTCACACTTAGATGAACTAGTACAAGAACTGAGCAACATCAATTGGGATATTATTGGCTCATGTCAGACTTGTAAACAAGATGAAGATGTGGAGGAATAGGATTTTAGATTAACAAAAGACTGACAGACTCAGTCGTAAAAGTAGAAAGCATTTCTGAAATAATTTCTTCCTGTGCTATCAAACTAAGCCTGTGTTTCTTAACCAGGGTGCTGTGGCACTTTAGTGTGCCACGACATCCACTTAGGGTGCCCCATTTTATCTATAAGGCTTTGACAAAAATGTGAATGCACAATATGTTTATTTTATGTGTGAGATCTAACAATAACTTTATTTATGTATTTTTACACCCTTGACAAATGTCATAAAATGATAGGGGTGCCCCAAAAATGCCAGACTGCATGTTAGGTGTGCCTTGAGCAAAAACAGCTTGAGAACCACTGAAGTAAACAGTCACTATGTTCTTCAAATCATTCAAGATTATGCCCATACAAGTAGCCGCAGGAATGATTTATTACATCTCTACAAACAGGACAATTAAAAGTACAACTTTATAATAGGAGATTTCAGTGGCAGAATTGGTAAGATCCAGATGGTGAAAAGTCGATTATACCACATTGACGTGGACAAAAAAAGGCGATAGAGGCAACCAACTGATCCAATTTGCAGAGAATAAAATTTGTACATCCTGGATTCAATCTATAGGAAAATCCTTAATGGTAATACAAGTGAAATCGACTTTATACTTGCAAATAATAGAATAATATTTACGGATTGCTTAGTCTTAAAGAGATAGTAATGTTTCAAAATAAAATCAGCTTCAATTAATCTTCATAGTATTTGGGCCATGGAAAGTGTTATTGCAATACTGTCAGAGTTGTAGTTCAAGAGTAATTGAATGATAAAGTATCCCCCTCCCACTCCTTTTACTGATGTAACACTGCTCACTTCAGAAAACAAAGGTGGTGTCTAGATGGCTTGCAGAGAGGGACAATCTTCAATTAGCATAAGGGAAAAACCTGAAAAACATGTCAAGGGGGGGCATTGTTTCCATTGTTCTCACAGTAAGAAGATTGTCACTTGCTGTGAGCTGTCTGGTCTTAAGGCCAGATTCCACATCTGAGGGGAGGAGGCTTACACTAGGTAAGGGGCATGCTTTATCATTCAATTATACTTGAACTACAACTCTGACAGTATTGAAATTACACTCTCCATGGCACTGACATGGCACATTCTGTATGTCAGTACCATGTCAGTATGAGTACCTTATATCAAATAACTGGTTAACAGAGCATATTGACACATATACTACTAATATAATCTTATGTCTCACCCCGCTAACCCGCAGTAGCTCTGCCCCCTTCAACAGCCCGCTTAATCTCATGGTGCTTGGTCTCACTGTATGACCGACTGCAGAAGGCTACGGACCAGAAGGACAACCAATTGATTATATCTGCTCGACTGATTGGGTCTGAAACACTAAAAAATTCCCAGCAGAGCCAGGGTTGGCAGTAGATGATAATAGGCTTACTTAGGCAGACAACACTGGCTGAGCACCGAGGGGTTTGTGTCTTACTCCTCATTTACACCTTTTTGGTTACAGTCGTGGCGACATCAGAATAGTAGGCGACTGTCGTTTTGAACGTGATGATAGTATTAGTACCATAGCAGCCGAAAAACCGAAGATTGCCCACTCCTCATATATTGTTTTGATATTTAAAAAGCTTTGTTAAACAAAAACACAAGTTATCATCCTCTCCAACTGTACCTTTTTAGAGGGAACAATACCACATGTTGTGTTCTTGTACCTTATAAAACAGCAAGGGGGGTCTGTACTTTTTTGTTGTTGACTGCTTTCTACAAATAACAGGGAACTTAGGCACAGAAGTGATTATAGACTGTAGTCTTTACGGGACAGGAATATATACCGTCTGAGCGACCATTGTGTGCACATCGCTGCTGTTTGTTGTCTGCTTTTTAAGAGTTTTTAGAGACTGATTTTTAGCCGTTATATGGAATAGGCTGTGACTGGACTTTTTTGGGAAATGTTAAGAGGTTATGAAATGTTGTGTATGTACAGCGGATCAGACACTTCACACTCCAAAATGCTACACGTCAGAAGCTTCTATCTTCAAAAACGTTTAACTTTTTGACATTACCGGGTGCTACAATCACAAAGTGGACAGCTGTTAAGTGCCCAGATATCCGGTTATTAGAATAAGCGCCATGTATCCTGTCCCCGTGTGGGTGATATAAATTCTGGAATAGAAGTACATTGAGTCGTACAAGGTTTGACGTTAGTATAACACACATGAACCACTAATGGGTCTGTGTCATATGCTATATGGAATGGTTTTGAATTGCTTGCGGTAACAGGAAGCTCAAAACATGAACTGTCCATGGGAAGTTAGACCCAGAACAGCAAAACAAACGACTTATCGGCGATAGACTGGTTGTGTCTGCGTCGCTTGCGTCCTCTTTTTGCCCGTAGCGCCAGTCGTATAAAACCGTGATGACGACACGCGCTTTCCCTTTCCTCTGTCTGCTGCGAGGTAAGGAGATGGCGGATTGTTGCGGGGTTGGATGTGTAATCTGTCTCCATCCTGGAAGAAAGATGTCTGGTTGTGCTGTCAGCGGTCAACGCATGAAGCCGCAGAGTGTCATGTCCACAGTGGACCCTGCATGGGAGTAATACATGGTGGGAATGTTCAGATGATCTGGTGTTGGTGTCTGCTTCTCCCCAGCAGGGCCTAATGGTTCCAGAGATTCATATGCCTAGAAGCCCTGCGTGCACTGTTTCATTGGGATCACTGATCTCGTTTTGAGTGATTTGGCTAAACTCGTGTCTTCTGTTTATTAAAGTTGTTGTACAAACTGTTATTGTGTTGTAGCTTAAAAAATAGGACACAGTCATTATGTTTAGTACCAGTAGACTGCAGTCGTTTAAAAATCCGAATTAGAAAACGTGTTTCAAGCTCAAACTAGTCTAAACATGACGTTCTATAAATACAAAAACCGAGCAGATATAGGCGAAAATTACTCCATAATGACTTTATCTAAAAGTAACTCCCTGACAGCTAGAATACCTTCCAGCTGTGCCTCTTGTATGTTTTGACACTTTAAATGTTCTATTAGTGTTCTATGACTTGCAGACCTGTTTAGCAGGTTATTTATTTTTTAAAAATGGCTATTGTACTTTCAGACTAAAACTCCTAGCTCTTTGTCCTGAGCCTAGAAGAAGCACAGAAGGGAGAGACCTCAGCTTCATCTATAATAAAGTTAATCTCTGGCACAGGAGTTGTCAGACATTACACAGTAATGATACATTAAATTGTCAAATATGCCATGTTAAAATAACCAGGAAAATTCTGACAAATGTGTGTCCTGCTCTGGTCCATCAAGAGTTAAACACAGTTTGCCTCATAAGTGCTCTATGGGTGTCTGTATTCATTCCCCTGATGGATGAATGGTTAGACTTTCTAGACTGTTTATAGCAGGTGGAGAGTGACATTCTGTCCATGAAACCAAATACCTTGGTTCTGCAACAAATCTGTAAGCAAGGTAGTTTTGTTCTCTATGCACTTTGTGTAAGATGTCACATCTTCAATTTTGAAGTGTTTCGTGGTTGTCTTTGCTTGAAACATACTTGTATAGTGGTGTTTCCTAGTGCCCCCATTCTTTGCAATGATGGTGTTTAAGTTGTCAATTTCCTTTCCTGTAAGCACTTGTACCTGGTGTTTCTGAAAACCTTTTCACTTTCTTTTAGGCCACCAAACTATATTGTCTTGCAGTGCTCACCTGAAATTACATGCTAAAGGATGCACAACTTTGCTCATAGTATTGTTTATGGTTATGTACCCATCTGATGAAGTACAAGGTGTTTCATGGTTGCCTCATCTATAAACTAGCTTTAGCATGGCATATACAACTCATTGACTTGCTATGCTGTTTTTCTTTAAACTTGTCACACTGGTGTGGAATGGACAACATACTTGTAGATGTATATGCTGCTCTAGCAGTTGTATTTTGGTCCAATTTAGAGGATATTAACAATTCTAATGTGCATTCCAGATTATGAATATCTGCTATAAATTATAAGCAGTGATTGGTGAAAGAAACCACCACTTATTGAGAAACTTAAAATTGTACTATTAACCATTCCAGTAAAATATCTCCTTAAGTAGCCTGCAAGTTGGATGGCCATTCTGGCTTATAGTAGTGACATGACATTTGACTTGCAAGGAAATTGGTACATAGGAAGTTGTTGATACAACACAATTATATCCAGACTTATGCCCTTTCAGTTTTAATGGGCTTCCAAAACTGTTTAGTAGTTGGGGAATCTGGCACTAATGCTTTGTTCTCAACTGTAAAAGTAATTACTCATGTCTGGAAAACCACTGTTCCACATTCTTAGGCTGCTAGAAGCAGTTTCCACCAGAATGTTCTAATAGGGAAGAATAATCGTGCAAATCCTTTCAAGATGGCAGCTCCCTTCGATGGGAGTATATGCAAATGACAAGCTTTCTTTTAGTAAGCCTACTGCACTTTATTTTCGTTTCAGAATGAAGACCATTCTCAGCAACCAGATTGTTGACATACCTGATAATGGTGAGTATATTTTCAAATGTAAACTTTTGATGCTAGTGAAGTCTCCTTTGCAGTGCACTGGGTATGTCTAGCATCCTTTGGGTGGATTAGTATTACTAGTTTTGTTTTCTATTTACTGACTAACACTTTACTTGTTCACAGTTGACATCTCCCTAAAGGGCCGCACAGTAACTGTGAAGGGGCCCAGGGGAATCCTGCGGAAAAACTTCAACCACATAAATGTAGAACTCTGCCTTCTGGGCAAGAAGAAAAAGAAGGTGAGTAATATGTGGTAGTGTTGGTGTTTTGCTTTTTGTTGTGGTGTTACGTAAGACTTTCAAATACTGACATCACTTAACTCTTTAATGACCCAAGACACATGCAAGTGCACACCATTCTGGTCCTTAAAGAGTTAAATGCGAAGTGAAACAGTTCTTGCTATGTTGTGGTGTTTACTCACTGGGTATATACTCTTACCCACTGAGACACTATCTTATGTTCATGTATGTATGACAGTGTTAAGTGGTGACCCGTTTTCTTGCTTTCGTATACTGAAACACTAGTGAAGTCCATTGTGCGTTTTTCTGATCTATGTATGTTGCAGCTAATCTGCACAACGTATACAGTCCATGCTGTGCCAAAACAATGCATAATTGAGGGCAAATTTGGAGTATTAACCCCCTCGTGGTGTGTGTGTATATATAAATCTTAAAATATGTCAACTGTAGCATATATTATGAGAAACACCAACTGAAGGAGCATGCTTTAACCCTTTGACGGTCATAGTACGTTAAGGGCCGATCTTACTGAACAATCCATGACGTACCATGACTGTCATGGAATTCCGGGCTCCCCCCGCGGCTGCACGCTGTTCGGGCAATCCGGAAGCGGATGGAGCAAAAAAAATAAAAAAATTGCTCCGTGGTCCTTAGCTAACCGTTCCGATCGGCCAGTCGTTAAGGGGTTAAACTCATAGTGAGTACTCGGGTGTGTGTGGGGGGTCCTCTCAGTGAGTGAAGGCTAATTCAGACATGGAACCCTTGCTCTGTGCCTAGCGAATCCAGCTTTACCTCACTGACGAGACCTAACAAGGCCAAAACATACATTGTCTGGTGTTAGCTTGTGTTCCCGCAGAGGGAATTTGCCTGTAGTCTTGTGCAGAATTAGTGTAAATACATGTAAATTTATAAATGCACTAAAGAGCTAAAATGTAAAGCTGCTAAGCAGTGACCAGCTGTAGAATAGGCCATTGTGCTTTGTTCATCCTCAGAACCTCCTAAGAAAATGAGTTCTTAAACACACTAGTAACATAGCACACAGTGACAGTGAGTTTAAGACGTGTCCAAGTTCAACCTCTACAAAACCATCTCTGTTTTGGTTGATCCAGAGAGGTGCAAAATGACAATTGAAGCCATTTCCAATATGCCTCCAGTGGGTAAAATGCCTGCCTGACTCCAGAAGGCAGTCCATCTCCGTGGACTGCATTGATACAAACTTGTAATTCTTCCAAATCACTCTTAAACAAGGATTGTCGTTTCACAGTTAGTGCATATGTAGCATTATTGTTTCTGCAACTCAAATGCATAAACTTGGTTATCTGTTAAACCTCATCTGCTACTGCTCTCTACATTGTATAATGCACTTCTTTTGTCATGGTCTGCCTTTCGTAAAAACATTCTTCCTTGCCAATGATCTTTTTGGCAATCGCCTATGCTGAATGCAGTCTTTAGTGACCCTTCTAGTGCCTTACCCAATATGAATATTCCCATGTTTAACTATGTTCCACTTTTTAAAATACTGGATCTACATCTGCTTTCCTTAAGTCACAGGGCACTATGCATGATAGTGAATTAGTAAATGGTAAGGAAAGCTAGCCATCATGCCCAAGTGCTTTATTCACCTTAACAGTTCTCAAGTCTCTCTTGCACTTTGTCCTCCGTTAATAAAGTACATGGTGAAGGGCTTTCTGTGCTATTGCTTGCTCAAACAATCATTGATTCCATTGCATAGGTCATGCCAAGCAGTGGCGAAACATACTTGGTGGTGTAGTGTAAGCTGTTAGCGCCCTAGTTAAATGGATGGTAATGGTTCACAAAAATAGCAGCTCCACTTAATTTTCATAGTATTGGGCCATGGAATATTGTTGTAGTTCAAGAGGAATTGAATTATAAAATATCTCCCTCCTGCCCTTTATACATAGTGTAAGCCACCTCCCCTCAGATGTGGAATGTGGTCCTTGGACCAGACGGCTCACAGCAAGGGACAATCTTACTGTGAACATAAGGAAAACCCTGCCCCCTTTGACAGGCTTTTCCCTCAATCACTGAAGATTGTCCCTCTCTGTGATCCATCTGGACAGTCTTGTTGCTCTGGAGTGAGCAGTGTTAAATCAGTAAAAGGGGTGGGGATACTTTATCATTCAATTACTCTTGAACTATGACAGTATTGAAATAACACTCCACAGACCAAATATTATGAAGATTAATTGGAGCTTCTTTTTCTTGTGAAACATTTCTATTTCTTTAACTGGGATAGGTGCTTCCAATATAAGGTAGTTTGTACATTAGGATATGATTATGTAATAGTTTGTATTTTGGTACTTGGATGCATTGTTTTGTATTGGTGAGCTCACATTTAAATCTCGTTTCAGCTGCGTGTTGACAAATGGTGGGGTAACAGAAAGGAGCTGGCCACTGTGCGAACTATCTGCAGCCACGTTCAAAACATGGTCAAAGGTGTGACACTGGTAAGTGGAGCTGCTTAACACTGCAAATGGCACTCTTGGAGCGCCGATACAAATTCTTAGAGCTCAAAAAGTGGATGTCTGTTAAACGAGAACTGTGTTCCCTAAGAATGCATTTCTTTAACAGGTTAAATTGGGTAGATGCCCTTCATACAGCATGTATTTCTATTCGGCACATTTTCTGTGTATAGTGGTCTTATTGAATTCTGCCTTTATCACATATGCTTACAACAAATAGTCTTCAGTAGCTGTGTGGTGTGACTGTACCAGCGGACACCCAGCCTTGGTGTCCCCGTCAATGGTCACTACTTCCGCTACGAGCCAGATGGACATCCAACAGCATACTGCAATATACCCCAAACTAGGCAAAACTAGTGTCCGCAAAACCAGCACACACACTGCATACAGCAAGCTTTACCTCACCAGACAACACCAGTGTAGGTTAAGACAAGAACTGCCTTTATTGGAACAAACCACACATTTATACTCAAACCTTACATTGAAATACATGTGCCAACCAGATACAATAGGGCATAATTCAATCACATGTAAGACAAAGGACCAGTAGCAGATGGACTAGCAAATACAGTGACTCAGACATGATTACATTTCAAACACAAGGGTTGCTGAACTCGGTGGACAACAAATACTTGAGGGCTTTAATGAATTAACACACGGCAGGGGGTCTCGGTACAGTTCACATTACACTGGCTTGCTTGGCTACAATACACATTGAAAGTAACTTTAGTTAAACTCAAATAATTAACCCCTAACGGCCCAGTCCCCTGAAACCAGGCTATTATTTTTAGTCCTTTTGGCATAGTTGTCTGCCAATATAACGTCCAAAAGTTCTACATTGCAATATTAACTCAAATAGTTGTAACACTGGTTAACAGTCCACAGAGTCTGTAGGAAGGGGGCTGGCCTCCAGGAGCCATGTGGCTAGTAGTCTATTAATCTTTTAGATAGTAAACTGAAAAAATTGACAGTATACTGCATTAAGTATAAAATATATAGCCATAAATTGTGCATGACACCTACGTAGGGAAGTTGCCTGCCCTAAACCGGAGTGTTGTGGATGCAATATTGCATACTGTTATACATATTCTTTCTCTGCAGTAAGCTTTTGTTTAGAATCTGCAGATTGTTTGCATACTATCTAGATAACTTATTTTGAAAATTGGCATATTTGGGACAGATGTCTAATTCACGAAGATAACTTGCTGTTGTAGTAAAGCGTGTGCTAGCGGTGTAGCAGTGAACATAATGGTGATAAATCTGTATATACAAAGAGTGAGTAAGGAGCTGTCAGTAAGCCTTTGCAGCAGTATGTGATAATGGTTCTGTTAAATGTATGCTCAAACCTGTTTCTGTCAACAGGGATTTCGTTACAAAATGAGGTCTGTGTATGCTCACTTCCCCATCAACGTTGTTATCCAGGAGAATGGGTCTTTAGTGGAAATAAGAAATTTCTTGGGTGAAAAGTACATCCGCAGGGTGCGCATGAGAGCAGGTATGTATGGTAATAACAGACTGTATGCTGTTCAGCTTCAGGCTAATTTCTCTGCAGGGCCAATATCCTCCACACTGTCCTATGAAACAATGTAGGCAGAGGCCACACACAGGTCACTTTTAATAGCATGGCAAGCTGTTTGCCCTTGAACATAACGAATACTGTGCAGGAAATTGAAAGGGTCCTGCAAAAAAAAGTTTTTCTTAAATCTGTTTTATAAAAAATGACTAGGACAATGTAAGGGGGGGGAGGATAAAAACTAAACTTGGGGTGACTTGTCTATTTAATCTCTCCCCCCCCCCCCCCTTCAGCTATCAGAAACCTTTACAGATTTCACTTTAAGGATTTTTTTGCATTTACACACTTTGACAGTGACCTCCTTGGCTCTTTTTTCCAAAGAGCCCTTCGTCTGGTACTATGAGATCAGGGATGGTGGTGCAGTGTAACTATTTTGCTGCCCCCTAAATGCAGTTTCTTGTATTCAGCATAGTCCTGTGTATAATAATACATTACAAGGATTCTGTTGGCATTGTAGCTCCCTCTAGATTTTTCTGCTGCTGGGATAGCATTGTAGTGTACAGATCCCTGTTTTCACTGTCCCCTGACAGGTCTCTGCATAGAGAGAACTAGGGAGCTTCCTGTCTAGAACAGAAGTCCTTAAAGGGATAGTATAGTCCCATAAAAAGTATGTCCTAAATCGTAGCTGCACTAAAAAATTTCAGTGTGCTTAATCCTTTCTCTCAAACCGTTATGGTTTGAGAGATGTAATAAAATGAAGAACTCATGCGTCCTCTGTACAGCGGACGTCATGAAATCCTGCTTCCGGGACCAGGCGGCGGCTCTTCAGAAGCTGTCATCTGGATGTCGAAGTATGATTACTTCATCGGAATGGTCCACAACATGTGCTTGGAAGCCAGGCACATGTAGATCATACCGATGAAGTAATTAGATATCTAGATGACAGCGCTCCTGATGAGCCGCCTACAGTCAGGCGACCGGATTTTGCCTCTGACAGCTTTATAGCTCGTCAGGCAGAAAGGGGAGGGAACAGAGGACTTTATTTTCTTATTTCTCTCAAGCCATAACTGTTTGAGAGAGAGGATTAAGCACACTGAATGTTTTGAGTGCAGCTATGATTTAGAACATACTTTTTATGGGATTTTACTATCCCTTTAAGGAGGGTATAATATTGTAGGTATTTAATAAACCCAATTCATCTTTCTTTATTGTAACTTTAGTTTACATAGCGATTACTCTGAAAGTTTACCACACCCACCCCTTTAAGCTATGTCAGCGCTCTGTTAGACTTGGATTCTGGTCTGCAGACTGGATGGCTCATCTGGAGAGCCAAAATAGGGGATATATAGGAAATCTTCATGACAACAGTCTACAAAGTGAACCTGGTTTGAGGCAGTAGACCATTGTCATGAAGTTTTTTTTTTTTTTTTTTATTATTAGTGTAGTTGAGTCCGAAACTCACTTCTGTGAATAAGACCCGTAAAATTATAAATCTTGCCGTTTAACAGCTGTTTAAAATGCACTTTAATTGCTTTTCTTATAAAATATGCATCCTCAACTTTACTTGCAGTGGTAAATAGGAGATTGTGGTGGTTTTTCAGATCTCCAAAATTAGTTTTTCGAGTGGGGAAATGTCCTCCAAGCTGCATTGTCATGTAACTAAATGCACCACAAGACATTATTAAAAGTTCAAACGGGTGCTTTGCGTGGCAAGAAAATGCATTAAAGTAAGAAACTGCGTCACACTTTATCCTGTGCATCAAGGAGACTCCATACAATAAAGGGAACTGGAAAATTCTCACTTTGGTGTATAATCCTTTCAGTTGTCAATGTTGAGTGCAATATGAAGCCATGGTTCTATGGTTATGGGAATAAAAATGTGGGGCTTTTTGCAAAAAACAGTTAAAATCTGGGGTAAACCAACTGCACCGTAGGCGACCAATTTCCATTTGTTTTTAAATTGTGTGTTTACCCCAGCGAATGCTAGGGTAGAAATTGATAGACTTTTGACTTTGACAGCCCAAAATGTAGGGCCATCCTTAGTGTTACAGGGAGGACTACCCTCCTGACTTAAGTGTCTGTACAAAAGATCACAAACAGACATCACCACACAGTACCAGTCTGTTTTGCAGTGTCTGTTCCAAATACAGCACCCATCAAGCTAAGCAACCATGAATACTGTAATTTCCTAATTTATTGGGGAAGCTCATAACCTATTAACTGTTCAAGAATTAGGGGTTACAATAACATGTTATATTTGCTGTGGCAAACATTATAACCCTACTGTAGGACTAAAACTCCCAAGTGTGAGTGCAGCCGTAGCTGCCCCAGTGGTTAGAAAAATCATGTATAACTGAGCAAAGAAAATGATTGATCTACCCTCTGGCACTGGTTAAAGTAGATTACTGTAGCCCTTATGATTGATTATTCCTCTTTAACACTGAAGAGGATTGGGCCCCCTTTTTATGCACTGACATTTTTACATAATAAACAATAATACATAAGGTGTTCAACCTTTGGCTGTCCAGCTACTATTGAACTGTCTCCCATCGTTAAATCCTGTAAAAAAAAAAAAAAAAAATTAATAATAAATTGCGCTTTCACTGATCTACTACAGCTTAATTTTTGTCTTTTTCTTCTAGGTGTTTGCTGTTTATTGTCCCAAGCCCAGAAGGATGAGCTGATTCTTGAAGGCAATGATATTGAACTTGTATCAAACTCAGGTATGTGATAGATGCCAATTACTACAACAACAAAATTCGTATTCGGTTCTTGCCATTCTCAGTAGGTCTGTTTTCACACTCGCGATTTTACATCAACTCTGAGCACAACCAGACCCTTCACACTGCTGAAACTCTGAATGCTTTATTGTAAAACATTATTGTAAACCTTTGTTCAATGTATTGGCCCTAGCACCTGCAACTTCTGTGGATTTCATTGGTGTTGCACAAATATTGCAAGCTATTGCAATTACTGTGCAAAGTTAAAGGAAAACATAGGTGGAAAAGCAGTTAATCATGTGATGCAACACTCTTAGAGAAACGTGGAATTGCATGGAAAACGCACAACGTTCTGATTGTAGTTTCATTGGATTAAATAAATCTCTGTTCAGAATGAAGCCTGAAAATAAGAATTTAAATATTTTCTGCAGGCTACCTGGCCATGGTCACAACTGACCCTGCAATAGTAAGCAAGTAACTCATCCCCAGCCTGGCTCAAAATTTAGGATTTGTGGAAGGTAGTTAGTGTTTGCACAACCCAGTCTAAGGAATGTGCTTGGAGTGCACACTAAACTGCATTGGATTGGAAGTATGAAAAGCAAAAGTGGTGCTGTTCTGTAGCAATTCATACTTGAACTGTGCACACCCACTGTAACAATTTCAGTGCTAGAGGATTGCAATGCAGTAAGAGCTAGTAAGGATTTCCAGGGCACGAAGAGTAAAATTACTAGTGTATTCATGAGACAATGGTAATGTTTTGGCCACCAATGCTGCTTTAGGGCAGTTTCAACAAATTAACCCTTTTAGTGCCAGAAGGCTATGCATTGCATACCGCTCTGGCTTCCTTTGTCTTGTGTGCATTTCTTTCAACCTGGAAGTCCATCCACTTAACACTGTTCTACACAAGGTTGTGCAGTATTCTAATTTACGTTTACATGAGATGCGCAAAATGATTGAGGCAGCAGTAATAAGTCTTGGGCATAATCATTCTGCCTTTTACTTAGTCTGCTCTGAAACTTATATGGAAGCCAGCTCAGCCATCATTAATGTAAACTGGGGTTTAACTCTGAATACTAGAGGGCTCAAATGTGTTCCTTCTCATTGAGTTGGAGATGTTGTTCAATGGGGGTCATATCCCATTTTATTCATTGGATATTTTATTAAGGACCGGGGATGGTCCTGGCATGTCACTGCAGTTTGATCACAGGTCCACTTTAAAGACCCATGAGTTCTGAATCCACCTGCAATTTAATACATTCTCTGATGCAGTTTGAGAAGTTTGTTTTGTTTTTTGCCATTATTACAACTTAATTTTAAAATCTAAGTACTTAATGGTACACCATTATCTGGAATGAGTAAGCTGCTCATTTTGCTTTCTACACAAGCCAAACAGACTGCACCATAGGAGGGAAATAAGTTAACACTGACTCGCATGACTTATAAGCGTTTCTCTATGGTGGTTGCTTTCTGCATGATGTCCTCTGTATTGACATGGATACAAATTGTTAAAGGGATTGTAATGTTTCTCAAAAAATAGCAGCTCCAATTAATCTTGGTATTTGGGCCATGGAGAGTGTTTTTAATAGCGTCAGTTGTAGTTAGAGTAATTGAATTATAGTATCCCCCTCCCACCCCTTTTACTTAGTGTAAGCAACCTCACCTCAGATGTTGAATCTGGTCCTAGGGCCAGACAGCTCAAAGCAAGGGACAATTTTTACTGTGAGCAGAAGGAAAACCCTGCCCCTTTGACAGCTTCCTTATGCTTGCTGAAGATTGTCCCTCTCTGTGATCCATCTTGCTGCTCTGAGGAGAGCAGTTACATCAGTAAAAGGGGGAGGGGGATACTTTATCATTAAATTACTCTTGAACTACAACTGACAGTACAGAAATAAGTCCATGGCCCAAATACTATGAAGATTAATGGAGCTGCTTTTATTGTGAAACATTAGTATCCCTTTAAAGTAATACATGTATAGATCAGTGGCTGAGGTGATCTTGTGTCAATGTACATAAGAACTAGGTCAAGATAGTGGTTAAACACCTCTAGAAATACAGTTGCATTAAGTGTCAACTAAAGTTCCATTGTGCTCAGTTTTTGTTTGAACTTAATGTAGCTTTGCTCCATATGCACTAAACTCTTGGCTTGATAAAAGTTCCTCTTAAGTGCAAAAGTTGTGAAAAGTTTTCTGAATGTGTCCCCTTGTATGTTTATAGCTGCTCTAATCCAACAAGCAACAACAGTAAAGAACAAGGATATCCGAAAGTTCTTGGATGGTATCTACGTCTCTGAAAAGGGAACAGTCCAGCAGTTAGAAGAATAAAAGGTTGGTTGTAACTCCCTTTTTTAATTTGGTCCTTTGAGTGCCAGAGGTGTTGAACCCAATGCTTTGGATACACCTCTGGCACTCAGTGTTAAAGGGATGCTGACATCTTTAGCTTGCTTATAATCTGGAATGTCTTGTACTTCCAGTTGGTGTCTCTAAAACCATTAGAGCCCTAAAATTACATATAATGCATGTGTAGACTGCAAAATATACGTTGTAGTTACTTTGAACATGGATGATATTGTTAATTGATTGGCACCCTTTGCTCTGTTCAGAGACTGGTACATAAAGACCATGCACCTATCGCTGCTTGGATTATGTAGCATGATTGTTGTTGTAATCCAGATCTAGGAGCACTGGAAAGGCATATGTGGGAGCCCCACAGAGCAATATGTAAGACTAGATTTTAGGCTGGCATGAAGTACCAGGTGTGTATAACCCTAGTATATTTTTAAGTGTTGTTCTTTTAAAGGGATAGTAACTTTATTTTAAGCTTCTTTAATATTAAAAAAAAAAAAAAAAGTTGTTGCTGCACGTGTTATAGTTTGCGTTATATTCTAAGGTTCCCTCCTGCCCTTTTTACACATCTTCTGCAGAGCCAAAATAGATTTGCATAAAAATTCTTCATTAGAATGGGTTACAAAGTGTACCTTGTTTGAGATCGTTCTGATGAAGAATTTTTGTATACAGTGCTATTTTGGCTCTGCACAAGAGCCGTCCGGGACAAAGATCTGTGTCAGCTAGAGCATATGACGTGTGTAAAAGGGGCGGGGGGGGGACTTTAGAATATAACTCTAAAACTTATAGCAACGGGACTTATATCATTAACTTTATTTTTTTAATATGTGCAATATTAAAGAAGCTTAAAATAGTTACTATCCCTTTAAGGCATGTACCACCTATACTTTCATACAATGTCAGAAAGCCCATTTGATTTTTGTTCAGTGGTGCTTGTGTCCAAATGCCTGCACTGGCAGTCATTTCATTAAGGTTACTGCTGGATTTAATTTACATACCTGGAAAAAGCTCCATAAATTGAGTTTAGGGCAACTTTGTATAGTAGCATTTGTTGGAAACTGAAATGTTACAATAACTATTAAAGGAGCAGCAAGTTGTGTTTTTTTTTTTTTTTTTTTTATGAAAAATATATATCTTAGGGATTTTCCTATTGAATAAAATAAGGGTACTCCCACTGCAGATTTAGATTTCCAGAGTCTTTAGTTTAAACCAATGTGTGGGTTTTTTTTTATCCATTAGCAGTGCCCTCTAGTGGTCAAATCCTAATTAGACTTCCTGTTAGATTCTAATTGAAAGAAAAGTCAGACCTAAGTTCTCCATAGAATGTGAAAGAAACTGCCTGTCACTTCCTGTCAGAATTATCAGGAAGTAAACACAGTAAATTAACTTCCTGATTATTTGAACTGCTATAAATTTTGAATAAAACTGACAGCTGTGGGAGTGACCTTGTTTTATTCAGCAGGAGAAGCTCTATAAAATGTATTTCATAAAAAAAGTTTACTGCTCCTTTACAGCAAAACTATGATCCATTATTTAACTCAAGGACTTACCTAGGTAGATATCTTTCATAGAGATGTCTGGTATATCCTATTTTTATGTAGGTCAGGTCACTTGTTATATGTAAAGCTTTCATTGTTGTAACAAAGTGTTTGTTAAAGCGGAACTACCACCCGGTAAGTATACTGCCCCACATAATTGCACATCTGGCGACTAGCTGCTCTGTAGCGCTAGTCACCAGAATTATTAGCAGATTAAAGACAAATCGCTATTCTTCCAAGACTGACAGCAGGACAGAGCGAGGACATCTTGCCATAGTGACTCCTGCTCTGCAGTCCCTTTTGGAGCCAGCCGGCTCCTAGCAACGCCTCCTAG
Organism: Rhinophrynus dorsalis; assembly: GCA_037306005.1. Taxonomy (NCBI): domain Eukaryota; kingdom Metazoa; phylum Chordata; class Amphibia; order Anura; family Rhinophrynidae; genus Rhinophrynus; species Rhinophrynus dorsalis. Next base: position 87,509,135 of record CM074718.1, on the reverse strand, counting down.
ACCCTAGGGAGGCTGACAGCGCAGGCGTGCGGATGTCTATGGCAAGATGCCCACGCCCTGTCCTGTCAGTCTTTGAAGAATAGCGATTTCTCTTTTATCGGGTAAAAAGTCTGGGGACTAGCGCTACAGAGCAGTTAGTTGCCAGATGTGCAATTATGTGGTGCTATATACTTATTGGGTGGTAGTTCCACTTTAAAAGGCAAACCTGATCAGTTAATACAGGCAATTGTAGACACTACACTGAATATAGGTCTACCAGGCTTCTGTACTGAGATTGCAACCTTAAAGTGTCTGCTAAAATAAAAATTAGGGCAGCTTATTCCTACAGTATGGCTTTTTTAAATTCTAGACTTTTAAACATTGACAACCAGTTAAGAGTGCAGTGTAATGCAAAGCAGTATTGCTTACACTTGGTCGTCAGGGTTTAGTCTTGCAATAACATGCTACAAAACCTAACTTCTTTCATTTCTGTCTTTTTACAGTTTGCAGAAGTCTGTCCTGTGCTGCTTCCAACAATAAAGTCCCTTTATCTAAATCTTGCTGTTTTTTCTCTTGTTTTGATTGGGATTTTTGAAACTTCTTTTGAAATGAAGAGATTCCTAGTGTAAATAGTTGCTTATGTCCTGTGCCACCCACAGCAGAGCACAAAGTGGATTGTTTTATTGATATTTGTATTAAAGGGATAGTAACTTGTTTTTACAAAAGTTGAATATTCCTATTAAAATGATGTAAGTGCCGTTCCTTAAAGTTTTATAGTTTGAATTCTAAAGTTCCACCCTCCTGCCCCTCTTACAGACATCAGCCCTCGAGCTGACAGATTGAGATCCTGGTCCTGGGACCGGACGGTTCTTCAGCAGAGCCCAAGTAGTGTTATCTATAAATACTTCATTAGAACGGTCTACAAAGTGTGCCTGGTTTGCACTTGCATATTTTTTTTAATACGAAAAATATTCAACTTGTTACTATCCCTTTAAAGACATTCATCCTTGTACAGATCAACTGTTATCACACTTGTTGATCCAGAAGATGGTTTTAAAAATATTGAAACTATTTACAATTAAACCTGAAGTGGGTTTCCTTTCCCTCTGACACTGGAGCATAGTTTAGCCATGCCCTTCCCTGCCACTTTGATCGGCATTTCTGGAGTTGTCCAACGGACATTACTAGTTTTGTCATGTTCTATAGAAAATGTTCATGCGTGCAGTTACTTATTGTCGTTCATACAATTTTTTTTTAATTTTTTTTTGTCATTATCCCTTTGAACATATTTACTCCCCAAGAAGAGGAATAAATATGGCATTTGGGATTGTGCATCTCCTATATAATATGTACCTTTAATACCATTATCATAATCCTAGAGACAGTTAAAGCTGCTTTTGAAGTATGTTTGCAAGCCATTATGGGTCAAACCACCATATGGAACACATGAAAATTCAAATCTAGTTTCAAATTTTTTAATTTGTTTTTCTTCTGTGAATTGCATTGGTGATGTAGCTAGCATTCATGGAGGTAAAAACCTCCTTTAAATCAACTCTGGTGCAGTTGAATTCAAGAATGGTGCTCCCCCTTACATTTTAATATGTAAATTCAAAAGGTATAGGTCGGGGATTTAGATGCAGCCTGCATCAGAATAGAAGTCTATTTTTCATTATAGTACAAAGGATACCTTAAAGGTATGGTAATGTTTCAAAATAAAATCCACTCCAATTAATCTTCATAGTATTTGGGCTATGGAGAATGTTTCAGTACTGTCAGAGTTGTAGTTCAAGAGTAATTGAATGAGAGGATCTCTCTCCTCCTCCCCCCCCCCCCCCCCCCCGTGCCTTTTACTTATGTAACACTACTCACCTCAGAACAGAGAGGTAGTGTCCAGAAGGCTTGCTGAGAGGGACAATCTTCAATTAGCATAATGGAAAAACCATTGTGGGGGGCAGGGCTTTCATTTTTTTCACAGTAAGAAGATTCTCTTGCTGTGATCTGTCTGGACTCAAGAGCAGATTTGCTATGTATAACAAAAGCAGCAATACCCAAGGCACGAAGTTTGGCATTCATAGTCCTCCATCGATCATCCACTAGCCACAACAGAGGTAGTTCCATTTGCTCAGTTTCACATGAGACCAGTACAGTTGGAACTACTCTGCCATTGGTCCAAAATGCTTCACCACAAGACTAGATCTCGGACCATTTAAAGGGATAGTAAGACTTCATTGTATTTTTATTTTGTAGGCATTTTAAAAAAAACATTAAGAATGATAAGTCCTATATCTCAAACCTTTATATTCACAAGCAGTTTCCCCTCCTGCCCCTTCTACCTAGTGTCAGCCATCTCTTCTCACATGTGGAATGCAGTCCATAGACCACACAGATGACGGCAGGGGACAATCTTCTTCCTATGAGAACAATGAAAGCCCTGGACCCCTTGACAAGTTTTTCAGGTTTTTCCCTTATCTTAATTGAAGATTGTCCCTCTCTGCAGTTTACCTGGGCACCTCCCTTCTGATCTGGCTGAGCAGTGTTACATCAGTAAAAAGGGGCAGGAGTGGGGTTTCTTTATCATTGAATTACTCTTGAACTTCAGCTCTGACAGAATTGAAATAACACTCTCCAAAGTTCAAATACTATGATGATTAATTAGAGCTGCTTTTATTATGAAACCTTACTATCCCTTTGAGAGTATTGAGCGCACAACGAAAATGAGTCCCTAATACCCAATGGAAAAATAGAACAAAGAGTGTAGGCGATTGCAGCGGATAACAATAGTACACCGAACTACCAGTTTCAGAAAACAAAATAACTGTTTATCCATGTTATTTCCAATCCTCAAAGGTCTAATTAATTATTCAGGACACTGTGATAACTTTTGGAAGTTGATGCATGTTCATGTAGTAATTATCTGGTGTAGGATAATATACCCAATGTACAGTGATAATATATAGTATACAGTAATATATGCTCTACAATAACTAGTACCACACAATATAAGTGACCAATAGTGCGCACTCTGTACAGATATTTATATTCATGTGTGTACACCACCATGCAGTGAATTTATAGTTCTTTAAGATATTTGGAAAAATCACATGTCATGCATATACTTCAGTTTCGTATTAAAAAAAAAAGTAGTGTCCTTTTCCTTAGTCAAAGTAATGATCTTTTAGATATCCGTTTCTGAAAAATATGTGAGAGCATAAAAGACAACAGATCATAAGGTAGTATGTCTCTTCTTCTAAATCATCCACACTTAGAGTCCTACTTACAAAATGTCAGATGACAAACACTTAGGATTCTTTGCTTTCAGTCTCACTCCTAGGTCCTATGAGTTCAATGTATTTTCGATTTCCCTCAGGTGACCAGCAAATTTCTTTTACAGTTTCTCTACCCCTCCAAATCTACTCAATACCTTCAAAATTATACTACGCTATTGTGTGGATGATTGTATGTCTGACCAGAGGAGATACTTAACCCACCCCACTGATTCTACAATAGTGTGGTATCATCTCTTCTCAATATAGAATCCATCACTATTAGCTTCCAACAAATATATCTTTTTTTCTAAAACACATATACAATCTAAAATCAGCAGTATCGTAGTGGATCAAAGCACCCTTCAACCCCGTAATGCTTTACCATAGAAACAAAGGGAGTCCCGCTCCTTTTGATTTCCCCGTGTAAGGCTCTGTGTCTGTTGTCACTACCAGCTCCTCCGACAACCATTCCCAATAGTATAGTTGGGTGTCTGATCCACTCTCTGACTCCAGCCAACGCATTTCATACAACATACTTCATCAGGGGTAGATCAGAGAGTGAACACACACTCTATAATCTCCAACGTGTTACATTTCCAATTGATTAATCTCTAATAAAGCAATTTAAATTGTGTATGTGTTTTAGAATAAATATATATTTGTTGGAAGCTAATAGATATGGATTCTGTATTGAGAAGTGACAATACCACACTTATTGTGTAAGTAGAATCAGTGGGGTGGGTTAAGTATCTCCTCTGGTCAGACATACAATCATCCACACAATAGCGTAGTATCATTTTGAAGGTATCGAGTCAATTTGGAGGAGGAGAGAAAGTGTAAAAGAAACTTGCTGGTCACGTGAGGGAGAGCAAAAATACATTGAACTCATAAGACCAAGCAGTGAGACTGATAAAAAGCAAAGAATCCTATGTGCTTATTGTTAGCTTGACACACTGTAGTGGAAGCTCACAAGTCCATACCTGTTCATGGGAAAACCTAAATGGTCAATACAGATGCCAGCCTATTTGGGCAGCAGTGTACAAACATCACTCAGTTCTGGGTCAGTAGATGCTATCAGAAACATGTCTGTCCAGAAACAGTTTGGAGTTGAGTGCAATTCACAACACACTGTCGACATGGACTAAATTCTGAAGAACCTTGCAATTCGAATTCAGTCTGACAATGCCACAGCAGTGGCTTACATAAATCTCCAAGGACAAACCAAAGAGCAAGGCTCCTCCTTTGGGTGGAGAGCCATGTTCCAGCACTGTGGGCCATATACATCCCAGGAGTGGAGCATTGGAAGGCAGATTATCTCAGCTGCCTGACCATAGATCCAGGGGAATGGGAATTCAGTCAGGAAATATTCCTTCAGATAACAGATCGATGGAGTACTAGAAATAGATATGATGGTGTCAAGAAGAAACCAAAAACTGCCGATATTCTGTTTAAGAGCAAGAGATCCACAAGCATTAGCTGTGGTTGCCCTAACGATTCCATAGAAATATAGTGCATGTCTTCCTCCACTAGCTATGATTTACAGAATCCTCCTAAATAAGGAGTGTGTGTACACTATTCCATTTTGGTCAAGGGGTGTCTTGGTTTCACCACCTGAGAGAGATGTCCATTACAGAGCCGTGGTGTTTTCCTCAGATTCCAGATCTCATATCTCTAGGATCAATTTACTGCCACAACCTTCTCAATCTAGGTCAACCAGTGTAGAACCTGAAACCCAAATATTAAAGGGATAGTAATGTTTCACAAAAAAAAGCTGCTCCAATTAACTCTGAGTACCACTGGCACTCAAAGGGTTAATCTTCATAGTATTCGGGCCATGGAGAGTGTTATTTAAATACTGTCAGAGTTGTAGTTCAAGAGTAATTGAATGATAAAGTTTCCCCTACCTCCCCTTTTACCTAGTGTAAGCCACCTCCCCTCAGATGTGAAATCTGGTCTCTTGACCGGACAGGTCGCAGCAGGGGTCAGTCTTCTTACTGTGAGCATAAGGAAAACCCTGTCCCCTTGACAGGTTTTTCAGGTTTTTTCTTATGCTCACTGAAGATTATCCCTGGCTGCGATCCATGTGGACAGTCTTGCTGCTCTGAAGTGAGCAGTGTTAAATCAGTAAAAGGGGTGGGAGGGGGATAGTTTATCATTCAATTACTCTTCAACTACAACTTGGACAGTATTGAAATAACACTCTCTACGGCCCAAATACTATGAAGATTAATTTTTTGGTGAAACATTACTATCCTTTTACAAGCCTGTTTTGCCAAACTATATCCTATGTAGAATTTTTTTCTTTGTTCTCACAACAAAGGACTAGAATCATTACTTTTCCTTCTTCTTGCAGATAGACTTGGAAAGTGTCTAAGGGTTAACTCCCTGAAATTTCAGGTTTCAGTGTTGTCTGTTCTTTTTCAGAGAAAAATTGCTACTATCCCTGAAATCCCAAATTTCCTTCAAGGGGTAAACAGAATATTCATACAGAAACCCTACTCCACTATGAAACTTACTTAAATTTAGTACTAGAGGCCCTTCTGTCCTCTCCATTTGAGCTATTATCATCAGCCTCTATAAAAGACCTGCCCTTCAAAACAGTGTTTCTCATGGTGATTGTATCAACAAGAAGAGTTTCAGAACTCTGCGCACTATCGTGTGCATCACCATTTGTTATCTTCCATCAAGATAATGTCTTAATAACTGTTCCAGAGTTCCAACCAAAATTGGTTTCGGCCTCCCATATAAATTGAGAAGTAGTTCTTCCTTCATTGGGTCATAATCTGCCTAACAAAAAGGATCAATCTCTCCATACATTAGACATAGTGAGAAGCTTATGACAATATGTCCAAGTTATGCAAACTTTCAGGACAACTGATACATTATTTGTTTTCCTGAAGGCTCTAAGAAGGGCAGACAAGCATCTAAGACAACTATTGTCGCATGGCTTAAACAGACTGAAATCTGTTCCAGCATCTTCCAGAATCACAGCTCATTCAACTAATTCCATCAGTACTTCATGGGCCTTGAAGAACTATCGACCAGGTGTGCAAAGCAGCAACATGGTCCTCTGTTCTCAAAGTTCTACAAAGTTAACGTTTTTGCATCTCAAGATGCCAGTTGTGGCTTCAAAGTTCTAGAGGCCATTGTTCATTAGTTTTCGTTCCCTCCTGCTAATTTTGGGAAGTCCCCATGGTCCCTGCATCCCTCAATGACTAAAACAAAAGGGGATTTTTTTATTTTATGTATTTAACTTACCTGCAGATTCTTTTCCCTTAGTCCATTGAGGGATGCAGGAACCATGGGGTTTAGGAGCACGGCTTAAGAGGTAGGGCACTATAAAAATGCAAATTTCCTGGTGTTATCCCTCCTGCCATTTACTGTTTGTTTTTGTTTAGCAAAGTTAGGGAGGGAATAAACACTAAAAACAGAGCCACCAAGAAAGGCAGGGCATCTTAAACCAATTCGTTTTCTGTGGGTGGGATGCCCTGCATCCTTAAATGGATTAAGAGAAAAGGATTTAATCTGTAAAAAAAAAGAATCCTCTCTCTCAATGTGGCTCTGGGATAATGTCTAATAGACAGGCAAAAGTACTGGTCAGACTGTGAACTAGGAAAAAGCATGTCATAGAATTTATCAATATTTATATGAATGATATTTTAGCCAGGTTGAATTGTGTAGTCTTACTACTAGTGCCTTAAACAGAGAGGAAATGGCAAAAAATGGCAGTCCAGCTGCAAAGTAGAAAACAAAGATCTGCTAAGATTAATTAATGAACAGCTAAGCCAAAACTCTGAAGCTATTCAAATGAAAGTATTAAATATAAATACACTAAAAGTAAATTGGTGATGACAGGTCCACCATAAATGTGAATCTCCCCCATGTGACGGATTGCATGGATTACTGGTTTAGTTAGGTTGCCTGAAATATATGGAACATGGTGCCCATTTGTTTCAATGTTTTCCATAACATAGAATTTTAATTTGTGGTCTCCAACTTGGCATAATAAGCAGGTCTCTGGATTTCCTTTTTACTGAGATGCTGGTCTTCACTGCCGTAGTAAAGTAGACATATATTTATATATAATATATATAGTGATAAATACTCACAGCCTTAGGGTTTCTTAAAACAGTCTTGTAGGGCTATAAATAACAGAATCTGGAAGTCACTTTAACAATGTTTATTTTGTAGTCCAAAACTGTGTATTTTCTTACAGCAACTCAAAATAAACGACAGAAAAATAAATCCTAGCTCACACCAGTGCACTAACTTAAACAGAGTCAATCCCTGACTATCACTGGGTGGCTAAACCCACTTAGCAGCCAAAACAAAATCTCAAGGTAGCATGAAATACACAACTTTCAGTTCTAGTTTGATTACCTTTAAGGTAGCTCTTTTCCTCTCTTGCAATCAGCAGAGAAATCAAACAAAGGGGAGAGAGTTCAGATCCTTTCCTGCTCTAACATTTAAAAACATTTTCCCCAATTAAGATTAGGTGTGGCTCCTAACTATCCCTTACCTGTAGTGCTACCTGCTGGGAAATGTAGTTTTTCTTTCTAAACCCTAAAGTGGGTATAAACTGTGTAGGATTCTGTGTTCTAAATATTGTCCTTCTACTATTATTCCTTTGACATTGTCACATATCCTACCCCCAGCTCAGACCCGAAGTGGCCAACAACCTTGGCCATCAGGCAGTGAGCTCTGGAAAGACCATCTGCATTTCCCAGTTTAGATCATGCCCTATGTTCTATGGAAAAATTGGCTGTAGGCTAAGAAACCAGCGGGTCACCCTCGCATTCTTTTCCCTGTTCTGGCTCATCCACGTGAGAGGAGCATGGTCAGTGATCAGCTTAAAGGGCCTTCCCAATAAATAGTATTTAAGGGTCTCTAATGCCCATTTGATAGCCAGACATTCATTTTCCACAGTGGAGTAGTTCTTCTCATGGGGATTTAACTTTCGGCTTAAGTACAGAACGGGATGTTCATCACCCTGAACTTCTTGAGACAGTACAACCCCCACACCAATATCAGATGCACCCTTTGTACAACAAACTCCTTTGAGAAGTCTGGTGTATCTAATACCAGAGTAGTGCATAGGGCAGCTTTCAACACTACAAATGCCTGCTCTGCCCCAGGTGTCCATTTCACCATAACAGGGCCTCTAGCTTTAGTTAGGTCCATCAAAGGGCTTGCAATTGTAGAAAAATTAGGGATGAACCTACGGTAATACCCAGTGAGCCCTAAAAATACTCTAATTTGTTTCTTGGAAACAGGGCGTGGCAAATTCTGTATTGCCTCTACCTTAGATGTTTGAGGTTTAACTAAGCCCCTCCCAACAGTGTACCCCAAGTATTTTGCTTCCTCTAAGCCTATGGAACATTTGGCAGGGTTAGCAGAAAGAACTGCTGCACGTAGGGAATTTAGTACTGCCTGAACCCTAGTAAGGTGTGTTTCCCAGTCTGCACTATGGATCTCAATATCATCAAGATAAGCTGTGGCATAATGTTTATGTAACTGCAAGATTCGGTCAATCATTCTTTGAAATGTGGCTGGGGCTCCATACAACCCAAATGGCAGAACTTTGTACCGGAAAAGACCTTCAGGTATGGAAAAGGCAGTCTTTTCCTTAGCCCGTTATGTAAGGGGGACCTGCCAGTAACCTTTAGTCAGATCTAATGTTGTAAGGTACTGGGGTGTATCTAAACTTTCCACTAATTTATCTGCCCTTGGCATGGGGTAAGTGTCAAATTTTGATATGATATTCCGTTTCTGATAGTCATTACAAAATCAGACTATTCCAGTCACTGTGTGAATCCTCAATTACCCCAGCTTCAACATCTTTTTAAAGGGATAGTAATACTTTAATTTTACTAATCCCCATCTTGTAGAACTTAAAAAAAGATTTTTAATGCCCCCAATCACACTGAAAATCGATTTCAAAGTCCCCTCCTCGCTCCCCTTTCTCTGAGACCAGTTTTCTAGCTGACTCCAGGAGTATTCTGTCGTACGACCATCCGGGGCTCTGCAGCAGAACCGAGATCGCGTTAATGAAGAAAAAATCCTTCAATGAAGTGGTCTTCTACGTGTGTTACACATAGAAGACCATTTCAGTGAAGGATTTTTTCTTCATTAACGCGATCTCAGCTCTGCTGCAGAGCCGCCGGATGGCCCCAGGATTGGATTCCCCTGCATACAGCTAGACGCTAATGTCAGAGAAAGGCGAGGGAGGGTTTGGATTTTCTCTCAAACTATAAAGGTCTGAGAGATGTGATTGGGGGGCATTAAAAATCTTTTTTTAAGTTCTACAAGATGGGGATTAGAAAATTTAACTTCAGAATGAATACTTTCCCGTCTGGTCTCAGGGATTCGATAAGGTTTCAGGTGAATACATTTCCCTTGGTCAGTATAGATATCATGCTTCACTACATTTGTTCTCCCTGGCAGTGTAGAAAACACATCAGAGTTTCTAGCCACAAATGCAATAACTTCATTTCTTTGTTGTGCAGAGAGAGTATCAGCTATATAAACAGCACTTTCTCTATTAGGAATGGGTTGTGAAACTAAGTGCTTTTCAGACAACAGAACCTCTCGGTCTTTCCAAGGTCTTAAAATATTCATGTGCTATATTTGTTCTGGTTTCCTTCTGCCTGGTTTGCTTATTTTATAATTCACCTCACCAATTATTTCCATTACTTCATAGGGGCTGTGCCATATTGCAAGAAATTTACTTTCTACTGCAGGGATAAGAACCAATACTCTATCCCCAGGTTTAAAAGTGTGAATTGTAGCATTCCTGTTATAGTTATGGCTCTGTCTTTCTTGGGCTTTCCTCATGTGTTCCTGTACTATTGGCAGAACTGCTGTAATTCATTCCTGCATCTGGGCCACATGCACTATCACACTCTGGTACGGAGTAGACTCATTTCCCCAAGTCTCTTATGCAATGTCTAGTAATCCCCTAGGGTGTCGGCCATACAACAATTCAAATGGGGAGTACCATGTAGATGCCTGGGAAACTTCTCTAATGGAAAACATTAGGTAAAGTAAGAGAAAATCCCGATTTTTCCCATCCTTGTCTATCACCCACCGTAACATACTTTTTAAAGTTTTGTTAAACCTTTCCACCAGACCATCAGTCTGTGGGTGGTATACAGAGGTTCTTAGGTGCTTTATCTGCAGTAACTTACATAAATCTTTTGTTACTTGTGACGTGAAAGGGGTACCTTGATCTGTAAGGATCTCCTCAGAGATTCCAACTCTGCAAAACAAATGTATTAACTCTCTATCTATACACTTTGCTGAGGTTTTCTCAAGGGTATGGCTTCTGGGTAGCGGGAAACATAATTTACTATTACCAAAATATGTTGATGGCCCCTTGCTGATTTTATTACTGGGTCAACCAAGTCCATCACAATTCTTTTAAAGGGAACATCAATTATAGGTAATGGTACAAGTGGACTGCGAAGAGCTTTAAAAGGGGTAGTTAGTTGACATTTAGGGCATGAGGAACAATAGTTGTTCACTGCTGTATATACTCCTTGCCAGTAGAACCTCCTTACTAGCCTATCTCTTGTTTTGTCAGCCACGAGCTGAGCCCCAGAATATGGCTATGAGCAAAATGTAACAGTGTAACGATATTCTTGGGGGACCAAAAGTTGCTCGACCGCATCAGTTCCTTTTTTTCTCAACACAATACAACAATTTTGAACCTTGAAATATGGGAAAGTAAGGGATGTTTCTTGATTTATTTGTGACTTGTTCAAAACTTTAATATTTTCGCTTACTTCTACCAATGTTGGGTCTTCCCACTGTGCAGCCCCAAACTTTCCACTGTTTAAATCTACATATACACACATATACCAAATATGTACATGTTTATAAAATATAATTATTTACAACGGCTCTAAATGTGTAATGGCAATCAATATAGAAGCCAAATTGTCCAGAGGGCATTATCAAAATTAAAATGTTGCACATGATTACTTTTAGACTAGTGTTTCTTACAATATGAAGAGATGCCTGGGGTCATTTATGCAATGTAATATGCATTACATAGCCAACATTTCATTGCTTTAGATCTACCTGTCCTTCTATAATAAGAAGGGTAGGTGCTCATGGACTGGTGACCAAGTAGGCCAAAGTGATATGCTTTGTTTTCTTCTTTAGAGAATATGTATAGGGCCCGGGGCTTGTATTTGTGAGTCTATATACTGTGTATACCTTTGAATTTTCCAGTTAAGTTAATAGATTTTTTGTGTCTGTATGTTATAGGCCTGGGGTGTAAGAGTTCAGTTCTCAAGGGCTGTAAACAGGCCAGGATTTAAGGATATGCATGACTAAAAGCAGGTAAGTTAACCAGTGTCGTCTTGATGTTGACTGACTACCCACCTGTGCTCAAGCCAGGAATTCCTTAAATTCCCCAGCTCTTGTGGACCAAATTCTAACATGTCTGTTACAGGCTAAGGTTTTTTCTGTTCTAGATAACAGTACATGGTGCAGAGGTCAGATGGGGGCATGTGCAGTGCCTTACCTATTATCTCAGGTGTCTCAGAAATGATAATGCAATATAGTCTATAAACTATATATCGGCCTTTCTGGAAAGAGGAGTTGGTACTAATCTTAGTTAATTAACTGATTTTGATCTTGTAAATTAATATATGTTGCTCAAATAAGAGTAAGGCCTGGTTCACATGGGCAGAAATTTTGTTGCAACAAAAAAATTCACATATTACATATTTTTATGGGAGACTTTTACAACTATAGCTATTTCCACATACAACTTTGTCCTTTTGCAACATATTGCAACAAAATTGCAACAACAAAGTCATCCACGTGAACTAGGTGTTACAAGTCGCTATATAGATGATGGGCCACACGCACGTGCACACATAGACACCAAGGGGGCTTGAGCACCTGCCCTTTTTGTCCAAAGTGCTCTTGTGCCCTTTTAACAAATAAAAAAAAGTTGCCTCACCTCCTGCACTAACTCCCCCCACTGCCAGTCAGGTCTGTGCCTCCTTCAGGACAGACCTGTAGATGCTGCGATCCCTTGTCGGCTCTTTAGTATTACAGAGCGCTGGGAGATGACATCATCTTCCAGTGCTCTGCATGAAGAGAAGACCACGCAGGAGCTCCAGCAGCTACAGGTCTGTGCCAAAGGAGGCACATACATACTTCTGCTGCCCCTGGACCACAAGGGAAGAGGTAGGAAACGGACACTGGGAGGCAATGTGGAAATGATGGGGCATTATGGATCTCATGGGGGGCAAGATGGAGATGATGGCATTGTAGCGATTATGGGGCAGTGTATGTGAGGGTAAGTTGGAGCTGATGGCAATATGGAGCTGATGGAGGCAATGTGAGGGTAAGTTGGAGCTGATGGGGCAATATGGAGCTGATGGGGCAATATGGAGCTGATGATGGCAATATGGAGCTGATGATGGCAATGTGAGGGTACATTGGAGATGATGGGGGCAATATGAAGATGATGGGGGCAATATGGAGCTGAGGGGGCAATGGAGCTGACAGGGGACAATGTAAGGGCAATATGGAGATGATGGGGGCAATGTGGAGATTAGGAGCATTGTGGAGGTGTCCAGTGGAGATGGCCAGTGGGTGGGGGGCACTTCAGATTTCTGTGCCTACATGCCCCTGAGATGTAAATTCTTTTCTTTTTTTTAAATATATATTTTGAATAAATAATTATGAGAAGTGCCCTTTTTTTCATTTGAGCCCCTGCCCCCCAAAATGTATGTGCACGTCCCTGATGGGGCACATCTTTCTACACAATAGAAAAAATTGTTTAGTATTTGCTTTTAGGCATCTAAATAAAATAAATATTTGTTTAGAGATGCACTCACATAGTACAGTATCACACACACACTACCACCCAGAGCCCAAGGCATGCTTCATCTATCACTGGTGACAGGATAAACTGCATATCTGGTTTGCTGGAGTGGAGCAGAGCAGGCCTTCATATTGATATTGAAGCTCTTTCTGTTGGGCCTTTAAATATGCTCCACTGCTGTTTGCCATAGGGTATGTTTATGGGATTCTGGTATTATCACAATAATCTGTCAGTTGCCCTGTTTTTTTCCCTCCGAAGGCAGATTTAATGACAGGGGATCTGTCTTCTGTAACTGCATCTTTTGGTGTTAATAGTCTCGGGGCTATATGTGTAAAGAAATGAGCCAATTCTGAGACAGACCAACATGCATCAAATAATAATTCCAGTTGATTTTAATAGGATTTATTTTATTAAACAATTTATGTTACAGAAAATAGGTAGTAGCAGACTATATAGGCAAACTAAATGTCTTAAGATGATAGGTACACTTTAACCCTTTTGAGTGCCAAAGAGGGAAGCAGTGTAATGCATTACATCCTTCTCTGTAGTCAATAGGATAATAACCATAGTAAACAGTAGATGTCTGCAGAGTCCCACTATACTTTATTTCTGATCAAATAACCATTATGCGGGAATAGGCGACCTTTGGTTCTAAAGCTATTGGATACTACTACTGCTGCAAACCGCTGATTGGGATGATGGTAGTTGTAGTCTTCAACAGGTGGAGTGCCATAAATTGCCTGTCTCTTATATTGTATCATTCACTCTAGTTATATAAGGGTACCTGATCATAAATGCCTTTAGATCAGGGCTGAATTAGTTGTGTTTGCTGTTAGACTTCAACTCCCATCATCGTTGGATGGAACTGTATTTCCATAGCAGCTGGATAGCAGAAAACTGCAAAAAAACAAATAAAAAAACAAACACATTGCACATTGCAGCCCGGTACTTTTCACTATGTCTGCTCCCATAGAAAAGGACATAGTTAAAATGTGATCATTGCTCTTTAAATCAATGTGGAATATTATTTGTCAGCTATGGTGTAGTTGGGTTTTCCTCGTAGTTGCTCTTCTTCTTTAATTGTTTGAGCATATGCCACGTATGTTCCCTAATGGTCTTTGCGTGACTCATGCTTTTTCAGTCACATATAGTGTTAAATCTGCAGGTGATCAGTGAGTGAGAAGGTGAGGATGTCAGGCGAACTGCAGATCAGGCCATACCATTTGCATTCTGCTGGGAGCCTGGCAACAGCACTGTCTGGAACAGGAAGTTGTGAAAAATCTTTAATTGGCAGAAACCTTAAGGGTGTGAGCCACTGAACCTTAATTGCCAATTTCCTTGGTCTGAATCTTCTAAAGAACAGCATGCTATCTAAACCTATTAAATTATATTTGCTAATTCATTTTCATAATCCCATATGGGGAGATGCAGATATTATTTATAAAGCAGCAGCAGTCTTTAACCCTTTGAGTGCTAGAGGGGTACACAACGCATTGCTCTGCAATGTGCTGAGTGCCCCTCTGGCACTCAAAGAGTTAATGAAAACATGTTCTAGGTCTTTCCTTGTAAAAGAATGGTACTCTCATTGCTGGGAGATGTTTCATTTAAAATTATTTACAGCTCAAACTGGAATAACTTTTGAATGAGAATGTTTCCAACATTGAGACTGCTCTTGTTCACTTGTCAGGAAAAGCACTACAACATTTCTTCTGCATGAAAAAGTTTTCTTTCATTTTGATTGGACAAAGGAGCAGATGAAGTGTGCAGTTTAAAGACAAATCATGGAAATTCACTAGGGGACACGTCAATTGTGGTGCAGAATGTAATTTAGCATAAAGGGCCATTTTTAGGGACGACTTGGAGCCTGAGTCTGATTTGTGCCTATGTACAAAGCAATGTGCCATTTTTATGTTAAATGTGGGAGAAAGTGAGCATTTTGGAGGAGTTCTTTTTTTTCTGTTCTCTGGTGCAGGCTATGTATGATCAGTTGCAGATCCCATATACCAGCTCTAAAGAAGGCGTGTTGAAACCTTGTGCACCCGTATGTGCTCAGGGCACTGTGAATGCTATTGCATGCTTCACATGGGCACAGTGCATGTGCTGCTCCCAAGTTTCATACAACTTCCACTCCTCTGGATTTCGCTTACATTATGTCAAAATTAATATTTATATTTGCACACAATCTACTTGTGAGAGCAGGATTGGCCTACATGGGCCATTGAGTTGTTGTTGTACTAGAACCACCATCATCCTCAACTGGACAGTGGGGCTGAGGATTATGTGTGTAGTAGTCCAACAACAGCTGGAGGGACACTGGTGACATCTTTGCTTTAGAACTTGTAATTCTATCAATTAACTATTCAATAAGGTTGGGTTCACTTGGGGAACAAGATCACATAAAAATGAAGGTTGTTTTACCAGTTATAGCTATAGTATCTTAAACAGATGATTATCCCCACATAGAGTGCACAAAAACTCAGCATGCTGCAACTCTGGTGTGTTGTCACATTTACTTGAAAAAACTAAAATTCAGATCTGCACCATAATTTATGGGCCACTGAGCAGATCATTCATAGAGGAGACTCTGGAGTTTGAAAATCATAATAGCCAATGACTGGCAGACCCACGTGGGTGTGAACCAATAATATTCACCTGATGGTCATGTGGTCTAGGCCTGTCACACCTCCTCCATGTTCCCACCACACTCCTCATGAGGATCATCTGGGGATTGCATGAGACTGGAAATTATTAAACAGCAGTTTATTCTGTTCAGAATCATAGTGCTATTTTAAACCTTTAAATCTTACTGTCAAACATTTTCTAAATAAATTGTCCACATAAACCCAGTCTACAGCTAATAGTCTTCTATATCTAGCTGGAGAAAGAAAACTGATAATATAGATTTTTTTCCAGTAAAAGTGACAATCCTAGTGCCATGCTAATTATGTGTATACAAAACACACAGACCCTTACACTCACACTTCACTTGCCCATGGGCTCATTCCCTAGTCCTATGTTCCCATTAAGATCTAAAAGGCATCTTAAGCTGAAGCTTGCAGCTATGTGGAAAAGGAGATACCATCTTCAGTGACTAATAAGTCACTTTGTCTATTTTGTGTGAATAGTGTTGTGTAATCGGGGAGATAGTTGATACTGATTTCTGTTTGATGTTTTACTTTTATGTTAATGGCCATTTTAACTAAATAATGAGGAAAAATTGTAGTTAACCTCTTGAGGAACATCTGCATGTGTAAGGGGTTCAAGAAATAAGTAGGCCAATCATGAAGGAAATGGATTTAATTTCCATGATTTATTTTGGTGAATTTATTTGTAAAAATAGTTTACAACTGTCACAAAATAATTCTGAACAAGGTAGCCTACCAGTCGCTACGAGGTTAAGTGTAATTTACATTTATGTATATATTTTTAGCAGTTTTATCAGAGGTATGTTTTAAAACTTTAGTGCCAGAGGGCTATTTTGCAAAGCAATGTGTTGCATACCTTCTAGAATTCAAAATGAAGAACAAGCAGGGCATCTAATCTAAGTTCAGCATCTATCATCAAATCTAAGCAGGGCCTCTAATCTAAGTTCAGCATCTATTATCAAATCTAAGTTCAGCATCTATTATCAAATCTAAGCAGGGTCTCTAATCTAAATTCAGCATCTATTATCAAATCTAAGCAGGGCCTCTAATCTAAGTTCAGCATCTATTATCAAATCTAAGTTCAGCATCTATTATCAAATCTAAGCAGGGCCTCTAATCTAAGTTCAGCATCTATTATCAAATCTAAGCAGGGCATCTAATCTAAGTTCAGCACCTATTATCAAATCTAAGCAGGGCCTCTAATCTAAGTTCAGCATCTATTATCAAATCTAAGTAGGGCATCTAATCTAAGTTCAGCATCTATTATCAAATCTAAGCAGGGCATCTAATCTAAGTTCAGCATCTATTATCAAAACTTTTAAAATAAGCTGACCCAATGATCTTTGAAATATTCGCCCTTAAAGCACCCAAGAATGTAGATTCTAGGTGAAAAGTAAGGTATACAGGCAGACAGAGCAAAAAGGACCCTTTAAGTGTAATATTGACACAAAATAATTTATGATAAGCACGTAAAAGATTACACAATAAAGCTGATTAGCTAACAAAAGATAGTAAATTGTATAATAATACATAGAAAAAAATGTCTAAAGTGATATGAGCCATGCAAAATAAATTCATAAGTAGCTGAGTAACATTGTAACTCTTTGAATGCCAGAGGGGTACACAACGCATTGTGAAGCACTCAAAGGGTTACTAATAAGACCCAATACTCCATCTCTGTATATAGTTCCTATCTGGCTAGCTGTCAGTCAACAAGACAGTAACATCACCAGACAAAGAACATAAAATCCATCCAATAAAAATATCCAAAATTAATGAGTAAACCAAGTGTAGAAATCTAAAACGCTGCAAAGGAGAAGCACACTGCTGGTTAAGGTTTACGTTTAAACCAAGTTTCTATGTCATTTGAATTTTGATTGCAGCAGCGAAATTGGTTGAAATTTTGGATTCCATGACTGACTGGATGTCCCTTCAGATCTTGCACTTTCATAAAAATTGGTTGTTTAATTTTTGAGTACCAATCTGCTTAAAATGATTCTAAGTTATAAAAAAACTGTAGTTAGACCTACAGCCCAAACTAGCCTATGGATTTTCACCAAAATTGTCAGGGAGAAGGACCCCATAAGTACTGCATGTTTTCTAAAAGGTAATAAATGGGATGACTACATCTGGAGCCATTGACATTTAAATATAAAGAAAACAAGAGAATTTATGGCCATAATCTAATTGGCGCATATGCTCCATATATAGCTCACCTTGAAACAATAATCACTCTAGGTATAGTACTGGATTTTGTCAGTAGATGGCACTGCAGGGCTATAAACAAGATTTAGTGAAATACAAAATGTCAACATAAACCTAAACACTGGTAAATGTTGGAACAAATGGATTAACATATTTTAAACCAGGACATTCAATACCAAATAAAAATAAGATTAAAATATTTAAAACAATAATCAAAGGTATGTGAAAAAAAACATGGCAAGAGCTTTACCACATTCCAAGTGCAAGTAATACAATCACAAAGTTAATCATCTGGGGAAAAAAATATGGAAATTCACTGGCAAAAAAAATAATAAAATCTTTAGTTAAAGCCACAGTTAACCCTTTGAGTGCCAAAGAGATAGGCAAAGCAATGTGTTGCCTACCTCTCTGGCACTCAAAGGGTTAAGTTCTCACTCAGACTCTTAAGACATATATATATATATATATATATATAACACACACACTCACACACTAGTAAAAGATATATATATATATATATATATATATATATATATATATATGTATATATATATATTTATATACACACACACACACACAGAGTACTCAGCCTGAACTGGAGCAGTGGAGACAGCTCTCAACGAATCTTCAAAGAAGAGCAAGTTTATTGTATCATCATCATCATCATCATCATTAGTGTTTCCATAATACCAAACGTTTTCGGTCTCTAAGGACCTTCATCCTTCGGGACCGAAAGGTCTGGTATTATGGAAACATTAATGATGATGATACAATAAACTTGCTCTTAGGGACTGAAAACGTATGGTATTATGGAAACACTAATGATGATGATGATGATACAATAAACTTTCTCTTAGGGACTGAAAATATTTGGTATTATGGAAACACTAATAATGATGATGATACAATAAACTTGCTTTTCTTTGAAGATTTGTTGAATGCTGTCTCCACTGCTCTAGTTCAGGCTGAGTACACACACACATATATATTTATATATATATGTATATTTGCAAAAAGATATGACATTGCCCATATCACATCCTCACACACATGCAGTGTGACAGACACACACACACTCACACAAACAGCTGGTGAAGTACTAAGCAAAAATGGTACCATTCTAGAACGAAGCAGCTGCTTCATATGGAAGAGATGACTGTAGCTTTAACAAACGTTGTTGTTTTTTTTGTCACTGAATAGATCTATTGGTCCTTGAACACACTCAAGACAAGCAGAACCTCTCCATTTGCCTTTCTGGTAGAAATGGCACCAATTTATTGGCTAGAATAGTAGTCAGTTGGTGCAGAGCATGTGGCAGGTAATACTGGACTCTTTCACCACGAGAACTGGCCCTTCACTCTGAGACCATGAGATCTGGGTCAAAACTCTGTGTATAGGGGTCAAACCCTGTGGGTTCCCTTGAATGTTTATTATAAACATAAAATAAGGTAAAGGAAACATCATCTCTGCACTCTGTTTGGGCTTTTATTTAGCTCTGTTTGGGCTTTTATTTTTGCTTCTGGGGTCAACAATATTGTACCCAACTCTTTGTGTCCTTGCTCCTGTGGTCCTGATGTTGTAGAGCTGTGCAATCTCAAATTCTGTGTTCCTTGAGAGATGGTCTCCTGATGTGTTCACAGCTCTTACAATCACTTGCTTGTGCAGATAATGGAGACAAATGCTCCTGATGTATGTAGACAGGATCAAGTAATCACTATAAGAAGCTCTGGTACACTCAGCAATGTACGCTGTTGACCGACGTAGCAGACCATGGAAGGTCAGGACCTTACGGTGGAGGTAGTAGGTACCTGTTACACAAATTTCCCCCTAGGGGGAGAGGGTTAAGCCCAGTGCCCACTAAGGAATACAAGAGGAATTTATTTAACCCATTGAAGACCAGGCATTGCACACCCTTCTGGTCCTCAAACAGTTAATGTGCTAACTTCTTTTTAAGTAGAGTTTCTTAAGAGACAGTAAAGAGTTACAATATGCCCTTTAACTGACAAAACAAAATCTCACAACAACCACTGCTTAAAAATAATTAGACGTTAACACTTTAGGGTCATAAGTTGAAAAGAAAGGTGGAGGTATTCTGGTACACACTAAGTGCACTGTATGGGGAGGACTAGAAATTCCATAAAAATCACTTTGATATAAATGGGAAATTTAACCCCTTGAATGCTAGATTGGTCTCCAGCACATTGCAAAGCATTCAAGGGGTTAAATCCAATTTAAACCAATGGGAATTCTTAGTTTTCCCCTATAGTGTAAATGTTTGTCCCATAACTCGTCCACTTTTACTTTTAACATATGACCCTTAGTGTGTCAGACAAGTTGTGTACCGTATTTTCAACAGTTTTTCTTGGGCCTTGTTCACATGGACAATACCAACATGATGGCACTGTCACTATGCTGGTATCACCCATGCTGCGTGTACTGCTCGTCTATGAGCCAAACACAGGGAGATGAGCACACTTTAAATCAGCAGACCCGTGTAAGTATTAGCACTAACTGATTGACTGGTGCCCACATGAGCCAGCTGGTAATGGAATTGAGGTGAAGAGCATTAAAAGGATAGTAATGTTTCACAAAAAATACAGCTCCAATTAAGCTTCATAGTATTTGGGCCATGGAGAGTGTTATTTTATTACTGTCAGAGCTGTGGTTTAAGAGTAATTGAATGATAAAGTATCCCCCTCCCGCCCCTTTTACCTAGTGTAAGTCGCCTCCCCTCAGATGTGGAATCTGGTCCTGGGACCAGACAGGTCACAGCAAGGGACAATCATCTTACTGTGAGCATAAGGAAAACCCTGCCCCCTTGACAGTTTTTCAGGTTTTTCCCTTATGATCAATGAAGATTGTCCCTCTCTGCGATCCATCTCTATGGTCTTGCTGCTCTGAGCAGTGTTACATCAGTAAAAGGGGCGGGAGGGGGTACTTTGTCATCCAATTACTCTTGAACTACAGCTCTGACAGTATTGAAGTAACCCTCTCCATGGGCAAATACTATGAAGATTATTTGGAGCTGCTTTTATTGTTAAACATTACTATCCCTTTAAAGGGTTAGGAATGTCTGGATAGAAATGTATGCAGTATTGTAGATTTAACAAAAATAAATTACGTGGAGCAAGTCCCATCTCGCAAACCTTTATGGTTTGAGAGACATAAGGTTTTAAAGTTCCCCCCTTCTTCCTCTTGCACTGACATCCCACAGATGAAGATCCCGGTCCTGGGACCAGCCAGCGTCTCTGCTGTCTCGAGTCGGTCGACACAAATCTCCATCTGTCAGCTTTACAGCTGACATCAGAGCAAGAGGAGGGAGGGGGGAACTTTAAAACCATATATCACAGTATGTGATCCATCAGTATGAACTAGGGTAGGTGCAGTGGAACCAGTGATGTCCCCAGTATCACAGAGAGTCTATCAGTAAAATAAGGATGCAGCAGAGGCCTGTATACTTATCATCTGTATACAAGTCTACCTTATAGGGGCTGAAAGTACAACTCTCACATGTTCTACTCAGTCACATGGTGGAAGAAAAAAATAAATATATAGATAAATGTATGCTTTGTTTAGAAGTCATTTACACAACATACTTACCAGGTCCCAGTTTTCTTCTACTGTAATTTTTTATGTAAATTACATATTTTCCAAAGGAATTCACTTCACAGAGAAGTATGACCCTGACCTACTGATGCAATTATCGAAGTTGATAGGTTGCTGAAAAGATGCCAGCACTCTGTCAGCCATATTTGAACTCTACATTGCCCATACCAACACTGTCCACCCCACTGTGGGATCCCCACACACTGTCTACCCTGTCCCCCACATTGCCCACACTGTCCAACTCCTCATTGTCCACCTCCACAGTGTCCCAGGGGAGTAGTGGAACCCGGAAGTTAGGTCTCATATGGCTCCCTTACTGTGTACCCCTGTTCAGCTATCAGCTGTACCAAGACATTCCAGTCCTAGGACTCCCTCTCCTCACCAACAAGACTACAGGAGAAATCCCTGCCCGTGAACAATTCTGGGTCCCCCCCCAGGTCCCCTCACCTGACAGGGACATCCCTAGCTTCTCCTGGCAGTTGCTGCACTCCGGAATGCCACCCTGGCTATTCCCTGACTCCCCGACACCGAAGGGAGCAAAAGGAAGAGATATTGCATCCTCTGTCAGGCACATGGAACCGCTGGCTCCAGCTCGGGTTTGAACGGCAATCTCCGTAGATGGGTGGCGGCCTGGCAGGTTCCCTGCTGATTCCGGGGACACAATCTATCTGGGGACATCACCCTACATTAAAGGCATACACGTGTACTGTCATAAAGATGTGTTGCGGTCCTATTTGTTAAGGGCGCATGGAGAGTGATACAGAACGTGCAGTTTGCAAGGTCTGTTGAGATTTCAGGAAACAGGTTGTCATTGGCCTTAAAGAAATAGGCTATTGGTGTGAAACCAATGCACATGTATTCTTACTCGGACCGGGACACATGGTCATCCTAAAATACCGGCTTTTCAATTGCTCCAGTGTGCTAATTACGCCTGTGCCCGTATACCAGAGGGAGGCAATCCTACGCAGCAGCTAATATATATATATATATATATATATATATATATATATATATATATATATATATATATATCAGAATATTAAAACAGAAATAAATGTGAAAAAAATTTGCAGCCCTCCCCCCCCCCCCGTTTTGGCGCCCCTCCACTGAGGCGCCCTAAGACGGCTGCTTAAGCTGCCTTATGCTAGCGCCGGCCCTGCTGGTGGTGGTGAGTTTCTCCCCCTTCCCACCCTGTTCCTCCCACTATCCCACCCACTGCTCCTCATTCCCATCCCATTCCTCTCACTTTCTGCCAACTTTATGACCAGAGGCGTAACTAGAAGCCTCCGGGCCCTGGTGCAAGAAGCGCCAAGGCCCCCCCGGACCACATTCGCCCCCCCTCTACTATATTTGCCCTCTCCAAAATGCCCTTATCTCCTACCTCCCTGGAATGGCAGGAGCCCGGAGAGGTGTGTCGATCTCCTGCACAGTCCTCTTCAGTAATGCAGAGCGCTGGGAAATGATGTCATCTCCCAGCGCTCTGCATTACTACAGTGCCAGACGGAGATCGCGGGCGGCAGGCAGAGGGGTCACAGTGGGCGGCCGGGCCCCCTGGAGCGACGGGCCAGGTTGCGGGTGCGACCCCTATAGTTACACCAGTGTTTATGACATAGGTCGTTAAGAGCCCCTTCCCCCGTGATTAAGCCCTGCTCCTTTGGTGACATGAATCAAATAATTCATATCTCCCCAAACACATCAGATGACCCCTCTCCCGGGGGGCTCAAGAAGCAAAAGTTCCCATTGCTCTACTTTGTAGGCCTTTGGCCTTATGTATAAAAGCAGGTCGGAGCAAATCTGGGCAAATCAATTGCAACATAATCCCACTGATTGCAATGGGTCTTTTAACCCCTTGAAAGCTAGATATATTTTCATTGCATTGCTTCTCAACCACAGCCTATTACGATATATGTGTACTTAAGCTTTTAAAGCATGTATGTGGCTGCTGGTTCCACCCTCCACTATGTGGCAGTAGTGCACTTGAGAAACCTCAGGCAAGTGCAGCGTCTGAGAGACAAAATACATTAGCAACTAGATACTTTGAACAACTTTTTAAAATGGTTTCTTATTTTGGAACTATGCCCAAAAAGTTTTCAAAAATCAATTAACACTCCTTTCACAAATAAAATAAATTAAATATTTAAACATGCGTATTATACCAAAATAGTGAACAAGTAGCAACCCAAGCAAACTACTCATTGCTGTAAATGTTGTAACTCCTTAACAGTAAGAGGCCTACAGAGTACTGCAAAGCAATGTATTGTACGCCTCTATAATATTTATATTTTTCAAAGACACTTTGCTACTGTTTTGGCCAAACCAGTTTTTTCTGGCCCTTAGTACATATGACCTAAAGCAAATGTAGAACAAGGGAGGCTGGGAGTTGTAGGCCAGATAGCTGGAGAGCCCAAGATTAAATTGACCCTTAGCAATAGGTCATGTTTGCTAACAAATCAATATAGGGTATATCCAACACTGAGCTCTTCAGGTGCTGGGGCTTACGACTCTGAACACCCCTTACTAACCAATAGCATGTTGGGGATGCTGGGAGTAGTGGGCCTCAACAGCTGGAGAGCCCACAGCTGAATTCCTCTGACTTGTGTCCTAAGTACATATGGACAGTTCCTAAATTAGGAAATATTCAACCTTGGGTTTTCCAGCCTTTGAGGTTTACAACTCCCAGTTAGCCAATGACTATCAGGGGATGCTTGGAATTGTAGTCCACAACAGTTGGAGAGTACAAGGCTCATTACCATACCTGGGAACTTTTGAAGCAGGGCTACCCGGAGGGTAACCCTGTCAGTCCTGACCGGGGAGGAAAATGACGCGATTTGCGCCATAAAAGGGGTGGGGCTTAGTTGCGGGACAAACCCCCCCCCCCCCCCCCCAAATGGAGGTAAGAGGACAGGGAGTGGGAGGAACCGGGCGGGATGAAGCACAAGTGGGCAGAGTTTCTACTTAAACTCTGTCCACCCGGTGTTTCACACATTGCTCTAATTAATCATCATAGTATTTGGGCCTTGGAGAGTGTTACTTCAGTTCTGTCAAAGTTGTAGTTTAAGAGTAATTGAATGATAAAGTATCCCCCTCCCACCCCTTTTACTGATGTAACACTGCTCAGCTTAGAGCAGCAGGGAGTGTCCAGGTAGATTGCAGAGAGGGACAATCTTCAATTATGATAAGGGAAAAAGCTGAAAAACCTGTCAAGAGGGGGCAGAGTTTTCATTGTTCTCACACTAAGAATATTGACCCTTGATTTGAGCTGTCTGGTCTATGGACTGTATTCCACATCTGAGAAGTGGGGAATTACACTAGGTAAAAGGGGCGAGAGGGGGAAACTTTATAATTGAATTTCTCTTGAACTACAACGCTGACAGTAATGAAATAACACTCTCTGTGGCTTAAATACTGTGAAGATTAATTGGAGCTGCTGTTTTTGTGAAACATTACTATCACTTTAAGAACAGGCCATATGTACAAACTGCCCAGTATAGAATGTAGTTAACTTTGGCCTCTCCTGCTGTTGGGGCCTATACATTTGCTAGTTAGAGAATGCTGGAGTATTGGACCCCAACAGCTGGATATCCACTGCTGAGTACAACCTGACTTAACCCCTTAACGACCCTTGACAGTCATAGTACGTCAAGGGTCGATTTGACTTAAAGGGATAGTATTACTTCAAAATTACTATCCCTCATATTGTAGCCCTTAATAAACTGAGTTAAATGACACCAGAGGCATCTCTCAGACCTTTATGGTGTAAGAGATAGCCGCTTTCAAAGTTTCCTCTCCCCTGCTGGCAGCGTTCTGCTGCCAGCAGGGGAATCCGGTCTCTGAATCAAGAGGAGGCTCTTCAGCAGAGCCGATATCTCATTATGGAATGAAAAATGATTCATTGAAACAGTCTTCTACGTGTGCTTGGTAACCAATCACACGTAGAAGACTGTTTCAATGGATCATTTTTCCTTCCATAACGAGATATCGGCTCTGTTTAAGAGCCTCCGCCTGTCCCGGGACCGGATTCGTCTGCTGGCAGCAGAACTCTGACAGCAGGGGAGAGGAAACTTTGAAAGTGGCTATCTCTTAAACCATACAGGTTTGAGAGATGCCGCTGGTGTCATTTAACTCGGTTTATTAAGGGCTACAATATGAGGGATAGTAATTTTGAAGTAATACTATCCCTTTAACGACCAATGACGTACTATGACCGTCATCGAGTTCCAGGCTCCCCCCGCGGCTGCACGCCGTTCGGGGAGTCCGGAACGCAATGGAGCAATAAAAAAAAAATGCTCCGTGGTCGTTAAGTCACGTCCGCTTCCGAATTCCCCGGTCGTTAAGGGGTTAAGCCCTCAGTACATAATGCTTATTCTTAAGTCAGAGGTAGATAAAATTCATCATTGCTTTAACCCTTTGAGTGCCAGAGTGGTACGCAACGCATTGCAAAGAAATGTGTTGCGTACCACTCTGGCACTCAAAGGGTTAACTGGATGTTTTAACCCCTTGAATGCTAGGTCTCCAGTGTAATGAAATGCAATGCATTATGTATCACTCTAACATTACAGAGAGGTAAAAGCTAGAATTAAAGAAATGACAAGTACATACTCGAATTCTTCACTAAACATTTATCACTATAAAAAAAGACACAGTTATACTTTTAAAGTTAACTTTATTCTTTGAAGATTGCAGTGTATTAACTGGCATTTTAGCATTGTCACCAATATAACACATCTGTAAAGAGGTGCAAGGGGCAGTTCTGAGTTGAAATGAAGTAGCACCAGTGAGGGGCAATTGTGTCATGAATCCAACAGCTATAGACTGATGCAAGGGGCAGATGTGGTGTTCACATGAACACAACAAAGAGAAATGTTGCAATCATCCATTTTGGCATTAGTATGAATGCAATATCTTGGTGAATAAATCAGGCCTGGATTCAATTAACCCTTTGAGTGTCAGAGGGGTACGCAACACATTGCTTTGCAATGCATTGCATACCCCTCTGGCACTCAAAGGGTTAATGCTGAAAATGTTATTAAAGGATTGTATCTACAAATCCCTTCAGGGGCTTCAGTGAGAGTCTGTGTGATATAACCAGTGATAATACCTATCAACTGCAATGTACAGCCTCCTGAGAAACCAAGGATCAAAGTCCATATTCAATAACAATATTCAGGAACCATTCACAAAAAAAGCCAACTGCTGCGTTGGGGGAAATGAAAATACTTTAAATTTAAAATGTTGGCATTAACATCTTGAATGTTAAAGGGTTCTCAAATGCATTGGAGACCTTGTTAGCAATATAGAATTTTCGAGTAACATTTTAGGCTATGTCCATTTTGTTGCTATTTTCCCCTTGGCTGGAGCTGACAAAATTGTTCCTCTTTATTGTATTGAATATGGCCGCAAGTGCCTACCTTGCATCCCCTAAAAAAGACAAAGTGCTGTGATGTCAGCTTTGCATCCTCTATATTGATGGCAGCTGTGTAGCAGATGTTGATAGCTACAGGGCTCGTGCCTGTTGGAGAAGGTCTATCAAAGTATATGATTGGAGCACTTGTATGAGCTACATCACTGCGTCCAGTTGTTTCTGAGTAGCTGTTGTGCCATAGTCCATGCTCCCTTACACATTTGCTGGGGTCTGGACTACCATCTGCATAAGTGCGGAAAGAGATGCTCTCCATACAGGGTTTGCCACTGACACAGTTATGTACTACTGTGGGTACCTGGGTTAATTGGTCAGCCCTGTAATCGCTGTCTGCAGCTGTTCATGATGACTATATGTTGGTTCCTGTATGCCTGAGGGCCAAACTCATCATTTGACGTGTCTAGTTGCTGGCTATGAGATCCTGGTTATGACATGCCTCATGCTCCAGCATCTCCTTGTAGTAGCCATTCAGAATCAGGTTTCAAAGGTCGCATCACAAGATGAAGTCCCCCATGTGCTATCTCACCTTGTCAACCATCCTCTGCATAGGAGACCCTGTTCCCACCTGATGCTTTCTGTTGAAAGCTGTAAGTATGGTGGGAGTCAGTGCTGCATAGGTCCGAACCTTTGATACTAGAAGTGGCGGAGTGGTGATGGCCTGTGATGCCAGGAGTGGTTCTAGCATGATGGCTTGTGTTGGTGGTGGCAGGATCACAACCAGTGGTGCAGTATTGATGGTTACTGCAACCCATACCTGGGAACATCGGTTTCTGGAGTATCTGGAGGGGACTCCTCTGGTGCTGCTGGGCGATATAATTGCTGCAAATCGTGACCGAAAGGGTGTGGTTTACCAATGAAAGGGGCCAAGGCTTTCTGGTGGCATCACAAAAGTGGAGAAAATGGGTGGGAAAGGAGGAAAAGTGGGAGGAACTGGGTGGGAAAGAGCAAAAGTGGGAAGAGTTTAAAAGCCTCTTCCCCAGAGACCCGGTAATTCAATCTCAAAACCGGAGTCTCCGGGGCAAATCCAGAGCGTTCCCAGGTATGCTGCAACCTTTTCTACTACTGGAGGTAAGGTGGTTGAGAAGCCCCAGAAGGGGACACTGTGCAAGAGGCTGGGCTGTTAGAAGCAAAGTAAATCAAAATCTCTTAGGCGTCCTCCTCTCCAGTTTTCTCCTGGTTGCTGGCCAGTGACTGCACTGGGGGAGGGGACAGGGCAGTGCTGTTGTTGCTGGACCTAATAAGATATTGAGGCTATGAAATAAGAAAGGGAAGAAACATAACTTGTCATGTTATATACTTGTATCAAATCAGCTGTACCTCAAAGCAGTGGTTCTCACCTCATGTCCTCGGGGCCCACTAACAGCTTGAGCACTGGTGTGTTGATCGCAATGACTTAATCACTGATCAACTTACCTTAAAGGGATAGTAATGTTTCACCAAAAAAGCAGCTCCGATTAATCTTCATAGTATTTGGGCTGTGGAGAGAGTTATTTTACTACTGTCCGAGTTGTAGTTCAAGAGTAATTGAATGATAAAGTATCCCCCCTCCTGCCTTTTACTGATGTAGCACTGCTCACCTCAGAGCAGCAAGACTGTCCAGATGGATCACAGCGAGGGACAATCTTCAATGAGCATAAGAAAAAAACTTGCCCTCCTTTGTCAAGGGGGAAAGGGTCTTCCTTATGCTCACGTAAGAAGATTGTCCCTTGCTGTGAGCTGTCCAGTTAAGAGACCATATTCCACATCTGAGGGGAGGAGGCTTACACTAGGTAAAAAGGGGTGGGAGGGGGATACTTTATCCTTCAATTACTCTTGAACAACAACTCTGACAGTATTGAATTAACACTCTCCATGGCCCAAATACTGTGAAGATTAATTGGAGCTGCTTTTTTTGTGAAACATTACTATCCCTTTAAGTGAGAGATCCTCAAGCACTAGCTTGTTAGTGGGCCCTGAGGAGATGATGTTTTAACGCCTGTAATGCTTGCATGATCTGCCAAATAAGGCAAAATAATTAGGTGGAGAACATTATAGCATTCAAGGGGCTGAAAACAACAGTTCAAAAAAGGTTTTTGTTAAAGAAATTGAAATTTGGCCCCTGGTACAGCTGGTCTGGCTGAAATTGGAAGGGTCAACCTGAAGCCCTCCAAATAATGTGGACTACCACTCCCATCACCTCGGTCCAGCACTTGGCTGCCTGAGGATGATGTGAGTGGTAGCTCACAACAGCTGGAGGGACTTGGATTACCAAATTCCTGGCCCTTTTGGTGGCCAAGAGGTATCCAGACATTGCTTGGGCAATCTAATGGACATCCCTATGGCAATCAGAGGGTTACGTGGGATGTTTGAACTAATATTTGGTGATGCCTACTTAGGAACTGGATCAAGAGTACAAATTTTACCCTTTAAGGACCACACGAGTGTGCAGTAAATTGCTTCACAGTACATTGCACACACCTCTGGTCCTCAAGGGCTTGACATACCTGGGAACTTTTGAGACAGGGCTACCCGGAGGGTAACCCTGTCAGTGCCGACCTGTGAAGAAAATGACGCAATTCGCGTCATAAAAGGGGCGGGGCTTAGTCGCAGAGGGGGGGCGGGACAAAAAACCCCTGCAAAATGTATCTAAGAGGGTGGGGAGTGGGAGGAACCAGGCAGGACAGAGCACAAGTGGGCAGAGTTTCTATTTAAACTCTGCCCACCCGGTGATCCACACATTGCCCCGGAGACCCGGTAATTCAGTCTAAAATCCGGAGTCTCCGGGGCAAAACCGGAGAGTTCCCAGGTATGGGGCTTGAACATCATGGGACAACTATGACAAAAAAACTTTATTTTTTTTAACCTTTGTCTTACAGGTCCTGAGCATGTTCCCTGCCAAACCCTCTGGATAAGCCCATCACTATTTAGGCTCCTATTATGAGGAGCTGTAGTTTACAACCAGTGGCATGTGTAGACATGTCCTCCTGGGACATCTTCCTCTTCACTGTCAACTTGCACATATAGTACCAATACCTCGGGATATCAGTGATGTATTGGGCGTTGCTCCTCCAAGATCTCCCTCGATATTGCTTGGCACTGGCCTGCTGTAGGTGGATGTCTAAGCTCAGAATAACACTGATCAGCACCTCCTTCTCCTTGTGGGTAAATTTGGGAGCCCTGTGTTTGTCCACTTCCTGGGATGCTAAAAATGAGAACTGTTGGTCTCCAGGCTGTGAGGGAGGAGATCTGATCTTGCAGCTTCCTGCTCTGTCCCTGTGGTTGTAGTCTTCTTCTTTTTCCCTCCCCCTCCACTCCTCTGGCCAGACAGTCCCAGTGTCCCTTAAATAGATGGTGCACCTATGTCTAGGCCCCACTTGACACATCACCAGCCACTCCTACGCTTTGTGGAGCTCAATTTATCCTCTTGGCTAGTACACATTTCCTTCCTGCCCTGCTCCTCACCCCCTTCCCACACCATCAGTCATACTCCCACTTCCATACACACACACACACACTCTTACTGTCTTATTTTAACACAGGAGCTTGCTATATACAAATTGGGTGCAGAGGAAGAAAATGGAGAATTCTCCCTTTTTCTTATGCCTAGTATAGGGGTGTTGTAAAGGGGTTGTGCCTTATGTGGTGTAACGGTTTTTCAGACACTCAGACAGTGGATTAGAATAAAACACAGTTTTATTAAAGAAAAAATAAGAATAAGATCGCCCTCTATAGGCAACACAGTAAATAGCAGTATATAGGCTACATATGCCTTCACAGGACCAGTATACAGAAGCAAGGATAATACATATACTGTCACAGGACAGGCTAAGAATAGCGAATGGCAAGCAATAGTTAAATACAAGGAATCGTCAGTCTCATTTGTGGTGTTTGGCATGCCCAAGGTGAATAATAGGCAGCTATAGGTGCTAGATTACACAACACCTTAAGTCCTTAAACGTAGAGAGCTGCTTAGGTAGTGCAGAGACTGGGGCAGAACGCTGCAGGGTAGTTGGAAGATAGCCCCCACGGGCGTATAACGGAGACCAACTGTATCGTGATAGCTTGAGCCAATAGCCCCCACGGGCGTATAACGGAGACCAACTGTATCGTGATAGCTTGAGCCAATAGCCCCCACGGGCGTAGAACGGAAAATACTGTACTGCAAGAGCGTGAGCCAATAGCCCCCACGGGCGTATAATGGAGACCAACTGTACAGTGATAGCTTGAGCCAATAACCCCCACGGGTGTATAAGGAGACAACCTGCACTGCTAGAGCGTGAGCCAGGAGCCCTCCAAGCGTAACATCGGATACAGCGTACTGCAAGAGCTTAGACGATAGTCCCCACGGGCGTATTAACAGAAACCACCTGTTGCTGCAAGTGCTTGAACCAATTGCCCCACCGGGTCGTATGAGAGAGAACTCTGAAGGAGCTAGAGCCAATAGCGCCTCCCACGGGCGCGTTAATGGAGACCGACTACTCTGCTTAGTTGACAATATGAGCCACCGTCTAACCAAGGCCCACAAAGCAGCCGGCTCAGCAGGAGCAGCGGATAACTGCAACGGCTCTGCAAGAGTTAACAACAGCAGCAGTGGTAGAAGATGTAGCTCTGCAAGTACAATCGGAGGCTCAGTTAGTAAAGGAATTGCTCTGCAAGTGCCAAGGAGACTCAGCTTAAGGTAGTACAGCTCTGTAAGTGTAACGGGAGACTCAGCTCAGGAGACACAGCTCAGCAGGAGTTAATGGTAGCAGTCTCGATCAGCACAGACACCCACGCGGCAGCGATCAGAATGTCGCTGGGGCGACAACAGCAGCTGTAAAAAGGAACACTAGCAAGTCGGTGGAGGTCACGGAGCAGGAAGTCAGCCAGGCCGGGTCAGATCACGGAGGAGATTCTCAGACAAGCCAGATCAGCAACGAGCAGGAACATCAGCCAGGCCGGGTCAGATCACGGAGCAGGAACACAGGAGCGTAGTCAGAACAGGCCAATTCGGTACACAGGCAATCAGGAACGCAGGAACACAGCAACAGCAACACTGGCTCTGGAACACCACGAAAGGGCACCTGACAGGTGACAATGGACAGATATAAAAAGGTCACCAGGGGCAGGCCAAACAAGCTCAACCAATAGGGGAGCAGCACAAGCGAGAGTGACAGCGAGAGATCACGGGGACCATGATACATGGTTCTGCTGGAGAGGTTGTGCACCAAAATGTACTAAGGCATCTATACTTCAGCACAAGGTGCTGGTAAGTTTGCCGCCCAGCTGATATTTTACCTTTAGTTCTGTAAAATCTTGACTTGGTGCAAATAAAGTCTATTGAAGCAAGAGGAAAGCTGGTGGTTTTCTCTTAAAAGATGGCTACCCGGGGTGTAGACATTCTTTTAGAAGATCTGAGCTACTTCATCCTTCGACACATTCCCCTCCCTGAAATGCATTTACATGCAACTTGATTGGTTTTTGTTTCCTGCAAAACTGTTACATATATAAGAATGTACAGTGCCATGCAAAAGTATCCATACCTCTGACTAGTTCTCCCATATTACTGAATTAGAAATTGTATATTGTAATTATAGGTATAATTTATTTTAAAACACTGACACTCAACATCAGTTATTTCAAGGTGACATTGGTTTTATGCTTCGATAAGTATTCAAACCCTCTGCTGTGGAAGCTCCCTGTTTATATAGACGGAATATTACCATAACAAGGACACATTACCTTACCACTGGTCTCAACATGTGAACCATTAAAGTAGCCATTACGTTTCCAGGAAAAAGCTTCCTCCCCACCGTTTAAGAATCATTGCTCAGGCTGTGGATCTGAAGAAAAAAGACCAAAGGGTATTCTACTGAACTTAGAGATAAAGTAATGCAAATGCATAGGTTAGGAAAAGGGTACAAAATAATTTCCAAGTGTTTAGATATCCCAGTGAGCATAGATGGACCAATAAACAGGAAGCATCACACCACCCAGGCACTGCCAAGAAAAAGGCTGTCACTCCAAACTCAGCACTCAAACAAGAAGGAGACTTTTGAGAAGCCACAGAAAGGCCAACAATCACTTTGAAGGAGCTACAGAGTTCCTTGGTTAGGAGTGGAGTAATGATGCATCAGTCAACCATATCAAGATCTTTGCATAGCCCTGGCCTATATGGGAGGGTGGCAAGAGAGAAGAAGTTACTTAAAATGTACCATCTGAAAGTTTGCGAGAAAACATGAGAGTACCCCAGCTGTGATGTTCGAAAAGGTTTTATGGTCAGATATGACCAAGACAGAGCTTTTCTGTCCATAACTTAAAACACTATATGTGACACTAACTCTGCCCATGCCTCAAGACACATCATACCTACAGTGAAGTATGGAGGAGGCAGCATCCTACTGTAGGGATACTTCTGATCAGCAGAGACTGGGCATCTTGTTAAAACTGAAGGAAGAACGCACAGAGAAAAATGCAGAGAAATACTTAAAGAGAAGCCACTTCAGTCCACTAAAAAAGTAAAGCTTTCAAGGAAATTCACCTTTCAACAGGACAATGGTTTCAAGCACAAGGCCAGTGCTACATTGGAGTGGCTCAAGAACAAAAAGAGGAATGTCCTACAGTGGCCCAGTCAAAAGCCTGATTGCAAGCCTATTGAGAATCTGTGAGACTATTTGAAAATTGAGGTGCACAAGCAACGTCCAAACAAACCAAACGACCTGGAGAAATTCTACCAAGAAGAATGGTCCAAAATCACTCCAGCAACCCGTACAAAGCGGGCACATACTGTGCTAAAAGACTTAAAAACTGTTATTGGTTCTACCAAATATTTCCTTTTTATTTTTCTTAGAAAATATTTCCCAACTTAAAACCAGTGCCACCTTACAATAAGTGATTTTGAGTTTCAGTCATTTAAAGTGGATCGCACACCTCCTGTAAAGTTCACTGTTTCATTATATGTCCAATACAACTTTAATCACGATTTTAAATTGTTAATTTCATGGAGATATAAGCTTTGAAAGTGTTACCGGATGATGTCACTGGTTGCCTCACCGTGGTATTATTAAAAAAAAAAAAATTACATTTACCAGATATGTGAATCCATGTATGTTTTATTATGATGCCAATAAATTAATAATAAACAAATATCTGGTCAAAAACTGGAACAATACCAAACAGGTACTGGAACTTGTGAGTCTCAGTCTGCTTGCCTCTGGGGCTATTTTTAGGTCATCAAGAGGACTGGCACTTTTTATATGGAGAGAGAGCATGAACACGCTTTCGCTTTGCATCTACAGTGACCTGGAAGTGCATTGGCAAGAGAGCACGCCAGGTCACATAGAGATTCAAACGTCAGAGAAGGCGGACTGAACGAGGCACAACAGGGGAGGAGAAGAGGAGGTGATTGACAGCCAGGCACGTGCACACCTAGACACCAAGGGGGGCTTGAGCACCTGCCCTTTATGTCCAAAGTGCCCTTGTGCCCTTTTAACAAAAAAAAAAAAAAAAGTTGCCTCACCACCCGCACTAACTCCCACACCACCCAGTCAGGTCTGTGCCTTCTTCAGGACAGACCTGTAGATGCTGCGCTCCCTCGTCGGCTCTTTAGTATTACAGAGCGCTGGGAGATGACATCATCTCCCAGCGCTCTGAATGAAGAGAAGACCGCACGGGAGCTCCAGCAGCTACAGGTCTGTGCCAAAGGAGGCACATACAGACCTCTCCTGCCGCTGGACCACCAGGGAAGAGGTAGGAAACGGACACTGGGGGGCAATGTGGAAATGATGGGGCAATATGGATCTGATGGGGGGCAAGATGGAGATGATGGCAATGTAGAGATGATGGGGCAATGTATGTGAGGGTAAGTTGTAGCTGATGGCAATATGGAGCTGATGAGAGGGCAATATGGAGATGATGGAGGCAATGTGAGGGCAAGTTGGAGCTGATGGTGTAATATGGAGCTGATGGGGGCAATGTGAGGGTAAGTTGGAGCTGATGGGAGCAATATGGAGATGATGGGGGCAATATGGAGATGATGGGGGCAATGTGGAGCTGATGGGGGCAATATGGAGATTAAGAGTATTGTGGAGGTGTCCAGTGGAGATGGCCAATGGTGGGGGGGAGCTTCAGATTTCTGTGCCTACAGGCTCCTGAGATGTAAATTGTTTTCTTTTTTTTAATATATATTTTGAATAAATAATTTTGAGAAGTGCCCTTTTTTTTATTTGAGCCCCTGCCCCCCAAAATGTCTGTGCACGTCTCTGTTGACAGCTGTTTGGAACTGAGCTGTACCACAGTGAAGCAACCACTGACGTCAACCGGTAACACTTTCATAGCTTATATCTCCATGAAATTAAAGGGTTAGTAATATCTAACATTTACTAACCCTAATATTGAAGGTATTAAAAAGATAATATTAATGTGCCAAGTCGTTGCTCTCAAACCTTTACGGTTTGAGATATATAAGCGCTGAAAGTCTCCCCCACCCTCTCCTTTTCCAGAAGTCAGCATGTAGCTGTCGTCAGGCGATCCCGTCCCACACCAGCTGGCGGCTCTTCAGCGGAGCTGAATGAGCGATATCGAAGAACAAATACTTCAGTGGAATGGTCTGCAAAGTGTTCTTGCTAACCAAGCACACTTTGTAGACCGTTCCAGTGAAGTATCTGTTTTTCGATAGCGCTCATTGAGCTCTGCTGAAGAGCTGCCGAGTTGCATGACTCAGATCCACTGCTGACAGCTTTACAGCTCGTCAGCAGGAGGGGGGAACTTTCAAAGCTTATATCTCTCAAACCGTAAAGGTTTGAGAGATACGCCTTGGCACATCAATATTATCTTTTTAATACCTTCAATATTAGGTTTAGTTAATGTTAGACATTACTAACCCTTTAACGATTAAAAAAATAAATAAATAAAAAAATTAAAGCTGTATTGGACACATAATGAAATACTGATAACTTTTTTGGAGGTGAGAGTTACACTTTAAAATACAACAGCATAGAGAACAGAATGACAATGTGCCATTTGTATTCAGTAATATGAGAGAATTGGTCAGGGGTCTGAATAAGCTTGCAAGGCGCTGTAAGTTATATGAGCCCTAGTGGCGGTTTTAATGACGGCAACTCAAGCTATTATAGAGCAGCCTAACTGCACCATAGTGGACAAATGATAATTCCCTGAATCTCCATTGCTTTAAATTGGATTTTTAACCCCTTGAATGCTAAAGAAGACTCTTTTGCATTTTAAAGGAATGTGTTATAGATTTCCCTAGCATTAAAGGTGTAGCAGATTTTCTCCAGAATAGATCCAGTTCTTCATATTAACCCAAAGCAATGCTGTGTGCACCTCCCTGGCACTCATAGGGTTAAATCAGCCTCATACAGTGACTCTGGAACCCAGGGACACAAACCAAATTGCGAGGTCAAGCCCCCAGGTCACGGTGCTAATGAGAAGAGAGGCGGGCTTCCAGATGTAAACAGAAAAGCCTCTGCTCTCCTGCAGTCTCTGATAACCAAGTCTGCTCCTAGATTAGAACACTTCGTTTTGGGTGATAGATGTATCTTAGTAGGTTAAATGCAAGTGATGTCTTTTTATCTATACTTGACATCAACAAATGTTCTGGTCAGTTAATAAATATAACAAGGGATCTGATGTCCTGGGGCTAATCATTTCTGTGTTATCTCTCTCTGTGTTCGCAGAGCATTTGCATACCCAAATTCCTTCTCATCCCCTCCCAGCTTACCTATACTGGACCTCTGATAAGGACAGGGTAAGATGGGGCAGACAGAGACTGGACAAACACTTTCCTATTCTTA
Organism: Rhinophrynus dorsalis; assembly: GCA_037306005.1. Taxonomy (NCBI): domain Eukaryota; kingdom Metazoa; phylum Chordata; class Amphibia; order Anura; family Rhinophrynidae; genus Rhinophrynus; species Rhinophrynus dorsalis. Next base: position 87,472,398 of record CM074718.1, on the reverse strand, counting down.
GGCCAAGGAAGGGAAATAAACAACAATAGCAGTTAAATCTTTACTTTCTGGTGGGTATATTTAGTTAAAGAACACTGATTGTTTGAATTGTTTAGGCATTTTACTTTCATCTTTAATCATTTGTAGATTTAACATTTTGCATAACAGCGGGGTCAAAAAACTTTGCAAAAACAATGTTTTACATAGCCCTCTGACACTCAAAAGACTAAAATGTGTGAGATTAACAATGATGTACAATTTGCAGCATTGCAGGGAAACCACTCATGCAAATTTATTCCCAGTGTCTGGTACTATCAAGTTTAATAGCTTAACACAGAAATAAATCACCAAGGCATCATGGTGTTAATGTTTGTATCACTAAGAAAAACATTCCTCAAGATATTTATAATTGACACAATGACTCGATAACCCTTTAACCCTTTGAGTGCTAGAATGGCAGGCAAAGCAACTACCCCTCTGAGACTCAAAGACTTAAGGCTTCACAATGCACCACACATTCCTTTGGTCTTTAAAGGGTTAAACTTCATCTTGCTTTACAGGCCTAGCCAAAGCATTGTAGAGCAATGCTTTTCATACATCTCTGGCACACAGGAGGTTAACTTTCAAGCACAGGGACTAATTTCTCATGTGTATATGCTTCATAGTGATACTTTATTGCTGGGTCATTCCCTTTCGTTTCAATTTACCCTGGAATACCTGAGATCTCTGGGTTTGATGCAAATCTCAGGGTTAATGGACAGAGTCAAGAGTCCATTGTTGCTTAGAATATGATCTGCACAAACTGACTGCTTCTTTAGGCTCTAAGTTGGTGCCATTTCTTCCAGAAAGGCAGAGAGAGAAGTCCTGCTTATCTTGTGGTTGTTTAGGCACTGATATACATAAGATTTAACATGTTAAGTAGACTTTAAGAGTTGATTAGAGCACTTGGGCTTTTAGAGCAAGTGGGGATATAGCACCTAGAATCTACATTCTGGAGAACTTCAATGGTTTATATTTTGAAGATGCAATCATAAAGACAGATTTAGCGGCTACAAGGGTGCTTACCAGTCCATTTTCATAATCTTGGGCTCCAAAACTCTCCAACTCACAAGGTTTACATGCAAAGCCAAGGCTCCCTCTAGCCTCAATGACACAGTAACATGAAGAAAAGGCTGTGCTGTTATACAAAGTATCGTCATGAGGGTATTAATTAAAAGCACTTCATTTATTCATAGTAATCATAAAATCAAAACAGGACATCAGACATCAAAACTCACAAAGCTCAGATCTCAACATAACACAGTGGTGTTCACAGTTTACGCGTTTCACGTGATGCACACTTGTTCATGGTAATGAATTAGAGTATATAACGTGAAACACTTTGATTGGGAACACCACTGTGTTATGTTGAGATCTGAGCTTTGTGAGTTTTGATGTCTGATGTCCTGTTTTGATTTTATGATTACTACGAATAAATGAAGTGTTTTTAATCAATATTCTCATGACGATACTTTGTATAACAATGCAGCCTTTTCTTCATGTAATATTTCAAAGATCTCAGGTCCATATTATTTTAGAAGTTCCCAGGTATGGACACAGGAGGCCATGTTATTAAACAAAAGTGGAACAATACCATTTTGAATCAGATAGATCTCATATTTAAAAGAACACACCCAGATGAAAATAAAAGTCTAGTAGTTCAGAATCCACCATTCTTCTCTCCTTCATTTTCTCTGCTACTATCCTTCTGAGATGTCACCTTACCTTTTTTCTAAAGCATTCACCGATCCTAAGCCTGATGTACTAAGAACTGTAGTCATTCTGGAACAAAGGGACTGCAACAAAGGGCTCAAATAAAAAATCGAATTGGTTTAAATGGGTCATTTAACCCCTTGGATGCTAGTTTCTATGCAATACGTTGTAGACCGCTCTAGCATTCAAGGGGTTAAAAAACATTTCAATTAATAGGAATGATTAAGAGTATGTATTTGTCACTTATTGTGAAGTTCATTTGTGCTAGAATTAATCCAGTTATTCTTACTACATTAACTCTCTGAATCATATGCACAAATGTCGGTCGCCATGCTGATTTCTAAGGTTGCCACCAAGCCAACAAAATACAGGCAGCCCAGATAAATATTGGCTTGGATTCAGAACAGCAAAGTAAGCAGCCCTAATGGTCTGTTATCCCCTTCTGAACTGCCCTACTAGGGGGAGTTAAAAATGAGTAACATCTTAATGCCTGCAGGGAGACATGGGCATACCTAGGAATTCCTATGGTTTGACCCCAAGACTTCTTGCCCAAGTCATAGGGTCTCAGGAAGCCAAAAAGCTTCCAGAAAACTTCTTCTCAGGAAACATTAAAGTCAGGATTTTGATACAATATAACACTGTCCATGGAGCACCTGGTGCTCTGTATACTGTAATTGAGGCAGGCTTTTCTGCTGCAAGGTTGTGTTACACTGTATCACTATCCCAGCTTTCACAGTCCCTGACAGAAAGCTCTCTGGAAACATGATCCAATGAGATCACTGTCAGGGGAAACAAAATAAGTGAATATGAAAAAATATAGGCAATCTCACTTACATATTATGAGCTTACAGAATATAGTCCAAATGAGGTTATACTGTTACTTTACCTTTCTTAGTTTGGTAAACCAGAACTTTCTAGTATAAAATGGGAAGTATGCCTTATATAAAGATAAAGTGGATCAATTGAAAGGCAAACCAACTGCAGCATAGGAGACAATTACAAATTCTCCACATTGTCCTTTATTTAAATGGGGCTTCTAACCTCTTGAATTGCTAGAGGTCAGCTCTCCAACATTCAAGATGCTAATAGTCCTTTTAACCCTCTGAGTGCCAGAGGGGTACGGAAAGCATTACTTTGCAATGCGTTCCGTACCCCCCTGGCATTCAGTGGGTTAAAGAGATAGTAATGTTTCACAATTAAAGCAGCTTTGTTTAATTTTCATAGTATTTGGGCCATGGAGAGTGTTATCAAGGACATACTTGAAAACGAGAGAAATCTCAATGTATTCTTCCTGGTAAAACATTTTCTAAATAAATTTCAGTAATGTCAGAGTTGTAGTTCAAGAGTAATTGAATGATAAAGTATCTCCCTCCCGCCCCTTTTACCTAGTGTAAGCCGCCTCCCCTCAGATGTGGAATCTGGTCCCGAGACCGGACAGGTCACAGCAAGGGACAATCTTCTTACTGTGAGAATAAGGAAAACCCTACCCCCTTGACAGGTTTTTCCTTATACACACTGAAGATTGTCCCTCTCTGTGATCCATCCGGACAGTCTTGCTGCTCTGAGGTGAGCAGTGTTACATCAGTAAAACGTTATTTCTGATAGTACTGAAATAACACTCTCCATGACCCAAATACTATGAAGATTAATTTCTCCCTCTTCTCCTTTTCAAGAATCATGTAAGGAACATTGTAGAATTTCACATTCAGACAGTTGAAGTGTATGGTTTATTGTAAGGAAGTGTGTGCTAAAGGCAGATTTTAATGTAGATTGGTAAATGCAGGCAAATGCAGATACAATCCTAAATCTATATACTTTAAGTATCGGACTGCAGTATGTACCTCTAAGTTGCACTAGAAGCTCAAGAGTACATACCCTGTTGTATGGCCATTTGTGCTCTGTATTTTGACGACTAGGGGGAAGCACCCACCAGCTTTGTATCTCTGCTCAGCAATTGGTGTTATGGGAGATGGAATTGATGTCTGAAGCCTCCATAGAGCCAGAGAGCTTAATTAGGTCAGAAACTGACACATACATTTTAGTTAGATTAAGGTTTTTATTTCATTAAAGGTCTTTGAGTAAAGTAGTTTTGGTTTCTTTAAAATATGCTTTTTTATTTGCCTTTAGTCACTTTTCTTGCTTGATTTGAGGACCTACTTTAGGTAAATAAACAAGCAACATGCATCTGTTTTCTCCTGATGCAAACACAGCAATCTGGTGAAGATTTATGGCAGAATACCAGTGTCCCTCACTCATTACTGGCAGTGGATCTCTATGAAGAAGGCCCAGGCATTCCGTTGTTTACAACAGTCTATTAAGATAAGCCCCTTGGTGAAATATTTAATGGGTGGGAGAGTCTGAAAAAAGTAAATTGCAATTAAAACGGCTTTAAAAAAAACCCAAAACAAAGCAATGTATCTATAAAAGTAGACTCTGGGGTAAACCAACTTCATCACAAGGGACAAATGAAAATCCCAATTGATTTAAATGAAAAATGTTTCCCTTTGAATGCTATCATTCAAGAAGTTAAATACCCCGTTTCGATCAATGGCAGTCTGGGGAAATCTTTTGTTTCCTCCATGGAATTACACTGCTCCACTTTCGTACATACAGCCTGAACAATTTTGTTTAACTGGAACTGTCTACAATGTGTGCTTGCAACCAGGCACACGTTGTACACCGTTCCAATGAAGTAATTATTTGTAGATATCGATATGTCTGCTCTGCTGAAGAGCCGCAGTCTGGTCCCGGGACCAGGATCTCATGCAGTCAGCTATACAGATGACGTATGTGAAAGGGGAGGGAGCAGAACACTTTATTTTTGTATATCTCTCAAACCATAAAGGTTTGATAGATAGGAATAACCTCATGTAATCTCTTTTTATTATATCTACGACAGAGCTGGTACTTTTTAGATGGGTTTACTATCCCTTTAAGGGAAGTTTACCCACGATGGTCCTGGCACTTCATGGATCCTTAAGGGCTTAAAGAAGCAGAAACTTTTTTTAATGAAAACCAATATGTTCCTACTGAGTAAAACAAGGGAAATCCCACTGTTGTTGGCTGGGCTATTTAATAGTTATAATAGTTGTGTTTACTTCCTGATAGTTCTAACTGACAGCATAACTCATCAGCATAGCTGGGAATGCTCCAGATTTGCCCCAGAAACTCTTTTTTTTGCTGCTGAATACCAGGTCTCCGGGGCAAAGGCTGATTTTCCCGATGTGGGGAGTTTTTAATGAAACTCTGCCCATTTCTGCTCCTTCTCAGCCTGTTCCTTCCACTCTCCTCCCAATACACCTCATTCCATGGCCTTCCCCCTACTTTTTTCATGTACATTAAGCCCCACCCCCAGTCATGATTAAACCCCACCTCTTTTTCTGATGCTAATTGCGCCATTTTTCTTCCCCAGCCACAGGACTCCCCTCTCACAAGACAAAGTTCTCAGGTACGCTCAGCAGTTTCTACCACATTATATGGAGAACTGTTTATCATCGACTTTCCTCTCAAATAGAATGTAACAGAATGACCACTAGAGGGCATTGTTAAAGTGAAAAAACACAAGTTTGAACTGTAATAACTGTATATATGCATCTCTCAGTAGTGGGGTACCCTTAATTTAATCAACAAGAAAAGACTACAATATATCTTTTGTCATAATAAAAATGTACTGCTCCTTTAAGAGTCATAGGATTTTAGGCAAACTGGCATCATTATGAAAAGATATTGCTTTAAATGAACTGTTTGATACTCCCCTGCCTCTCAAACGTATTGCGTTGCAAAATGTTGGATACCTCTCTAGCACTAATAGGGGTAAATGAGCAGTATAATTTAGCTGTGAAAAAATACATATTGCAAGGTGTTTCCACTGATAAGATGTGATTTGCTCAAAATGTATTACAGTTCAAACTGCTGCTTATTTATAGTAAACAGTTGCCTATGGTGAAAAGGAAGATAGTGGACTGTGTTGCCTTTCACATAGATGATCATCACGTTGACTCAATGTACCAAAGTCTAGCATGCTGCATCTTTACTGTGTTCATGTAGGAAAGCAGTAAAGATGCAGCAGGGCAGAGCTGAAGGCATATCTTTCACACCACCAAAGCTGCAGGCTGAGATGCAACCTCCAATGAATGGCCGACTCATGTGGTCATCATACAATAATATCTGTCTGCATGGGGGCTGGCCTCAGGGTCATATTATGGCTTTGTCTCCCCCACCAGAAAATTTTCTACAGACACCCCTGTCTGTCTGTCACTCACATGGGATAAAAAAACATTTTAGGTGATCATATACCTTTAAAGTGCAACTGTTATTCTGTAACAAATAGGTGTTTCAAAAGAATTTTCAAAAGCCATCAGTACAGGGGAGGGCTGGACAGGGGGGCAGGAGGGCAATTGCCCCCTGGGCCAGTCATATGCCTGGGCCAGTGGGCCACCATCTCACTCAATCTCTCACTTGATGCTGTACATGGTGCTACACTAGTGATAGCTTACAACTGAAATGGAGTTACACAAATGATACCACAGAGCTACAATCCAAGCATAACCCATTTCCCATGTAAGCTCTATGGTATCACAAGTGTAGATTTACTTACTACACAGCATACAATGTATCAGTAGTGCAGCCCCATTTCAACTGTATGCTCTTTGGTATCACTTGCCTTACTTCACAACATAATGGCAATTTTAAATTTAACTAAAGGAGTGGGCTGGGACAGTGGGCTTGAATGATAGTAGAAGCAGACCACTTGATTTTATTTTCCCCCTGGGCCACATGTTGCCAGCCCTCCCCTGCATCAGAAACCAGAGTTTATGAGCAATTTACCTGCATATATTTTTCAGATTATGCACATTAGGCAGTAAAGGCTGGCATACAAACTGCCACGTTCCACCGGCCACTAAAACATCATTTGCAAAAACTGGAAGATAAATAAAAGATATCTAAACTAAAACAAAATATTTATAAATTACTATTTGTAATAAAAAAATAGCTAATGTAAATAAAAGTTATTTTGAAATATCATTCTAAATCGCCTATTTGTTACAAAGTGACAGTCCCACGTTAACATTACAAATACAAGTGCCATCTGCTACAGTTCGCTTTAAGCAGAAATGGGTATACGTGAGCTTTCCACTTTTTATTTATAAGCACATTTAGTGCTATGAACATTTCTCCACCATCATTTCAGAGAACAAAAATAAAGATATTTACAATTGATTTTTATTTTATCCCTTTAACGGCCAGAGGGATGTTGCAAAGCAATTCACTGCGCAGCCTTCTGGTCCTTAAAGGATTAACCCTTTGTGTGCAAGAGGGTTACGCAACACATTGCATAGCAATGCGTTGTGTACCCCTCTGGAGCTCAAAGGGATAAACAATCTGCAAAATATACACAATTGCCCTTGTCCTGACAAGGTCATTTTTTTTCTTTGTTTTAAATAATATTACAGTATAATTTCTTTTTTTTATGTATAAATTAAATTCTATGCACTTTTTTCTGCAGTCATCAGTCTCAACAAGTCTGTGGTACTGTTCTGATACAGTACAAAGTAGGAACAGAGCAATTCTGGAGCAAACCAACTGCACTAATAACAAATAAAAATTTCCCAAATTCCTATTGCTTTTATCCCTTAAAGTGGATGTATCACCTATATATAAGGAAATCGATATCTAGCCAATGAGAGTGCTCCAGCTTACAGACAGAAAGCCTCTGTCATTGGAGGACGCTGGATAGGGGGAGGGGAGCAGAGGAAGAGTGATAGACTGTGGTACAGAGCAGGTAACCGCAGTTTATGCGGAAATAGGTACATGGCAGAGTTTTTAACTTGAATTTTGACAAAATAATGCTTAAAAAAATGAGACACTTTTAATCATATTCACTATATAACCTAACTATGTAGCCTAACATATATAGATGATACATCCACTTTAAGGACAAGTGGTCCAGGGAAGTTCCCTTTCCTTAAGGAACAATTTGATCCATGAAGACGAGCCGGCACACATGACCGGTTACGTGTACTGGAGCACCAACCCCGTTTTTATCTACAGTGCTCCCGCAGGAGTGCTGTAAGTAAAAACTACGTGACGTGTCAGGACCGTCACCGGTCCTCAAGGGAAAAAAACGGTGACGGTCCTGGCACATCACACGGTTGTTAATGTGTGCGGGGTTAATGGGTATTTTATCACATTGAAAGAATGCTAGAGAGGTCTCCAATATTCCCTCTCTAGCATTAAGGGGTTAAAATCCAAATTATACTCATTGGGCATTTTATTGAACCCCCCCCAATGCAGTTACTTTGCTCCACAATTGCTCCAGTTTGTATTAGTACTTCTGCCTCCATGTGGTCAGAAGTGGCATTGCTCATGTGAATTTGCTCTTGTATATTGAGTTGGATCATTAAGAGTCCTATAAATTCCTAACACAAATGGAGTGAATTCACAGAGATATAAGTTCTGGTCACTTTTGGTCCTGGAGGCACTTAGCAGTGACTGAAACCATCTTTCTTTTTAAAGAGATAGCAAAGAGCCTGCTTGTTTTTCTCTGAGCGCAGTTTTCTCCGTTTCTTTTTGTATTTCCGAACAATAGTAACTGTTAGTAGGAGAAATGATGTGGTAAAAAGGCAAAAGATGAAGAATATTAAAGGTTTCTTCTGTTCTAGAAAGACACAGAAAGAACAAGGTGTTTCTTTACTAGTTTGTCTGCAAACATTTTCTGACTGATCCAGTGGAAAACCATTTGCACCAATCAGGGAGCTGTACTCATCCACGGAATTCTTGGCTTTCATGTTGTAACGCTGAGAATTGAAGTAGCCGTACTGGGGTACAGTTGTGTCGGTCAATTTAAATGCGTAGTATCCTTTCACATTTATGTTATCTTCAAGAATGGCTAGCAAAAAAAAAATACAAATTACACGTGGTTATGGAAGAATACAAATTACACATGGTTATGGTACAATAACTGCAAAATTATAAAGATAATAACAATAGAAATCTCACTGTGGACAAACACTTAGCGCAGGGTTGTCCAAACTGAGACTATTTGCCAGATACATTTTATTGAATTATACAAATGTGAATGTCTACAAAACATACTAATCTTCCTTACCTTTTGTATTAACACAATTATGGTGATTTTGTAAGAGCTTTAAAAATTACCTGTATGCTGTATTAGCAATTTTTATTTATTTAAAAAAGTTTTTGAGCCATTTGGATTTATAGATAATGATAATTAAAGGGACAGTAGTGTCCCAGAAAAAATCTGTATAGTTTTGTAGTGCTTAAAAAGTCCCCCCCCCCTCCTCTTTCCTTGAATCCTGCCTGGGGACCAACTGGCGGCTCTGCAGCAGAGCCGCAATCCTCTTATTTAAAAAGAATTACTTAATTGGAAAGCTCTACAAAGTGTGCCTGGTTTGCAAGCACACTTTGTAGACCGTTCCAATGAAGTCCTTCCTTTTAAATAACGAGAGTGCGGTTCTGCTGAAAAGCCTCCTCGTGTCGGGCCGACATGATTCTCCTGCTGACAGCTTTACAGCTGACAGCAGGAAACAGCAAACTTTCAATGCAAATATCTCTCAAACCACAGCGGTTTGAGAAATAGGATTTGTTGCATATAGTTGAACTTTTTAAAATGGAACTACCACCTCTAAAAAATTGCCCCCCAGTTATTCCCCATCCTGCGACTAGCTGCTCAGTAGCGCTAGTCGCCAGAATTATTACCACGTTAACGAGCATTATCCATTGTTCCCGGGCTGACAGGCAGGGCGGAGCACAGACATCTTTCCAGTGACGTTTGCGCATTTGTGCTGTCAGTCCCTGTTGGAGCTGAACAGCTCCTAACAATGCCTCATAGAGCTGGCTGGGACTGACAACACAGGCGCGCAGATGTCACTATAGAAAGATGTCTGCGCTCCCTGCTGCCTGTCAGCCCGGGAACAATGGATAATGCTTGTTAACTTGGTAATAATTCTGGCAACTAGCACTACTGAGCAGCTAGTCGCCAGATGGGGAATTATTGGGGGGCAAGTTTTTTAGCGGTGGTAGTTCAGCTTTAAGCACTACAAAATGATAAATATTTTTTCTGGGACATTACTAACACTTTAATGCATGCCATGCAGGCACTTCCTGTATTAGCCATATATTACCTTTCTCATTCGCTGACAATGGTCAGCGATGCAAGGCTAGCCCTAACATATAGGTGACTTAGGCAGCTGACTAAGGTACCAAGGCTGGGGTGCAGGGTGCTACTCTGCCAAGACAAGAATTGCCAGCCTTGTTGCAAAGCAAACAGTATAATATTCAGCTGGATGTTGTGATACAAGATTCAGATACATTTTCTTGTCAGGATCAGACTCGCCCACTGGGATACTGTCCAGGGAGTTTGGTCTGGCCCACATGACTTTGCTAACCCATTTATCAATGGCCCTCAAATCCAGTCTTTATTCTTACTACCATTATTTGTCTTTCCTCCACATAAATCCTTTAGATGACAAACAATGTGTTGGAGATTTCCCAAGCATTCAAAGGGTTACCCAGATGCAGACCCCCTTCCTGAAGACTTTTACCAATTGCCAGGGTTCAGTAATGCTGCATAGGATTGTTGTATTGATCACCAATCACTCTTCCCCCTCAGTGCATCTTACTCTATGTGTCAGGGCTCGACTGTTCACACTGGTAACTGTGCTTGGAAGAGCATGAAAGTTTAACCCCTTAAGGACCATATGCACAAACGAAGAGTGTAGCAAACCAGTTTCACTATAGGGAACAAATATAAATGTCACATTAAATTAAACAAGACATTTCAAGGTCAGCTGGTTTACTTAGAATAAATAGAACTATTGTGGGGCAAACCACAAGAGGTTAAACCTTTCGGATCCAGAGGATTGCTTCACAACGCATTTGATAGCCCTCTGGCATTCACAGAGTTAAAACTCCATTTAAATCAATGGAAGTATTTATTTTTTCAGATGGTATGCCCAGAATGGCTCTATTTATCTTTTGAATATTGCGGGTCAAAATGTTTATTAACTTAAAGTTGGTCCTCAATGGCGGCATCAGGCCTTATTTTAAGGATTTTGCTGCTTAAGGCTGTATAGAAAAATCATAGGGATTGCAGAGAGTTCTCTCCATGGACAGTTAATCTCATATCTTAGTGTTTATGCAATAAATACATTGTTTGCAAATGTGGAATAGGTACACATGATATTTTAATTTGTATGAAACCTATTAATTGTAGACGATACTGTTCCTATAACAATCTGTAACATTCATTATAACCATAAACAGTAGATGTTCATAATCTGCTCAGCGCATTGGTCACCTCTCTGACAGGTTTCATTTAACAGTGGGACTGTAAATTAGTTTGACTAGTCCAAAATTACTCTATGCCCTGGAGTGCGTTTGGTAAAGGAAAAATTTCATACTCCAGCATCTTCAGTTTAAAATTTTAAAGGGGCAGTAACTCATTATTGTAAGACTCAGTAAAACAAGGGTTTTCCCATATCTAGGACAAACTTCATTCAAAAGTTATTATTGTGCTAACTTGCATTTTTTTCTATTAGTTAGTTCTGCAGTCTATGGAGATGATTGTTACAAAGGGAATACCCTTGTTTTACTTAGAATTAAAAAAAGTCTTTCATAGTAAAGTTCTATTAAGGCTATTTTCACACAGTCAACATTGTGCAAAATGATGTTGTTCCAATGCCCTTTCTGCAGTAAATAACAAAGCTGTTCAACTGGACTGATCACATGGGTTACTACCCGCTCCTGAAGTAGTTCTAGACAGTATGCTGCAACTTCCCTGCGATCAACTGCAGGAAGGTTGTAGCAGTATAGATTCACACAGAGGCCTATGGGGTCACCATATAAATTGTTCATATAAGCAGTTTAGATGTTGCATTGTTCATCACAACATTGACAGTGGACCCACATGGTCATCAGATTATGGCTTATGGTATGGTTAATAAAGCTAGCCATCTGATACCTCCACAATGGGATTGCAGGAGGATGGAATGCAGAGAAGAACAGATAAATAAAATGACTGATTGGAAAATGGCAATCACTGTTCTGCTGAAAGCCTTATACGTAAGAATTCAAACATATTTCTACATTCGTCAGTCAGTGATGATACCTCAAAGGTACAAACACACATCTTGTAAAACTGGACTCCTTAGACGGGATCCAAACTATCCACATACCTTGTAACAAGTGTCGGCTGTATTGTTGTAAATAATATATTCTGAGCTCATCATTGTTAGAAGATGGATCATCAATGCCATTGGCTGTGATGTAAATAGGGATGTCTCCATAGTTTATTTTTATCCAGTTTAGCAGTTTTCTTAAGCCTGATGGGACGACTGCTAACCCACCTGCAGAAATGAGACACGTTGTATCATAGAAAAAATTAATGTCTCTGTCAAAATCAGATCTGCTCCCATTCTTCGGTTCATGGACCACAAGTCTAGTAGTGAAATGATTAAGAGCAAAGAAATCAGACGTTCCTCTCACCAGGCTCCTCTCTTCTTCTGTGAAATGAGGCAAGAAAGAACTTGAAAGTCCTTTTTGATTTTTGTCAAGTATGTATTGCCTCATTTGGGCTGGATAATCTCCAGAACCAAAAATTGGTTCTGCTAGCCAGGCAATATCAAACTGTATGAGTCTATCTGCAGCTTCAGCATGAGATTTGACAAATGGGTTAGCAGGCTCAGCCCAGTCTGTATGTAGAGCTAAAGACACATAGCCCTGTTGAACAGGTCTATATTTACTGTCATACACATGCCATGCCATGGAATGGGCTATAAGTACATTGTGCACAGCCTGATAAGTCATATCACTCTTGCTGTATAATTGTCCAAGCCTGTTGGGCTCATTAACGGTGATCCATTGCTTTACCAAGTCACCCATTACCTGAAAACACAGTTCTGCATAGTTAGTGAAAGCTTCAATGATAGTTTTGTTTAACCAGCCTCCATTTACTAGTAAAGGTCCTGGAAGGTTTAAAGAGGCATGTGTTGGGTAGTAAAGTGTTACCATAGTTTTGATTCCAAGGTGATTTGCCTCATCTATCATACACCGGTAATATCTCAACACTTCCCTGTTAATGACAGACAGATCTCCATTTGGCAGAATCAATGACCAGTTGAGGGCAAATCTATAATGTGTAACTTTCATTCTCGTCAACAGAGTGAGTTGTTTCTTGATGCTAATGAAGTCGGTGCACTGGGCTGGCCGAGTCTTCAACTTCACTCCTTTCACAACACTCAGATTGCCGTCCCCTGTAATATTCCACACGTACAGCCGGCGGTCAATGAACTGAGGAGATGAAGGAATGAGCTCAGCCTAGGAAAGAGTACAAACCAATTAATGACAAATTTTCATTGTAGCCGATTCAGCTAGGAGATCAGTAGTGGTGAGACAGGGGAGCAAGAGAACTCCCCTACTTCCATCCTACCCCAAGTACCTGGTAGGAGTGGGTGGGATTGGGAAACCCTTGCACGACAATGAAGGAGGCTTTCCTTAAATTGGCATGAAATGGTTTCTTGATCCTGCCCACTCCTACCGGGGGCTCCAGGTAGAATGGAAACAGAGGAGCGCTCTTGCTTCCCTACTTCACCTCCATTGATCTGTGCAGGTTACAAAAGGTGTTAGAGATAAATCAGTTTAATCCTTTAAGAACCAGAAAGGTGCGCATTGCATTGTTTTGCATACCCCTCTGGTTCTTAAACCCTTGAAATGTCATAGAGGTATGCAATGCATTACAAAGCAATGGCACTCAAACAGTTATAGAGTAGTCACCTCATAACCCATTAAACTAACTGGAATGTGTATTTCTTCCCTATGGTGTTGTTGGTTTCCCCAAAAAAGATTCCATTTTGTGGATTAGACCCTAATAATAAAGACCCCCTGCATTTACCTTTAGTACAGAATCTGTAACTCCCCAGGAGAAGTCACATGGGAACTGCCCGTACACGCCTGAGGCAGAGTCCATGAGCGGGAATCCATTCTGATGAACAACTTCCTTATAGTAGAATGCAGAGGACTTGGGTGATATTTCTTTAGTGGTAAAATCGACATAAAACAATCCACGTCTTAATTTGTACCCATTATGCCACTCGAAGCTGTCTGTCAGAGACCACGCAGTGTAGCCAAACACATCTATGTCATCGTATTTAATAGCTGTTCAAAAGAAATAATAATTGACCATGACTTTTTTTTTTTTTGCATAACATGGAATAGAAAGACATATCAAAAGTGTGCTGAGCAATAATATAATTACTATTTTTTTTTCTCTGACGTAATCTTTTTAATAGCCATATGTGCACAGAGAGTGGAGCAATTGTGAGCCAGACCAGCTGTCCCATAGGAAACAAATAAAAATGTCCAATGATTTAAATACAGTTTTTAATCCACTGAATGCTAGAGAGGTCTTCAGCGTACTGACCTTCCCGGTATTCAAGGGCTTAAAAGTCCCATTTTATAAGTCGGGATTTAAATTTGTCCCTTTTGGTGTATTTAGTTTGCTCCATAATCAGTCCACTTATTTCTGCATATGGCACTAACACTTGCAGTTTTTCTTTGTTACAGATTTAAAGTGTTAGTAATGTCCACAAAAAAGTTTTTTTGCATTTAGAAGAGCTTAAAAAGCTGAGCTAAATGCAAAAATATGTATCTCTCAAACCGCTATGGTTTAAGAGATACGGGCGTTTAAAGTTTGCTGTCTCCTACTGACAGCTGTAAAGCTGTCAGCAGGAGATTCGTGTCGGCCGACAAGGAGGCGCTTGAGAAGTGCCGCGATCTCATTATTTACCATGAATCCCTTCATTGGAATGGTCTAAAACGAGTGCTTGAAAACCAGACACACGTTTTAGACCGTTCCAATGAAGGGATTCGTGGTAAATAACGAGAGCACGGCTCTGCTCATGTCAGCCGACACAGATCTCCTGCTGACAGCTTTACAGCTGTCAGTAGCAGAGATCAAACTTTAAATGCCTGTATCTCTTAAACTATAGCGGTTTGAGAGATACTTTTTTTTGCATTTAGCTCAGCTTTTTAAGCTCTTCTAAATGTAAAAAAACTTTTTTGTGGACATTACACTTAAAAAGAGACAAAGCATAGCTTTGCAATGCTATGATTACCACTTTAGCACTCATTAAAGTGATAGTAATGCCAAATAATAATATTATTTTGTATTGTAGATGAAAAAAAAATATTTGCAGCAAATCACATCTCTCAAACTGCTATGGTTTGAGAGATACTCACAATGAAAGTTCCCCCCTCCCTCCCCTTTTCCTGATGACAGCTGTAAAGCTGACAGCAGGAGATTCAAGTTGGCCGACTCGAGGAGGCTCTTCAGCAGAGCCGAAATCACGTTATTTAAAAAGAATTACTTAACTGGAACTGTCTACAAAGTGTACTTGCAAACCAGGCAGACTTTGTAGACTTTTCCAGTGAAGTAATTCTTTTTAAATAAAGCGATTTCGGCTCTGCTGAAGAGCCGACGGCTGGTCCCAGGACCGGGATCTCCTGCTGTCAGCTAGAGTGCTGACGTCAGGAGAAGGGGAGGGAGGGGGAACTTTCAATGACAGTATATCTCAAACCATAGCAGTCTGAGAGATGAGATTTGCTGCAAATATATTTTGTTCATCTACAATACAAAATAATACTATTCTTTGACATTACTATCACTTTAAGTTAAAGTGATAGTAATGTTTCACAAAAACAGCAGCTCCAATTAATCTTCATAGTATCTGAGCCATAGAGAGTGTTATTTCATTACTGTGAGCACTGTATTTCAAGAGTAATTGAATGATAAAGTTTTCCCCTCCTGCCCATTTTACCTAGTGTAAGCCCCCACTCCTCAGATGTGGAATCCAGTCCATAGACCAGACAGCTCACATCAACGGTCAATCTTCTTACTGTGAGAACAATGAAAACCCTGCCCCCCTTGACAGGTTTTTCAGCCCTTATCTTAATTGAAGATTGTCCCTCTCTGCAATCTACCTGGACACTCCCTGCTGCTCTAAGCTGAGCAATGTTACATCAGTAGAAGGGGCAGGAGGGGGATACTTTATCATTCAATTACTCTTGAACTACAACTCTGACAGAATTGAAATAACCCTCTCCAAGGCCCAAATACTATGAAGATTAATTAGAGCTGCTTTTATTATAAAACATTACTATCCCTGTAAAGGAACCCAGATATTACAATAAAATTTGTGAATCACTAACAGATGTCTATGTTAAAGGCTTGTCCATTCAGGGAGTTGTGTCCTATTGTCAAACCATACTGTTCATTTTAGATTTAACTTTAGAGTGATATGGTGCAGGGCATGTGACTGGCAGAGTGTACAGGGCATGTGGCTGGCAGAGTGGACAAATTCAAGTACATTGCAGCTCCACATTGATAGGATGCTGCCATGTGCATCCTAACTATCCAATCACTAATGTGAATATATGCACAGTGTTACTTAATCACCTAAATGAACTGTAGTCTTAAGTGAGAAATAAATGACTTATGGAGAAATTACTAAAATACATAATGAAAATAAGATTTGAAATTGTGCATTTAGCAATCTATACATTTTCTGCCAATGAATCTCAACACTGGCATTACCCCCCAAAAGCAGCACATAGTCTTAGACTTGTGATATTGCTATTAATATAATTAATAGCAATATTATTTGTAAATTAATGTAAAAAAAAATATGTTGTAGGGTTTATCCCCCCTGAGTAAAACAAGGGTCCTCCCACTGCTGAAAGGTGTTTTATTCAAAAGTTATTACAGCACAAAGTTGATTTTTTTAGGTGCAATATCACAGTCCTGGGACCAGAGCTGTCCATAGGATGGTGTAGCAACAGCGCCACTGTACAATTTCAGGCCACTGTGATACTGCACCTAAAAAAATTCAGCTTTGAGCTGTAATAACTTTTGAATAAAACACCTTTCAGCAGTGGGAGGACCCTTGTTTTACTCAGGGGGGATAAACCCTACAACATATTTTTTTTTTTACATTTTAAGTATTACCATCCCTTTAAATGTTTAAAATGTAATCATTATTCTTTGTGACTTACATTGTTCAAATGCTAGTTTTTACATTTCAGATTGTGCTTGCCTGATGATATCTGCACCATTATAGTACTAAATACACTCCAGCTTCTGTTTGTCTTATTTAGATAACAGGCATGGGAACATTTGCAAATGTACATAAAAAAATGTTGTCAGGAGAGAGTGCAGACTGTTTTAAAACCTTGAAAGCTCAGATGTCTCCATCGCATTGCGCCACACTGAATTAGACATATCTTAGCATCCAGGGGGTTAACTTAAAGTGGAACTTTCACCTTAATTCAAGTTTGCATATCTGAAAACTGCATTCAAAATTGCTTATACGTCATGTTAACCAAAAGACCAGCAAATGTACAGTTAAGGAGATATTCACACTTGTTATTTATGCTAATTTATGCTAATTGCTGTACCTGTGCTGAACCAGCGACATTTTCATATGAAAACTAAGCTAAGCAGTGATTTTTCATATGCTAATTAAGCCCTTTCAGTTATGTATCATATACTAATAAGGTTTCAATGGCACTTCATATGCTAAAGAAGCTTTGTGCAGTACCAGGAAATAAAATTGTGAATATCGCCTACACATCTTCTGGACTTTTGGTTAAAGCGGAACTATCACCTACATTAAAACTTTTACAGTGGGTTTTAATAGTTAACCCAACATTAGAGCTGGGTGTATTTTGTAAAAAAATAGCTTAGAAGTGCAGATATTAGCCTGTCAAAATTGGGCACTTCCGCTTTTGCGGGACTGAATGTCCCTTTTGACTTCCCAGCTGCCCCTGGGAGTACGTTCACACTCCCCTTCGAAGCTGGGTTTCTGTGCTGTAGCGTTAAAGCTAACTCCGTGTACAATGCTACTGGGGTACCCAGTTTCGAAGGGGAGCGTGAACACGCTCCTAGGGGCAGCAATTTTTTTTACAAAATACACCCAGGTCTAATATTGGGTTAACTAGTAAAACCCACTGTAAAAGTTTTAATGTAGGTGATAGATCCGCTTTAATATGAAACATAGGCAAACTTGAATTAGGTGAAAGTTCCACTTTAATAATCCTACTTTATTTTTTATAAATTTCTTTCCTTTAAATTCTGATTATAAATATACAATAAAAACCTATAATTTTTGATAGGATTATGTTTCCATTCAACCCGATACAACAGATCTTTTTTTAATTATTATTTCAGGACAATAAAATTCTGCACACCTTGTAGAACTTCATTGATAAATTTCTTTAGGATGTACAATGTCGTGGTGTCTTCTGTTTTGATTGTGCTGTTTGAGAACCATCCATTTTCCATGATCAGAATTCTGGGGTTGTCATACTCCAATTTAATCCAATTCAATACACCCCTCAAATGAAGTAAAACCTTGACAAGTGTAGCATTGGTTGAGCGTTTGAAATTATTTGGTCCAAAGGAGAATGCAAAAAAGTCTGCTGTCCCCTTGATATAAGCCCTCTCGGCTTCAGTGAAGTTGGGTAAAACGGAGCTATATTTTCTCTTTAAGATTTCAGGGTAATCTCCATCACTATATATAGGTTTTGCAAAGCGTCCAAGAACAGTTTCCATGGAATCCTGACACATCTCTATAGTTAAACGGTTGATGTTTCCCACAACTGGTTCTATCCAGTGTGACCCCAACGTCAAGGACAGGTAGCCCTTCTGGGATGGACGGAAATGTGTGTTATAGGTGTGCCAAACCTTAGCATGAGCCTGTAAAACCAAAGAGACATAACAAATTATAATATAAACAGTTACATGCACAAGAATATAAATAAATATTTGTATAGTACTAGGAAACGTGAATTGACAGTATTAGGCCCAATCTGCTCAGGTAGTTTTGATGGCTTTCGGAAGCAGAATCACACAAAACAAATCGTAGATATTGTTCTTGCAAAATTTTGTTAAAAAAGAAAGTCCTCAGATGATTTTGTATATTTTATTATTTAAAGGGATTGTAATGGCTGAAAATAAATGCAGGTCCGATTAATCCTCATATGCCGTGGGCCATGTAGAGCTGTATTTCAATACTCTCTGATTTATATTTCAGTATCCCCCTTGCACCACTTTTACCTCAGAACACTGCCTCTCTAAGCAAGTTGGATAGAGCGCATGGATGCACAGTCTTCAAGGGAGTAGGGTTTTCCTTAAACCCAGTGCATGAAGATTGTCCCTCTCTGTGAGCTGTCTGGTCGAGTGACTGGATTCTGCATCTGAGGGGAGGGGCATACATGAGGTAAAAAGGGCGGGAGTGGGGATACTTTATTATTGAATTACTGTTGAACTACAAATTGGAGAATATTTAAATACAGCTCTACATGGCCCACGGCATATAATGATTAATCGTACCTGCATTTGTTTTCAGCCATTACTATCCATTTTAATAATAAAATATACAAAAACATCTGAATACTTTTTTTTAACAATTGTATCCTGACTCCAAAACTGATATCTGACAAATCTCAGGTATAAAATGTCATATTTGTTGGACCTACCATACAGTCCAGAAATGACAGTCTAGCGCATTAGTAGCCAACCCTGGTCCTCAAGAGCTACCAAGAGTGCATGTTTTTTGGATTGGCCACTTTTTATCTAGAACAAAAGTATCTAAAGTATTTTTCAACTCAACTTAAGAATGAATCATTGAGAGGGTTTTCTTAATAAAGATATTTCTATCACCGATAACCATTCCAGAAAATTAATCACAAATAGCGTCATCTCCACTAAGCAAACTATAGCAGCTCCTGGTGTAAAAGAGCCAATAGATTTAATGTAAACAAACCCAGTTTGGCTAGTCACTCTATCCTTTTGGATAGTCACTCTATCCTATCAGTTTATTTGCACTTCTCTGTAGTTTTTCTAGTTTAATAATATATTTTTGAAGAACTGATTCCCAAAACTGTAATTCATATTCTAGATAAGGCCTCCCTATACTTCACTCACAACGCCTTACCATCATGTTAGGGGTGGCGAAGGCTCTTATTCCTGCTTACTGGAAGGTGATGTCCCCACCAGCCTACTCTGGAAGGGGGACTAGAGTGAGAGACCAGATTACACCGCTGAGGCTAGCGGTCCTGTCTCACGGCAGTGATCCAAGTCAGATTGATAAGATTCTTTGTGGAGCAATTTCATCCCTGATTTTGGTGTATAAGATTGTGTAGCATCCAGGAAGGGTATGGGGATTACACCCCATCCCTTACATTTGTTCTGTACCTTGCATCCGACCCCTTACCCTTCCTCTCTAGTACCTTATCATTGCTTACTTCCTAGGCTCCAATGCTTTCCAGACCCCCTATCCTGTTCTACTTTCTTCTAACTCTTTTCCTCACCTTCCTTCCCTTTTCCTCAGACTCCTAGACAATGACAAATATTTTACAAGAGGCAAATATAGTTGTTGATACCTTTATTGGCTAACTAAGCAGATTTAGAATGCAAGCTTTCAAGACCTTAGGTTCCTTCCTCAGGCATGTTATACAGATAAATATAAAAACATCTCTCTTAAATACAAGTACACATTGTATTTAAGATAGATGTTTTCATATTTATCTGTATAACATGCCTGAGGAAGAAACCTAAGGTCTTGAAAGCTTGCATTCTAAATCTGCTTAGTTAGCCAATAAACGCATCAACAACTATATTTGCTTCCTGTATTTCTACGGTTAACACGGTACCAGCTCTCAACTATTTTACAACTCTCTGTCTATTATTGTTACTGCTTAATAGGTCTCATTCTATGTATGTATGTATGTATGTATGTATATCTTTATTTATATAACGCCACACAGTGTACGCAGCTCCTTACAATAGACGCACTGTATGTTACAATAAATAAAAGGGGATAAAATAAGTGTCGCATTCATAGAAACGATAGGAGAGATGTCCCTGCCCCAAGGCGCTTACAGTTTAAATGAGTTATGGGAGACAGACAACAGGGTATGAGGGTGTCAGGTGCTGATATTATAAGTGCTGAGTTTGCCCAGAGATAGTGCATGGTCCTAGTGCTCCAGAAGATAAGATTTCAGGGTAGACTTAAAGACAGAGGGGAATTGTTCAAGACGTAGGGAGAGGGATATAGAGTTCCATAGGTACTCAGTTTTAGTTAGTCTAATTGCTTGTTTGCAAATTCTGTTGAATTATATTTATTTTTAAATGATACACATGGCTCTTCTGAATTTAAAAGCCTACTTCTTATTCCTTAATTGCCTGTGAATCTGTCTGTTAACGCACACTGGATTTTATTTGTTTCTCTTGTATTAATTTTCTGATGGCATGTATTTACACATATATTTATCTAAGTGATTTTTGAACAAATTCCATCTTTCTTGTGCATTTTTATCTTTGATGTTCGCCTTCCATTGAATATCCTCTAATAATGCTTTTAGCAATGTAAAATTGTAAAGTTTAATATTTTAGTTGAACCCTTGTCAAAGAGTTTTTCAAAACAAATTTCAGTTGATACCATATTATGGTCACTGCTGCCCAATTCTCCCTTACCTATATATTGAATACAATTTCATAATTGTTTAAAGGGGAACATTCACATCGCAAAAAAATTGGAGTACTGGTTTTAACCCCTAAGACAATATTAGCTCTGGGTTTTGTTTTAGTTTTACCTACCTAGGAGTGGAGATATTAATCTTTAAAAAGTGTCACTTCTGCATACTGCGGCACCATGTATGTGCAGCACGGAGCAGCAGGACTTCCCACTTCCCTCCCAGCTGCCCCAGAGAGCGCGTTCTCGCTTCACTTCGGAGCTGTATTGTTGTGGGCTAATGTTACATCCAGCTCAGTTTAAGATGCTACAGAGAATGCGCTCACTGGGGCATCTGGGAGGGAAGTGGGAAGTCCTGCTGCTCCGTGCCGCAAATACACAGTGCCGCAGTATGCGGAAGTGGCACTTTTTAAAGATTAATATTTCCACTCCTAGGTAGGTAAAACTAAAACAAAACTCAGCGCTAATATTGTCTTAGGTGTTAAAACCAGTGCTCCAATTTTTTTGCGATGTGAATGTTCCCCTTTAAGATCACTAGCTCCAGCTAGGCCTTATTTCTAGTTGGCTTCCCTACTAGTTCAGTCATAAAATTGGTATTACGAATACTTAGAAAATCAATTCCCTTTTTGTGCTGGAGGTTTCATTTCTCCAGACAGCTTCAGAGTTGTTAAAATTCCGCATTATGATTACATTTTTTAATTAAGAAGATTTTTCATTTGCAGTGGCAGCTGGACTTCTTTAAATGCCTCAGTATTAGATGGATTGTAGCACATGCCCATCAACAACTTTTTATTATGTATTCCCCCAGTGTGTATGGTAACCCACAGGTTTTCTGCATCCTTTGTGGACCCTTAATTAATATCTACTCTTATACTAGATTTTAAGGTTTGTTGCACATAAAGGCATACCACTCCACCTAATTTATTTACCCTATCCCTCCTAAAAGTGTATACCTTTTTGGAATGACCTCACAAATATATGTGTGTGTGTCATCCTACCAATTTTCAGTAATCTATCACCCTGACTTACTACCTGCTAATCCCTAGAACCCAGGAGATAGCAAACTGTTCATTTGTAGCAAATCATGTACCCTATATTTCTGATTATTGAATCAATACTCTACCACCACCTTTCTAGATCTGCCTGCATCCCAGATTCCATCAGTGATAGTAGGGCTCTTCTCCCAATTGTTAGACAGAACAGTGCTTTCCAGCAAGGATATATTTGTAATGCACCCCTAACATTATGTAGCAAATCTGTTAGGATGGATATTCCTCATCTCCTCTTTGCTGTGTATAATTGTAGCATACCTAGCTACCTGCTCCTCCTTTGAACTACCTTCACCCATTTCTTCTTAGCCAGCTACATTTTACTCAGTGAACAGCAAACCTCTCTGTTGGTTGCAACTTGCCTCTGCAGATCACTTAAGCTTCCAAGGAGGCTACTTGATTACATCTGCCAAACAGGTATGAACCCTGAAAGGGCTGTTCTAGGTGTGCAAACATTTGCCTGCATGTGTTTGTTTTATATTTTTGTTATTTCTGAAAAAAATGAAAATGTATAAGAGCATATTAAAAGTAGGGTTGCCACCTTTTCTTACAAAAAATACCGGCCATGGCATTCCCTCCATAGACGTAACATTGGACAGAAGCCAATTTTTTACCAGCCTGCCGGTAAAATACCGGCTGGGTGGCAACCCTAGAGTGAAGACACAGTGAAAATAAACATCCATTGTACAGAACAGTAGTATGAAAGAACTGTCTCTTTAAGGTGTCAGAATGACAATTACATCCTGTGACTAATCAGCTGGATTACCATTTCTCCTGGCAATTAGAGGAGATTTAGCAGAATACTCGTACAAACATAACAGGTGGAAAATGTTTAATTAAGCATCCTTTTTCAAACATAGTTTCAACCATAATGATTATCAAACAACTATTATTTCTTGTGTGTGTGTGTGTATATATATATATATATATATATATATATATATATATCCCTTTAAAGTAAACCTATAACTAAAATGTAAGTTTAATTAACTTTGCATTATATGTAGCCTCGCAATGTGCTATTTTTATGAACATTTTTCTGATTTCCTCTTATGTTTACTGCTGTATTCTGGTAGATTATGAAGCCATCATCACACTAACAGAGGGATAGGCAACCTTGGTGGAGATTCAGTAATTGGTGACAAAGAGGTGATAAAGTGAAGATAACTTCTCCAGTTTATCACTTTTCCAATTCTTATGTTATTCTATAGAGCCTATGTACTATGATCTCCAGAGCTGAAGAAATCTTAGTGCATTGGCTCCATAGAATAACAAAGGAATTGGAGAAGTCATCTCCACTTTATCACCACTTAGTGAATCTTCTCCCCATCTCTCCAGCTGCTGGGGTCTACAACTCCCATAAAGGGTTATGGGAGTTGTAGGTGCAATAACAAAGGTTGCTTACCATCTTCCTAGGGAAAGGCAAAGATTAACCCCTTAGTGACAGCCGCGTGTGTACGCGGCTGTCACCTTAACGCCCAGCTAACTTTTTTTTTTTATTATTTAAATGATTCCGGAGTCTCCGAACGGCGTGCAGCCGCATGGAGACCCAGACTTCCGGGACTTACCAGGTACGTCCTCTGTCACTAAGTGGCGGTTTTTGGGGGACGCACCTGGTAAATCATTTGTCGGGATGGAGTTAAACTTCACTAGTTACCTTATAAAATGTTAGTGTTTTTTATATATATATATATATATATATATACATACATACATACATACATACATACAGAGGATTAACCCTTTGAGTGCCAGAGGGGTATCCAATGCATTGCTTTGCAATGCATTGGGATACACCTCTGGTGCACAAAGAGTTAAAATTTGACTGTATTTTGTACTAGCCAGTTTTCTGTAAAACAAATAGTCTTTGAGAAATGTAATTTTATGCGTTGGTGACACGGTGTGACGCTTTATGCTTATTATCTGTACAGTATGCTAATGTGTTGTGCTTGAGGTCAACATTAACTCTCGCTGTGCTTTTAGATACACCCCAGTGTATGGGCTCTATCTAGATTCATTCCTAGCACAGTGTGTGTGGTAATATTGGCCCAGCACAGAAGTTAATTAGCCTAAAGTGCCATGCTGTGCCACTAACTTATAAAGATGAATTTCTCAAAAAACGACTAATATTACAAACAAATGGGTAGTACAACATACAGCCAGTTTTTACTCCTCTTTCAAATTAAACACTAACAAAACATCTGTTAATGTGACAGGCCCACTTTAACTATCACCCTGATAACAAAAGAGTATCCTTTCAAAATGTTGCACACTCTAGTGCGAGCAAGTAAACACAGCATTAACCCCCACTGGCTGACAAACATGCTTCAGGGGCATATCCCATTTTTTCTCTAGCCTAAGAGCCGACTGACAGAACGACCTGATGATGATACATAGTCAAATACGACCAGATGATGACACATAGCCAACTACGAGGACTGCAATGATCCCTGTGTAAAGGTGAGTCTGCTTTCTGGGCTCCATCATGTGTATGCATGTGCCATTTTTTCTTGCACCTGGGCCCTCCACACAGTAGTTACACCCTTGCCAGAATTGTTCCTCTTTTTTTCTTTCTGCATATGGCTCGGTATAGTATCTTGCTTCTGATCTCCCTGAAACACACACACACACACAAAACGATCACGGGTGATACTTTAATAAAGAACATGTTCACACCGCTGGCGTTGGGAAGCTGTTGTTTGTTTAGTATTTCCTGTGATTCTGCAGTATGCTGTTTCGTTCTGGATGCCCAGGCTGAGTACTTTTGTTGATTATCTATGGGATGTGCACTGGATTTTTGGTATTTACAGTCTGATGAGGCCACTGCCAACCTTTTTTCTTATATTTATTCAAAAAGGAGGGGATTTTCATGTGTGCCCTATGGTATGGATGCTTTTGCCCAGAATTACTATAACAGGGAACTTTCAAAATGAGCAGACCCTGAGACCTTGACATTGTAATCCATAACTTTGAATCTATTTGAAAGGTCCCTGCTGGGTCTAATCTAGAGGTGTTCCAGTTGGTCCACAAGGACTCTCTATCATACTACAGTTAGAGATCTCACTGCTTGAATACACACAAGACCAGCAGGAGCTCTCTGTCTGCCTTTTTGGTACAAATGGCACAAAATTAGGGACTAAAGAAGCAAATCATATAGTAAGAAATACTGGACTCTCTTACCCTGAGAATTCAGCTCTTCACCCTGAGACCCTGATATTTAGGTCAAAACCATAAGTCTCAAGGATAGACCATGACAATTACCCATTATGAGAATTAGTCCTATTCAGCTTACTTACAATGATTTCCTGCCTTCTTTAAACAGTAAAATATGATTTGTCATTCAAAAATAAACATAGCTGCAGACAGGGCAACATTTATATCTCAGGAGCACTTAAGTAAGAAACTGCTGGTAATATAGTAACGTAGTTGACATGTGTCCATCAGGATCTGCCAATGTCACATCACTCTTGTTGTTCCAGAGCAAGAAAAAAAATACTATTGAAGTAATTTCCGATTAAGTTCCAAGTGGGGGAAAAAAATTCCTGCCTGACTCTAAAAGGCAGTCAGATGTTTCCCTGTATCAATATTCTAACCCCAGCCATAGACACCCCTAAACCAATTAACTGTAGATTAGACCAGAAACCTATAACACAAGCAATAAAATACAAAATCTTTTAAATTAATGCAGAGAACAGGGCTACATGAACTGGACAAATTAGTATATAAACTGGACATTACACCAATATCTAAACTGGTAGATACACCAGCCATCATTAAACAGGAGTGGATTTCTGCTACAGGAGCACTGGGATTGTGTAGACCACTCCCACACCTCAGAAAGTAGGTGTGGCCAGCAAATCTGAGGTGCCCCTCACTATCTGAATGCCTTCTGTACCTAATGAAAAATCCATATAAGATACACAGCTCTCCTTCCACTTTAATAAATATCCATAATATGTTAAGACACCCCTTCTGGCATTCAGAGTGTTAAGAAAGAATGGGTTGCAACAAGGGATGTTTTGGAGGGTACTAACCTTAAAGGGACACTAATGTCCCATAAAAAATTCTTCTTGTTTTGTAGCTGGAAATAAAAAATATTTACAGCAAACCACTATGGTTTGAGAGATATTCGCACTGAAAGTTCCCCCCTCCCTCCCCTTCTCCTGATGTCAGCGCTGTGCTGACAGCAGGAGATACTGGTCCGGAGACCAGCT
The DNA here is from genome assembly GCA_037306005.1 of Rhinophrynus dorsalis. Classification (NCBI taxonomy): domain Eukaryota; kingdom Metazoa; phylum Chordata; class Amphibia; order Anura; family Rhinophrynidae; genus Rhinophrynus; species Rhinophrynus dorsalis. Next base: position 87,445,854 of record CM074718.1, on the reverse strand, counting down.
GGTAGCTCTGCAACAGAGCCAAATTCAGTTATTTAAAAATATTTACTTCACTGTAAAGGTCTACAAAGTGTGCCTGGTTTGCAAGCACACTTTATAGATCGTTTCAATGAAGTAATTATTTTTACATAATGTGATTTCGGCTCTGCTGAAGAGCCTCCTCGAGTCGCCGACTCGAATCTCCTGCTGTCAGCTTTACAGAAGGGGAGGGAGGGGGGAACTTTCAGTGTGAATATCTCTCAAACCATAGCGGCTTGAGAGATGGGATTTGCTGTAAATAATTTATTTTTTTTTTTTCAGCTACAAAACATTAAGATTTTTTTATGGGACATTACTGTCCCTTTAACCGTTTGACCTCAAAAGGTTAAAGTTCTCCTAAGGCAACAAATGCCTTACTAACAGTCCTGGGTGAATTGCTACAGATTACTTATCCCTGATATACAGTCTGCTTATAGCAAGGGTTGGAGAGAAACTGACCTGAATCATTGTCAAAATTTATATTGTGTTATTTTTCTACAGATACATGTAATATCCAGGATTATGGAAATAAAATGCCTAAATGGCTTTGATCTTTTACTTTTACATATGCCCAGATGAGTATAATGACACATTTGAAATTGTACAACAAATGGAGGGCAATAAAGTTAATTTTCATCTTGTGTTGGTGGTTGTGACTGTAATAAGGTTTAAGGGATAGTAATACTTAAAATGTAAAAAACAATGTTGTAGGGTTTATCCCCCTGAGTAAAACAAGAGTACTCCCACTGCTGAAAGGTGTTTCATTCAAAAGTTATTAATTTTCAAAGTTTAATTTTTTAGGTGCAATATCACAGTGGCCTGAAGTTGTACAGTGGCGCTGTTGCTACACCATCCTATGGAGATTTATGGTCCCGGGACCAGAGCTGTCCATAGGATCGTGTAGCAACAGCTCCACTGTACAATTTCAGGCCACTGTGATATTGCACCTAAAAAATTCAACTTTGAAAATGAATAACTTTTGAATGAAACACCTTTCAGCAGTGGGAGTACTCTTGTTTTACTCAGGGGGATAAACCCTACAACATATTTTTTTTTACATTTTAAGTATTACTATCCCTTTAAGTAAATGTTAAACACACATTTGTCCCCATTCAGTTACACTGACATGTGTGTGCAGTGACTCAGTGTAAAGTGTTTGCATTATTTAGAGAAGACATTTGAGATCAATAAAGTGCATTGTGATTTCTGCACTTGTCATTGTCAATAAGCCTGGAATTTTCCTTGCTGTAGATACATTATATAAGTAACTTGAGTTTGATGGTTAATCTAAAACCACAAGTTAACATTTTGAATGTATCACATGTTGATCATGCATTGGACTTCATACAGGGAAGATTCTAAATTCCAAGTAAAAAGCCTATGTGTAAGCTAGACAAAAATTATATTCCATTATGAAGACCAGGATTCAATTCAAGACTAATTTGCCTCCCAGTGAGGTATTTTTTGATTCAAGAGACTCAGCTGAACACAACTTTGACTGATTACAGTGTCGTGCACATCATTTTAGATGTAATCTTCAAAAACAGAGTAGTGAGCAACTCATTGCTTGCAATGTATTGCACACTCATCTGGTCCTCAGGGGGTGAAGGCCGAATCTGAAAACCTGGATATGCATCCAGAGATAAGACTCACTTCCCAACAGCTCCAATATCAAATCACTGCATAAGCTGAATCTGCAAATTTAGCAGTCGTTTTATGGAAACTTCTGTCTTTCTGGGGTGATTCAGTCATCTGTGTGATGTAATAATTTAAGTCAAAGTATCAATTTAGGGTGAAGCTTACTAATAGACAATTGCCAATAATTATACAAGATAGCATAGTAGGTGTCTGTAAAGGATTCCCTAGAGGCAAGAGTTCAAGGGATAGTAATGTTTCACAATAAAAACAGCTCCAATTAATCTTCATAGTATTTGGGCTAAGGAGAGTGTTATTTCAGTACTGTCAGAATTGTAGTTCAAGAGTAACTGAATGATAAAGTACCCCCTCCCGTCCCTTTTACTGATGTAACACTGCTCACCTCAGAGCAGCAAGACTGTCCGGATGGATCACAGAGAGGACAATCTTCAAATGGCATAAGGGAAAAACCTGTCAAGGGGTGGGGGCAGGGTTTTCCTTATGTTCACAGTAAGAAGATTGTCCCTTGCTGTGAGCTGTCTGGTCTCAAGACCAGACTCCACATCTGAGGGGAGGTGGCTTACATTAGGTAAAAGGGGTGGGAGGGGGATACTTTATCATTCAATTACTCTTGAACTACAACTCTGACAGTATTGAAATTACACTCTCCATGGCCCAAATAATATGAAGATTAATTGGAGCTTTTGTTTTTGTGACACATTTTACTCCAAATTGGAAAAATCCACATATAGTAAGTCCCCTGGTAAGAAAACATATTGTACAATGGATGTTAATACTAGTCATAGATGGGGACATGGGGATGTAGTATTTGCTCCTGTGACACAAATCCATCTTGGTAAACTTGATACTCTATATAACTTATTAATGCCTTTTATCCACCACTGTAATTACACTACCCATCATTGTGATATGTATGAAGAACTAAATTGGCTAACATTTGAATCTAGATGTATCATTCACCTTTCTTGGCTGGTTTAAAAATCACTTCTCTAGAAAGCTACCAGACTACCTGAGCAGTATATTCACTGCAACTCTCCATACTAACTATAACCTCCACTCCCCTGCTAACAACTCACTGAGTATTCCACACTACAAGAAAGAAGTCTGTTGATCAGCCTTCTCCTTCAGAGCTCCGAAAGTCTGGAATAACCTTCCTAAAAAAAAAATCAGGTCTTCTCCCAGTCTAAAATCCTTAAAAATGACTGCTTCTTTATATCTAAAAATCAGTAACTATATATACATTTTTAGCAGAAGTGTAACTAGAAACCATCGGGCCCTGGTGCGAAAATGACCATGGGGCCCCACGACCCCACCATGCAACTCCACCCGAGAAATGCCACTTATACATTGTCCACCTCCACATTGTACGCCCCATTGTCCACCTCCACAATGCCCCCATTGTCCATTTAAAATTACCCCAATTGTCCACCTCCACATTGCCCCCACTGTCCACTCCACTTCCACATTGCTCCCATTGTCCACTCCAATTCCATATTGCCCCCACTGTCCACTCCACTTCCACAGTGCCCCTACTGTCCATTTCCACATTGCCCCCACTGTCCACTCCACCTCCACATTGCCCCCATTGTCCACATTGCCCCCATTGTCTACTTCCACATTGCCCCAGTGTCCATTTCCACATTCCCCCCATTTTTCATTTCCACTTCCACATTGCCCCCATTGTCTACCTCAATATTGTCCTTCCAATTCTTCAATGGCTGCTGGGTGGACAGAGCGGCATTGTACTCCTCACTCGCTCTTCTTCTCTTTCCTATGTCCTGCGCATGCGCAGTCAAGGAGCTCACTGCATTGAGTTCCCTGACTGCACATACGTGCGCATCAGAGGCAGAGGGAGGAAGGATGCCTGCTGTGGTGTCAGCAGGGGGTGACCGGGCAGCCGGGCCCCCTGGAGTGACAGGCCAGGCCACTGTGACGACTCTACGACCACAGTAGTTATGCCACTGATTTTTGGTATGTATGTTTGTGTGTGTGTGTCTTTTTCAAGTTCAAAGTGGAGCAGTTTATTAATATTGCCTCCAATTTGAACTTGAAAAAGACCCTGTGAGTGCTGTCAACTCCTTACTGATTTGTATTTGCGTTCATCTATCCTTACGTGCACCCATATATATATATATATATATATATATATATATATATATATAAATACCAAGCACTCGTCTTGAGGAAGGTCAGCCGAGCCTGGCCGAAACATTGACCATTAAATTAATATTATGTTCTCAGTAAGATTCTGGTCAGATCTTAGCACCCAGGCAAGTTTCTGGATTCTAATATATATATATATCAATCATGATTCTCTATTTGTGTAAATACGCATCATTTTTCTGTAAATTTCCAGGACATACTTGAAAACGAGAGAAATCTCAATGTATTCTTCCTGGTAAATCATTTTTCTAAATAAATAAAAAAAATGTTTATTCTAGCAGACATTAACATTTAGACATCCTCACAATGAAATACCTTTACATTTCATACCATTTTGAACATAGTAATCTTCTAGATGTCAGTTCTTTACGTGTGTGCTCATTTATATTTACTATGTAAGTAACTGTGGGGCAGCTGTGACAGTCACCTTAATTAATTACTAATCATCTACACTCCTTTTCCACTGAATACACAACGCAGCCTCACTTTTTTGAGCAAAGACCTACGACTCAGGGAGAGCTATAAATAGACCTGTCAAGAATTATTTTCGTTGTAAAAAAGTGGTGGACAGGCCTTTTGTTCAGGCGGGCAGTTAACCCTTAAAGGACAAGAAGGATATGTAAAGCAGTGCTTTACAATGGTCCTTAAAAGATTAATAATAAAACATTTTACGGAACAGAAACTTATTTTCCCTTGCTTAATTCTATGTATAACATGCAGTGAGAAAAAAGGCCATGCATAATGGGGTCTATCAAGGTATGGCCACACACTGACACATGCTTCAACATGTGAGTGCCTACATGTGGTTTATAAAGTACTAGTTGAACAGCCCGTGTACACGGGCCACAGTGCCAGGCAGCAACGACCACAGTGCAGTCATGCACAGTAGAGACTGCCCACGCTGCGGCTGATAATGGAGCGGGGTGCTTCGAATTCAGACCATAGTCCACTCTCTGTACTACGCAAGACAGCTTCTGACAAACGTACATTAGCAAATTATTATATAGGATGAGTTTCAGTTGCTGATTAGAAGAGGAAAAGAAAAGTGTTTGATGAATGTCAAGGGTGAGATTTCTAGAGGAATGGCCCAGATTCAAGAAAAATGTTGCCCCCCCCCCCACACACACACACACACCATTTACTAGATCTGTGGCCCACCTATCAAATTCTTGCATCTGCTTCTCCCAACTATACTATTTCATTTAAGGAGAAAACAGAAGGCAGGAAATTGGTGGATAGGCCACAGATCATGAGAGGGATAATGCAGATGGTTTCTCCTTCCCCAAAATAAAATGTGGTCAGTTGATCTTGCTTTATGAAAGAGAGTGACATCACACAGTACACTTTCTTCCCATAAACCAGTCCCAGGATGGCCCAGATCTTGTTGAATGAGGATTGACAGGCTCCCTCTCCACAAACCTCAAAATGTCAGCCCTGTTGTGGACCCCACTTGCCCTGAGGGCCCAGGTGCTTTGCATGGGCTGCATTGCTGGTAGTTCTGACTCTGGGGAGGAACATGAAAAAGAAAAAAAAAAGCACAGGTAATAAGTGCAGAACTGAGTCAAGGAGAATAAGGAAAGGACAGAAGCAGTGTAGTTCAGGGTGAGAAAGCTATTGCTTCCAGATGTTTTTGTTGTACAGCTTCCAACATTCTCAACTAGTTGGTGGCCGAGAATGAAGGAAATTGTTCCAGAACAGTAAAGTGCCTGCTGCAAATTGCCACCCCTGGTTCAGGCTGCACAACAAGATATCAAAAGCAACTGTTTTCTTACAATTCCCCCTTTTTCTGCACCATTCACATTCTCTATTCCAGTTAGTCTTTATAATAGCTTATTTTTTACCCCCACACATTTTGCAAATATTCCCCAACTACCAAGCCCATGTCACCTATTCCTTCTCTGCCTTCCAGCCAAACTCCTACCCCCTGCTTCTTCCATGTAGCTGGGAGGCAGGTTCATAGACCCACAACTCACTGCTCAATGACAACCAATATAACATGAAAAAGCACTAAAGATTCAGTATCTAACAATGTGAGCCTGGAAGGTGAAACAGATAAGGAAAGGAATTTACATTCCAAACAGAACTACAGTATTTATTAACTGAGTGGGATACTAGCTCTACCACTACATAGTCTCAGGGGTGTTTCACACAGTCCCCTGCTATAGTTCTGTTACACACAAACTTTCACTCTCCTCTTGGGTTCCACCACTGATTGAGAAATAGAGGCGATTGATGGCCGGCCCACGTGAGCACCTGTCAGTAGATGTCCACATGGCTTGGACATTCATTAACCTCTAGAGGACCACAGCACTTTTTAAAAAAATTTTTACACCAATGAATTGCTAGATCACAGAGAGGCGTGCTGCAGAACTGCAGTCTCACAGTTCGATGATATGACAGGACCGTCACTGGTCCTTAACGCCCGATCAGCAGTGACGGTCCTGGTACGTCAAGGGATTAAAGGTTGAGATAAACATTGCAATGTCCAGCAATTCTTGGGTGAACGGTCTGCAAGTAGCTCCTTAGGCCACTGAACAGATCTTCCTTACTTCAGCTATGCTGCATTCCTGTGTGATTGCGTTAAAGATGCTATGACAGTCACCCATGTGAAAGACCTTAGCCTAGCACAGCACATTTCACAATGAGCAGCAGAACAAAGGCTGTGTTGGTGTTTTCAATGTGAAAGGGCCCTAAATAACATACTTAAAAGAGAACTAAATGGCTCATAAGGACTTATTTTCAAAGAAAACTCACAAAAAATTGTGAGTTTTAGTTATCGTCTATGGTGCAATTAGTTTGACTAAACAATAGCTCCAGTCCTTAGTACCATCCACCTTAGTGTGGTCAAAAGCGGGATTACTCCATAAGCAAGTCCTACATATTCTGAGAGAAGTGGAGAGAATTCAGAGATGAAAATCTTATTCACTGATTGGTGTAACTAGTTTAAATCAGAATTTCTTGTTTTCTTTTAAGCAAAATGTGTTTAAAGGGATAGTAACACTTAATATAAAAACCTATATATTATAGGGTTTCTCCAGCTGGATAAAACAAGAGTACTCCCACTGCTGAGGGATGTTTTATTCTAAAGTTAATGCATTTCAAAATTGCAGTATGTGAGTGCAGTACTTCCAAGGTCTGAAGTTTTACAGTGGCACTGTTGCTACAGGATGTTATGGACTGGTACAAAAACAGCGCCATTGTAAAATTGCAGATCTTGGAAGTATTGCACCCAAGCAATTCAAGTTTAAGCTATAATAACTTTTGAATAAAACATCTTTTGGCATTGGGAGTACCCTTGTTTTACGCAGCAGTATAGTTTCAGTATTAACCCTTTGAGTGCCAGAGGGGTAATACAACGCATTGCAAAAGCAATGTGTTGCACACCCCTCTGGCACTCAAAGGGTTAAGTGTTACTATCCCTTTATCAGATGTATCTGATTATGGTAGGTGTCCATCATACACCGTTGAGCTGTAGCTCTTAAAGAACACCAACACTAACCTGAACTGGGTTTTTATACACTTAAAGGGATAGTGATACTTAAATATTACTAATCCCCATATTGTAGCCATTTTTAAAAAAATTGAATTGTCCCCAGTGTCATCTCTCAAGCCTTTATGGTTTGAGAGATAACCATACGCAAAGTTCCCCCCTCCTTCCCCCTTCCCTGAAGTCAGCGTTGTAGCTGACTGCAGAGATATCCGGTCTGATTTGCATCAGGAGGCTCTGCAGCTGAGCAGAGATCGCGTTAGTAAAAAATAATTATTTCACTGAAATGGTCTTCTACGTGTGCTTGCAAACCAATAACATGTAGAAGACAGTTTCAGTGAAATAATTCTTTTTCACTAACGCTATCTCTGCTCAGCTGCAGAGCCGCAAGCCTGTCGTACGACAGATTTCCCCTGCAGTCGGTACAATGCTGACTTCAGGGAAGGGGGGAGGGAGGGGGGAACTTTGCGTACGGTTTTCTCTCAATCCATAAAGGTTTGAGAGATGAACCTGGGGGCAATTCAATTATTTTTCAAATAGCTACGATATGGGGAATAATAATATTAAAGTATTAATATCCCTTTAAATACCTTGTACGTCATGCTAATGTCCATCATTTTTTTCTGAGGCTTAAAATCAAGAGTTACACATTATCTGAAGGAGCAAACATTCCTGCCTTTTCTGGCGACTTAGGACTCCTACTGATAGTCTAGGCTAGCCTTTCTGAATAGAAGAGCAATGGACAGTAAACACAATCAATTAGCTAATGTTAGTCTTATTTTCAATACAAACAACATGACACCAAGCAATAGAACAGTTTTCACATGTGCTAAAAAGAAAGTTTACAATAATTTTTTAGGGATTGAACATTTGTATACACTATCTATAATTATGTGACATTTAAAGTTATATTGACCTATTTCATATTTTGGTGGTAGTGTTCCTTTAATACAGCGGTTCTCAACCTTTCTAGTGCCGCGACCCTTTGATAAAATTTCCCAAGTTGTGGCGACCCCTAACAGTAAAAATATTTTCATTGCTCCTTCATCACTTCAGTAACACGGACTATAAAACATCCCAGTCTCCCTGAAGGGGCTGACGGAGCAGGAGCGCTGACTGCACTAACCTGGCTGTCAGTATCGGAACAGTAAGGATTTCTTTATAACGGAAAAAATGTGTACAATTACAAGTTTTACAGATTAGAATAGACAAAAAAACAATTTTCTGATGGTTTTAGGCGACCCCTGGCAAATAGTCATTCAACCCCCGAGGGAGTCGCGACCCACAAGTTGAGAACCACTGGTTTAATATATTTGTTTTTGCATATCTGCAGTTGCCTGCGTATTACAATATCTACTGATGTTTGCTTTCAGTTCACACTGTGCTTACAACAAACAGGCATCAAGAGTACTGAATGGTTTCTATGGGTTTGTTGTCTTTATCAGGTTATAACCTGAAATTAACTAGCAGTAGATTAAAATAGAAGTCAAATGCGGAATAAAGTATGTAACTATCACTACTGTATACAGGACATCTAATTAGATAAGTGATTATGTTAAACAAATTGAGACCCACTTATTCCTAGGGTACAATTCCTCTTTAAAACAAGTTGTATTAACCCTTAGAGTGCCAGACAGGTATCTAGTTCATTGCAGCACAATGCAATGGATGCCTTTCCGGCACTCAAAGTGTTAAAATTAGCTTGTGTTTTAATTATCTTATTCCCAATTGATACCTCCAGTAATATTCTGCACTATTAAATAATTTTTGCCCAGTATCTGCGTGTGTATATACACACTTGGATAGTGTTTGGATAAAACACTTGTATAGGGCTCTGTTGACACATCTGCTCTTTAAAGGGATAGTAATACTTTGTTTTATCTTTATTTTACTTTGTAGGCATTAAAAAAACGTGAAGAACGATATAAGTCTTATCTCTCAAACCTGTATGGTTTGAGAGATATTCACAAGCAAAGTTTCCCCTCACTGACCAAAACGATCAAGTCTGCCATCTAGCTGTCAGATTTGGAATCTGGTCCACGGACCAGCCGTGGCTCTACAGCAGAGCTGAGATTGCGAGATATAAGAATAACTACTTCATTCGAATAGACTACAAAGTGTGCCTGGTTTGCAAGCACACTTTTTTAGACCCTTCCAGTGAAATAGTTATTTTTATATCGATCTTGGCTCTGCTGAAGAGCCACCGGTTGATCTGCGGACCGGATTCCAAATCTGACAGCTAGATGGCAGACTTGACCGTTTTGGTCAGTGAGGGGAAACTTTGCATGTGAATATCTCTCATACCATAATGGTTTGAGAGATAAAACTTATAACGTTCTTCATGTGTTTTTAATGCCTACAAAATACAATAAAGATAAAACTAAGTATTACTATCCCTTTAAGTAGACCTGCTGAGGAAGCTGGGGCTGCATTGTGTGGCCCGGTGGATCAGTGGGAGAGCCAAGAGTTGTTCGCTTATTTGTCCTCAAAGATAGACTGAACTTCTACTTTTGAAGTCTTGCACTTCAGACTTGTGGGACCTGACACCTGCAGTCTTTCAGGCTGTGAGTCATAGACTTCTGGATTGTTTTCCAGATCTTATATAAGGATGTCAAATTAATGTTTGTTTAAACTTCATTGTATGTGTGTAATAAAATACTGTTGTCTTGTTCTAAATTATTTATTTAGTTATTTAAAGAACTATCAATAGGTCATGAAACAGCCTAAATCGCTGGTCTTCAAGTCTGGTCCACAAGTGCTACCACCATTCCAGAAATAAAGGATTTCCCTGTTTGAGCACAGGTGGACCAGTCAAACTGAATGAGCCAATGATTAGCTCACCTGTCCTTAATCAGGGAAATCCTTAAAGGGATAGTAATACTTAAAAATCACTATCCCCCATGTTGTAGCCACTAAAAAATGGAGTTAAATGAGTCCAGTGGCATCTCTCAAACATTTATGGTTTGAGAGATATCCACTTTCAAAGTTCCCTCTCCTCGGATCAGCCGGCGGCTCTGCAGCAGAGTGGAGATTGCGTTAATAAAAAAGAAATCCTTTACTAAAAAGGTCTTCTACGTGTGCTTGGTTTGCAAGCACACATAGAAGACCTTTTAAATTAAGGATTTCTCTTTTATTAACGAGATCTTGGCTCTGCTGCAGAGCCTCCGCCGGTCCCGGGACCGGATTCCCTTGCTGTCAGCTAGAATGCTGACGTCAGGGGAGAGGGAACTTTGAAAGCGGATGGTCTCATTTAACTCAGTTTTTTTAGTGACTACAACATGGGAGATAGTAATTTTGAAGTATTACTATCCCTTTAAATCCTGGTCTGTGGTGGCCCTTGAGGAACAAACTTAGACATCCCTGCCCTAAATATTCTATGTAATGGCACACCACCTAAAACAAAAGTCATACTCTTTCGTTGCTTGAAATATTGGGAATTATGCATAGCCCCAAACTGCAATAACCCTGAGAGTCATAGGAGTAAACAAGGTATCGCAGAGAAATGTGTTGCAAACTCTTCTGGCACGTAATAGTTTAAAACAGCTAGGTGTTATTTTGGGGAGTGTTTCTCTGTTTTTACCCCATGACATGTATAATCATTTCCTATCATCCTCCGTTCCACTGGGTTAAATTCAGAAAATGTCATATTTCAGACAAAAATGTGTCTAGATATCAGTTTATTTTGCTTGTGAAATCTAATATTTAGGAAATCTAGAGCAGTGGATCTCAAGGGATTTTTTTTTCTGGTGGCTGCCAATGTGGCCACCACAATGTCCTGGTGGCCGTCACTGCGGCCACAGCCATGTCATGGTGGCCACAATGTGACATTACAGGCACAAATGGTATAAGGGGATTAAGACATACAAAATTGCATACAAATTTATGCAACAACAATAAATTTACATCATATTAAAATTTAAACATTCCAGAAATCACAGTATTAAAAAGTACCCCATAAAAGGATCTTAAAACTTCAATTCACATTATCCACCCACATTTTCCTGTCCACCTCAGACTCTGTTCACCCACATTGCCCGCAACACTCTGTCCACCCACACCGTCCCCCACCTACACTGTCCACCTGACACTGTCCCCCAACCACATTGCCCACCTCACATTGTATACCTCACGCTGTCCACTCACACTGCCCACCTCACACTGTCCCCCACACACTGCCCACCTCACACTGTCCCCTCACATTCTAGATAGGTGAGTAATCAGTGGTGCAGTCAGTGTGATTGAGCTCCTGTGCTTAATCAGGGATATACTGAAAACATGACCTCTTGAAGTAACTGAGGACTGACCTCAGAATCGCTGGTTTACGCTATCTTTCCCCTTCGGGAAGTGAGCTAATATGTGGATTGGTTTGTTTCATCAATAAAAACAGACTTGGCCAGCTTAAGTGCAAAGCCTCAAGGTACAAGTAAATGAAATTCTTGGTATTACATCTAGTTAATGGTATCATTGAGGTCATTTGGTGGAATTATAAGGAGAACGGATTACTGAAATGTACAGTCGCACTCTTAGCAATGCGTATGCACCTTGCCAAAATATTTTTATTTTAATCACATGAGACTAAATAGGATTTCAAATATAATAAGCTCCAAGATTTATCTGTCAATCATTGATTTAAAGGAACACTAATGCTATAACTTGGTCTTATATGAAAGAGCAAGTTGCAACACTCATGGATATATTTCTAAAAATGTCCATGCTTTGACAAATTTAAGATATATAAAGTCGCATGTGCTTTTTTTCTACAGGCTGGGGAAACACTTTTCCTTTTCACTCCATAGTCATGAGGTTGTATTGTATAGTGTAGAACAGTGGTTCTCAAGGGATTTGTTCTGGTGGCCACCAATTCGGCCACCACAATGTCCTGGTGGCCATCACTGCAGTCAGAGCCATGTCATGGTGGCCACACTATGACATTACAGGCACAAATGGTATAAGGGGATTAAGACATACAAAAATTGCATATAAATATGTGCAACAACAATAAGTTTACATCATATTAAAATTTAAACATTCCAGAAATCACAGTATTAAAAAGTACCCCATAAAAGGGTCTTAAAACTTCAATTCACATTATCCACCCACATTGTCCTGTCCACCTCAGACTCTGTTCACCCACATTGCCCACCTCACATTGTAGCTGTCCACTCACATTGCCCACCTCACACTGTCCCCCACACACTACACACCTCACACTGTCCCCTCAAATTGCCCACCAACACATATTTTATACATGAGCATCCAGTGCCTGGACCTCACCTGATGATATCAGACCTGCGCAGACTATATAAGCCCTACACCCGATATACTGATAGATCCCTACTCAGTCTAGCTTTATTAAGGGAACTGCAATAAGACTTCTTCCAATAGTTTCCTCCTGTCACTGAGGACACTGCTTCATGTCATACTCTTCCAGTATAAAAAAACATCTTCTGACTGAAAGCCTTTACGATTCTGAGGAGACCTATTCTGTCTCTTTCACCAAAAAATCCAAACATGCCGCATATTACACTACAACTCCCATCATCCTTACCGAGGATGATATTCTCTTTGAGTACACAAGAATGTCATGTATTCAGCAGGGCTTTCTTCTGCTTGATCAGAGAATGGAGGTAGAAATAAGGACCTTCCCATTAAACCGGGAAACATGCAATCTATTTATTGGCGAATTAACCCTTTACTAGCCGGCTTCTGACCTGGATAAAATGTATTTGTCCTCTGACTCACTACCTCTCTTCAGTATCCACTTGATGACCTGGCCTGACCCTGCTTACTTGTCTGCCAACCTTCAGAGTTGCCTCCTCTTCAGCCTGAGAATCACTGCCCTAGAGACCCTCACAGATGATCTGCTGCACTTTGTGCTACAATACATGACATCACTTGGATCTTTAAATGAATGACAAAGTCAAAGGGTCCTGAATCCAATGCATGTCAGTGACGATACCCTGAGAGATGGGTGATCAGGGCTTGTTGCTGCCCCCTTTTTTTTTTTCTTTGTCCTGGAGGTGCGGCTCGCTCTCTCACCCTCAGCCCGTGGAACCCTGCGCATCTCTAGTCCTTGTGTGGTGATGAGGAATCCTTAAATATTGTTTGTGGAATTTTAGGAGGTGTGTGTGTGCGTGCACTTCACCTCAGCTAGATTTTCCTATCTGTCCTGGTTCCAGTGCTTAGCTAAGGTTGGGGTGGGTGGGAAGGGGAAAGGCCATAATAATGCCTTCAGGTAGTTTATCAACTAGGTATTCATAGAAGGGGTGCTTTGGGTTTCTTTACCCCTGATAGTACCTGACAAAGCCCCATTGTCCAGCCGAGTTTGCCTGACACTAATACCACAAGTTTACACAGTTCAGCAAGTTTCTTTACCATACATCATTGGATCATCTCTGGATTGGGTGTATTTACACTCTTACATAAAGTAATACACAAAGGGAATATTACGTACCATTAAGCATCCCACTAATGAAGATCTTGACCTACTCCATTATACAGGCTTGTTTTCTCTGCACACGTCCACTCAAAGGGTTAAGCTTGCCGCCAGCCACCATTGATCACTCCTCTACACTGCCAAAGCTCTTCTGTGTGCTTGTCCGCAGAGGCACGCATTCTTACGGGCTGAAAAATCATTGGCTGGCTGAGCGGGAAGCCTCAGCCAGTCAGAAGCAGCATTTCAAACAAAATCTCTGCACAGTAACAGTGCAGCAGGGGCAAATTAACCACTTGTATGCAGTTGGGGGCCGCATGCAGCCACCAATTCCGCATTTTTCATGGTGGCCGCACAAAAACACTCTGGTGGCTGCATGCGGCCACGGTGGCCGCATTTGAGAATCCCTGGTGTAGAACACAGCAAGAGGTGAGGAAAGCAAAGTAGAATTGTTTCCTCCATTCTGCTAGAAAACAGCACATGCAGAATCATACATCTTAAAGGGAAAGACCCCCATAGGACTTTTTTTTTTTTTTTTTTGCCCCCATCAGATTGGGAAGAGACAAAGCTATAGCGCCTCATTCATGGGAAATGTTTCCAACTGTTGTATAAGTGGGTATTCTGTGATCATTTCCCTGCTGTTGTTGGACTATAGCTCCCATCATCATCAGGCTGCCATTGGTCATGGGAACTGTAGTCCAACAACAGCTAGACAAGGACCACAGGTTGTCCACTCCTGTCCAGTGAACAAGAAGCTGTAATGGCTTATGCATGCAGGACTACACAAATGAAATTCTAGGTGTTGTTGTTATCATATGCTTATTTAACCCTTTGAGTGCAAGAGGGGTAGCCAATGCATTGCGCAGCAGGGTTTGCCCCTGCAAATATACCATTAGAAGAAGTAGCTCTTAATCTGTTTAACATTAACACTTGCCTCGGTAGGACTATTTCATTCAGAAGTCCAGTAGCCTGTAGCTGGATATTGACATATTCTTATCTCTTTATAAAGTTTACATCATTCTAAAAACTGATAAAGTCAGTAGCATAACTAGTAAGTGGAGGACCCTAGTGCAAGAACAATGTTGCCCCCCCTCAAAAAAAAAAAAAAAGATACATAAGACACACACTAGCATAAATGGTGTTACAGTTCCCCACTTTGTCATATAAAGACACAACAGTGTCATTCTACTTGTCTTTCAGTCTGTGTCTTTTTTCTCTTACGCTCTTACTTTTTTGCTCTCTGTTATGATCCTTCTCTCTTGCTCCTTCAGACTCCTGCTTTTTCCTTGTCTCTCTCTCACACACCACAACACACACATGTAGGAGGGATGTATTAATACTCAGTGATGTTACTAGTCTTTGGAGTGCCCCTGTGCACATATTTTTTAACCCCTTAAGGACCACTGATGTGCCAGGACCGTCACGGCGGACCGGCACTTAAGGACCAGTGACGGTCCTGGCACGTCATGGAGTTCAGGGCTGCACGCCGCTCCGGAAGCCCTGAACCGGAAGTGAAAAAAAAAGCCCCATGGCCCTCAAGTGCCGGCCGCGTGTGCATGCCTGTCCTTAAGGGGTTAAGGGGCCTTCTAACACATTATTCCCAGGGTGGTACATAGAACCTATATGTTAATGGGACTGATGGACCCCTGTGGATGCTGGACCTCATGACGACTGGTCCCGTTGCACCCCCTGCACCTAAGCCCCTTCTAAAACAATAACTGTATCATGTCCTACCTGCCTATCGCCAATCTACAAAAGCTAATTACAACAAAAATTCTCCTTTTAAAGGGATAATAATACTTGTTTTATATAAGCTTTAATATTGTAGTTATTAAATAAATAAAGCAAAGCACTGAAGTCTTTTTGCTATAACTTACATAGTTTTAGTGTAATCTCGATCTAAAGTTTACCCCTCCTGCCCTTTTTTTGCTACGTCAGTGCTCAAGCTGACAAACTTGGATTCTGGTCTGTGGACCGGACAGCTTGTCCAAATAGCCAAATAGCAGTGGACACAAATCAAATCTTCATGATGAAGGTCTACAAAGTGTGCCTGGATTGAGGTAGTAGACCGTTGTCATGAAGATTTGCTGTGTATGCACTGCTATTTCAGCTCTCTAGACGAGCTGTCCGGTCCTCAGACCAGAAGCCAAGTTTGTCAGGTACAGCACAAGGGGAGGTAGGGAGTTATTATTTATTGAATAACTACAATATTATAACTTACATAAAACAAGTATTACTATCCCTTTAATGTTGCTTACAGCAAAAGAAGGTTAGTGTTGAGCTACTTTCCTCTTGCCTTATTTAACTCTATGTCCCCTGAGGAGACATTTGGGACTTGCTGGCATTAAAGTCTTAATGACGATGGAGTGAGTGTGACAGTATTCACTAACGCATGGGCGTCCAAGTATTTTGAACAGTGGCCATATGATCATAATCCAAATGTATGAAAGATGCACAAGGGACCGGCAAGGCTAATACACATCACAACATACAAGCAGTGCAAGTTACCATTACATGCAACAAACATGACAATGCACCAGTACCAGCAGATTTATGATACCAGCAAGGAAATATATAATTACAAGATATTAGTTGGGAGTACTGAATGAAGGCAACAGAGCAGACCAACATAACAAAGAGAAAAGAAAGGGAGGAATGTGTGAGGATAAATGGGTTAACAGAGGGACACATAGAGGCAACAAAGGGTCACTTTGAGACAAGAGGATTAACAGAGGTGCACAAGGAAGCAACAAATGTTCAACAGATGGCACAAGCAAGAGTGGAGAGCAGGGGCAAGAGGAGTACAGAAGAGTAACGGAGGGTTAAGAGATGGTAGAAGTGCAACAGAAGGGCATGGGGGTGAGAAAGGGGCAGAAAGAGAGACGCAGCACTAACTATAAAGCCAGTGATAAGTTTATCACATGAAACTGAATCCAGCCCATTATCATGATCAGACATGTCCAGCTGATGATAGCATATGCATTACTGAAATAGTTTAATGCCAGTTCTGGGTCCCATATCTGATCCTGTAGGTTTCTTTTTTTTTTCTCCTAAAAACAACCATGACCAAAGAGGAAGGGGTGGCCCCTTAATCAGGTCTCCGGGACTGAACTTTCAAACGCCTTCATACAAAATACATGTGATCTCTTTTCAAGTATTCAACTAGTATGTGAGATAAGGTAAGTATTTAAAGCAAATGGGAGACAAATGATAGTTGTATTGCATTATTTAATTTATCACTACCACATCATGGAGTTCTGGGATCACAATGCAGCTGCCCTGCAATCTGCGATCCCGGAATTCATTGCAGCAAAAAAAAAAAAAAAAAATGTGCTGTGGTCCTCTAGGGATGCCCACCCCTGTATCATGCCATCATTAAATGGATGATAATATTTCATAATAAAAGCAGCTCCAATTAAAATTCACAGTGTTTGAGCCACGGAGAGTGTTATTTCAATACTGTCAGAGTTGTAGTTCAAAAGTAACTGAATGATAAAGTATCCCCCTCCCGCCCCTTTTACTGATATAATACTAATCACCACCTCAGAGCAGCAGGGTGGTGTCCAAGTGGATTGCAGAGAAGGACAATCTTCAATTAACATAAGGTAAAAACCTGTCAAGGGGGGCAGGGTTTTCCTTATGCTCACAGTAAGAAGACTGTCCCTTGCTGTGAGGTGTCTGGTCCCAGGACCAGATTCCACATCTGAGGTGAGTAGTTTTACACTTGGACACCACCCTGCTGCTCTGAGGTGGTTGATCAGTATTATATCAGTAAAAGGGGCGGGAGGGGGATACTTTATCATTCAATTACTCTTGAATTAAAACTCTGACAGAATTGAAATAACACTCTCCAAGGCCCAAACACTATGAAGATTAATTAGAGCTTCTTTTATTGTGAAACATTACTTTCCTTTTAAGGGGATAATGCAGTTTTCAAATATGAAAACATGAAATAAGGTGAAAGTTACACTTTAATATTCTTTACAATTTCTATATAAACAAATATATTGCACCATAGGGAAGAAAAAAACATTTCCAATGATTTTAAGTGGGCATTTTAACCCTCTGACTGTTATAGAGGTCTCCAAAGTATGGGGTTAAAAGTCCCATTTACATTAATGTGAATTCTGGGAATATGTATCTGTCCATTATTGTGCAGTTGATTTATTTTACATTTACTCCAGTTCTTCCAAGTACAGGGGTTGTTAATTGTTGGACCTCCAGATGTTGGAGACTACAACTCCCATCAACCCCCAACCAGCCACTGGCTGGTTGGGTATAATGGGAGTTGTAGTCCAATAAATGCTGGTGGCAAAACTGACAAACTCTTCTAAATACATCACCTCTTTGTCTTCAACTGCCTGTGAATTCTGTGGGTTCTAATGAACCCTCCCACCACCACCTTCATCAGTTTACTCTTGTGGCAGTGTGAGCCCGAACACCCACAACATCTACTATCATCTCTTACATGCACTATATTGTTGAAGTATTTTTGTAATTTGGCATGTGTACACACTGGGACTCCTGGAATAGTTTGATTCTCTTAATGACATAAGTTTTTTTATTCATTGTAAAATGACATATAGAAAACATTACATATATGTTTTTGATTGTCAGAATTTATATGGGTAGTTGAAGGCTCTGCACCACTCTTGGTCAAAAACCAAATGATAGAAACTTGAATCTAATTGTAGATAGTTGACATGAAAGAGGCAATACTTTCTCCCAGTTTCTGCTTGTCATTATTAACAACTCAGACCAGCAGATCAGAAAATCAGAGTTGATGGAACTTAACCTTCCCTTTCTACAGAGGGGATATGACTCCAAACTATTGAACCATCAATTCAAAATATGAAGCACTTGTAATTGAAATGAGAAATTCTTCCAGTGAGAAGAGATGCCCCAGGACAAAAGGATCAACTCTTTACATCACAGGTTAATCTTTATGCTACAAATTTATGAGTAAAGCCATCCAACACATCTAGTCTGTTTTGTCCACAGACAATATGTTATCTTTCCAAAACACGTCAGTTACCCATATGGCATACAGTAGAGGATATAACCTGGAGGACTTGTTTCTGCCAATGATCCAACTGTGCAAAATGCAACTGTCTACTTAGCGGTGATTTTTTCATATTTCAAATACCAGCTGATAGATGAAACTATTACCTAACATAAATGAATCACAAGTCCAACAAGTTCCACCTTTACTGTGTACATGCAGCCAGTTGTACAGCTCTGCGGAATTAGTTGGTGCTATATAAATAAAGAATAATTATAATAATACAATGATGTTAGTGCAGGGCAGATCTTTCATATAACCTAGAGTGCAGTTATAGGTGTGCACAAGACAGCCTATATATATCTGTCATTTGCTTGCTTTTCTGTGTGTTTTTTGTATTTCTGTTTTTGTGTTTTTTCAGTATATTTGTGTGTGTGTGTGTGTGTGTGTGTGTGTGTGTGTGTGTGTGTGTTTGTTTGTTTTCGGGTTCCACCTGTCAGGTTGTGGCTTCCCTGTCCAGTTTTGTCAGCACTGTCAGGATTTCAAAGATTCTGAAACCTGAACAGACTCAGTTTCAGGCTCTTGTGTTTCTGTTAGTTGGAGCACTAATTATATCTGGCTGGTCCTGCAGCTAGTTGCCTGCTGATTTTAATGGGGCTTTTCTCACTTAGAATATTAGGGAGATCCCCAATGTATTTCTTGCTTAAAACAGGCTTGCAGGGCATAAATTAAGCTTCCCTTTGGAAAGAATTATAACATTAAAAATAGACTACCAAAAATGTGTCATATCCCTCTGCATTTAGCACAAAGCATGATGCCTCTGTTTTGTTTTGGCAAGAGTAAAAGGTGGAAGCCCTAGTGTGTCTGTGTATGAGTGTGAGAAAATCTTGTTGATGCAGCAGCTGTACACTCAAGGTCCATCGGTGGGTGTTATCTCTTGCTGGGAGTAGGGCACCCTTTCCTGATATGGCTCTGGAGGGTATGAGTTGTGTGGCAGGTGGTCAAAGAACATGCAGACATGAATACCTGTCTGCTGCTTAGCTAACAAAATAAACAAACACTGTGTATCTGAGAGTCATGTAAACAGCCTTTCACTATTGTCCTATATTTACCTCTGCACAGGACCTCGCTACTCTTATCGGAAGACACATAGGGATAGATCAAAAATGAGACTTATTAAACATACTAGAAGATAAGATCCCATGGCCAATCCAGTCTGACTGGCTACCTGTTTTAACTCTTCTGTTGGCAAAGGGGAGCCCAGCACACTGTTTGCAGGAAAAGGCTTAAAGTGGAACTTTCAGATCTTACTGTCGCCATGCATTCATTAAACGCATAGCAACTAGCTTGGAAATATATGTCTTACCTTTAAAAAAATAGCAGTGTAAAGTAATCCTTCCCATTTGGGGACTGACGGGCAGGTTAGTGCGGTCCACACACCTGCACCGTCAGTCCCTTCCGGTAACCATATGGTGCACTGTTCCCGACATCGACCGGAGAGCAGAGGAGAACACAAGGCACAATCTTGGAGCAGAAAGGGAAGGAGAGGAAAAGAAAAGAACCGGCATTTGGTTTTGAGACACTCTAAGACCTATCATGGGACTGAAGCAAGAGGCCACCTATACTTCTATAAGGATTGATACACATTGACTGCAATTTGATCACTGTATCTGATGTAAGGGGCCATTATACACATACCACCCAACATTTCAAATTGCCAAAGAGGGACACTTGTGTTTTAGGGGGAGTGGCTGGAGGTGTGGCTGGTGGGCGGGGCATTAACGAGAATTTTTAGGCTATTTCATGACCTATTGACACCTCCTTGTGTAACCTAATACATGACTTCTAACAAGACCAAAGTATTTTATTTACACAGACTAATTTATAAACACATATACTGATGTTTAAACAAACAATAATGTGAGTATTATTGCTGTGGAGCAATGTGATACACTTATATACACACCACACAGTCTGCTCTCCTAAACACAGGGACACCAGGGTGATACACTTATATACACACACCACAGTCTGATCTCCTAAACACAGGGACACCAGGGTGATACACTTATATACACACCACACAGTATGATCTCCTAAACACAGGGACACCAGGGTGATACACTTATATACACACACCACAGTCTGCTCTCCTAAAAAGAGGGACATCAGGGTGGGACTGAGGGACGGAGGGATTTGGGTCAAAAAGAGGGGCTGTCCCTCCTAAAGAGGGACACTTGGGAGGTATGTATACACATTGTCTCTAACCTATTTGTGTTAATGATCTGTCCGGTTGTCCCTCACCTTATAGCTCCCCCAATGCTCTGTATGTGCATATAATTGTGGATCTATTAGCAAATATCCACTATCTTCTTATCTGGTAGTAGTCTACAACCACTCCGTTACACAAGGACAATTATTTAATTGAACCAAAACTTTAAGCGATTAGCTTTATATCCAGTTTCGTTTATTATTATTTTTTTATCATTTATATATCTCATTTGCCTTTTTTAACCTTATCGTGATAAGGATATATTTTATGTTATACATGTTTATCTTTGTGTATTTTTAATTTTTGTGTGTCACATATGGTCTTTGACTTTATTAAACCAATCACTACACTTAGATTTTGTTGTGCTGTCTTGCCCCTCCCTATTCTGTTTTTTATCCATATTACCTGGAGTGATCTGGAAGTTGCCTCACCTTTGTGTGCATTCATTGCCGCGGCACTGTCACCCTGGGGCCACTTGTCAAGAAAGCACACCCGTTTGGGAGGCAGAATACCACTAGCGTGATGCACTGCAACCAAGCCTCCCTTCAGTCCTATTTGTGGTATTCACAATCATTCTGTGCTTACGAAGACTTTCATGGACTACCAACTCTGCTATCGCCATTACAGGCATCCAGTCACCAAGTGTCACGCTGATAACACAGTGACGACTGGATGCCTGTAATGGTGATAGCAGAGTTGGAAGTCAATG
The DNA here is from genome assembly GCA_037306005.1 of Rhinophrynus dorsalis. Classification (NCBI taxonomy): domain Eukaryota; kingdom Metazoa; phylum Chordata; class Amphibia; order Anura; family Rhinophrynidae; genus Rhinophrynus; species Rhinophrynus dorsalis. Next base: position 87,424,117 of record CM074718.1, on the reverse strand, counting down.
AAAGTCTTAGTAATCACAGAATGATTGAGGATACCACAAATAGGACTGAAGGGAGGTTTGATTGCAGTGCATCACGCTGCGGTATTCTGCCTCCCAACCAGGTGTGCTTTCATGTGGCGAGCACACTCCATGACTCCAGGCAGGTCACTGCGTCTTTGTGAGACTGCAAAAGATTCACTGAGGAGGTGTCAAGGGTGGACTACACAGTATGTGCGTGAGCGGTTATGACACTCGGAACTCACGTAGCCAATCAGTTTGGCATCTCGCGCTAAGTGAGCAAAGCATATGAAATCTGGAGCAAGCGCCCCCTGGCTTCTGACACGGACCTAGCATATAACTAATGCGGCTGAAGGGAACACGAATGTGATTCACCCTTCAGCTCCAGGGAAGTGAAAAGAAGCGGAGCTTAAGCCTGGTAAGCAGGACCCTGAATTAATTCGGCGGGACAGTGGAATTCGGCCTGTAAATTAGCTATGGCCCGGCTTCAATTTCTTCTTACCAAATGCGAGGAGGCGAGTGGAAATTTTGAGCCCTGTCTTATAGATAAAGACTTACAAGCCTGACACTAATTGTCTATTGGAGATTCACAGTCAGTTTGTAGCTGTGAGCACCGTGAATGCCTGACAGGCATTTTACTAAGTCCCATAGGAGTAAACTTAGTAAAACATGATACTTGCCCTTTAACACTTTGAGTGCGAAACAGGTTTGCAATGCAGTGTGCACCTCTATGGCACTCAAATGGTTAAGGTAAGTGGGTTCTCATTAGAGGTGTTCCTTTATATCAGGCCTGAAGTCAGGCTAACCAGCTGTTGGATCTGCATCTGTTGGGGACTACAACTTCTCTCATCCCCAACCAGCCGTTGGCTGGTTGGGAATGATAGGAGTTGTAGTCCCCAACAGCTCTAGGTCCATTAATTGACTACCTCCTGCCGTAAAGGGATAGTAATACCTCAAGTACGCTTTAGCTCCAAGTATTAGATACATTTTTTTAATACGTTGCGCTATAATTGGTTACTTACAAATTTGTAGTTCAAACACTATTCAGGAGGAAAAGATCCCCCTCCCGCCCCTTTCCCGTGCGTCACGCTGCCTCTCTGTCTGGTCCAGATGGAACAGCAAACGACAATCTTCAGTAAGCAACAGTAAAATCCTGCTCTCCTTCGTCAAGGGGGGGGGGGGTAGGGGTTTCCTTATACTTACTGACTGAAGATTGTCCCTCTCTGCATCTGTCCTGTCCCACAACCGGATTCCATATCTAAGGGGAGGCGGCCAGGAGGAGTGGGAGGGGGATCCTTTCCTCTTGAATATCGTTTGAACTACAAATCTGTAAGTAACTATATATAGCGCATCATGTTAAAAAAATGTACCTAATACTCGGAGCTAAATTTTGCTTGAGGTGATGATGCTGAATTGTGTACTTTCAGCAGTACCTGATTTATATCTCATTTACTCCTAGGAAAGACATCCTGATCACCATGTAGTACCAAATTCACATCCTACAACATTAACCTTTTTAATCAGATACAGTGCCTTTTTTATGCTTTTTGTACCTTATACAACAGCATGGGCAATTTTTACCATTTTTTCAATAAAGTTTTAAAGTTTCTGTTCAGACTTGTAGTCCTGTTTGGCAAGAAGAGCTTTGTTAGCTCTCAAAGCTATTGCATTTGTAAACTACAACTTCCAGCCTCTGAGAGTTTTAACCATTTCCTGTTTAGTGGTGTTTCCTAAACCTAGATGAACCACTGTGACTGAAGGAAGTGGGAACTCTGGGAAATTCATTATGCAAATAACTGAGAGAAACTCAGGCACTTGACTAATCACAGGCATACAAGACAAGACAATTTAATGCAATGTAAAGAAAGCCTCATTATTACTTTTACGGCCGTGTAATTGTGTGTCTTTCTATCCAGAACTGTATACACAGATAAGGTGTGTTTTAGGGGGCTCGGCTGTGATTATACCTTTGTAATTTCTGAAATCTTGGAGGGTATGCAAATTTGGTAGTTTTTATGATAGAACAATTAGCCCCTAGGTGACAACAATGACTAAGTCTTTCACCCTCCCATTTTGTCTATTCACTCACACCAGTGCTAACTCTCCAATGTCTAAAACACATTAGCTGCAGATAATGACATTTCTCCATCCCTTCCCTTGTCATACTGGTCACTGATCGCCCTCAAGCCAAATGTAGTTACATGTCAGTTATAACAGTGCTCCCTGCAGAACAGCAAATCAGGGAGCAAAGCCAGGACGTGGAGTTATAATTCCATACACAGCAAAACACTGGTGCACTTTGCACAATGTAATGAGTATTTCGCAATAGGACATGGTGCAATAGCTGCATGGGGAGCAGTCATTCAGACAAGCAAATAGGTTAGAAAAAATGGACATTCATAGTAACCCTTTGAAGTCCATGGAGTTGCAATGCATTGCACACCAATCTGGTCCTTAAAGGTGTAAAGCAGGGGTGCCCAAACTTTAGTGTCATTGTATCTGCCTTTTTCATAGCCATGCTAAAATGATGTACTTCCTTACCAGCACATGTCAACGCCATCAGATTCAAACATGTTGCACAACATGTGTATGCTTGTATTGCCTATCTGTATAGAAGAAAACTGGACCAAAAGAACATGCACAATATTGCAAAAAGTATTTTTATCAAATAACTAATTCTGGGTCAAACCAGGTGTACCATAGAGTATAAAACTTCCCACATATCTACCATTGATTTTAAATGTGTTTTTTACCCATATGAATGCTAGAAAAGTATTCAATGAAAACATTATATGCATATTCATCAGTCTACCAATAACCATGTGATCTGGTAGAGAGTGGTCTACCTATTAGGTTCCCCTGGGTTAAAGGAACACTAACTCCTTAAACCCTTAAGGACCCATGACGTGCCTGGACAGTCATGGGTAAATTTACTTCCTGGCACATCATGGAATTCAGGGGTCTCATCGCGGCTGCACAATGCTGGGGGCCCCTGAATCCGAATCTCAAAAAAAAAATGCTCTGTGGTCTTTAACTTCCTGCCGCGTCGTTTAGGGATAATATGATTCACTTTCAATGTTGTACATATGGCCTATAAAGCCTTAAATGGAGTTGTCACTTTATAACAAACTAGTTTAAAGCCCGTATACACGGACCAACACTGGCGGTGCTGCAGTCATGCGCAGTACTGACTGCCCAAATGTGTTGCGGCTGATACAGAGTGGGGAGCTCCGAATTAAGACCGTAGTCCTCTCTGCGTGACTCTGGTCTGAATTCGAAGCGCCCCGCTCCGTATCAGCCGCAGCGAGGGCAGTCTGTACTGCACATGACTGCAGTGCAAGCAATCGTCTCTACTGTGCATGACGGCTTCTGACAAACATACTTAGCGAATTATAATATAGGATATGTGATTCTGAAAGAGCTATCAAACCAACCTGTATTCATATTAGACATTTTTTTTTTACTTCAAACACCAGTTTATGAGATATTTACCTTTATTTGTTTGTTGGTTACTGGCAAGCAGGAAATTGCAGTTGGTAATGTAGAGCAGTAACTGACAAATAAATAACATTAAATATCATAATGATTTAAATAATACATGTTATCCAAATATAGGCCCAGATTTATAAAAGCAAACTGGAGTTATTCTGGAGTAAGCCAACTGCACCATAGGGGACAAATACAAATTCCTGCAAAACTAAATTGTTTTAACTTCTTGAATGCTACACCAAATGTATTGGAGAGCTGTCTAGCATTCAAGGGGTCACAAAGCTCTATTTAAATGCATGGGAATTAGGAATTTTTATTTGTCCCCTGTGGTGCAGTTGCTATAATACTACAGAATAAATATGGGCCATAGTTTGTAATGTCTTTCAAAAACAAATTTTACACACTAACAGTTCTTTAAGCATAAAGTGATCAGTTCTGGAGCATATGACCTGCATTGTAAGGGCCAAATGAAAATGTCTATTGATTTAAATAGGACTTTTCCTATAGTACTCACAAATTTTACAATGCTTGTAGGTGTTTCTTTAAAAAGTTAGTAAAAAAAAAGTTCCACTTTTTCAGATAACTTTTGGTCAAGATGTTTTGTGTCAGTGTGTTGGGGAGGGAAGAGGAAACGATGCAGAATGACTTCAGCACCAAGAACAGCAGCAGTCCTCATTCACCCCTTTGAGTGCCAATGCATATGTGTGTACATATGCATATATACTTGAGAATGCTATTTATTCCATTTTTCAGTGAGTAGAAACCCGGCTGCTGTGTATGGAAATACTATATCAATTATTTTTTTTATTTATGTGACTGTGTGTGTTGTCAGGAGCTCTGATACTGCGTCAGCAAAGGATGATGTGTCCTGCTTGTTATTCAGACTGCACCAGTTTACATCCCCTCTATGGAGAAACTGAGGTAGGAGGAGGAGAACAGGCGGAGCAGCAGAAAGGGCCATATGACTAGGTGGGAGAAGGGCCGGGTGAGGGAAGGGAAATATATTTGTGGTGCTGCAGTGCTTGGTGTGTTCACATCTGCAGGCGATGTGACTTCTCTAAGCAGCACCTCTGGCCTTATGGAGTGCAGTCATACCCGCTTATCACCACGGCTGCTCAAGGCCACCTGTAAGTTATATTAGGTCCTAATAGTTTAGGACCTATTTACCATTATTTATGTGTCAGTTTATACAAGTTTGTTACTGGCTGGCATAGCCTAAATCTGGATGTGCCCAAAGCATGAGCACATTCCAGGTTGCAGCATGCTGCCTTAGGGTGCATTATGCAAGAAATCCACCATGTGAACAGTCCCCATTAGGGGTAATATGTTTCATACAGCCTGTCTATTATGAGTTTATTTGCTGCAGCAACTTGGTTACAAAATATTTCAGAACACCAGCCTGACATTGAATATAACTTTGGCTCTCAAGGTCAAACATGAGAACTACCCCCCCCCCAAAAAAAAAAAAAAGATAATTATATCTATGCTGTGAACTATTGTGCAACAAAGTTCCATGTGAACTAGGTATAGCAAGTAGTTACAGAAAAATGAATTCTACATACACATTTGTCTTGTATGAAAATAGCATGTTGTATCATTCATAATATGCTTATAAACATCACCAATCCTTGATCATTTTCTGGCCTGTACTAGCGGAGTGGAGGAAACAATTTTCCTTAGCACTCTTGAATTATTAACCTTTTGAGTACTAGATGCATATGCAACACATTGCTTTGCAAAGCAATGTGTTGTGTACCCCAATGGCACTTAAAGGGTTAATAGGCCAGTTATATAAATCCAAAACGGTGCAATTCTCAGTGAGACCAACTACACATGGGGATCAAAAATATCCCCATTTCTGTAAAATGTGCTTTTAACCCTTGAGTGCTAGAGATCTCTCCAAAGTCTTACTTTGCAATGCATTGGGGACCATTCAAGGGGTTAAAAGATCAGTTTTAATCTGTGAGGATGTGCAGTTACTTTGCCCCAAAATGGTTCCATTTTCTTTTTGTACATGTCCTCTTAACCCTTTGAGTGCCAGAGGGGTACGCAATGCATTGCTTTGCAATGCATTACGTACCCATCTGGCACTCAAAGGGTTAAACTTGCAAAGTAAAACGGAACGATCATGCTTACAAGTAATAGCTTGTTAATCATGGAAATAGCATAATAAATTTTGTTAAGTGTCGGCATGAGTTGTAATCATATCATCATATGAAACTTACATCATTAGGACAGCACATATATCTTGGCGAAGAGTGATCTGTGCGCCTGCGCTGTCATTCCCTCTCTCATCACTGATAGGTTATTTGCCAAAGTGGACTTGCATTGTACCTTTAGGTACAGGCATGGATGGACAGTGCAGGTGCACAGATTACTCTTCGCCATGATATATGTGCTGTCCTAATGATGTAAGTTTCATATGATGTTATAATTCCAACTCATGCCGGCACTTCAAAAGTTTATTACACTATATCCATGATTAACAAGCTACTAATAATTAATTGAGGATAACTTATCCACACCCTCTGTCCTCTCCTGTTTAAAACCTTTACCACTTTCTGTTCCTTACCTATGGAACTCCATATCTTTCTCCCTACGTCTTGAACAATCCCCCTCTGTCTTTAGGTCTACCCTGAAATCTTATTTTCTGGAGCACTAGGGCCATGCACAACCGTTGGGCAAACTCAGCACTTGACACCCTCATACCCAGTTGTCTGTCTTCTATTACTCATTTAGACTGTTAGCTCCTTGGGGCAAGGGCCCCTCCTATTTTTTCTATGAATGTGACACTTTTTTATCCCCTTTTATTTATTGTAACATACAGCTATTGTAAGGCATGCGTACACTGTGTGGCACCATATAAATAAAGATATACATACAACTTATGTAAGCATGATAGTTCCGCTTAAGCTTTTATGTGTACGTGGGCGATTTGAATGCAATGACTCTGCTCCCAAGCTTGAACCACCCGGGATGCACAACTGTATCCCCCCTGTGAGAAGACTACTTCAAGGGGGAAGTGGGCCCAGTTGCATTTGACTTGCACACAAGATATCTGCCTCATTACTGTCTGACACCCATGCGGGACACATAGTAATGTGCTGTTGCTATGAATAATACAACAAATTGCTCCTAAAGAGGGACACTTGGGATGTATGTAGTATGCATATTCTCTATTCTGCAACTTCTCTGCAGTCATCACCAGTAGCTGAAAGATTTCAAGAAGCTGCTTCCAGGGTAACTGTCTATGGACTCAGTAATCCATATGAATGGCACCATAGAGTTCAATACACCAATTTTTTTTGTGCAGTGCTTATGCTGGCAATATTGCCGCTGCACAGTTGCCTGTGTGAACAAGCCCTAAGCGCAAAGACAGAGGAACGCAAGGAAAAAATTAATCCACCAGGCTGCTGAAAACCAGCACTTCTTCCAACAGCTTTTACGTATCATCTGTGAATGGTAAAAAAATACATTTTTCTTACGATATCAACTTGTATTTTAAGATGTGTTACTTTAAGGGTTGTTTTGAAGCATTATAGCTCCATTAAAGCAGCCTGTGTTACTTTTATGTGGCCTTCTGCAGTCCCCTGGCAATCCCATTGTTTAGGAGTGGCGAGGGGGGGTGGCATTATCTAATGGCCAGCTCACCACAGTCAGTCACATATCTGGGAACCTTTCTTATGCATATCCTCCAGAGAAACACACATGGCTGGGGACAGGTGTGTCCACATGGGGCTTTTTGCATTCTAATATAGGCGGGGCTTAATCGGAGTGTAGAGGGGAACACACAGGGCAAGGGATAGGAGTGTTCATTAACAGTATTTTGCCATAATGTAGGCAGAGGTTAACTGAGTTGGGGGGGGGGGTTGAGAGGCAGGGTCCGCCTCACATAGACAGGGATGTGGGAGGAACAGGGTGGGAGTGGGTGAAAAGGGTGGGACAGTGCACAACTGAATGCAAAACCAGAGAATTGGCTTCTTCCCCCGGAGACCCGGTAATTTATTCTGAAAACCGGAGTCCCTGGGGTCAATCCGGAGAGTTCCCAGGTATGGTCAGCCATATATAACTGTTTGACACCCACTGGGATCAGACAGTCATTGAATGTACTACAAACTCCAATGCAGTCCATCTGAACTATCTGCTCTGTGGCACGAATAGATAGTCATGCACTTGAGCTCTACTGTAACTTGCCAGCATTTTGTGTTTTTTTCCCAGATGCTTTGGGCTGTGACATAAGAGAAGATGGCTGCCCATGTGAACAGCCCACTTCATGTCCATAGTTCTGTTCCGGGTGATTAACACATCAGTGGAAATGTTGCTTTAAAAGAGCACTAACACTTCCTGATAAAACCTCTATATTATGCCCATGGAGTCAGACATGATTCTTTTTCAGAATATCAGGACCCCAAACTCCTCCCACTGAAGAAGCCTTTGGTGAGAGAAGTTTAGGATCACTGAGTCTGGCAAAAAAGAATCATATCTACTTCTGTGGGGGTGTCAGTGTTCCTTTAAAAGGCAACTATCATTAAGTTAATGTCCTGTTGGAAGATCTGTTCACCTTTGCGCAAACCTACTGATGAAGCTGGGGCTACATTGTGACCCCTGGTGAACCAATGGGGGAGGAGAACAAGGCTTTTAAAAGAGACCCTTGAGAAACCCTCATTGGTTCAGCGAGAGACTAATCTGCAAGATTCTCAGATCATAAATCTCTCAGTTCAGAAGTCTTTTAATTCTGAAGTCTCTCAGTTCAGAATTATCCCAGGTCAGAATTGTCCCAGGTCAAAAGTCTCCCAGGTCAGAAGTCTTCCTGTTTAGAAGTCATACATGTCAGTTTTGGGCTATTCGAACTGCTGCCATAAGGTTTAGTGATGGACTTCCAAGTCTGAGGCCAGAAATCAATAAAGACTGCTTGGACATCTTGTGAAGTTTGTGTTTGCTAGTCATACTTCCTGGTTGTTTTCAGTATGATACCAGCTGTAGGGTGTCCGTTTTCCTACTCACTCCCCCCCCCCTCCAAATGGCCTGTAGGAGCTGTTTTGGGGCTGCACAGTGCCATCTTTTACTAAATTTACAATTAGTAAAACAATGCAATATTGATATTTTGCTAAGAAAACGTACATTGGGTTGACCCTTTTGATAGCAGATAGCTCTCCAGCTCATTACTTCACAGTACATTGGTAACCACTCTAGCATTCAACGGTTTAACCCTCTGGGTGCCAGAAGGTTCCCAAAGGCTGCTTCTCAAAGCATTGGACACGATTCTGGCACTCAGGTGGTTAAATGATCAGTGTTTCAACACTGAATCCAGGCTGCCCTGCACTGGCCATAGCCAGAGACAAAGGTAAACACTGAGCGATTCCCTGCTCTGCACTATAGTAAAGATTAAAGACAACATTCAAAGGTCAAGGAGACGTTGTACAGTGTTGCCACTGATCAAAGGGATATGGGAAAATATACCTACAATAAATATTTTTCCAGGAGGACTTCTAGTAGTAAGTGAAAAAGTGGATTCAATAATTAAAGGCGGAAGAGGGGGTTTAACCATTTGAGTGCCAGAAGGTCTGTGCAACACACTCAAAAGAGTTAAGAAAAGACTTTGCGTCTGATCTACCCACTTCAGAGGCCAGTGTTTGAAACATTAGCAACTACAGCGGTGCTCAGACTCTCTTCTGTGGAACCCCAGGGAGCTCATAGGTTATAGTGGAACATGGCTGGGGAGGGGGGCAGACAGTAAGGCTAATGGACTAAGCAGAATCAAATCGGTTCAGGGGGGGGAAATCATCTGCTACACAGCAGATAAATATTAATTCCATTTCACTAATATGAGATTTTAACCCCTTGAATGCCAGATAGGTTTGCAACATGGGGCAAATGGTTTCTCAAAGAAACTGTGAAGCAATGTGTTGGAGACATTTCTAGAATTCAAAGTTTTAACCCTTTGAGTGCCAGAGGGGTACACAACGCATTGTGAAGCACGCAAAGGGTTAATAAATGGGAATACTGAAAACTTTAATCTGACATCTATGGAACAGTTGGACTGCTCTAAAATCACACCAGTGGCGTTATTCAGTAAACGGAGGGAAAGGGAAACTCTACAGTGAGATAAATTATTCAATTCTGATTTTAAATCAACAGAAATGTGTATCTCTCATGATTTAATTGGCTTTCCTCAGAATTGTTCCAGCTATTCTTACAGCATCAGTCCCTGGATCTCACCTGAGTGTATCAGACTGTCAGGCCTCCCCATTGGGGCTGATTTACTAAGAGAAAGTGATGCAATTCTGGAGCAAGCCAGTTGCACCACAGGGAACAAATACCACCAATATCCCTTTTATTCAAATAGGGAGTTAACCTCTTGAATGCTAAATAAGTCTCCAATGCATCGCTTTGCTATACATGGGAGAACTATAGAGTACTTGAAAACGAGAGAAATCTCAATGTATTCGTCCGGGTAAAACATTTTCTAAGTAAATAAAATTAAATGGGTTAAAAGCCATAATTAAAACAATGGGGATTTTCTGTATTCACTATAATGCAGTTGACTTACCCTGGAATTCCACCACTTTCTTAGTACATCAGCACTACTGTATATGTGAGTCTGTGACTATCAGTGGATGTGTGGGAATATAAACTACCTCAGGCAGGGTAATTATGTTACTGTATTATTTCGCTTGTAATAAGCACTATGTATAACCTGGCCCCTCTGGGGAAAATAATTTAAAATGAAATTACCTGGTAACTGTTGCGTTACCAGTGCCAACCATCAATCTCATTTATTTGATATTGCATGTTAACCCTTTAAGGACCAGATGGTTGAGCAAAGCATTGCTTCGCAGTGCGTTGCGCATCCCTCTGGCCATTAACCGTTTCAGTGCCAGTGAGGTATCCAAAGCATTATGGGGAAAATACGTTGGATTCCTCTCTAGCACTCAGTGGTTAATGAACTAATTGCCTGGATGTTAGATCCGTGTTCATCGCATTGGAGACCAAAGGGGTTAAAGCGTTTGACTGTTAGGGCTGCCCTGGAGTTTCTTTGATAATAATAGGCTCCCGCACAGCACAGGCTTGACAGCCTCTGGACTACAGTATACACATAACAGCACCAGAATATGCAATACAGCAAGCCTGATATTTAACCCTTTGAAGATCAGAGGCGTGTGCAGCGCACTGCTTCGCTATGTATTGATCCCAAAATACTTGGAAGTTTAACGCTTAGATTGCCGTAAGGATATGCAATGATCGCACTACCTAGTGGCATTTGCAGGTGATAGATAGATAGATAGATAGATAGATAGATAGATAGATAGATAGATAGATAGATGGAAAACACGTATAACATTTTTTTCTTTTTTCAACATATTCCCATTTTCCCCAAAGTACGATTTAATTATTTGTTGTTTTCTTTCACCTGCCATTCATTATACCAGTATATTGGAGCCTTCTACCGAATTTCAGCGTATCAATGCATCTGTTTTTTATTTCTTCTTTTTAATAAAATCAGATCTAGTCTATCTATCCCTTTGAGTGCCAGTGCCATATGCAATGAATTGACAATCAAAGCGTTAACAACCTACAAGTATTTGGGGAACAATAAATAGCAAATGCTCTACCTAGGCAATATACACTGCTAGCTGTACAGTATACCCTAGACATAGCCTATGTTGATTCACAACGTGTAACTGTTATGAAAACCAATTAATCTTACCAGTGCACAGCGTTCAGTTCAATGCACAGTAATGTACAGTAGGTTTATCAGTCTACAGCAGTCTTAGATACACGTCATTATGGTTACTCGTCTCTAAATCACTGCATAAATATTTACTAACACAGAAATCATCTTGCATATGGATTATATCAATAAAGAAAATAAAAATTAAATGGATGGGATGCATACATCGTATCCACCCAGAACATAATTCTTAGTGTTATCAAACTAAATTAGAATTTTTAGTTGTTACAATTAAGTATTTGAATGCAAGGGGGTATCCAAAGCATTGCAGAGTAATGCAATGCGTTGCTTAGCCCTGGCACTCAAAGGGTTAATGTTTATATTCTGTTTTTTTTTTTCTCCTCTCTTAGTCCAGTGAGTAACAGAGGGGTGCTCAACCGCATACTACTCAAAGGGTTAACTCCGCCCTTACATGTAGATCTGGCTGATCTCGGTACTGTATTATACTATAACGTGTCAGTTTAATTTACCTTGATTAGGTTGTGTGCCACTTCAGCTACCCTTGCCATGTCTCCTTTCTTCCATGGCGCATGGATCCCCGTGCCATAGCCATGCCAAGCTATCAGGTAAGGGTTGTGCATGGTGATCCAGTACTTCACCCGTCCCCCAAACTCTTGGAAGCAGAACCTGGCATAGTCATCGAAGAGTTGGATGACATCTGGATTTGCCCAGCCTCCGTACCTCTCCTGGATGGGCATGGGCAAGTCCCAGTGATACAGGGTGATCACAGGCTGCAGGTGCCTGCTGACCAGCAGACTGATCAGGTTTTTGTAATATTGGACCCCCTGCTTGCTGGGGATCCCGTTGCCCTTTGGGAAGATCCTGGGCCAGGAAATAGAGAAATGGTAAAAATGAACCCCCAAAAACTCCAGGGCTGGCAAGTCCTTGTGCAGAAAGCTGGTGGAGATGTCTACAGGGTGTTCGAGGCTGTTGTTTGCCAGAGGAGCCTGGTGGAACCTCAGAATCGGGTCCCATATAGAAGGTCCCCTGGTGGAGTGGTCTTCTTCCATCTGCAACGATGAGCTCCCCACACCCCAGAGGAAATCTGGGGGGAAGGTCCCATAAGTGAAAAGCTGACTCTGATTTAAGGGGTTTAGCAAATGGGTTCTGTTCCACACTTGCCTGCCATCTCCAGGGCCCCCATTGACACCACTTGTGAAAATGAAAGCCACAAATATCCAGAATCTGCTCGGCCATAAGCCACCCATTTTGTCCCCTATCTCTGGTCTGCAGGCTGTGGGATTCTTTTCATGTATGTGGATGCAGTGATACTTCCATTCAGTGGGGAAAGAATAGAGATCCCACTGACCCTTGTCAGCTCTGAGTACTGGACTGTCTTATCTCAGCACCTCTATAGAGTTGGATTGTAAAAAAGTCCTGTCAATGATTAGCTTGAACTGTGTGCCCAGGAGGGGTCGCTGAGAGGAGGGGGTGGTGTGTCCTTGCTCTGACTTATTGGGAGGCTGATCTGATCTGCTTTCATATGTTACCTATCATAACACTCCTCTGTGCTCAGAAGTCAGCGTGTAATGGTGTTGTAACCATTTGCGTTACATGGAATCATAGTTTAATTAATGTACACTGTGGCTGACGTACTAAATACATAAAAGTGGTGAAGTAGGGCAAACCAACTGCACAATTGGAAACAAACAACAATTCCCAATTATTTAAATTGCATTTTTAACCCCTTGAATGCTAAAGGTCTCCAATGCATTGCAAATAAATGTATTGGAGACCTCTCTAGCATTCAAGGAGTTAAAAAACAATTCAAATAAATTAAAATGTTTGTTCCAAATGGTGCTGTTGGATTGCACCAGAATTTCTTGTGTACTATGAAGAACTGAAATAATTCTGGAGCAAACCAACTGCCCCAAAGGGTAGGAATCAAAATCCTCCGGATTCCCATTGATTTAAAATGGACTTTTAACACATTGAGTGCTAGATAGGTCTTCAGTGCATTAGAGGTGTCTCTTGTTTTCAAGGAGTTAAAGCCCCATTATAATCAATGGATATTATAATTTGTACCATGTGGTGTGGGTTTGACCCAGAATTTCCCCAGTTTCTTTAGTGCATCACCCTCACTATGTGTTGTTGCCATTTGTGTTACAGGGAATTTGTTTAAAGGAACATTAACACCTAAAGTGAAATAGGGTGATATAACTTTAAATATCACATACTTACAGCTAGCGTATGTAAAAAATTAATCATTCCTATGTCACATCCCTAAAATATAATCCTAACTTGCTTTGTGATAAATGTGTAAACTTTGTGATAAATATGTAAATTGTCCATTTATTAAAGTTGTTTGTGCTATCTGTAATGAGAGGTAAGAGCTAATTTTGATTAAGTTGTGATTATTGCCCATACCTCTTGTATTCAGAAAGGCTATAATCTTATCTAAGCCCATCTACAGTCCTGGTCAATCACCTCAATACTTGGAGCTCTGGATAATGCAGGAATGGCTGCTCCCTTGATACACATGTAAGACTAGATTTTAGGCCTCAGAAAACAGAGATAATTTGTGCGAATGCTAACATGGATTGCAGGGTATTTCAGTGTATGTTTAACCCCAGTTCATTTTTAGCTGTTATTATTCATTTAATTAATATTCAAGGTGACTTTGAAGACTTGTTCATGATAGTAGGCCCAAGCTGCAGAATGAAAGAGTACAATGGACAAATCTCTATAAAAACAAATGTGGAGCAATTCTGGGGGTTGCAATGCTTTAAAAATCTGTCTAACATTCAAGGGGTTAAGATACTCATTTAAATCTGTAGTCCTTTTTATGTGTTCCCTGTGGCACTGTTGGTTTGGCCCAGAATCATATTATTGAAATAATGAAGGCTCAGGGAAGTGATGGCGTCTCCAAATGAAGCAACTACAGCAGTGGTGTAACAACAAACATCCTATATAAAAAGATGTACCCTTGGGCTCCCCAAACACACAAATCCCCCTACTCTTATACCCTTAATTCCTCCATTTTTTACTTTTGTATGACTGGCCAGGGGCATTAACTCCCAAGTGTCCCTCTTGAGGAGAGACCCACGTACCATTGTCCCTCTTTCCTACAAAATTATATCATCAAACCACAATATTATGCAGCACCCCCTCCCTCCACCACCCCAAAATTATCTCTACTTTTTATCACTTTCTGAAGTTGTGATGTGCTGGGGGCAGACATTTTATCCTTGCAATTACCTCTGATGAGGAAACTTTGAGTGCTAATTAAAGGAACACCAACACCTTCTAATAAGATAAACCTACTTACCAATGCGTTGGATACCCCTATGCACTATATGGGTTAAAGTGGACATGTCGCCTTAAAATAAGTTTAGCTAATTTTAAAGAGAATTAAAACCTGCCTATATGTTGTACTGGCCATTTGATTGCAATATAAATAGTGGTAAAGAAAGTAACCTTAATTTGTTGTTAGAACAGTGTGGCACCTCATGTAATTAGATTTTTCTAGACCACTATCACTAGCATTATGCTATGAATCAATCTAGGCAGTGCTCACACATTGGATCATTTCTAATAGCACAGCGAGCTTCAAGGTTATCCAGGAACATCAGTATCATACTGTGCTGAAAATTAGCATAATGTGTCACACTGTGCCATCAAAATATATTGGTTATTTTCTAACAAACTTTTGTGAGAACAACTTATAGGCAGATTTTAAACCTCTGTAAAACAAACTTTTTTATTAGGGTGACAGGTCAGAAAATCCTAATGACCACAATGAAACCATTATGTGTGGATTGATTAATCAAACGAATAATTAATTAATAAATATTAATTAATAGATATTATTCTTACTGATGTGCATTTAATATGTCACAGGCATTAAAACAGCACACTAAAAATGTTGTGGTTTAAAATTGTTGCCTTTCCATAACCTAACCCAAATCACCCGCAATCCCTAAGAACTGTACCCCCAAATTACCTTAACCTAACAGATACTGTGAACCAGACACCTTAACCGAACTACACTAATCTAACAAATACTGGTTAAATTTAACCCTAACTTAAAGGGATAGTAATGTTTCATAATAAAAGCAGCTCTAATTAATCATCATAGTATTTGGACTTTGGAGAGTGTTATTTCAGTTCTGTCACAGTTGTAGTTCAAGAGTAATTCAATGACAAAGTATCCCCCTCCCGCTCCTTTTACTGATGTAACACTGCTCAGCCAGATCAGAAGGGAGGTGCCCAAGTAGACTGCAGAGAGGTACAATCTTCAATTAAGATAAGGGAAAAACCTGAAAAACTTGTCAAGGGAGGCAGGGCTTTCATTGTTCTCATAGGAAGAAGATCTGTCTGGTCTTACAACCAGATTCCACATCTGAGAAGAAATGGCTTACACTAGGTAAAAGGGGCGAGAGGGGAAATTTTACTTGTGAATATCTCTCAATCCATAAAGGTTTGAGAGATAAGACTTACATCATTCTTCATGTTTTTTAAAGTCTACAAAATAAAATAAAGATAAAATGAAGTATTACTATCCTTTTAACAGATACTGTGAACTGGATACCCTAATGCAGATACCCTACACTAACTTGTAGGTAGGTAAGTATGTATCTTTGTGTGTGTGTGAGTGTGTGCATAAGTATATATAGCTGTGTGTGTATAGGTATATATTTATAGCTGTGTTTGTCTATGTAAGTAGACTAAGTTGACTATAACTAAGTATGTATGTAGATCTGAGTGTGTAAATGTATATCTGTGTGTATTCTTGTGTGTTTATAAGTGTGTGTAAGTATGGATATCTTTGTGTGCACTTACGTGTTTATAAGTATGTATATGTGTGTGGGTTCTTTGAGTATGTGTGCTAAGTCTGTATAGCTGTATGGTTTATTGTGTGTGTTTGTGTGTATCTGTGTGTAGGAAAGTGCACCTAAAATGTATAAGCCCAACCTTTCCTTCTTTCTCTGTGAGCTAACACCAAGATACCACTGCAATGCAGAATCTATCCATAAGTGTGGTCTCCCTGTAACATCAGGGGAGCCAAACCTGGTCAATAAAAGAAATTGTGGAGAAATAAAAGCCACATTGTTAAGTGGGTAAATAAAGGTCACAGTTTATTCATCTATTTAACTAGTTATACCCATTTAGCCCTCCCACATAATGTGAAGCTCTGCAGGTCATATGTCCTGACTGGTCCTGCAACCGCATCCAGCCAAGGTAGCTACCTGGGTGAGGGAGTCTACTACTAGAGAGACGCTGCCCATCCCCCACCTTTCACGTAGGCTCATCACCACTTCATGCTTACTGGTGTTGTGAATGGCAAAGCCTGCACTGCCAGTGTCCGTCCAGTGATCTAAACATGAATCTCCTGGCATGCTACACCACTACAATGCTCAGGAGTGCCATCTTACTGGCCCTTCAATAAACTAGGTGCTTATGGAGCATCCTGTTGACTTATCTGTGACCACCATACTGAGACTGTGAGTTGAAAGGTCTTTAAATATGGGAGGGAGCAAACACAAAACTTCGTAATAGCTAGTACTAGTGGGTTCACTCTTTAAAGCCTAAGCCCCTCCCCTAAATGCTCCCACCTTTAGAGAAAAAGGGGATCCCCTCCCCCTAACTTCCAACCAATTATGCAGACCATACCCTTTGCCTTTGTGCCAGGGCCTCCCCTCCGCAAACAGGGGGGAAGACAGCAGGAGGGTCTTTTACCATATATGGCCTTTGGTGATCTTCACCATGGGCCATTTAAAGGGATAGTAATACTTCGTTTTAACTTTGTTTTATTTTGTAGGCATTAAAAAAACATGAATAATGATATAAGTCTTATCTCCCAAACCTTTATGGTTTAAGAGATATTCACAAGCAAAGTGTCCCCCTCCCGCCCCTTTTACTGATGTAACACTTTTCAGCCAGGGCAGAAGGGAGCTGCCCAGGTAGACTGCAGAGAGGGACAATCTTCAATTAAGATAACAGAAAAACCTGAAAAGCTTGTCAAGGGGGGCAGGGATTTCATTGTTTTCAAAGGAATAAGAGTGTCCCCTTCTGTTATCTGTCCAGTCTATGGACTGCATTCCACATCTGAGAAGAGATTGTTTACAGTAGGTAAAAGGGGCGGGAGGGGGAAACTTTGCTTGTGAATATCTCATAAACCATAAAGGTTTGAGAGATAAGACATATCATTCTTCATGTTTTTTTAATGCCTACAAAATAAAATAAAGTTAAAACGAAGTATTACTATCCCTTTAAGTATGTGTAGCTGTGTATATAAGTGAGTGTATAAGTATGTGTAGCTGTGTATATAAGTGAGTGTATAAGTATGTGTAGCTGTGTATATAAGTGAGTGTATAAGTATGTGTATTTCTGTGTATGTGTGCATAAGTATATAAATATCTATAAGTGTGTGTTTGAGTGTGTACATGAGTACATATAGTTGTGTGTATGAGTATGAAAGTATATAAGTATGTATGTATGGTTGTACGCCTGTATATGGTATACGCTGGAATAAAGTAGATCCGGGTGATGCTCTCAGCCAGCATATTACTGCCCATTTGTTCATCACACTGTGAATTTTTGTCCCACTTTGTGAGCCATCCACTCTTCTCTCTGGATGGCATACTTGTGACTTAAGCCCTGATGTAAGTTAAGATATGGTTAAGATACTACATTATTTTCAGGGAAATAAATTGGACTTTATGCAGAAAGAAAAAGATGAGCAATTCTAGGGAATACCATCAGCAGCACTGTGAGGTATAAAATGCCCATTGAGTTAAATCAGAATGTCAACCCCTTAGGTGCTAGAGAGGTTTCCAACACAATCAGCATTTTTGGGGGGATTTTTATCTCCTTCCTGTGATGCAGTTGGTATGCTCCATAATTACTGATCTTTTTCTTTCTACATAAGTCCCCAACAGTGCAATTTTACATAATCACTAGTCTTCCTGTTGTATTTTTTATTTATTTTAAAACTTGGTATTCAAAATGTAGAATAAGGCCCCTTTCACACAGGTGACACCAGCACAGTGATGCTGAATTGGACCTGTCTCCCACTTGTGAAAGGTAACGGGTAGGACTATAGTGCCTTTCATACGGGCGACTATCGACTGGTGTAAACAAAACAAACTTCAGCATGCAGCAACTTTACTTCATTCAGGAACATTGTAAAGCTGCAGTTAGGAAGATCTGCAAGGTGGCCAAATGGGGTCATGAGCCTTTCACACAAATGCTGGTGGAGGTTGTGATGCTTTTAACAAACTCCAATGAATGGCCAACCCACGTTGGTGCTAGCCCGTAATATCAGTTGGTGCTCATGTGGGTCAGTTGGAAGTCATTGCTCTCTTGTATCCAGATTGGTGCTAGAATGCAGGAGAGAGAGGTGAGTACAATTACACAGGTAACAGAAGTGTAGCAGGGGGCTGCAGTAGTGTGAAAGACGACTTACTAAGCCTTTCAGAACCAGAAGGGGTGCAGTGCTTTCCTCCTGAATTCCTTGTACAGCCTTCTGGCACTCAAAAGATAATTAGATACCATTATCACAAGTGTAATTACCATTGTGCTAACAAGAGCTCATATCAAATCAGTGATGTAAATTCTATGACAAATGGGTTATGTCAACATCTGCTGCTCACATACTGAGCCATCTTCACAGATGATCCTTAGTACTTCTACAGAGTTGATGATTAAGCCTTTGAGTGCCAGAGGGGTAACTAATGCATTTGGTTTTCGCTTGAAGGGTTAAAAGCCATTAGACTTAAATTAATAATTATTTTTTTGTTATATAATATACATTACAGTGCTTTTCCTGTTGAGCAGCACAAGACTGCTGGAACATCTTCCATTCAAAAGTTATTAAAGCTCAAAAGTATTTTTTTTTTAATCAAAATGCAGTTATGTCAGACTATGACTCTACATAGTAAGTGATAGGAACAGTACCACCTGGTGACTACAATAGAAAATCACAGCTTAATGTGAACAAACAAGAGTTTGAGTTGTAATAACTTGTGAAGAAAAAATTTTGCAGCAGTTGTAGAACCCTTGTTTTACTAAGCAGGAAAATCACTATAACTTTATTCATATAAAACATTTACTTCTCCCTTAAATATAATCACATATCTTATTTGAAGATGTTTCTAGGAATTTCACAATGACAAAAACCTCATAACCTCTTAATCCTTTCAATGCCAGAAATGTATACAATGCGTTGCACAGCTACTGCATGTGCTGGATAGCATTGGATAGCTCTATCGCACTCAAAGGGTTAAGCTTGTTGTTTACCAGAGGGGTGTCCAGTGCAATGCTTTGGACAACCCTCTGGCACTCAAAATGATTAAAGAGACACACGATGAAATTAAAACTTTGTGTTATATAAATAAGCATGTAACAGTAACATTCTCAAGTATACATGCAACAGTCTCCATGCCTTGCTAGCGCTCTATTGGGAGTGCTGTAAGTTAAAAGGGGGCCTAAAATTGACTGCTCCAAGACTGGAGCAGTCTCTCTTAGGCCCCAAAGCGGCGCGTCAGTATGCATAACAGGTCACATGTACCGGCGCGTTGGCAAGGATCAAAGTGATCCTTAAGGGAAGGTAACTTCCCTGGACCGCTGGTCCTTAAGGGGTTAAATTCTGGCCTGTTAGTGGGCCATGAGGGCATGGGTTGGGAACCAATGCCCTAGAGGATGTGGCTGGGCCTATGGAGGTAAAGCAGAGTACCAGATTTATTGGAAGGAGCACTATCTGTCTGTCTGTCTATCTATCTATTACAGTAGAAGTCTTAAGCTGTCTATAGCTGTATACACCATATGGCAATCTGATTGATCCATTCTCCTGAAGGAGGCTGGGGAGTGACTATGGAAGAGTTTTGCTGTTGATGGCTGTAATTCTGTGGTCTAGTCTTATATTATTATCATACCTGGGAACTCTCCAGTTTTGCCCCGGAGACTCCGGATTTCAGACTGAATTACCGGGTCTCGGGGCAATGTGTGGATCACCGGGTGGGCAGAGTTTAAATAGAAACTCTGCCCACTTGTGCTCCGTCCCGCCTGGTTCCTCCCACTCCCCGCCCTCTTAGATACATTTTTCAGGGTTTTTTTTGTCCCGCCCCCCGTGACTAAGCCCCACCCCTTTTATGACACGAATGGCGTCATTTTCCTCCCAGGTCGGCACTGATAGGGTTACCCTCCAGGTAGCCCTGTTTCAAAAGTTCCCAGGTATGATTATTATCAATCATGAATTAAGGTCTCTGACTATGGTCTTTAAATGCAAAAAAGACTATATTACTTTAGCTAGGTAAGTGCTTCTCCTAAAAAAATGAACATCGTCCTTGTGGCATAATCCCAACTATATGGCCCAGTGGAATGTCAGGATTCCAGTTATAGAAGAGGTCAAACTCAGACTCCCTGTCCTCCATTCTCTTCCCTGGCCTAATATCTATGTTTTTGTAAAAAAAAACAAAACAAAACAAAAAAAAAAACAAAAACAAAAACAACATTCCTACACACAAACATATATCTGTATTACTGATGCACCTTAGTGAAACCTATATCACCACATGAGTTTTCCATATTAGAACCACTTGATTTAAATATTTAATAACTAAACTATAATTTTTTCAATACAGCTACAATAATGAATATTTATATGCAATCTATGAATATTATCACAATTAGTTCCTAACAATAATCAGTGTCCCAACTTGTGTATTAGAGTCCCAACAAAGAAAAGCAAGCCTAAAACAATAAATACAATATAATAAAAAATATTTAAAACAATGTGATATCAGTCTTTCTATTTGTTCCTTTACCCTCTTTTTATGATTTGTGCTGCTGTTTTTCGGTGGTTTGGCCCTGTGTCCTTTCTGAATGCAGTTCCTGCAGATGTACAAACACAAAAGAAGAAAATTTACGAAAATGCCTCCAAAAGTAAACTTCTGGACTGGTGTTCCCGTTCTTACACCCCTTGATTGGGCACTTAATACTGCTCATACGGAGAGGTCAGTAGCACTTCTAGCTCTAGTATGTACCCAATCAATGATCTGAGAGCGGGAACACCAGTCTAGAAGTTTACTGTTAAAAGCATTTTGAGCGGTTTTCATCTTTTTTTATTAATATCTATGTTTCCCTGTGGCAGAACCACAAAACTATGGTCCAGCGGAGTGGCAGGCTGCCAAGTATAGTCAGACACCCTGTCCTCCATCCTCTTCCCCAATACCTATGTTTACCACCACTTTATCCATTTAGACTGTAAGCTCCTTGGGGCAGGGACCTCTCTCCATTGTTTCTATGACTGTGACACTTATTTTATTCTATAGCAACATACTACTATTGTAAAGCGCTCCCGTACACTGTCTGGTGCCACATAAATAAAGATAGATATACATACATACATACATACTGGGCATGCCTGGGAACTCTCCAGATTTGCCCCGGAGACTCCGGTTCTGTCAGAGCTTTACAGGGTCTCCGGGGCAGAGGCTGATTCCTCCGGATGTGGGGAGTTTCTATTGAAACTCTGCCACATCTGCTTTTTCTCCCGCTGTTCCTCCTTCTGTGTGACACCTTTAAGTCCTGCCCCCCACTTGCATCAAGCCCCGTCCCTTTTTTGATGAGATTGGCGTCATTATTGTCACCCCCTGCTGAACAGAGGACTCCCCTCCAGGTAGCCCTCAATTGGAAGTTCCCAGGTATGATACTGGGTTACCCTTCAGGTGGTACTGCATTATTCTGCATTTACTGACCCACCTCTATGTCATCTGACAATCTATTAACCTTGACCTGGGACAGAGGCTACTTTCAGCACTATGAACTACCTATGTGACTGTTAGGTGAAACTGTCTCTTGGTTCAGTGGGGTTTGAGACTAAAGAGCTCAGATGGCAGACAATCTGCACATACCTGGAGATAGCATTGTATAAAGGCACATGCAAATGCCCCTTGAAACAAAGCATCATCACAGACAATCCTCAGCTAGACTGTCTGCTAATAAGGCAGATCTTGTTGGGGGCAGGGAATGTGGAGCTTTTCCCACTGAGTAAAACAAAGAAACTTCTACTGCAGGAAGAAGCTCTGTTACAAAGTTATCAAAGTTCAAAATGTTTTTTTCTTTATATTTAACCGTCAGCAACAGTTTACCAGATGTCCAGACAGTAATTGTACTGCATTCTATGGGAGAGGTGAGCCAGAGGCTACAGTTCACTACAGAATTTGATAGTAACAGTTCCACTGCTTTGTGAAAAAACAAACAAACAATAAGGCCCTACAACATATGTTTTTATATACTGACCTTTTATCTGTGTACTCCACAATTCTGAAATCTTAGGCTTTACTTTTATAGAGTATTATTCATTTTTATTCACATCAATATTTTGTTATTGTCCTTCATTTATAAACTGTTATCATTTCCCACAGATCTGTACAAGCCATCATCACCAGCCTGAGAACGGTTTTATATACCAAAGATACAACACCGAAAAATGTGTGAGAAGAAGAATATATACTGATATACTGGTATCCGCATGCTATGTATTATGTGCATTCCCTTCTAAAAGAAGAGAAAGAAGATGAATTCTGGGGAAGACTGTTGTAAGGCGCTATGTACATTGTGTGGCGCCATATAAATAAAGCCATAAATAAATACAACTAACTATTATAAGGGAGAACTAAAAAAAATCACATTCATTTAAATGGAAATTTTTAACTCTTAACCCTTTGAGTGCCAGATTGTCACATTGCGTTGGATACCTCTTTGACACACAAAGGGTTATATGCAAGAGACGTCTCCAACTCATTGCAAAGCATTGCGTTGGAGATTTCTATTTTTAAGTCAATGAGAAGTTTTGGAATTTTTATTTTTCCTGTTAGGTACAAGAGGTGTCCCAAGAATTGTCAGGAAAGAGCTGGTGTGTGTGACACTGTAAGAGAAACAGAAGGGAAAAGACAAGGAGGGTGAATGAGGAGGTTGAAACACTGGGAGAGAATGAAGGGGGTGAAAGACAACAAGGTTGGGATGTATTTGTATGTGTGGGCCTGATATCTTTGGAGAGTAGAACAAGCTGCACTCTTACCCCCTCATCATCCCACTCTCTTGCTTATCTCCTCTCAGCCACAGTCTCTCTCACTTCAGTCCCCCAGCCCCACTCTAATTTCTCTCCCCCATAGCATCTGTTTCTATACCTATTGCTCTCATCTCTCTCTCACTTCTCTTTCCTATTCCCTTTCTCTCAATCCTCTCAATCCCCTTGCATCTCTTTCCCTTTCTTTCTCCCCATTTCTCTCTTTATATCCTGTCCCCTTTTGCGCTACATTCTTCCTAAGCTCTGTGGTATCACTAGTGTGGCACTATTTCAGGCATGAGCTCTGTGGTATCAATAGTGTAGCTCAATTTTGGTTGTAAGCGTAAATTCTGTGATATCACTAGTGTAGCTAAGTTTCAGCTGTAAACTCTGTGGTATTACAGGTGTAGCTCAGTTTCAGTTGTAAGCGCTGTACTATCAAGAGTATAGCTCTATTTAAAGCACCCCCCTCCCCCCAAAATTTGTGCTGATGCACATGCTGCTGGCTTTCATTTTTTCCTCTTTAATTCTGTTTACTTTCCTTGAATCAGCAATTTCAATTATTTTCTTTCTCGTGATTTAAGTGATGTTAGTGCCCTCTATCTGCAGTCTGTAAAAAGGGATTGTGACTCTATGGGCTAGGATCTACACACACAGATAAACACATACAGATATACGCATATACAAACACACACATATATATACGGTATATATATACAGGGCTCAAAATTTCCACTCGCCACTAGCCAATGGCGAGTGAAAATTTAGCTCTGGCGAGTAGAAATTCAGCCCTGGTGGGTATGTTATGGCTTGCAGTGGCGAGTAACTTTTCAGGTCTGGCTAGTAGCAAAGGACTTCAAATTTTAAGCCCTGATATATATATATATATATATATACACAGTCACAAACATATCTACATACAGAGCCATATACACATGCAGATACACAAATGCACACACATTTAATTAACTGTTTCCTTTGGCGCAGTTGGTTTCCCTAGAAATGTTCCACTTTCTTTGTGCATTTGACCTTTAAGTGCCTTTAAATTCTGTGCTAATTACCCACAAAATGTGTGGTCTGTGAAGATCATGTAAAGCTCTTGCAGTAAGTAACAGAAAAATACTACAATTAAAATGTGAGGAGATGAGCCTGTTAAAACATGTTTACTTTGGGCTTTTACTATCAGGGAGGAGCAGTAATAAAAAGATAATCAAATGAGTACCACTGCTTTTAACAGAGTAAATGGTGCGTTTCTAATGCAGTTGTACCAGGTATCACAAGTAGAGATCTCTTACCCTTTTAGTGCCAGAGGGAAGGAGTACAATGCACTGCTTCACAGTTAGACACCACTACTAGCACACAAGGGGTTAGACAGTCTCCAGATCATAGAACTGGCTATAACATGACCCAGATAGCAGCAATTAAAAGATTAGAATAAAAAAGAGCAGCATTCATTTCAAGTGTGCATGTATATTCAGAGCCAGCATTGATGTGTAATGCTATTAATTCTACAAAACAAATACATTATTAACCCCTTGCATGTTGTCCCAAGGGCTTAATAAAATAAGACTATGATCGGTACATCTAATTATTAAATGTTTGATTGTAAAACAGTACGTAATTCAATCTATAAAAATATTTTACCACACTGTGATAATATGCTAGGAATATGCTGCACTGGTCCTCTTTCACAAAACACCAACAGGGCTGGATTTCCATCTGAGGCTTCCCTAATTAAAAACACCAATTACACCCTTAGACCCACCCATGGCCACACCACCTCTCCTAAGGCCCCACCTACTAGCCAATCCACTGTTGCCTGGTACAGAAAATACTCCTACCCTACAATATTCAAGAAGATTGAAAGCTCTTAAATCCTTGGTTGCTAGAGGGGACTCCAGTGCATTGCCTCTCAATGTCCAATGCAATGACCCCAATAGACTTCGCTAGAGTATAAGGGGTAAATAATTGCCAGTAAAGGGGTCTGTAAACTGGCAAATAAACTGCTCCATAAACCAGAAGCACTGAGATTGTTCTGGCTACACCCAGAACTCAGAATACAGGTATGGCCAGCACAGCTGAGGCTTTTCTCAAAACTTGGTGTTTTAGGCAGATGCCTACTTTGCCTAATAGGAAATCCATCCCTGAATGCCAATGTAGTGATGCTGTGTTGGTTCTGTTGCCATGGTGAATGGTAACATGCTTGACTAAGGTGCATGTCACCCATACGACTATCACACTGTGTAATAACACCAAAGTCCAGTACGCAGCAACTGTACCGCATTCCCTCAGCAATATGGGTGGTAAAGTTGCAGAAAAGAAAGTCCACACTGCAGTCTTTGACATGAGTGCTGGTGGAGGCTGTGATGTTCACTGCAACCTCCAATGAATGGCTGCCCCATGTGGGCACCAGACAGTAATGCTGGCTGGGACTCACATGGTAAGGCTGGAAGACACATGCCCCTATTATGTTCCGGATCAGCAGCAGAACACAGGAAAGAGGTACTTGAACTAATCAGTGACAACTGTTGCAGGGGACTGAGTAGTTCTGAGGCCTGTCTGCAAGACCCTTAAGGACCCTAGGCCCATAATTATAAAAGCAAATTTGATTTATTCTGGAGTAAACCAACTACACCATAGGAGACAAAAACAAATTCCTTTTAAATTAAATTTGGCTTTTAACCCCTTGAATGCTAGAGAGGTCTCCAATGCATTGCAAAGCAATGCAGTGTAGACCTCTCTGGCATTCAAGTGGTTAAAAAGCTCCATTCAGGTGCACAGCAATTTAGACATTTTTATTTTGTCCCCTAAAGAGCAGTTGGTTTACTCCAGAATAAATCCAGTCTGCTTTTATGAATATGGGAAATTCTGGATCAAACCAACTGCACTATAGGGGACAAATAAAAAAAATCCACTTAATTAAATGGGCCTGTCAACCCCTTGAATGACAGAGCAGACTCCAACACTACTTGAGAATGCATTGGAGAACTATGATGTATTTAAAAGTTAAACCCCCATTTAAGTTGGTGGGAATTTTGGGAATGTGTATTTGTCCCCTATGGTGGAGTTGCATTCCCTGTTCTTTTGAACTTAGAGCCCTTAGGGATAATTCACAAGGGCGACATCAGCACAGCACTGATCCTGCCTGTGCAGGACAATTTATATGCACAGACAATACTGCTGTAATCCTGGGGCAAATCAGCTGAACCGCAGGGAGGAGCTAACATGTCCCACTGAAGTTTCAACCATAGGCTTGAAATGGAAATTCTGCAAATTCACACTGATTTAAATGTGACTTTTAACCCCTTTAACTCTGGAAATATTTCCAAAATATCGTGAAGCAACGTGTTGGAAACCTCATTCGCATTCACGGGTTTAACCATTTAAAACTTTCAGTGCCAAAGCATTCCGTACCCCTCTGGCACTGAAAGGGTTAAGAGCCAGAGAGGTGTACACACACTGCAAAGCAATGCAATGTATACCCTTATGATCCATAACAGGTTAAATGCCCCTTTTAAATTAATTTTAACTTTGAGGATTTCTTTTTTTCCCATTGGTGGAGTTGGTTTACCCTAGAATTGCTCTTTATTTCCCAGTAAATATAGGGCAACATTGTAAACTAGTAGGGCTGTTCACACCCAGCGCAAATATAACCACACAGGAATGGAGCCCAGCCTCCAACATTTCACAAATGAAAAGAGGTCCACTCACAGCCGCTACCGCCACATAATTGCTAAAATGCAAATCATCTGTGTATACTGACCTGTTGAAGCTCAGGCATAACAGCAGTTGGGTGCACAGTATGGTCATAGACTAAATAGTTATATTTTCTTTACGTGATATATTTTTCTGTCCCGTAAATTAATTCTCATTACATTATATCTCTGTGATCACTCCTGTTTCCTGCAGAATTAATCCAGCAAAAACAGTACAACATGCTTCTATTAATTTATAAGGTACAAGAGCACAAAAACCCTATTGTACCTGCTACCATTGGAGGGTATGCCAGTATGGCACGCAGC
Organism: Rhinophrynus dorsalis; assembly: GCA_037306005.1. Classification (NCBI taxonomy): domain Eukaryota; kingdom Metazoa; phylum Chordata; class Amphibia; order Anura; family Rhinophrynidae; genus Rhinophrynus; species Rhinophrynus dorsalis. The sequence continues at coordinate 87,396,864 of CM074718.1, read as the reverse complement.
AATATGGCTGCTTTCAATGAAGAACACATATTTGCAGTAGGGCTAATCTGCATGTTGGCCTAAGGGACTGCCATTCAGATCATTCACTCATGAGATACTGAAGTGTGTATCATGCTCAACACAATGGCCAATAACTGGGTGACCCACGTGAGCATCAACCAATTGTATGTGGCTGATGCCAAAGTAAGTCACCCATCAGGGAATCTGTAGAATACAGGACATCACATTTAATATGGGCAGCTTCTCAGGAGCTATATATATGAGCTCTGTTTTAGTCGTTGTGTGAACAAAGACTAAAAGGCAAAAAGTAGCTGTTGCTAAATTTTTACCTTAAAGGATCAGAAAACATGTTTATGATAATAAATATATACATGGTAGGGCTTTTCCTGCTGAGTAAAATAAATGTACTCACACTGCTTGGAGATAGTTAATTCCAAACTTATTTCGGCCTAAACAAGATATACACTACTGGTCAAAAGTTTTAGAGCACCCACATTTTTCCAGTTTTAATTGAAATTTACACAGTTCATGTCCAGCGAATAACGTGAAATGGTACAAAGGTAAGAAGTAAACTGCCAGAGGTGAAAAAAAAAGTTTAGGTTAACAAAAACTGAAAAATAATGTACATTTCAGAGTTATACAAAAAGGCCTTTTTCAGGGAAGAAGTGATAGGTTAACAACTCACAGTTGTTCTGCAGCAATGTAAGTAAATTAATCCTTGAATGTTTATGCTGACAATGCCTACAGGTGTCCCAACTTTTGTTGATTACTTACAAGCTCTCTGTCCGTATAAAAGCAGTGTTAGAACAGACCGTGTTGCTACACCCTCTTAAGCAATATTTGGACAGTATTATACTGCAGGAAGTAGTATACTGCTCACAAAATGACAAAAAAAAGGCAATTAACAAAGGAAGACAGATAGACCATTATAACCCTTAACTCTGACAGGAAGAGTTGTGGCAGAGTCAAACCCATAACAAAATCAGATGACAAATGTCTGAGAGTCAGCAGCTTGCGTGACAGGCGGCTCACAGAACAACAGCTTCAAACACAGCTTAACACCAGTCGAAGTAAGAAAGTGTCAGTTTCTAAGGTGAAGAGAAGACTTTGAGCTGCAGGTTTGAAATTTGAATGGTCGAGTGGCAGTAAGAAAGCCATTGCTAAGATTACATAATAAGAAAAAGAGGCTTGCCTGGGCCATGAAGTACCGCCTGGAAGAAGGTCTTATGGACCGATGAATCAAAATTTGAGATCTTTGGTTCATCACACAGGGTTTTTGTACGCTGTCGAGTAGGCGAAAGGATGGTTCCTCAGTGTGTGACACCAACTGTCAAACACGGAGGAGGAAGCGTGATGGTCTAGGGCTCTTTTGCTGGATGCAGAGTCGGCAACTTGCACAGAGTGAGTGGCACCCTGAGCCAATACTCCTACCAGAAGATATGGCCAGAAGATATAATTGGAAATGGCCATGACAGGCATTATATTCAGGCAAAATGGCCTTCCCAGTGACACTTGTTGTGGACAGAGAGGCCTTCCCTGTCTCGGTAGAGGCTGCATATTAGTTTAATGCCCTAGGAAGGGGTACCATGACCCTCTACTCTCCTACTGGAAGTGAAAATATATATAAATATTGGTTCCAGAGCCCCTAAGTTAATCTTAAGAAATGACTTAGGAAGGAGTCTAGGATCTCTTCCTCTACACGGGGTTACATGGGGCCTGGAAACACATATTAATCCAGAATTAGTCGAAGGGGAATCCTTCCCTTTCTGGGGTCCATTAGTCTACCATCAATAAGATTAAAATGAATTAATATGGGGTATGGAGCACATTCTCACATCAAATGCTCAACATATAAAAAAAATCCACAAATTACATTTAATTTATTCTCCACGGTAGTAACATATATCTCCATTTGTTTAAATAAAATGCAAGAATAGGGGAGTGTTGAGAATGTGGAAAAATAGGGGAAAGGTAGTACTAGCTTAATTTTCAAGATGAATGAAATTGTTTCAACTTGCAGATGCACGCTCACACTTACATACTCACACTTACATATACATACACACACTCACAGACAAACACCCTCTGGCCCACATACTCACTCAAAAGATAGCAATTAAACAGTAAAGAATGGAAGGTCTACCACTCAGCGGCTACAACAGTGACACAGGTAATGGGTACCGTTATCAATGAAATGTTGCCGTCTAATGTCACAACCAGCAAAGGGTGACATCATAATGTCTCCTGAATAATGGTCACTTAATGGTGGAGAAAGTGGTGCCTGAGCCCTAGCAGAGACCTTCTCCTGTATGCAATCCACTGCTTACTGCTTCTGTTGACACGTTGCAAATCAATAACCGCCAAGCCTCATACCTATTCTTTGCCAGAGCTGATAACTAAAAGTAGGTAATGGGTAGTTGTTTAACTGTTTGGGTGCCAGAGAGGTGCACAAAGCATTGTAAAGCAATGCATTGTGCACCCCTCTGGCATTCATAGGTTAAGGTTTATCTGGAGGACAGAGCCACAGTATAGATGTGATGGGTTGTCCTTCAGCAACATTATGCAGGCAAAGACAGGGTCAGAGAAGAGGTACAGGCTGTATAGTGGACAGCTTTTCTCTGTTGTGGGTACTTTCTGCTTGTGTGCCAAGTAAAACAGGCTGAGAAACACTGCCATAAAGGACAAGTAAACTTTCACTTTTATTTAAATTATACTTTTAACCCTTCAGTGCAAAGCAGCATGTGGAAACCTGTCTTTGGAGGAGTTAAATGTCTAATTTAAATGAGTGGAAATTTGTGGAATTTTTATTTGTTCCCTGTGATACAGATAGTTTGCCCCAGAATTGTTAAAATGTTATTTTAGTGTTGCCAGTGTAACAAAGCCATAACAGTTTGGGAAATATGAAATAGATTGTTGTTTTTTTTATTGATACATTGTTTTGTTACATTCTATACATACATCCAAGTAAGAGAAACAGGCAACTCTTCTCTTCAGTGTTATATAAATAACAAACAGCTCTATCATTTTCAGTTTCATTGGATCATTGTTAACTTGTTAGCTTTAGGCTGTAAAGAGCAAAATTAATCATTTATCAAAGTTTTTCAACTTCAAAATCAGGGCGCATTTCTTTTCCTGCTTGATAAATCTGCTTTTACCATTCTGCAATCTGGTGCTTTTATTTTTCCTAGATCTGTGGTCAGTAGGCTATGATAAATGACCCCTATGTTTGAATAGAACATTTAAAGAAACAATAGGGCATTAGAAATTGATGACAGGGGGTTGTCTAATGGTTTTGCTCATGTAGAGGGGGATGTGGGATCCTATAGGCTCAGGAGCATATAGAATGAACCCTGCTGGGATCTATTCATTAATCTCTAATTGTGCCGATTAGGACACAAATCCTCCCAAAGCACTGATCACTCATTTATTTATTAAACGGTTAGTAATGTCTAGTTAAAATGATTTCGCTGAGTCGTCTGTATATTAATATTAACATATTGCGTAATACTTAAGTCCTTACTTTATTGTAGTTTAAAGGTTATGCAGAGATAAAGTTCCACCATCCGCCCCTTCCTGACACGTCAGGCAGAAGTCTGGTCAAGACGGCTGCAGTGAGGGACAAACTTCAGTATGCAAAGGGAAATCCTGCCCCCCTTCGTCTGCATAACTTTTGAACTACAATAAAGTAAGTACTTAAAGGGATAGTAATACTTAAAATGTAAAAAAAAATATGTTGTAGGGTTTATCCCCCTGAGTAAAACAAGAGTACTCCCACTGCTGAAAGGTGTTTCATTCAAAAGTTATTAATTTTCAAAGTTGAATTTTTAAGGTGCAATATCACAGTGGCCTGAAATTGTACAGTGGCGCTGTTGCTGCACCATCCTATGGAGATTTATGGTCAACTGACCAGAGTTGTCCATAGGATCGTGTAGCAACAGCGCCACTGTACAACTTCAGGCCATTGTGATATTGCACCTAAAAAATTCAACTTTGAAAATTAATAACTTTTGAATAAAACACCTCTCAGCAGTGGGAGTACTCTTGTTTTACTCAGGGGGATAAACCCTACAACGTATTTTTTGCGTGCCAGAGGAGTAAGGAACACATTGCTTGGCAATGCGTTCTGTACCCCTCTGGCACTCAAATGGATAATAAAACATTGAATGGATTGTTCAATTTTCATTTCTTAGCCCTTTCAGCTCCAAAACGGTGTTCGATGCATTGCAAAACACTGTTACACAACTCTCCATCAGTGAGCATGTGTGTGTGTGTGAGCATCAGTGTGTTAGCGAACATGAGCATGATTGTGCAAGTGATCGTGTGCGTGAATGAGTTAGAGCATCTATTGGATTTTGCTTGTATTGCGTTTTGCTTGTACTGCAGTTTGCTTATATTTTGTTGTACTTGTATTTCGTTTTGTGTATCTCTTTTTGGCTATATCGTACCGTGTACAGGGTTTTGCGCATATTGTTTTGCTACTGCATACAGCATTTTGCATTTGTTTTGTGTATATCATTTCGTGTTTAGCGATTCACATATATCGTTTTGCAGATGGCTTTTGGTGTATAGCATTTGGTGTGTTGGCTTATAGCGTATAACATTTTGTATATTGTGTTTTGCTTACTTTGTATAGCGTTTGTTGAGTGTATGGAGTTTGATTTATGGCGTATAGCAGTTGACATTTAGTGTATTGATTTTTAATATCACATCGTGCACATAGCATTTGTCGTTGTGTGTATAGAGTTTGGTGTATGGCATATAGCATTTAGTGTATAGTGTTTGCATAAAACATTTGGTATAAAGCGTACGAAGGATGGCATATTGCGTATGGCATATTGTGTGTTGGTCAAAACATATTTCAAAAATGGGGAGGCAGCACACACCTTCTGATAGTGAAGGGAAGACTAGATAGAGACTAGGAAAAGAGGGCATAGATCTAACCAGCAGGTTCCCAAGTGACCACCAGTATTTATAATGTCATATAACTCACATCAACCCTTTGAATGCCAGAGAGAGCACTAACATTGGTGACTTCCCTAGCATCTAAGTGGTTAAGTCTGTGGGTGTAGGTTTGCATTTGATTGTTTCATAAAATATAGATTTACGCTATTCTGCTCTCTGTTTTCCCTTTTATTGGATATAAATCCTTGCTATCCTATCCTATCATATGGGAATTTCCTTGTGGGATCAGTATCTGGCTCTGATGAATATCTGAGAATAGTATTTTTATTATAACAGCAAGTGAAGGAGAAGTATAATGCTATCTTTAAAGAAGCAGAACATTTTATTATAATTCAATCTATGTGGGAGACCATGGGGAGATGCAATACCAGCTAGCATGGGCTCTATAGAAAAGTGATATCACTGAATAAGTCATCTCCTCTTTATTAACTGTTTTATCACTTCTTACTGCAGAACTCCCCTGAATTTTAGACTAAGGCTTAGTTCACCTGGGTGACTTGTCTGTTCTCCATTTGAACTCATGCCAAGCAGCCCATGCCAACTTATCTCCATTATGCCATGTTCTTACCCTTGTGATTTTCTCTCATGCTTGCATGGAGGACATGTGTCAAAAGGCTGGCCAACATGGGCATCAGCCACATACTGACAGATGCCCACTTGAGTTGGCCAGTCAGAGGAGGATGTGATCGTGTGAACGATCTATGTGGCCCATAAACACCACATAGACCAGCATGTTCTAATCTGGGAGCGCCCAATGCATGAACAAATGTAAGCTGCAGCATGCTGTGTATGTGAGTTCTGAGAGGCTGAAATCACCCATATGAACTGGTGCACTGGAACTCTGCAGTTTCTCTAGAGTGCGTTTAGCTCAGAGTTATTATGGTTGCTCTAAAGTCACTAATAAAGCTTTCCATACAAACTGGTAGCAACAGAAAAGTGCATTAATAAAATGAAAATTAAAAATGACATTATAATCACTTTGAGTTAAGCTTCTCCCTGTATTACTCAGTAGGAAAAGCCCTTCAATATACATGTTCTCATAATGAGACATCACTGCTCTGTTAGCTCCATGGATGCTAGGGATGCTGCTATTCAATTGCTTGAGACTAACCCTTTGAGTGCAAGAGCGGTATCCATTGAATTGCTCTGCAATGCGTTGTGTACACCTCTGGCACTCAAAGGGTTAAAATCTGATTTGATTGTGTGATTCTCACTCTGTATTTTTCGGAACATTTCTACCTAGCGCTGACACCTTTGTTGAAAAGAAAAAAAAATACAGACATCCTTATGTTGATGTATAACTATTATTATACAGAGTATGAGTAGTATCTCCAAGTCCAGTTTTACTACCTATAAATTACACTCTAGGTGAAAAGCATATTTGTACCTGATCTTTAGCTTTAATTCCATAAAACAAAAGCACTGGCACTCAAAGAGTTAATCAAAGAAAATGTTTATTTCTTCCCTAGGGTGCAAATAGATTGCCTCAGAATCACACCATTATATGTTCAAACGTGTAAAATGCTTTTATCCATTGTAAAAAGTTAATGTGGCATTAACACCTTATGACAACCTGGGTTTATTTGAAAGAACCTAGAGACTTATGTCTTATGAACCCCATTTCTGCCGTTAATAAATAAAGAAGAGGGAGGAAGCAAAGCACAAAGGAGAAGTTGGGAGGGAGGGAGGAAGTAGAGCACAAAGGATTAGTTGGGAGGGAGGAAGCAAAGCCAGAGAGATAAGTTGGGAGGGAGGAAGCAAAGCCAGAGAGATAAGTTGGGAGGGAGGAAGTAGAGCACAAAGGAGAAGTTGGGAGGGAGGAAGCAAAGCCAGAGAGAGAAGTTGGGAGGGAGGAAGTAGAGCACAAAGGAGAAGTTGGGAGGGAGGAAGCAAAGCCAGAGAGAGAAGTTGGGAGGGAGGAAGTAGAGCACAAAGAAGAAATTGGGAGGGAAGAAGCAAAGCCAGAGAGAGAAGTTGGGAGGGAGGAAGTAGAGCACAAAGGAGAAGTTGGGAGGGAGGAAGCAAAGCCAGAGAGAGAAGTTGGGAGGGAGGAAGTAAAGCACAAAGGAGAAGTTGGGAGGGAGGAAGCAAAGCCAGAGAAAGAAGTTGGGAGGGAGGAAGTAGAGCACAAAGGAGAAGTTGGAAGGAAGGAAGCAACGCACGAGGGAAATGTTCGGAGGGAAGAAGCAAAGCATGAGGGAGAAGTTGGAAGGAAGGAAGCAAAGTACAAGGGAGAAGTTAGCAGGGAGAGAGGTGTGAAATATAAGTGTTTGGCACATGACTATGCCAGTCAGTACTGGCTAACTTGCATAAATTGACAAATAAAGCTAAATATCTTGTAACATTTTATTTTAATAGAAATTGACTAACGTAACATATTGGTGCTTCTGAAAACTTTTCAGCTGAAACTAAATTACCATAAGGTGTGACTTTAAAGTCCTGTATTAAAGGCCAAAGCCTACAAAACAGCAGTGCTCCTCATACATGCTCCAGTAAAGAGTATATTTCTCTGGGTATAAGTAAAGTTCCTTGGTAAATATACCAGTTACCATATCACTGATCTAATAAAGATCTACAGCAGACTGTGTTTCTTTACGGGATTGCCACTTACAAAGGAATTCATCCAAGACCGAAAAGAGCAGTGTATAAGGCATGTTGCTCTGCAATGCTATCTCCATAGCTGGGAACCCTCAGGGTTCAACACGGATTTCAGGGTCTGAGGGTGAAGGCTCAGAATCTCAAGGTGAGAGAGTCCAATGCTATCTATTATCTAATCTACTCCAAATAACCGCTTATTTATTCAATCATTTGGTGCCATTTGTACCAGGAAGGCAAAGGGAGAAGTCGTGCTTGTCTTGTTTGTGCAGTGATATCTTTAAGTTGTGGTATGGGAATGATTGGAGTACCTCTTAATAAGAGCTAGTAGGGACATATAGGAGTGAATGTATATTATGGGAACATTAAGGGTTTACAGGATCTCAGGATGAGCTCATTCTGTGTTCCCATTTATGACTAGCACTGACAGATATATTTAGGTATTCATCAATGATCAACCTTATTTCCCTTCCTTGCATATGCAAGGCCAATAAATATCAGAAAATGGCATCATTACTGTGATACATATGTATATAATGCATATGTAGGTGTGTGGCTGCCCCATACATTTCAGTGGGATCTGCCAGATTAACTATTGGATTGAAATGGTGGCTTTATGTGTTACTTGCTTCTTGATGAACAGTCATGGCCAAAAGTTTTAAGAATGACACAGATATTGGTCTTCACAAAGTTTGCTGCTTCAGTGTTTTTAGATATTATTTTCAGATGTTACTATGAAATACTGAAGTATAATTACAAGCATTTCATAAGTGTCAAAGGCTTTTATTGACAATTACATTAAGTTTATGCAAATAGTCCATATTTGCAGTGTTGACCCTACTATTTCAAGACCTCTGCAATCCCCCCTGGCATGCTGTCAATTAACTTCTGGGCCACACCCTGACTGATGGCAGCCCATTCTTGCATAAGTCTGTCAGAATTTGTGGGTTTTTGTTTGTCTACCCGCCTCTTCAGGACTGACCACAAGTTCTCAATGGGATTAAGGTCTGGGGAGTTTCCTGGCCATGGACCCAAAATTTCGATGTTTTGTTCCCAGAGCCACTTAGTTATCACTTTTTCCTTATGGTAAGGTGCTCCATCATGCTGGAAAAGGCATTGTTCATCATCAAACTGTTCTTGGATGGTTGGGAGAAGTTGCTATTGAAGGATGTGTTGGTACCATTCTTTATTTATGGCTGTGTTCTCAGGCAAAATTGTGAGTAAGCCCTTGACTGAGAAGCATCCCCACACATGAATGGTCTTAGGATTCTTTACTGTTGGCATGACACAGGACTAACGGTAGCACTCACCTTGTCTTCTCCGGATAATCTTTTTTCCGCATGCCCCCAAAAAATCGGAGAGGGGATTCATCAGAGAAAATTACTTTGCCCCAGTCCTCAACAGTCCAATCCCTGTACCTTTTGCAAAATATCAGTTTGTCCCTGATGTTTTTCCTGGAGAGAAGTGGCTTGTTTCCTGGCCTTCTTGACACCAGGCCATCCTCCAAAAGTCTTCGCCTCACTGTGCATGCAGATGCACTCACACCTGCCTGCTGCCATTCCTGAGAAAGCTCTGAACTGGTGGCACCCCGATCTCACAGCTGAATCAACTTTAGGAGATGGTCCTGGAGCTTGCTGGACTTTCTTGGGCCCCCTGACGCATTGAACCTTTCTCCTTGAAGTTATTGATGATCTGATAAATGGTTGATTTAGGTGCAGTCTTTCTAGAGCAATATTCTTGCCTGTGAAGCCCTTTTTGTGCAAAACAATGATGACAGCACATGTTTCCTTGCAGGTAACCACGGTTAACAGAGAAAGAACAATGATTTCAAGCACCACCATCCTTTTAAAGTTTCTGGTCGGTTATTCTAACTCAATCAGCATAACAGAGTGATCTCCAGCCTTGTCCACGTCAACACTCTCACCTGTGTTAACGAGAGAATCACTGACATGATGTCAGCTGCTCCTTCTGCGGCAGGGCTGAAATGCAGTGGAATTTTTTTGGGATTAAGTTCTTTTTCATGGCAAAGAGGGACTTTGCAATTGAAGGTGGAAGGTGTGGGAACCAGTCATTAATTCTTTGCAGGATGACCAGAAGGCAAAATTTACATTATGTTTCAAGGACACTTCTTGGAAATTAGCGCAGTCACTTAGGGATAAATAGGCACTGTGCACCTAATACAAGGAATAGCTGAAGGTGTCTACTTTTCATAGTAATGACTATTTATTTGGAATATAAGCTGCCCTCCTTCCCCTTTCCCCCTGTTATGTTCAGGTCTTTGTTCTCTGGTTCTGATCATTGCCAAATCCTTTTATCTATGCCAATGGTTGACATGATTCTAACTATGCTTTTTTTATAATTTGTACACTGCTTACATGTAAAATGGAATATAACTCTGGCTATGTTCTCTTCTAGTAATGTACTTTGAAAAACTAATAAAATGTCAACTGAACTTCCTATGTGTCATGTTAGCCAAAAGAGCAGCAAATATACAGTTAAGGAGATATTCATGCTTGGTACTGTACGCTAATTTATGATCATTGCGGTACCAGTGCAGTACCAGTAATGTTTTATATGCTAATTAAGGTTTTCAGGGATTTTTTTTTCATTTGATAGTGAAAGATTTAAAGGGATAGTAATACTTAAGTATTACTAATCCCTATATTAAAGTCCTCCCCCTTTCCCGTAGTCAGCGTTCTAGCATTTCAGGTGGCTCTCCAGCACAGCTGCGATCACGTTAATAAAAAATAAAACTTTCACTGAAATGGTCTTCTACATGTAGTTGGTTTGCAAGCACACGCAGAAGACCGGTTTAGTGAAAGTTTTTTTTTTATTAACGCGATCGCGGCTCTGCTGCAGAGTCGCCTGATGATCTATGACTGGATTTCCCTTCAGTCAGCTACAACGCTGACTTCGGGGAAGGGGGAGGGCAACTTTAGGAGCGATCATCTCTCAAACCATAAAGGTTTGAGAGATGACACTGGGGGCAATACATTTATTTTTAATAGGAATTTACTATAGGGATTAGTAATACTTAAGTATTACTATCCCTTTAAGTGACATTTCATTTGCTAATTAAGCTCTGTACGGCACCAAGAGACCTTCACTTTTCACAGAAATAAAAGTGTGAATATCTCCTAAACAATACATCTGCTGGACGTTTGGTTAAAGGGGAACTTTCACCTCCACATGACCGGGTCTCTGTCCTTTCTTCACCCTCAGTACTCTAAATCTATGTTTGTACAAACGTTCATAAGTCTACCTAAGTCTTGTAAAAGATATTTGAAGTTTGTACCTCTTGACATCACATGCGGCAACATCAGTACTGTGCTGTACCTTACAGTGCATAAGTCACTCCCACAGGGCATGATCAGTAACCGAGCGCGTTCACACTTCACTTCGGTGTGCTGTGAACGGCTCCTAACATTACAACAAGAAGCGATTCGCATTATACTGAGGTTGCAAACTCAGTATAATGTGAATCGCTTCTTATTGTAACATTGAGAGCCGTTCACAGCACACCAAAGTGAAGTGTGAACGCGCTCGCCGGGGCAGCTGGGAGGGAGGTGGGAGGAGAATGAACTAGTGCTGGGAGCTGTGTAATGCGGAAGTGTGCAGCTAGAACATAAAATATCTTACTAAGTATGTAGAATTAAAAAAAAGAAGCACCTTTCCCAGCACTGCTTAACCGTTTAATGAGTTGTTAAAAAAAAAATCTGAGCTGAAAGTTCCCCTTTAATTTGACACATAGGCAGATCTGAATGAAGTTTTAGACTATGTAAACAAAAATCCAAGGTGATAGGTCCATTTAGTATATAGTTACAATTTGTCACAATGCTAATTGTACCAGAAAGTAAAATTATAAATTAGAAAAACTCCATTCGTTTAACCCCTTAACGAACAGCCACACGGCCAGCACTTATGGACCATGTTTTTGCCCAATAGATTCAGGGGTCCCCGAACAACGTGAAGCCTCGCAGGGACCCCTGAATTCTCTGACGTGCCAGGACCGTCATGGGTCCTTAATCCAAGTTTTCCCATGATGGTCATAGCACGTCATGGGTCCTTAAGGGGTTAAATGAGGGTTTTAGCCTCTTGAATGCCAGAGAAGTCCTAGTAGTTATCTGGGTACTAGGTAGGCATCCTTTATACAGTAGGTATATATATTTTCTGAGCATTATATCAGAGTTGCCTGTATACAGTGATTCTATTCCAGCCTGCAGGTTTACGTACATAATGATCACTATGGGTCTGCCTTGAGGTCACACCTCCCCACAGCAAACAACAGGCTTCAAAAGAACTGAATGGCTCACAAAGGGACACAAGTTGTTATCACACTGTAAACAGAAACAGATATCAGTGTACTACAAGACAGGTGAAAAACAAATAAACACTGTATTCAGAAATAACTGACTGCATTTGAAGAACGCCTACCAAGGTAAGTCCTGCAGTCCAGTTATTCTTAAGGTATCACTTCCCTTCAAAAACATAAATGTCCCCTACGTGTACTCTGCTGACATAGATAATATAAAATGGATGTTTTGGTTACACATATTAACAGTCTCTAAGAAACAGCTAAGAATTTGGCATCCAGGTAACAGAAATGTGTATAATGTTTTACTCTATTGATTTACTAGATATCTTTGTATTCCACGTACTCAAAGACAAACAAAAGATAACCACATGCAAACTTTCATTAACCCTTTCATTAGATTGACAGTACATGCATACGTACACCTTTTGCTTGCTATTTGTTTAAAGGGTCAGTATACCCTCATTATGAAAAATAAATATATTGAAGGGCTTTCCTTATAGAGAGTAAAGTAAGTGTAATCACAATGACTGGAGATGTTTCTTTCACAAGTTCCTAAAACTGTAATTTGGTACACAAACTCTGCCCACCGTACCTGGTAATCTTAACCCTTTAAGGACCAGAAGAGTGTGAAATGCATTGCTTCACAAATGTGTTGTTCACCCTCTGATCCTTAAAATCTTACTGAAATGACTGAAGATGTTCTCTCTTGAACAATGGCTCAAGGGTAACATTCTTAGGCACCATTAGGATTTTCTGGCCATAGTATAGTGAGCAAGGGGCTATTAGGAAGTGTTAGTTAGGAAAGCTATCTAGAGATTACAATATCCTCAAAGCATTCAAATCTAAACAGAATACAATTCTGATCTCAGGGGCTTTACTAGGTAGAATTTTAGGGAGTTAAAACCCAGTTCACGTGCTGGTTGCCAGCTTGGGGCATGTATTGTGCCAATCTCCTGCAAGTAATGGTGAACACGGACTGCACAGGGCTCTCACAATGCATTAGGCTGGCCCAAGCTCTAGAAGATTTCACCATTTTCCCCCATCAAGCAGTACCTAAGCTTGCATGCCCAGCCAGGAGAAAGTGGAATGTCATCTGGAGGCCTCACCTCTGTCTGTGCTTTTTCTGGGTTTCTTGTAGGAACAGCAAAAATCTCCAATCCAGGATCATATGAATTCAAGAGATGGGAATATTATTAACTGGGACACAAATACAGGTTCAGGCTAATATAGTTGTATTCTGGGGCCAATGCAATTCTGTCTATGGGACCCTAGGTGTCCTAGCCCTGCCCCAGCCAAAATACAGACTTCTTACCACTCCATCCCCATCCACTTTTGTCCAGTCTTGGGGTAGAAATGCAATGACCTGTCCCTGAAACTGGAGTTTTGTGTACTTTGAAAAAAATATATATAGTATGTAGGGTTACAGAGTTTATTTATCATTATTTTGTACATGAAATGCAGATTGGTGCAAAATGGAAAAAAAAAAAAAATTTTACTTTTTACAAGTTAATTATTTCTATAAGGAGACCTACGCATAAAAACATGAATATTGGTGAGTTAATACTAAAATTACCTTCACAGACAAGTGTTAGTGGAACATAGCAAAAATACACATCAGGACTGTTGTTTGTTATTCACCTTAATGGAATTCCAAAAACAAAAATGTTTGCATTCTGGGTAAAAATGTTTGGTCATGTATGAGATATCCATAAACCAATGGAATCTTTATGAAAGTAGTTAATCTGAAGAAGAGATATCTTTAAATTCTGGCCTGTTTACATGTCTTAAAGTGTTAGTAATGTCTAAAAAACTTTTTTTGCATTTAGAAGAGCTTAAAAAGCTGATCTAAATGCAAAAAAACGTATCTCTCAAACCGCTATGGTTTAAGAGATACGGGCGTTTAAAGTTTGCTATTTCCTACTGACAGCTGTAAAGCTGTCAGCAGGAGATTCGTGTCGGTCGACACGGTGGCGCTTGAGAAGTGCCGAGATCTCGTTACTTACACGGAATCCCTTCATTGGAATGGTCTAAAACGTGTACCTGAACACCAGGCACACGTCACAGTGTCGACCGACACAAATCTCCTACTGACAGCTTTACAGCTGTCAGTAGGAAACAGCAAACTTTAAACTCCCCTATCTCTTAAACCATAGTGGTTTGAGAGATAAATTTTTTTGCATTTAGATCAGCTTTTTAAGCTCTTCTAAATGCAAAAAAGTTTTTTTAGACATTACTAACACTTTAAAAGAATGCTCCTAAAATGCATCTTGGTTTATATTTACATAAATGGTTCATGCTAGCCTAAAAACTGATTGCTCCAAGGTAGAGACATTCCTGTCTTTTCCAGGGCTCCAAGTATCATAGAAATCTTGATAGGTGTCTCTGAAGTGATTGTCCAGAGTTGCTACTAAACTCCATAAATCAACTGGCTTTAGTTCTAATCTCTCATTACAAAGAGGACAAACAAAATTAAATCAATTTTCTTTTAATAGTTAAAAGCAAGTTTAATATATTTTAGGGGTCTAAAATATGAGTTATGGTAGCTGTAAGTACAAGTTTAATCAACCAATTTCAGTTTTAGGTGTTTGTATTCCTTTTGAAGACATAGAAATGTCTCTTTAAAAGACTTTCGCCGAGTCTTCTTTATATTAATAGTAACAGATTGTGCTATGTCTCAGATCTTACAGTTGTATAGTTCAAAAGTTATTCAGAGCTAAAGATCCCCCACCCTCCCCCCTTTCTGGCCACCTCCCTCTGAATCTCAAATCTGGTCATGAGACTCAACGGATGCAGCGAGGGACAAACTTCAGTAAGTATAAGGAAAATCCTTGACGGAGGACAGGGTTTCCCTTTGCTTACTGCAGTTTGTCCCTCACTGCAGCCGTCCTGACCAGACAGAGCTGCAGCAGTGATGTGTCAAGAAAGGGCGGGAGGGGTATCTTTAGCGCTGAATAACTTTTGAACTACACAACAGTAAGATATGAGAAATAGAGCAATCTGTTACTATTAATATACAGAAGACTTGGTGAAAGTCTTTTAAAGAGACATTACTATCCCTTTAAGTACAGTTTACATAGATCCCCTCCCCTGCACACGCACACAAACATACCCCCCCAAAACCTCTTAAATTAAATGACCAGTACAGGGGAAAATGCAATTGTCATATAAGTAAATAAATAGGACATTACAACAATATTTAAATTGAAACATAGACAGATAACTGTAAACCAGTCAGATTGGGATTGCACTGGTCACATTCACAAACACTTTTCCTTGGAGCAAAAAGCATAGATGGATTAGTAACTGGTCTACAAACAAAATTCACACAAGATAAGTGCAAAGCAGTTAATCAAATTTGCAGATCTTGGCTGATCAAGAACAGTAGGCAGTCTGCACAGCTATAGTGTAAATTCCAGTGGATGCTGGATACAAACATCTCCACAGAGGTTATTCTCAAACTGTGTTCTGTGGAACCACAGGGTTCCAAGAAATAGTTCAAGGAGTTCAACAGAACAACCTTCAGTAATGGCAGACAGTAGAACAAGACTAGAGTGGCAGATTGTGTTTGCTTGGTTCTGTGACTATCAGTGAATACGTGATAGACTGTAACATTTCAAAATTATTCCATTTGTCTTTTGTAAACAAGCCAAAAGATGTGAGAGGCTCTGAGCATGAACAAAAGCAAAGTTGCCTGTTCTATGACTAGTAACCGCTCAAGAGCATCACATTTTAGCTCTTTAGTGCCATTACAGAGGAGAAATTTCCACATACATATCAGACTAATCCTGCCCCAAAAGGGCAGTCCAGTTCTAAAATGATCGGCAAGTCCCCCTGCACGGAAAAACCAGCTAACCCCAGATGTACGTTTCGGTCGTGGTTGGGCCTCGTCAATGAGGTGCAGCTGGCTTCCCTAGGCACTGACAGCAAGTGGTCCATGTCTGGATTACCCTTTACACTTAGGAAGAGACCCTAAGTGTTTTCTCATAAACAAGTCAAAAGATGTGAGAGGCTCTGAGCAAGAACAAAAGCAAAGTTTCCTGTTCTCCATCTAATCACCAATCAAGAGCATCACATTTTAGCTCTCTAGTGCCATTACAAAGGGGAAATCTCCACATACATATTAAGACATGTAAGACTACAGTTACTTAGTAGTGCTTACCTGATACATTTTGCCGAATAATTTAGTCTTAAAGGGATAGAAACCCTATAGTTTGACTTTTCATATTCTGCATGAGCATATTATGTACAATCAAATTGCCTATTTTTCATCTTTGCCCAATTCTTTTTTTTTTTTTTTTTACATTTTTGTTCCTGATGGTAATTTTCATGAATTTATGCTCCCAGAGAGCTTTCTGGTCACTTGACTATGAAAGCAGGAGAATAATACAATGTAACACTATCACTGCAGCACGGAGTGTGCCGCTGATGTTGTTTTTTACACTGTATCTCTTCTATATTGTATTGCTATGTCTGCTTTCACAAACCCTGGCCAGAAAGCTGTCTTTCGTAGAGAATCGTTTTTCGAATAATGGAACTGTGAAGGAGACATGGATCACTCCTTTTGGTGACTATGGAGATGTCATCACCTTGGACACTATTTTTAAAGGAGAACTACCACCCCAACACAATGTAGTCTCTAAGTCTTTGTCTTCCTAGCGTTATTAGCAATCCATAGTTAGTTTTCTCCAAAAAAGCTTTGTAAGAGCACAATCTTTATACTAAATCTCTACCTGATGACATCTTGCCCCTTGAAAGCGTTGTGCGCATGACCGCTATGGAGCCATTCAGCTCCATTGTAACTCCCTCCGTCTTGCCCATCACTCGTACGTCATTGTCCTCAGTACCACGTGACCTGCCGCTCTCCTGGCATCAAGCGCGGTCAGGTCATTTCAGCCTAGTGGGAGCGGGTGCATGTGAAGCACCCGCTATATATAAACCACCGGTCTTTTTCCACTAGGCTGAAATGACCTGACCGCGCTTGATGCCAGGAGCTCGGCAGGTCACGTGGTGCTGAAGAAAACAAATCAATAAAACGTATAGGCAATGCCACTTTGCAGAATATGTAAAATCAAAATAAAAGATTACTATCCCTTTAACCCTGATGGAGCCCTCTCCAGCAGCCAAGGGGTTAAATGGTTTGATTGTTAGGGTTCCACAGAGATTTTACATGAAATTGTAGGCTTCTGCTACAGTAATACAACTGAGAAGCACTGCCCCAAAGCATTTCCTGGCTAATATTTACATTATCCCAATAACCCCAGAGATGCTAACCATGCCTCCAACAGCAAAGGGGTTAATTCAAACTGACGAGAACCCACGTACCGACTTTGGAGAACTATAAATATTTTTTTCTGTAGTTTACTCGAACACAAAAAATGCAATAAATAACTAGAAAGAAGAGAAGCAGAGCAATTATGGGGTAGACCAAGTGTGCCAAAGTGGGAGAAGAGAGATGCTCACTCTGGGATAAAGCACATATAGAGCTCCTGGTGCAGAAACTCCACTAGACCTCCTGCAGGAACAGAAAACATATAGGAATAAAGCAATTAATATTCATGGTATTTGGGCCATGGAGAGTGTTATTTCACTACTGTCAGAGTTGTAGTTCAAGAGTAACTGAATGATGAAGTATCCCTCTACCTAGTGTAAGCCACCTCCCCTCAGATGTGGAATCTGGTCTTGAGACCAGGCAGCTCACATCAAGGGTCAATCTTTTTACTGTGGGAACAATGAAAACCCTGCCCCCCTTGACAGGTTTTTCAGATTTTTCCCTTATGCTAATTGAAGGTTGTCCTGCTCAGCAAGCCATCTGGACACCATCTTGCTGCTCTGAGGTGAGCAGTGTTACATCAGTAAAAGGGGCGGGAGGGCGATACTTTATCATTCAATTACTCTTGAACTACAACTCTGACAGTATTGAAATAACACTCTTCATGGCCCAAATACTATGAAGATTAATTGGAGCTGCTTTTTTTTGAAACATTAATATCCCTTTAAACCTTTCTGATACATTGGGGGAGATTCACTAAGGAGTGATAAAGAAGTGATAAAGTGGAGATGTCTTCTCCAGTTTATCATTTCTCCAGTTCCTATGTTATTCTATGGAGCTTTTGAACAAATATTTCTTCAGCTGTGGAGATCTTAGTGAATATTCTCTATAGAATAACATAGGAAATGGAGGAGTGATAAACTCATCACCACTTTATCATCTCTTAGTGAATCTCCCCCATAGAATCCAATGAAGACCTTAACAGAAGAGAAATGCTGCCATTGAGTTAAAGGGATAGTAATACTTCATTTTAACTTTATTTTATTTTGTAGGCATTAAAAAAACATGAAGAATGATATAAGTCTTATCTCTGAAACCTTTATGGTTTAAGAGATATTCACAAACAAAGTATCCCCCCCCCTGTTCAACCAGATCAGAAGGGAGGTGCCCAGGTAAACTGCAGAGAGGGACAATCTTCAATTAAGATAAGGGAAAAAGCTGAAAAACTTGTCAAGGGGGGAAGGGCTTTCATTGTTTTCATACAAAGAAAATTGTCCCCTTCTGTTATCTGTACTGTCATACAACCAGACTCACATCTGAGAAGAGATGGCTTACACTAGGAAAAAGGGGCGGGGAGGGGAACTTTGCTTGTGAATATCTCATAAACCATAAAGGTTTGAGAGATAAGACTTATATCATTCTTCATGTTTTTTTAATGCCTACAAAATAAAATAAAGTTAAAACGAAGTATTATTATCCCTTTAAATGTGTTTTTTTAACCTCACGCATGCTAGAGAGGTCTCCAACGCATCGTGGAGCAACGCATTCAAGGGGTTAAAAGCTACATTTA
Organism: Rhinophrynus dorsalis; assembly: GCA_037306005.1. Classification (NCBI taxonomy): domain Eukaryota; kingdom Metazoa; phylum Chordata; class Amphibia; order Anura; family Rhinophrynidae; genus Rhinophrynus; species Rhinophrynus dorsalis. Next base: position 87,378,153 of record CM074718.1, on the reverse strand, counting down.
AATCAAATGGAATTTTGGAAAATTGTATCTCTCCCTTTTGGTGCAGTTGTTCTGTCCCTGAATGACTTCACTTTTCATGTGAACATAAGGCACATAGGAGGAGATGTATAACATTGATCTGCAGCAAATGTAATAATGGGTTCAGTGTGCTGTTTGCACTAAATCAATGGTTTTCAAAAAGGGTGTCATGGTACTACGGTCTGCAGGGGGCACCGGCTCAGGGTGTTTCACTTTTATTATGATGTCTTTGATAAGGATGTTAAGATGAGTTACTAATGTATATGTATGATAATTATTATGTACAATATGCTTTTAGATGTAATCCTGACTGCGAGACCTGAGAATCACCATTCATGTATCATCACATTCTTTAAATCCTTGAGAAATTACCTATAATATGTTAGGGGTGGCCTGAAAATTCCAGTTTGTATGTTACGGTGTTAACACTTTCAGCGCTGGCACTTAAATGGTTAAGGGTGCCTTCAGCAAAAAAGATTAAGAACCACTGCACTTGATCATATATAGAAATGTTTGCATGAAGTTTCAGTTGTGAGTCCTACAACATTTTTAAGGGTTAGTAATGTCTGCATATAAATTTGTGCTATACTGTAGATTAACCCCTTCGGGTCCTGTGACGTACCCGGACCGTCACGCTGGTCCGGCACTTAAGGACCAGTGACGGTCCTGGTACGTCATGTACTATTACTCACCGCGCTTCTGCAGAAGCGCGGTGAGTAATACCGTGGACTGAAATTGATCGCTCCAAGACCGGAGCGATCTCTTTCAGTCCTCCTTTCGATGTGCCGCCCCACGTGATCTGGGGCCAGACACCGCGGGATCGTCGGACCCTAAGGGGTTAAAAAAAAAATTAATTATATATATATATATATATATATATATATATATATATATGTGTGTGTGTGTGTGTGTGGAGTGAGTCCCATTTCTCAAACCTTTATGGTTTGAGAGATGGGACGCGCTCCACATAATTTTTATGGTTTGAGAGATATAACATTTTAAAGTTCCCCCCTCCCTCCCCTTGCCCTGATGTCAAGGAGATCTGTGTCGGCCGACTAGAGGCGGCTCTTCAGCAGAGCCGAAATACCAATATCTAAAAATAAATACTTAATTGGAATGGTCTACAAAGTAGACTGTAGACTGTTCCAGTGAAGTATTTCTTTTTAGATATTGGTATTTCGGCCAGCTGATCCAGTGACCAGGATCTCCTTCTATCTGACATCAGTGCAAGGGGAAGGAGGGGGAGAACTTAAAATGTTATATCTCTCAAACCATAAAGATTTGAGAGATGGGACTTGCTCCATATAATTTATTTTTTTTAAATCTACAATATTGCATACATTTATATGTGGACATTACTAACCTTCCTTCCCCTTTAAAACAAGTATAATTTGGTAGGCTATTTCAATGAGGTGGCATCACCACCCGATAAGGGCCATTCTTTTTATGGTGCAGAAAATAGAACTTTTATATGCCAGTCTCCGTTCAAAATGATCGGCAGCCTCCAATTGACTGGGATGTGTGCTTATGCATCTCGCAGCCAATCAACTTCTAGCAGGTTTCAATATCCCCCCACAGAAGCGGATTGGCTGGGCGGTGCGTAAATTGTTTTACCGGAGGGGACAGAATTAAGCCCAGGCTCTACAGAATAACATAAGAACTGGAGAAGTGACATCACTGAAGAAGTTATGTCTGTGTTATCACTTAATCACGCCTTAGTGCATAACTCCCATTGTGGTATTATAAAGGTTGTAAAATGATACAATTTTTATACAATGACCACAACCAAATTCTTTATTCATCCACACATGCAAACTATACCTTTAAAGTGTTATGAAGTATAGAGTGCAAATAAGGGCTTTTTATGCACAAACATCTTTGTACATGCATACATACAGCTAATTTTCATTTGAAAAGAGCAGGAGATATACTTTTGCACAACTTTTATACATCTCCCAAAATGGGGCAAATACAAACTTATAATAATTCCCATTGATTTAAAATGGGGATTTTAAAAGGGATCTATTACCCCTATGCATGTTTGTCTTAAATGGAAGCTTATATAGTGACTAGATGGAGGCTTTCTGCACGTAAGCTGGAGAGATCTCATTGGCATGTCTTGGAATTCAGGGCTCCCCAAGCGGCGTGAGCCCTGAACCAGATCCCCAACCCCCCCCCCCAAAAAAAAATGCCCCGTGGTCCTTAAGTGCCGGCCACTCGCATGCCTGTCTTTAAGGGGTTAAATTCTAGACACTTCTCTTACGGGGCATTTCCTCTAGTAGATGCAAGATAAGTGTCTAGAATTCAAGGGTCTGAAAGTCCCATTTAAATCAATGTGATTATTTATCTGTCCTTTACTGTAGTTTGGTTGCCCAAGAATTTCTCCACTTCCATGTACATATGGCCTCACGCCACTGTCAAGAGTTGATTTGGAGCCGAATTTTCTGGAGACGTTCACACTTCGGGCTAATTGATCAGTCTCATTGCTCACAGTGAATGACATGTGATGTGGATCTTGTGTTTGTGACATGCAGAGGCATGTTGCCCCGGGTGAAAGGAAGGTAAAGGCTCATACCTGTGACCCTTCAAAATGAGGTGCCTCTGAGATATTTGAAGCATTAACCCTTAAAGTTCTTGGGAAGGTAGATTATTGGTCAGTAATTCTCAGCTCCAGTTCTTAGGGTACACCAACAGGTCATGTTTTCAGGATATCCCTAATTAACATTTTCAGCGCCAGAGGAGGTAAGCAACACATATCACTCTGGCATTCAAAGGATTAACCATTTAAGTGCCAGAGGGGTACGGAATGAATTGCTTTGCAATGTGTTCTGTACTCCTCTGGCACTCAAAGGGTTAAGCACAAATGGATTAAAGGGATAGTAATACTTGTATTAAAGTGGAGGTCTGAGTCTTTTTTTTTTTTAACTCCAACTGTTTTCCACTCCTACTAAGAAGGGAATATAACATTTATAGAGTAATCAGTGGCACGTCATTGTGTTTAAAGGGATAGTAATACATGTGTTTAAGTGGAGGTCCGAGTCTTCATTATTTATTTTTTTTAACACGTAGAGCTATATTTCAATACTTACAGTTTTGTAGTTCAAGCACTATTCAGTCCGAAAGGATCCCCCCTCCTGCCCCTTTCCCCTGCGTCACTCTACCTCTCAGGCTAGTCTGGATGGAGAACGGCAAGGGACAATCTTCAGTAAGTAAAAGGAAAATTCTTTGTCCTCCTATACTTACTGATAAAAGATTGTCCCTGATTCCAGATCTGATGGGAGGCAGCGGGAAGGTGTAGGAGTGGAATCCTTTTGGATTGAATATTGCTTGAACTATAAAACTGTAAATATTGAAATACAGCGCTACGTGTTAAAAAAAAATAAAAAAAAATAAAGAAGACTTGGACCCCCACTTTAATACAAGTATTACTATCCCTTTAAACACAATGACCGTGCCACTGATTACTCTATAAATGTTATATTCCCCTCTTAGTAGGAGTGGAATACAGTTGTAGTTATTATTTAACTAGACCGCTTACCAACACATTACATTGTTTTACTTGTCAGCAATTCTTATTTGGTTTTATTTAACTCATAAATAATGTAATATAATACAATATTCTATTAATTCATTCTTTGGTCAGAGGTCAATCCTAGATTAGGTGGGAAAAGCAAAAGATAAGAAGGTGATAGCGTGATCAAGTTGTAACATCAACAAGGTTGACTATGGCAACCTGCGTAACAGAGATAATTAATTGCTAGTGAGGCATGATAACATGAGGTTATACTTGTAAAAAATATGGTGTCCATGTACGTATTCTTGTGGTGATTATCAGCTGGACTCAGAGGCATGGAAGATGATGGGTTAGGTAGGCACAAGGCATGCCAATCAATGTAGGTGGCTATGGACAAACAAACAGGTGAATGGGATTATTTAACTGTATATATTGTTAAGTGTGTTAATAATTTTGGGGTCAGTTCATTTGTGTTTGGTCTGTTTTCTAAAGAAAGCACATTTATAAATACACTTTTCAAGAGTCTGGTATTATATAGGAGACTGGTAGACTCAAACTTTTTATTGAAAGCTTGCATTCCAGAGCTACTCAGCCAATAAAGGTATAACTTTTACTCAACCCGTCACCCGCTGTTTCTACAGCTAACACAATACCACCTTTTACTTGTATTATATAGGCAGACACACTCATACTACAAACTACTGATAAATCTTCTGTATTCAGTGGACCCCTAAAACTAGCTGGTATACATTGCTTTACAACACCACTGGTTGTTCATCACCTCCTGTCACCCCCCTGGAAGGTCTGGGTTATGACCCACCTGAACATATTGACTGACAGGTAACTTAATTTAGAAACAAAAAAAAAAAAATAGTACCCTAAGTAACGTCTAGACACCAATGGTCACAGTAATATTTCTTTATCACACATACCACTGATAGTTTTCCTATTACCTTCTCTTTATTTTTGACTCGTAGTGTTCATGTTTATTTTAATGAATTTTGAAGAAAAAAGTTTTTTTTTTGTTTTTTTTAACCTTTCCTGGATGTCCTACTGTGGATTATCATAAACCCGATTTTATGTAGCATTCTGCTGGAGTGCATAAATATAGAAATAAGCTTTTCCTCTACCTATGAGGACCCCTCTTTGCTCCTATGATCAATTTTCTCATTGCTTTGCACCCGCCTGCTTGAGCTACTATTCAAGCATAACCTCTTAATTTTAGGGTAGATGGGTATGAATGAAGTTGTGGAGTTAGGCATGGAGCTACGTTTGTCTGCTATTGGTAAGGAGAAACAGAGTTATGTAGATGGGAGGGATGGAAGTTATAGGTAGGGCAAGAATAGATGTTTGTGTAAGCAAAAAGTAACAGAAAAATAGATTTTGATGGCAGATCCAACTGACCTATCCATTCTCCCCATTTTCTTATCTAATTAAATTACATAATCTTACATACTCTTGCACAATCTTACATGCTCATCATCATCTGGCTTTTGACTGTGTTCAGCTGTCCAGAAATCACAGAAGAGCTCCTACCAGCTTTTATTGTTAGGAGCTGGTACTAGCCAGGTGGCAGCCAGTAAACAATATTAACAGACAGGCCTCTTAGTGCAGACTGCCCAGACAGGGCTGGATTTACATCTCAGGAGCCTGTAGGCACAGAAATCTGAAGTGCCCCCCCATTTGCCATCGCCACTGGACACCTCCACAATGCTCCAATCTCCACATTACCCCCCATATCTATATAGCCCTCACATTGCCCCCCATCAGCTCCATATTGCCATCAGCTCCAACTTATCCCCCATCAGCTCCATCTTGCCCTCACATTACCTGCATCATCTCCAAATTGCCACTATATCAGCTCCAACTTGCCCTCACGTTGCCATCTGCTCCACATTGCACACATCATCTTCACATTGCCCCCACTTTGCCTCCCGCATATGTTTCCTACCTCCCTGGTGGTCCAGCGGCAGATGTCTGTGCCTCCTGTAGCTGCTGTTGCTCCCGTGCGGTCTCTTTAGGAATGCAGAGAGCTGGGAGATGATGTCATCTCCCAGCGCTCTGCATCAGAGCCGACGAGGGAGCAACAGCAGCTACAGGTCAGGTCTATGCTTTCTGTCTGAGCCAAAGAAGGCACGGACCTTACCATGCAGTGGGTGGGTTGTAACTGTGAACAAAAATATATATATATATATTTTTTTAATTTCAGTGACAGGCGCCCCTCTGTGGGGTGCGCCTGTAGCCAGATGTCTACTTTGCCTTATGGCAAATCCGGTCCTGTGCCCAGATGAAAAATTCTCTCTTGCTCCCCATGCCAGCCCACCCCCTGTAATGAAAACAATGATCCTGATGTACTAATGAAGAATGGTGCAATTCTAGAATAAGCTAACTGCCCCATACAGTAGGGTGACCAGATTGTCACGGTTTGTACAAGGAAACTCAGGACAAGTACTTAAAGGTAACACCAACTTTATTAGGTACAATCAGTGAATCAGAAATATCACAATAAATGGTGTGAGAGAGAAGCGCACAACAGAGCAAGCGACAACTATCAGGAATAGGAGACTGCTTCCGTGTGATTCTCTGTAATCAGTCCCAGCAATGGGAACAGGAGTAGTCTGCAATGCCACAGGTATGCACCTGGGAGAAGCCAGACTAAATCGGAAGGCAACAAGGAGAAGAAGTCTGCCAGAGCCACAGGTCCGCACCAGATAGGGTATCTGACTCTAACGGAAGGCCACATGGAAGGATAGTCAGACAGAGCCCCAGGTCAGCACCAGAATGGATGGTGAGACATGCCAAAGGTCATACACAGAACAGGTAGTCAGGCAGAGCCGCACTTCTGCACCAGATTGGTTATCCAACAAGCCAAGGGTCATACATGGAGAGGATAGTCAGACAGAGCCACAGGTCAGCACCAGAATGGATAGTCAGACACGCCAAGGGTCATACACGGAACAAGTAGTCAGCCAGAGCCGCAGGTCTGCACCAGACTGGTTAACCAACAAGCCAAGGGTCATACACGGAGTAGATAGTCAGACAGATCCACAGGTCAGCACCAGAACGGATAGTCAGACAAGCCAGCATAATACACGGAATGCAACAAGAATAGAACTGCACTGGACACCAACGAAAGGGCGACTAAGCCCTGTGTTCAGGCAGTATTTAACTGCTTGCTCCCAGGAAGAGGAGGAGCAAGGAATGAGCAGCAGCCCCTAGAAAAGAGGAGCACGTCCGTGTCTATGGACATGCGCCCGCAGATGACGCCCGCTGCAGCCAGGATGCCGAACCCAGAAGCAGCAGGAGCCACGAAGGAAACAGGATGCGGCCGAGCTGCCTGATATCCAGACGCGGCTGTTCTGCAAAGGGGACAATGCAGACGTACTGCCTGAAACATAATGGGGCTGGAGCCGCCGGTGGCAGGATGTGGATGGCTTGCGCAGCCGCCACGAAAGTACTATGACACAGATGTCTCTGTTTTCCTGGGACAGGCTCGATAGTATTAATGGTGCTAAAAGTGTAGCAAGGAGCCAAAGGAGTTCCGGGTGGTACACACACACACACACAGTTGTACCATCAGAATCCTATTGCTTGGCAAGCATCCACTGCAACAAGAATTGGTTACAAAAACCCATGCTGTGGCCTAACGCTCATCACAGCTTTTTGTTCCTACAACTTGTGCTAAATAGCATGAGTTGTGAGAACATCAAAGCCAACTTGACACAGTGTGAAACCGAGAATGAGCTAAAAAACAGTCACCATCACAAACACTAACCCTACACTTAGCCCTACACTACCACTAATACAAACAGTAAAGTTAAAAAAATAATATCCCTACTACTATCCTATCACCCATACCCCATAGCTGTAATACATACGTGTAAGTCTGATGTCCAGAGGGGTCCTCAGCACCTGGTCATCCATTGTTATTCTTCATCTGTCATCTTTTTTCTTCTTCTCTTCATCTGTCATCTTCTTTCTTCTTATTAGTTATGTTCCTTGGTTGTATTCTTCAATCTCTTCTGCCTCAATAACTATAAAGAATAAAATAAATGCTGCTCGACGCAGAGAAGCCCTTTGAAAATGTGTCCTGGACATTCATTGAAGCTGCTATTAATCATTTGGGTCTTGGTCCCTGGATCTGTCGCCTTGTTCAGGCATTGTACACCAACCCTTCTGCCAAAATAGGAATCAGCTGTGCTCTTTCTGATCCATTCTCTTTATTCAGTGGCACTAGGCATGGTTTTTCCATATCCCCGTTCAATTTTTATTCTAACTATGGAATCCCTTGCCTGTTCATTTAGACATAATATACAAACTCAGTGAAAGAACCAGTGTAAGCCACCCTGGTCCTTAAAAGGAAAACAGATAGTCCCCTTAATGAGGCACACAAGACAGTAACAATATGATACAAAATATTTAATTTTATTGAATGTACAAAAAATATACGTGTCAAAAGGAGATACTTAAAAAAACAACACAGAGTGCAGAAATACTCCTGAATCAATATATATACTGTAGAGTGATCCAAAAGCTAAATTGCTGGGTAAGTATAAGTGAAGGTGCAAAATAGCAGCATACCCTATATCCTGTATCATGAACCAGCTCAACAGTAAAATCACAAGAGGATTATTATCTAAAAATAGACAAGTACTGAAAGTCACTGAATAGTAATATCAAAGTGTATCACAATATAAATAGTATCACGTGACTAATACATGCCTTTACTGGCACATACAGAGTGAATATAAAGCAATCATAAGTGAATATATATGGACACAAATATTAGTGAAATAACATGAAAGTAAAATAAGCAAATTCCATGACATAAAACAGTACTTATCCATCATGAAATAAACTGAAAACTCCAGTGAATTTCCCCCCGTGGCTTCATCTCAAGGCGTATCGCCAAACAGGCTTCATCAGGGGACAAACAAAAGTGTGTGTTTGAGATTATTTCAATCCCACATGGTCCAATAGCAGCAGAACTCGGGGGTCACGAGATGTGAGCCGAGAAGATCACATGATTCTCACATCTCGCGATCACTGAGATGTATTCAAACTGAAATAAAATTTCTTAAAGTACTAAAATCGTGCGGCAAAAGTAAAGTTGAGTAAAGAGAATGCACAATAAGCTGTAGTAATCCCTACTTAGGGATAGTCTCATATATAAAGATGATAGACTGAAAACGCAGAACTTTGGCGCATGCGCATAACAATCGTACAAAGCTGGCGCTAGGACGTCAAAATACAGAGTCAATGTTTAAAAAGTATGTGGCAAAGCGCATGCGCATCAAAAGAGTCCCACTGCACAAGCACAATGACGTAACCTTAGCTCCCTATGTGAACACCAGGCACACGTTTTAGACCATTCCAATGAAGGGATTCCGTGTAAGTAACGAGATCACGGCACTTCTCAAGCGCCTCCGTGTCGACCGACACAAATCTCCTGCTGACAGCTTTACAGCTGTCAGTAGGAAACAGCGAACTTTAAACGCCTGTATCTCTTAAACCATAGCGGTTTGAGTGATACGTTTTTTTTGCATTTAGCTCAGCTTTTTAAGCTCTTCTAAATGCAAAAAAACCCTTTTTTTTGGACATTACTAACACTTTAAGGACGATCCATTATTTGAAGAGGTCTGCCTTTTGGTTTCACTTCTGTGGGACTTTGTTTTAAAGAACGGACTCTAAGGACAATAAGCATTTATGTCCTTAAATATAAGAGTATGTACTTACTCTACACGAAGAGTGAATTATGATGGCCTGCAAAAAACACCTGAGGAACCAACAGTTCTCTAATAGTAACAATATTTTGAAATTATTAGAATTTTTCTTAACCGGGTCCTGATTGATTTTTAAGGGTTACGGTGAAGATACCATTACAACAGATTGAGAACTATGAACATTATACATCCTTTTTGGAATATATGTCTCTGATCATGTAGATAATATTTTGTACTCATTGTATCTATGTATAGGAACAATGTTTGGGTATGCATATTTGTATCCAGCTTTGGTGTTCTTTTAATTAGAGTGGGATTTTTTTTTTCTCCCACATGGTCCATTTGCATATTATAGTTTTTCATGTTCGTGTAGCTGTCAGCAGTCTAGACGTAGAGATTGTCTTAAGATGGATGTACGGTGTCTTCTCTGGGGGGTCTATTTCTTTTACATAGTATACTTATGTTTTAGGATGCTTTTCAATTTACAGATGTATTTAACTAACGTCAATGATTCTACTAACCTCATGTGATCTAAAAATGTATTTATATATTGTCATAAACTTTATTGGCATTTCACATAGGGAGCTAAAGTTACGTCACTGTGCTTGTGCAGTGGGACTCTTTTGATGCGCATGCGCTTTGCCACATACTTTTTTAAAACATTCACTCTGTATTTTGATGTCCTAGCTCCAGCTTTGTACAATTGTTATGTGCATGCACTAAAGTTCGGCATTTCAATCTATTATCTTTTTGAGTAGGGATCACCGCTGCTTATTGTGCATTCTCTTTACTCTTCTTGATTTTTGCCTCACAATTTTAGTACTATAAGAAATGTTATTTCAGTTTGAATACATCTCTGTGATCGCGAGATGTGAGCGGTCATGTGATCTTCTCAGCTCACCTCTCGTAACCTCTGAGTTCTGCTGCTATTGGACCATGTGGGATTCAAATAATTTTAAACACACACTTTTGTTTATCCCCTGACGAAGCCTGTTTGGCGATACGCGTTGGGATGAAGCCGCGGGGGGGGGGGGGGTAATTCACTCTTGGAGTTTTCAGTTTATTGCATGATGGATAAGTACTGTTTTATGTCATGTAATTTGCTTATTAGACTTTCATGGTATTTCACTAATATTTGTATTCACTTATGATTGCTTTATATTCACTCTGTATGTGCCAGTTAGGGCATGTATTATTCATGTGATACTATTTATATTGTGATACACTTTGATGTTACTATTCAGTGACTTTCAGTACTTGTCTATTTTTAGATAATAACCCTTTTTTGATTTTACTGTTGAGCTGGTTCATGATACAGGATATAGGGTATGCTGATATTTTGCATCTTCACATATACTTACCCAGCAATTTAGCTTTTTGACCACATATACATATTGATTCAGGAGTATTTCTGCACCCCGTGTTGTTTTTAGTGTTTTTAAAGTATCTTCTTTTGACACATATTTTTTGTACCTTCAATAAAATTCTATATTTTGTATTATATTGTTACTGTCTTGTGCTCCTCATTAAGGGGACTGTTTTCCTTTTAACCCTTTGAGTGCCAGAGTGGTACAGAATGCATTGCTTTACAATGCATTCCATACCACTCTGGCACTCAAAGGGTTATGGACCAGGGTTGCTTACATTGGTCCTTTCATGGAGTTTGTATATTATAGCTTTAAGTCCTAGAGAGCACCCCACTTTTGAAGTGGTTTAAGTCAGTTATTTTGATTCCAACAGTCAGTGCCTACTCCTTTGCTTTGTGTTCATATTGTTCACTTAGACATAACACTGCCATCAGAAGGCTGCACGTGGGCTCTAGAGAACATAAACTGGCTCTCTTTGCCAATGATTTATTGCTTGTGGTGACAGATCCGCTCCACTCCCTTTCAGCTATTCTGGACGAGCTTTGGAAATATCTCTAAATTTAAGCCAAACAACTCAAAATCTGAACTTTTGAACATCTCCCTCCCTGCGGACCTCATACATTCTATCTCCCGTGTCACCATATTTCGATGGCCTCTGCAGAAATTGAAATACTTAGTTGTCAATCTCTCTCCCAGAAGAGTCATCTATTTTCTCTTAATTACTTACCTCTCCTATCAGGCATATCTTCTCCTTTACCTGGCTTGGTCACATTAATTTGGTGATTTGCTGTGATCAGCCTACCAGTCTTGTACCTCAAAGCGCTTCAGCAGGCAATCAACTCTTTTGTCTGGGTTGATAAACCTGCTAGAGGGAGTCTTTGACATTTGGCCAGGGAGAAGCGAGCCAGAGTGCTTGGCTTTTCAGTGATGGTTATGTATTACCAGTGGGTGCATCTTTACATGATGCCCACTAGATACACTCCGGGGCTGACAATCTTTAGGTTCAGATGCTTTCTGATCTCATCTCTTTTTATCCGCTCTATGGTATCAATTGGTTGGATCATAAGGATCTTCCATGGGGGATCAAACTGCCTGCGCTTTTGGCATGAGTCGACTCCTCAGTTTCTTACACTTTCGACCCTTACCCCTTGTCCCACCCTGCTTATCCCATTTCTCTACAACCATTCCTTTCCCCAGGTTTACAAGAGTCCGCCTCCATACACTAGTTTACTCAAGGGAGGCTCCAGCCTATTCACCTGACTTCTCACAATTCATTAGCTGGCTTTTCCATTCTTCAGTTGAAATTTGACTTACCATCATGGGAGATGTGGACATACAGACAGCTACACATCTATTTACTCAAATAGAGCAGACATGTTTTGTAACCTTACATCCTTTGTGAAGTTGCTTATGGCCCCACATCCTCGTAGCTGAAACATCTCTTCTTTCTACCTATTCCTGCTTAGGTCCACTATACCACTCACCCAGAAAATATTGCATAACGTTGCGAGGAAGGTCTTTCATCAAAGAATGACAAAGGGATAAAGATAGAAGGTGGGATTGAGGATTAGATACCAGAGTTTCGGAAGGAGACAGATCTCTATTTAGCTCACCCCTTTTAGATTCAGATGAATACCAATGTCGGACCTGAAATAAAAGCCACCACGGAGTCAATGTTTGGTCCAACTTTCCCCTTAGAGAATCAAATGTCAGAAGTGATCCATCAGTTGTTAAGGATAACAGCGTATCAAAGCCAAGGTCTTTCCATTTAGAGAAGATTGGATCCGAATTGACCGGAGGGATGGCAGGGTTCCCTACCAAGGAGCAGAGAGAGGAGGGACAATGTTGAACGCTTCAGTTAGGGAACACCACATGTTCAAAATGTGTCCTAAAATGATGTGGTCTAGGCAAGATTTAGGAATTCGCTGGTGGGGAGCCCATAAGAGCTGAGTCAGGGATAGGTTGCCTATTACACTATTCAAAGTATTGGTCCACCTCAAATCTTTCAACCATCTAGGTGATATATATATATACAGGGAGGGCATTAAAAACATACAACTCTCTAGACAGAATCACCATTTTTAAGAGGTTAGCCCTTCCTAGTGATGAAATATAAAATCCCCTCCAGAGAGCAATGTCCTATTGTATAGATTTGAGTAGAGTAGATAAGTTACTATTGGGAAAGTCTTCAAATCTGCTGTGAGGGAGATTCTAAGATAAGGAATATGGGAGGAAGACCACCTAAATGGGTATAATGCCTGTAGAGCTCTAGCGGAATCAGGGTCTAAGTTTATATTTCGAATTACAGATTTTGAGTAATTAATATTTTCCTGAGATACATTAGAATATGTGGTTAAATGGTGAAGAAGGCATGGTAAAGAAGTCTTACCTATTTGTTTTCTATTCATCTTGAAGCCTCAAAGTCTCTCTTCTTTCTGTTTTCTTTTTTTATTGTAAGCCTCTCCAGTCTCTGTCTAGAGTGCCTCATTGTTACTGCCTACAATTAAGCTTTCTTCTATATGTTAATGTATGTGTAATGTGCTTACCATTCTCTTCTTTATGGTACCTAACATCTAGGCATTCATTTGGTGTAACCTTACCTGCTGTCACACTTGCAGGTGTGTTTTTGTATACGGTCCATGTATTTTTATTTGCTTACCAGATTGTATACTGTTCATGTGTTTTTTTTGCCTATCGGATTGCATGTCTTCATTTTTTTCAATAAAGCTTTAAATTAATAATGTAACTATGCAACTTATTTTATGGTGCCAATAAATGTATGCAGCTAATAAAGGTCCACTGATGGAGGCTTTCTGTATGTAAACTGGGAGCGCTCTCATTGGCCAGAAAGTGCTCCATTTTACATCCACAAAGCCTCCGTCATCGAGGGAGGGAAGCAGAGGAAGAGTGTTGCCCAAGTGATATACCCTAAGTAATTTAATGTGCCTTGTTCCATTTCCTGAGGGGTCCTATCACAGTGCCTGTGATCCTCCTCTGTCACTCTCGCTTGTGGTAGACTCTGATTTGCTGAGTCGGTTTGGCCTGCCCCTGGTGACCTTTTTATGCCTGGTCGTGACACCTGTCAGGTGCCCTTTCGTGGTGTTTCTGAGCCAGTATTGCTGTTGCTGTGTTCCGGTGTTCCTGATCCTGTGTACCGATTCGGCCTGTTGACTACGCTTCTGTGTTCCTGCTCGTGATTGACCCAGCTTGTCTGAGAACCACCTCCGTGACCCAACCCAGCTTGGCTGACGTTCCTGCTCGTGATTGACCCGGCTTGTCTGAGAACCCGCTCTGTGATCTGACCTGGTTTGGCTGACGTTCTGTAACGGTTATTCAGACTCTCAGAACAGAGGTAAAAAATAAAACACAGTATTATTTAGAATAAATGAGGAACACGGCCCCCTAAGGGCAGAAATAGGTAATTACACGTAACTGAAGGCAATAGGGTAATATAGCAGACACAGTATGGATAAAGAGCAATGCATACAAGCAATGGAACAGAGTAAGGCTAGGGTTAAGTTCAATGCAAATAATCAGTCTCTGATGTGGTGTGTAAGACAACGCCCAGTAGTCCTCAAGGACTGGTGATAAGCAAGACCAACACTGGTGCTAGAGCTAAATAATACCAGAGCCAAGGGCACTTTGCAGTGCGTAACGGAATAGGCACACTGCGTGTGCTGAATGGGACCGGAGCCACGGCACTCTGCGGTACTGAAAGGGTTAATGACAGTGCGTGAGTTGAATGGAACCTGAACCAGTAGCACCCCTTGGTGAGTCAATGGATACCCGTACTGCCAGAGTTGAAAGGGACCAGAGACAGTAGCACCCGTGGTGCGTAAACGGATACCCCAACACTGCTAGAGCCGAGTAAGACCAGAGCCATTAGCACCCTTCCAGTGCGCCAATGAAGCGTAATGTTGCAAGGGCTAACGGTAGATGGTAATGGAAACCCACTGCTCTGCAAATGTAGCGAATGGCTCGGTATCTGAGGCTACAAGCTCTGCAAGTGAAAACGGACAGGCTCGGTAACGGAGGCAACAAGCGCAGCAAGTGTTAACGGACGGCTCAGAATCGGAGGCAACAAGTACTGCAAGTGTCAGCGGACAGGCTTGGTAACGGAGGCAACAAGCTCAGCTAGTGTTAACAGATGCCCAGTATCTGAGACAGCAAGCACAGCAAATGTTAATGGACAGGCTCGGTAACGGAGGCAACAAGCTCAGCAAGTGGGAGGTCAGCTTTAAGAAGCACAAGTCTGACAGTTCACAATGTCGCCAAGAGACATAGACGAAGCCACACTGGAACCAGAACACAGGAAGCTGGATACCAAGCAGGAACGTCAGCCAGGCCAGGTCATACACGCAGAACGAGCGTCAGACAAGCCGGATCAATCACGGAGCAGGAACGTCAGCCAGGCCAGGTCATACACGGAGCAGGAACCAGAAGAATAGTCAGACAAGCCGAATCGGTACACAGGAACGCAGGAACACAGCAACGGAAGCACTGGTACTGGAACACCACGAAAGGGCACCTGACAGGTGCCAGAGGCCCGGTATCAGAAGGCCATACTGGGCGGGCATAACAAGCACTGCCAATAGGAACACACCACCTCAGAGAGTGACAGGTAATCACAGGAACCGTGATACGTTCCTGTCCGTGATCTGACCCGGCCTGGCTGACTTCCTGCTCCGTGACCTGTACCGGCTTGTTACAGTGATCTGTTTCGTTCCGGCTACCTGTTCCTACTGTCGTCGCAGCGACATTCTGACTTCCTACCAGGCGGATAGTGTTTAACACTTGCAGTGCCTAGTCTCCAGTGCCGAGTCTCTGTGCTTATTTTGCAGAGCTGTGCATCCGTTACTGAGCCATTCTTACACTTGCAGAGCTATCCTTCTGTACTGAGCCTTCGATTCTAGCTGCGACTTAACCCTTGTAGTGCTGCCGTCTCCATTGCTGTGCCCACTTGCACCGGTATTGAGCCTAAGCTGGTATTTCGCTACTTCTGCTGAGCCGGCCGCGTACATTCCCAGTCTGGTCGGCGGCTCAATGTTTCATCTGCAGAGTAGTCGAGTTGGTTAACATACCCAGTAGAGGCGCTTCTGGCTCTTACACATACGGTGGTTTCTCTGGTTATGCCAGTGGGGGCTATTGGCTCAAGCTATTGCAGCTAAGGGTGGTCTCCGGTATATTCCGTGGGAGGCTATTGGCTTCATCTCGCAGTATATTGTGGTCTCCGTTGTTACGCCCGTGGGGGCTACTGGCTCAAGCTCTTGCAGGCTGTCTTCGGTACACGCCCTTGGGGGCTAGAGGCTCATATTGCTCCGGTACAGTTGGTCTCCGTCTATACGCCCGTGGGGGCTATTTGCAAGCTCTTGCATCACAAGCTACCTCTGTTGAGACGCCCGTGGGGGCTACCGACTCACGCTCTGCAGATTAAGCTGTATCCGCTGTTACGCCCGTGGGGGCTATTCAAGCAACTTTTCTGCAGATCCTACCTCTCAACTAGCACTGCTGAGCAGTTTCCCTATCTTAAGAACTTTAGGTGTTGCACCATCTACACCTATAACTGCTTCATTATCCTCTTGGGCGTGCCAAACACCACAACAGAGACTGACTATTATTGCTCTTAACCCTTTATTTGTTTCACTACTGTGTGCCTGTCCTGTGACAGTATATGTGATAACTCTGTTTCTGTATACTGGGCCTGTGGGGGCATACCGGCATTATATTGCAACATTTGCTGTGGCCTGTAGAGGGTGATCTTTCACATTTATTTTCATTTAATAAAACTGTGTTTTATTCTAACCTGCTGGTCTAAGTGTCAGTAAAACCGTTACAGGTCCTTGGAAGATGAGGGGTAGGATAGCTTCTATTACTTCCGTACACTTGGGATTGGGTAACATGAAGTTTGCTACTTGGTGCTGGACTACATCTGCTGCTTGTTAAGAAGTGCATGTTTATGATTGGTGTGTATATATTTAAGTGTGTATGCATGTATGTATGTGCATATATGTCTACATACAGTTAGGTCTGGAAATATTTGGATACAGACACGAGTTTTGTTATTTTGGCTGTTTACCAACATAACTTCAAGTTACAGTTAAATAATGAATATGGGCTTAAAGTGCAGTCTCTCAGCTTTAATTTGAGGGTATCCACATCCAAATTAGAAGAAGGATTTGGGAATGACAGCTCTTTAATATGATGAGATGTTATAAGAAACGCGTTGAAGGGGGACCCTTTTAATACAATCTTTATAATGATTGTGGGTCCCAGTGTGGTGCAATTAAAGACAGAAGCCATACTATATAAAAAACATGGAGATGAAGGACTTACCTGATGCAAAAACCCCAATGGGTCTGCATAGTTAGAGAGGGCTGTGGATCCAACAGTCCTCTCTAGAAATGAACCTTTTATCAACTCACCACAGGTCATGTGAGGAATGAATAACTGCAAACAGACAGGTGCATGCAAGCTAGGACAGGCTTGAGGACTGGTCCTTAAAGGGCAAGAGTGAAAAAGGAAATAGTGCAATAATATTAGTGCTATACAAAAGTAACTGGACAATTGACTCAAAAGCTGTTTCATGGCCAGCCGAGTTCTGGACCAGCATTCTTTGAACAGAGGAAACTAAGATCAACCTGTACCAGAAAGATGGGAAGAAAAAAGTATGGAGAAGGCTTGGAACGGCTCATGATCTGAAGCATACCACATCATCTGTAAAACACAGCGGAGGCAGTGTGATAGCATGGGCATGCATGGCTTTCAGTGGCACTGGGTCATTAGTGTTTATTGATGATGTGACAGAAGACAGAAGCAGCCGGAAGAATTCTGAAGTGTATAGGGATGTATTGTCTGCTCAGATTCAACCAAATTCAATGAAGTTGATTGGACGGCTCTTCACTTTACAGATGGACAAGAGCCCAAAACATACTGTGAAAGCAACCCAGGAGTTTAAGGTAAAGAAGTAGAATATTCTGCAAAGGCCGAGTCAATCACCTGATCTCAACCCGATCGAGCATGCATTTCACTTGCTAAAGACAAAACTTAAGGCAGAAAGACCCACAAACAACTGAAGAAAGCTGCAGTAAAGGACTGGCAAAGCATCACAAAGGTGGAAACCCAGCGTTTAGTGATGTCCATGCCTTCCAGACTTCAAGCAGTTATTGCCTGCAAAGAATTCTCGACAAAATATTAAAAAATGAACATTTTATTTATGATTGTGTTAATCTGTCCAATTACATTTGAGCCCCTGAAATAAGGGGACTGTGTATGAAAATGGTAGCAATTCCTTAACGCTTCATACTATATTTTTGTTCAATCCCTTGAATTAAAGCTCAAAGATGCATCCCGGTTGTTTCATTTCAAATCCATTGTGCTGGCATACAGAGCCAGGATTATGAAAATTGTGTCAGTGTCCAAATATTTCTGGACCTAACTGTTTGCCTGTTGCATGTGAGTGTGTGTGTGTGCGCCTGTATGCTTATTTTAATGTATGTGTGTGTGTGTTTTTGAGTTTGTGTGTGTTTTAGTGCATGTATGTGTGTTTGTGTATGTGTGTGCACAGATGGTTGTGCTTGTGTATGTTTGTGTGTATTTTTAAGTATGTATGTGTGTTGTGTGTGCATGTGTATTGTATGGTTTTGTGTTGTATGTCATCTGGGGCATATCATTTCGAGTGGTGTGTTGCTCAGTGTGGAATATGTTGTGTGTGTATGCAAGTTTGTGAGGTGTGTGTTTTATGCCTGTTTGTGTCTACGTGTATGTGTTGCATGGTGTGTCATGTGGTATGTGTATGGTGTATTGTGCAGTTTGTTGGTGTTCTGTGCATATTTGTGTTTATGTTTGCATTTGTATGTGTGGGGTGTGTGTTAGGGATAATCGGTGATTTGGACAGAATGGGAAAGCAAGTTTGTATGAGTGTATGTGTATCTGCGCTTGTGTGTTTATGTGGAGTATTATGTATGCACTTTTGTGTAAGTGTGTATGTTGCGTGTTTGTGTACATGTGCATTGTGTTGTGTGTGCAGGTGTTTGTGTGTAGTCTGTGTAGTATGGTGTGTTGTGTCATCTGGGGTGTGTGTGTGTGTGTGTGTGTGTTTGTATTTGTATGCATCTATGTGTATATGTTGTGTGTGTATTTGTGGTGGTATGTATGGTATTTGTATTTGAGGCATGTGTCTCATGTGTGAGGGATGAGAAATAATTTGGATAGACTGAGAATTCATTCCACTCACACAGTCTGGGGCTGGTGTCAGGTCAGTGCAGGCTGCTGATGAGAGGAATTTACATAACTCATACTTACTGCCGCCCCTAAACGTGTTCTGCAGGGAATATGGGGATCATATTATATGACTGTATTTTATTTAATTAAAAATTCAATGTGTTTGGGTCCTCTCTAGCACTAAAGGAGTTTTAAAGCGCATTTTTTAACAGGAAATTGCAATTATTCTCTATGAAGCACTTGGTTTACTCTAGAATTGTAGGTCTTCTTAGTACAACTCACTGATTTAAAAGTACAGTAATGGAGACAGTGCATGATCCTCTTTAAATCAGGGAAATTTACTTACCAATATTTTTTTTTCTTCTGAGCCCTTCCACAGTAAAATATGGGCATCATCTCTGCACTCCAGCTGGGTAGGACCAATAGGAAGCTTCAGAAGGGAAATCCTATGACAGTATCCCCAGTTTCACTTTTGTCAAGGCTATAAGAAAAATTAGATATAATTAAGGGTAGGGTACACTGTGGAGGGAAACAGAAGAAAGAGAAAAATCAGTAAGTTAGTAAGTTTCCCCCTTTCTTCAGTAACCCTCACAAAACAAAATAAAATGGGACTTCCAAAAGCAGTACCAAACACCACAAACCAAGGATGGGAAGATGGGACAAAAAGAGGTCCCAAGAATGAAAGGAAGAGGTAGGAAAAAAAATTGTATGACAGTCAGTCCCAAATAATGAGGCAGAGATATGGAAAAATCGCTACCTGCACTGCCTACAACACTTTACTCTCAAATGTAGCTTCAGCTGAGGATTGGAAATCTAGCCAGTAGTGCTTTATAAATGTAGACTGTGAAAATTTCCACTGGAGTGGCTGTAGGCTTGATAGCCCATGAAGTCAAGACTGCTCTGGTGGAGTGGATTTTAATCTTCAATGAGTAGATGGTCCTGCCTGTTCGTTTACTGTCCTTATACGTTCTGTAATCCATCTTCATATGGATGGCTCAGGGGCTGCTAAACCCTTACATTTTCCCTTACAGTAAATGAAGAAGTTTTCAGATTTTATGAAGTCCTTGGTTCTCCTTAGGTAGGTTGTGATATATCTTAAGTTAAATTAGGGTAATGCTCTTTCTCTGTCTCCATTTGGCTTTGGGCAAAAAGAACACAGGACAATCTCTTGGTCGATATGGAAATCAGAGTCCACCCTTGACCTGAAGAAAATGGATTTTCTACCGAGGCCCTTCTTGTGACACCTGGCAATAGAACTTGGAAGTTGAAGCCTCTCTCATTTATAATGGATTCACTGAATTCTTTTGAAATCCCTCTCAATTTGTGAGATTGTTGCTTAGCCACCATGCCGTCAGTCTCAAGAGTCTCAGGTTATGATGAACTATAGGACCCTAAGTTAGAAGGTCCAGCAATAAAGGAAGCCCTCAAGTCTGGTCTACTGACCTGCAGACCAGATGCGAAAACCAAGTTCTCCCACGATATCTTGGGTCAATAAGAATAACTTCTTCCCTGTTCCTTCTGATCTTCCTAACACTTCCATGAAAATGGGGAAAGGAGAAAAGATATAGGCTGGGGTAAATTCCAAGGTATCTTCAGGGTATCGTGATCTAATACTACTGGGTCCTTCCACTGTGAAAAATAGTTGTTGCATTTACTGTTTTCCCTTGAGGCCATAAGCTAACCCTGTGGTGCACTGGATCTGAATATGATCTTGTTGAATCCCTTCTGGTCTATAGGTGTCCGGCTTAGGAAGTCTGCCTCCTTGTTTAGAATCCTGGAAATATTGGAGCCTGAGACTGGCTTCAGATTGAGTTCTGCCTAGGATCAGGATCTGCCTTGTCTAGACTCCTGCTCCTTATGCCAGCTTGATTTATAAGGTACAACACTGTAGATATGTTGTCTGTCTTTATATGAACTGCTTTTTTTTCTAAGTCTTTGAATTGCCTTAGGCAATTACATACTACTATCATTTTCAGGATATTTATATGGAGAGTTCTTCCCGAGTTCCTCAATAATCCCTGTGCTGTCATGCCCATCCAAGTTCCACCACAACCCTTTAGGCCGCCATCCGTGGTCACCATTTGCCATTGAGGATTTTATAATGGGCTGCCATAATGGAGATTTGTTTTTTCAGCCACCAACTGAATTCCCTTCTTGCAGAGGCCAGAAGAGGTATCCTTTGTGAAGTGTTTCCAAAATCCCAAACTCACTGGTAACAATACAGAAAACAAAATGACAGGAGGCCTGTGCACAGTTCCACCTCTGTAGGCATGAGCAGTAGAGAGTGGCTGCGCTGCGGCTGATACGGAGCAAAGCGCTCTGAATTGAGACCGGAGTCCTCTCTGTGCGACTCCGTTCTGAATTCGGAGAGCCCAGCTCAGTAATAGCCACGGCGTGGGCAGTCTGCACTGCGCATGAGTAAAATGCGCGCAGCCATCTCTACTGCACATGATGGCTTCTGACAAACCTTAGCAAATTATTATATAGGATTGTAGGTAATATGTCCCGGTATAATGATGGGATGCCTGATACTACTTGACCTTGTGTACAAACGAAAAGTGGACCAATGCAGGAGTACGCCAAATAAACCACAGAGGAGAAATTAACATTCTCAGTCTTTCATTTGTTGAATGCTACAGAGATATCCAATGCATTGAATATTTCTCTAGTATTCAATGAGTTAAAAGCCCCTTTTGAATTAACTGTCATTTGACTATCTCCCCTATGGTGTAGCTGATGAGTCAGTCATACTTTGACCCTGAGACTCAGGATTTTGAAACAAATCTCAAGGTCTCAGGGTGAAGGGCCAAATTCTCGAGGTCAGAGAGTCCTGTGACTCCTGCTATTTGATTTACACCTATTTGCTGTTTATTTAATGTCCAAATTAATGACATTTCTACCAGAAAAGAAGATGTCCTGCTGGTCCAATAAGTAGTATCTCAGAACTGTAGCATGTTAAAAGATCATGGAAGACTGATTGAATCACATCAGGGCCATAGCAAACGTTTACATAGCACCTAGAATCTACTTTCTTTCATAGCTCACGGGGTCACCTCATTTCAAAATTTCCGAGGTATGATCATAGTCTGCAACAGCTGGAGTGGCACGAATACTATGATGATAACATACAGTTACTCCTGGTCCATCTCGTATACCGTCCTCCTTGCGCATGTCACACGGGCAGACTTGGCTCACACATGACGTTTTGGAGAAGGGGAGGGATCAGGCCGTGACCCAGGCTGCCAGTCTCCCGCAACTGCAAGACTTGGCGCGAAGCGTGGGCTGTTCCTGGGGTCTGGTAGTAGCGGGTGAAGGAGGAAGGCAAGCTAAGGCTGCCCCTTTGGCCATGGTAAGAATAGAGACCACCATGTGGAATTTCCGTACTGGCCTGTTAACATACAGCAGGGATGCTACTTACGTGTGTTGATAGATTGCTCTGCCATTCGCTTTTTTTTACAAATTTTTATTGAGTTAGACTTCGTGTAGTTAGACTACCTTTCCCATCATCCTTCCTTCCGATGCACATGATGGGAGTCGTAGTGTAAAAGCTGCAGAGCCACATATTGTCAAACTGTGAGTTCAACGTGGGTCATGGGAAGATCTTATTATATGCAGAGAAACATTTTTTTTTATTTATAATAAACTGCTTAATTCTTTGCAGCCATTGCGCTTGGGAGTCAGGCTGCAGTTACCTTCTGCATCACGCACATGTTTGTGTAGGCCATGCACCTTCCCTAGGTTGGACGGTCCATTCTGCATTAAAAGTATTTTGTTTTGTGCCTGCGTAGAGGGTCCAGTGACATTTGATACCCTGCAATGGGGATTTTTCACGTTTTATTTACCAAGACTCTCACATCATCTGACAGTTATGACTGCTTTGGTCCTAATATGTAAAGACAAAATTGAGCAGTTTGGGGGCACAACTAATCAGAGGGCTTTTGACTCTGTGAATGATAATGAGGTATGCAATGCATTGAGAAACAATGTTCTGGAGGCATCTAGCTTACAAGAGGGTAAAATGTCTGGCTTAAAGGGATAGTAATGTTTCATAATAAAAACAGCTCTAATTAATCATTATAGTATCTGGACTTTGGAGAGTGTTATTTCAGTTCTGTCAGAGTTGTAGTTCAGGAGTAATTCAATGATAAAGTGTCCCCCTCCTGCCCCTTTTACTGATGTAACACTGCTCAGCCAGAGCAGAAGAGAGGTGCCCAGGTAGACTGCAGAGAGGGACAATCTTCAATTAAGATAAGGGAAAAACCTGAAAAGCTTGTCAAGGCGGGCAGGGCTTTCATTGTTTTCATATAAAGAAGATTGTCCCCTTCTGTTATCTGTGTGATCTTACAACCAGATTCACATCTGAGAAGAGATGGCTTACACTAGGTAAAAGGGGCGGGAGGGGAAACTTTGCTTGTGAATATCTCTTAAACCATAAAGGTTTGAGAGATAAGACTTATATCATTCTTCATGTTTTTTTTTAATGTCTACAAAATAAAATAAAGATAAAACGAAGTACTACTATCCCTTTAAAGCAGAACTACCACCCCTTAGCACCATGGGCTGAAATAACTCCCCATCTGGTGACTAGCTGCTCAGAAGAGCTAGTCGCCAGAATTTTTATAGTGTTCAAGAGATTTGTAGACTTCTACGGGACTGACAGGCAGGATAGAGCGCAGACATCTTTCCATAGTGATGTCTGCACTCTTTCGCTGTCAGTCCTAGCTGGCTCTAAGAGGCATTGCTAGGAGCCATTCGGGCAGATGCCTGTGCTCCGTCCTGCCTGTCAATCCTGGAGAAGTCTACAAATCTCTTGAACACCATAAAAATTCTGGTGACTAGTGCTACTGAGCAGCTAGTCGCCAGATGGGGAGTTATTTCGGCCCATGGTGCTAATGGGTGGTAGTTCCGCTTTAAATGGGGATTTCGGTACACTTTATTTGTTCCCTGTGGTGCAGTGGGTTTGCTCAAGAATTGCTCCAACTTGATTTTCTTCAAAAGGCACATTGTTCCTTAGCACTTAAATTTGTATTTCTCAACAACAGTTTTAATAAGAATTAATTGAAAAATAAATGGTTCATTTGCAGCTGATCTGTTTTCGCTCGTACTCCCTCCTAAAATGCTGAAAGTTGCCTTTTATTCAAAACTAGTGTAAAAGCCCGTGTACACGGTCCAAGGTCCTGGTAATGTTAAGCGGCCGCTACCTCCCTACTCAACGCGATCAGTCTTGCGTCTCCTCACTCACTCAGTGCAATCATGAGCAGTAGAGACTGCCCAAATGCTCGCAGTCTCTACTGTGCATGACGGCTTCTGGCAAACATCATAGTGAATTATTATATAGGATGCTAATGTATTCTTCATTGCTGTACAGAAGGGAGCATTGAATACAAAAATCAACTACAGATGCGTCCCGCTTGTATTTAACCCTTTGAGCGATAGAGGTATCCAGCACAATGTATTGGGTGTCTCTTTGACATTTAAAGGGTTAAATAGGTCATACACTGTCACTGCAATTGGTGGGGGGGGGGGTGAACAAACATTAACTTTTCATGTGTGCCCCCATGGATCTGAGAGTAAAGATTTACTAAAGAGTTTCTCTCTTGAACAACAGCACAAGGGCAAAATTCATAGGGCTGACCATAGTAAGGTGAGTGGAGGAAGGAGTGCTATTTGGAAGTGTTTGTTTTCCTCCAACCTGTTTGAAAGATGTATCAACATTGTAACAGCACACTTGCAACCACGGGAGTGTTTGGCTTGAAGCTGGCCATTCTGATTGGTTGTTGGAGTATATATTGTAATGTGAGGATGTAAACAGGAACTCTTTGTGCATTTTTTTTTTTTTTAACACAACTTTATTGTAGAAAAAAAACCCCACAAAAACAAAAAACACTACGTTTTTCTTTTTTTTTTATACGTTAATTGAAACTTTATTCTGGTACTTATCAGTTCTATTACTTGGTCTTTGGCATGTTCAGACTTCCTGGTAATAGTTTTATTTAATTTATTTTGTGTATAGTTGTCACAGTGACACACACACACACACACACACACACACACACACACACACACACACACACACACACACACACACACACACACACACACACACACACACACACACACACACACACACACACACACACACACACACAAAAAAAAAAAACATCATCCATTGACTGCAGCCAGGTTTTGGGATCAGTAGATTGCCTGCTGGCTCTATGTTGTATTCAAGGAAAGGTGTTCCTTCATGCAGGGAGAGGGGTGATATGATACAAACCTTTAACCTATATTAAGTAATAAAAAAAATGAAGTATTTTGGAAAAAATGCAACAAGAGGTCTTGCTCTAAAGTTAGATGGGTGGAAAATTGAGGTATTACTTTACAGAAAGGGTGATGGACTAATGGAACAGTCTCCCAGCTGAGGTGGTAGGAACACATACTGTTGAATTCATAAATGCCTGGGATATTCTGAGTATTGTATTAGGTCAGTGGGAACATTGGATGGGCCAGATGGTATTTCTCTGCTCTCAAAATCTGTGTTTCAGTCCTAGGAAATAGATCAGATTTTTTTTTTCCTTATAAAATGTTGCTTGCTTCTGAACATCTTAGGAGGTAGAACAGACTGTTACTGCCATGTTTCTTGAAAACTCCATTACATAGCACACGTTCAAGAAGTGGTTAACATTTGTACTTTGAAAGAGGTTCGACAGCAGCTACATAGTTTTGCTGCCTGTTGTGCCAAGTTTATTGTCTATCTACACAGAAATGCACAATTTTCAATAAAGTAATGCATTTTACTTTGTGTATACTATTGTGACAAGTTCATACTTCTGGGAACACCTTTAGTAACTCAGCCCGTAACAATAGGCTACTGTGGTGTGTGTTGTATTCCTTCAAGATTTTGGTATGTTAAAACTGGGAAAACAAACTTAATTGTTGGCTATATTGCCATATTCATGTTTGTGCAGTGCATCCTAGGTATCAAAATAGAAGTGATTCCTTGTTTTGAAGCAGCAGGTTACCAAAGTGGAATGAAATGCTTCTTCTCTTCATGACTGTAATGTTTGACCATTTAAAGGGGCAGTAAACACTTTATATGACAATAGTTATATTGCAGGACATTTTCTGCTGAGAGCATCTACAGTCAATAGTTATTACAAAGCAAACTTTTTTTGTCCAGTCTATTTTGTAGCCAAGTGACATTGCTGTCTGCGAAAAGCAGAGTGTTTGAGTCACAAATTCCAAGTTTACACTGTAATAACCTTTGGAAGAAGCATGTTGCAGGATCTGGAGTGAACTTGATTTGCTTGATAGTGTTTTAGAACTTTTCCTTTCTGGTATATACTTTTTACTGCGTCTTTAAGTCTAGGTATTTCACTCTTGTAGGTGCAGTGTAGTGCATTTGGCACCCCTATGAAATGGAAACATAATTGGGAACCAATTTTTTTTTCTTCATGAAACCCTGTACTTATATAAGGGAAAAGTTATATTTCATACTGCACTAAAATTTCATGTTAGGTCAATGAATTTGTCTGTATTATTGATAATCATTAAATCTTGACTTTTATATGCAAAGCGTGCTGTTTAAACTTGTTGGGCTATGTGCTTTATTGTGCATATTTTATTTTTGTGTGAAACATTTTTACCAGTCCTACAAACATAGTTCCCTTTTTCTTTCTTACACACCTGTAAAAGCCAATTATTTAATAAAACACGCATATATCTGATATAATCTTACTCAGAAGATACAGGAGAGTACCTATCTCATTATCAGTGATGGACATAATTAACATTCTTATCGTATTACATGTCCATTACATCATATCTTGGTTGTGTCAGTCTGTTTATGAACCACTCAAGAAATGTACCATTGAAAAAATCAGCTTTTGCTGGAAGAAAATAAATATGTAATTTGCACAAAGCTGTAGAAAATTATTCAAAAGAAATGTTACGAAACGGCACTGAAAGGAATATTTACACTGCTGCTTCCAGAAAATGTTGGTATTCCTGTAGGTGTGTTCAGTCCTCCATGTCTACTCAGTTCTTCATTTGTGTTTTATGATAGGTTTAACCCTTTGAGTGGTACACGTACACAGCAGAGCAATGAGTTCTCTCTGGCACTCAAAGGGTTAAGCCAAAATGGCATATTTTCTGATGATATTAAATATATTTTTATGCAAGCAGATGAGGTGAATAAGTTGCTAGTTACTCACCTGTTACATATTGTGACTTGGAAGTCAGTTGGAGACAGTCTGAGTGAGACTTTGAAAGTTGTGGGAGAGCACCCTTATTTCAAAGCATGCGTTGAATACCTCTACAGGGTTACATTTGTGTGTGTGTGTGTGTGTATGTATATACACACACACACACACACACACACACACACACACACACACACACACACACACACACACACACACACACACACACACACACAATGTTGTGTCAGGTTTTCTTATTGTGCCTGTTTGTTGTGTTTCAGGTGTTGGGGAGCACAGGAGGATATGATAAGCTATGTGGTTAAAATGAAAATGCAAAGTTAGTCTCTAAAAGGAAATCGCTTACCGAACTGTGTCGGATACATCATCCTTTCACCAATTTCTCTTTCACATTGAAACCATTTTGATGTGATGATTTTAAACATAACTACTCTTAGAATTGCTTTTTGGGTGCTGTTATGGTGGACTGACATTCTACTGCAGAGAAGGGGGGGGGGGACTGTATTTTAGTGTGCAGTTCTAGTTTATAAAGAAGGCAGGCTGAGCCCTACCAATAAACAAAAAAAGGGATTTTATTTAGAGGGGCAGACTTATCAATATATCATTCTTTGGCATAACTACACATGTATAGGGCACTCTAATCCCTAAAGAATATCTAGAACTACCAAGGAAAACAGAATAAAAAAGGAGGGATCGACCACAACACACTCAGCCAAAATTAAATACCAATAGAAAAAGATGTTTTATATTTATATATACACTAGTGTAAAAGCCCGTGTACGTGGGCCAAGGTCCGGGTAATATTAACCCTTTGAGTGCCAAAGGGGTATGCAACGCATTGCTTTGCAATGCATTGCGTACCCCTCTGGTACTCTAAGGGTTAAGAGGCCGCTATCTCACTGCTCCACTCGATGCTGTCCTATGTCGCCTCACTCACGTGATGCAATCATGCGCAGTAGACTGCCCGAACGCAGGGAGTCTCTACTGTGCATGACTGCATCGTGACAAACATCCTAACAAATTATTATATAGCAGCTATATATATATATATATATATATATATATATATATATATATATATATATATATATATATATATATATATATATATATATAACCACAGGATGGACAGTAAAATAAGGACACATCCCCACCCCAATATTCACCGTACTCCCTAACTAAATCAATACAACAAAATCAAAAATCTCAAAGCAAAAAAAAAAGCCAAATATCCTATAAATATATATATATAATATGTGTGTGTTAAAAAGTCCAAGATAGGAGCTGCTACTGGTGCAGTATCAAAAATATATACAGAATTGAGCTCACTTGTACATCTTCAGTGAATCCAATATTAATCTTATTGTTAGATTTAGTCAATCATAGATGAAATGATGAAAACGATAAATGAATATATGGAGGATGTGATGGTGTGAAGTCATAGTCATAATGACACAGTAGACATAGCATATTCCAAACCACATAATATAGTGGTTACCTTCACAGGTTTCTCACCTGTCTTCACCCATCAGGGGCTAATAATCATAATGTATTCACATCCTCTTCAAAGTGCCGTCGCCACTCACAAGTTGCCTCAGATTGTATATCGCCTCAATATCCCAATTGGCTTCCTCACATCAACAGACTTCACCCTCCTCTTTAATGATATTTTGTCTCCTCAATATAAGCTCAATAAATCACAGCAGCTCCAAATTGTACTGTGGGCTTCTCCAGGGCAAACTCTTTAACTCTTTCACTTCCAAGTCATCCTATTTAAATGCACTGGAAGTTATCTTTCAGTATCCTGGTTACCAACTATACTTACATTGATCAACTTAACTGCCTCAGAACTGCACACAGGATGATCACTCACCATATACTGGTAATCCTCATCATCATCCTTGTCAGTGCAAACTGGGGAAGAAATCATTCCCAGACAGGATCGCATTTATATGAGGAAACGGGCAATCCCAGTTCAGTTACATTACAAAAATCTTCTCCTAACTGATCTCCTCCGCACCCCCATGTATTTATGCTGGAAAACCACCTTTAAATATATCAGTCACTTATCCTGTACTCGTAATACCAACTGTATCATAGATCAAATATAGCATAAAACAATATATATAAAATATATATTTTTCTTAACAGAAGCCAATATTTTTACCTTTATTGTACATTTGGATACCACTTATAATGATGTAACCATAACTAGTAGAGCATAGAAAAAAATAAAAAAAAATCCTTTCATTCCATATTTCACAATCCCCATATATGCATATACGATAACATATTAATCTCCTGAGTGCCAAAGAGACAAGCCACACTCTATCAAACATCCTACCGCCTCCTTCCTCGTCACCCCTCAGGGATCAAATACCCATGCAACATTGTCTGAACAAGGACAAGACAAAAAAGGAAAGGAGCAAAAATTTAGTCTAACAATAAAATCAGAACATAATGGAGAGCCAGAAAACCCTCATCCTCTGACTTCACGATACTAAAGAAACATGTTAAACTAGCTCCCTACAAATATATCCATCTAGTCTTACGCTGTAGCAATTTCTTATTCGTCACCCCCCCACACCGGATATTAAATATATGTATAATTCCTATACCTTTTAAACCTTTAGTGCTCTCATTATGGTAGTCCTGAAAGCGACGTGCAACTGGGATCTCCATATTATGTCGCTGTATGTCACATTTGTGTTCCAATGTTCAACTCCTAAATTCCCTAATCTTACCCATATAAATCCTACCACATGGACATTGAACTTGATAAACCACCCGCTTCATACGGTAGTTAATCATACTTTTGATTTGAAACTTTCTTGAAGCACAGCGATTTATAAAATGCCTTACTCTTATAGACCTATTCCCAGGCATCACAAGTTCCACAGCTGAACATTGCTGTTATCTGACTCTTATTCAACCAAGTCAGTTTCATTAACTTAGTTATTCACTCTGGATCTGGATGATGTTTTGTGCATGCGTGGCTTTGTGCTTCTATCTTGGCGCTTCCTCAACCTTTTCCTCATTGCTCACTTGTTAAACCCTTATGTTTCCACCTCTTCAGATACTAAAATCTTTGAAAACTATGGAACTGTATTCAGTACTTTTTACCAGCCCAAGAAAAATGGTACCCCGTTTGTATGGGATAGCATAACATAGGGGGGCTAGAAGCGTAAAACTACACTACGAGTGAAATGGTATGGGTTGACAGGTTGGAAATGGTGCCAGGAGCATGGCTACTGGAGAAGTAGGCAGTATATGAGATTCTGTGACCTTCGGGCTGGTGTGCGTGTGTGTAGTCAGTCAAATTGTGTATTCAGGGTTCTGCTACTAATAATGGGCAGTGGAAATAAGTCCGACTGCGGGGGGGCTCACACTGTATTTGGTATTCTGTGACTTACAGCGTGCAATGTGTTGCGCACATCTGTCACAGATTTTTTTACATTTATTTTTACTTTCCCCTGTGTCTAATCCACTGCATACTGTGGGCAATTGGCTCCGCCTCCCAGCTGGTAGGACCAATAGAAAACTATAAATTGTTCGTCAGTTCTCCCCTCTGCAGTTATTTGGTCCTACCTAAGCTGGGGGACGGAGGCAATGGCCTCTCTCCGTCCGGAGCATCTTTGGAATGCAGAGGTGGCTCAGCGTCTTCCTCATGGTGCCTTTAAAGCAACCCAGTTTACAGACGTGTCTCCTGTGGATCGTGGGTAAAAGACATTTAATTTTACTCCTTACTTATATTAGTCAGAATGTTTTTGTAATACTCTGTTCTGCTCTATAATCTAGTTAGATTTATCCACTTCTGCTATATATTACTTTCTAGCAATATGTCTAACCCAAAGGAAGTTAAAGGGATAGTAACACTTCGTTTTAACTTTATTTTATTTTGTAGGCATTAAAAAAACATGAAGAATGATATGTCTTATCTCTCAAACCTTTATGGTTTGAGATATTCACAAGCAAAGTTTCCCCCTCCCGCCCCTTTTACCTAGTGTAAGCCATCTCTTCTCAGATGTGGAATGCAGTCCATAGACCAGACAGATAACAGAAGGGGACACTCTTATTCCTATGAAAACAATGAAATCCCTGCCCCCCTTGACAAGCTTTTCAGGTTTTTCCCTGATCTTAATTGAAGATTGTCCCTCTCTGCAGTCTACCTGGGCACTTCCCTTCTGCTTTAGCTGAACAGTGTGACATCAGTAAAAGGGGTGTGAGGGGGACACTTTGTCATTGAATTACTCTGGAACTACAACTCTGACAGAATTGAAATAACACTCTCCAAAGTCCAAATACTATGATGATTAATTAGAGCTGCTTTTATTATGAAACATTACTATCCCTTTAAGGGAGATAAACTAAAGTCTGGAGAATCCTCCAAGGATGAAAAGGCTGCTACATAAACCAAGCCTTGTGCTGGTTGTGATCACAATATACCTCTAAGTGACCCTGCTAAGTAATGCACAGATTGTCTGAAGCGTGCGACTAGAAGTGAAGTTCATGCCCAAATGTAAGATTTTTTTTTTAACCGGGATGATACAGGAGGCTTCTAGGAAGAGACCCAGATTCTCAGACCCAGATGAAGGACCATCCCGCAGTCATGAGGAGGAGGGAAGCATTCTTGAAATTAAATCTGATGGCTCTTCAGTAGAAGAGCTAGTTGAAGAGGCTGGAAGTTTTTCAGTAGACAAGGTTGATTCCCTGATTAAATCATGAGAAAAACCCTGGGTCTTACAGAAGTCCAGAAGGTACTTAATGTGATGGATACTGCCTTCATTGGGTATAAAAAAGACCATCCCGTTGATGCCAGTACATAGCTCCATTCAGGAGATAGTCCAAAAGGAATGGAAGCAGGGAGAGAAGAGATGCGCTACATCCAAGCGTTTTCAGTGCATGTACCCCTTCGCGGATGAAGACACAGCTAATTGGACTACTCCTCCTAAGGTCGATGCAGCTATTGCGCAGACCACCAGGAGGACAACATTCCTTTTAGAGGATGGCACTTCCTTATGGGATGCCATGGATAAAAGAGTAATCTTTCTAAGAATCGATAGGCACTGGAAGTTATTACAATGGCTACACTAAAAATAAATGTCCATCAAGTGATGGGGTGCACTCAAAAGCCAACAAAGACTGTATTACCCCAAAAGTAGAAATTCTAGGGAGAGTAGACAGTAGTGTCCCCCCCTGACTAACTACAAAAAAGCGGCTATTTTAAATGAGGCACTCCGTAGCCAAACAAAATAATTCAAAAAAAAAATATATTACTTTTATTCAAATACAAGAAATATACCAATTTCAATAAAAACAATTAAAATCATACAGGTCCGGAAAAGAACCTCTGATCCAAATGTTTATGGTCAATACAAATATACATTCATATTTAATTCAATTTGAGCTATTAGACTTAGTGGCATGTACCATAAACATATAACATTGAAATACAACAGCGTATGAAATAGTAAGGTACTTATCCTCAACCTCCACATCTACATAATGCTCTAAAACAGGACCATCAAAAGTGGATCCACAGGTGCTATCCGGACCATAAACCCTACCCTAGGGTTTATGGTCCGGATAGCACCTGTGGATCCACTTTTGATGGTCCTGTTTTAGAGCATTATGTAGATGTGGAGGTTGAGGATAAGTACCAAACTATTTCATACGCTGTTGTATTTCAATGTTATATGTTTATGGTACATGCCACTAAGTCTAATAGCTCAAATTGAATTAAATATGAATGTATATTTGTATTGACCATAAATATTTGGATCAGAGGTTCTTTTCCGGACCTGTATGATTTTAATTGTTTTTATTGAAATTGGTATATTTCTTGTATTTGAATAAAAGTAATATATTTTTTTTGAATTATTTTGTTTGGCTACGGAGTGCCTCATTTAAAATAGCCGCTTTTTTGTAGTTAGTCAGGGGGGGACACTACTGTCTACTCTCCCTAGAATTTCTACTTTTGGGGTAATACATGGATAAAAGAGTAGACTGTGCCCTGAGAAGACAGTTTTCCACTAATGGTCAGAACCTTAAAACCGCCACAGCAATGGCTTCAGTTTTTCGCACCTTACTCATTTGGCTATCAGAGCACGAAGAAGAGCTTGAATCGTCAGTTTCAAGGTTACACATTCTAAAAGAAATGGGCACCATCAAGGATGCAGTGAATTACTCGTGCAGTTCTTCATTAGAGAATATCCGATTACTGGCAGAGTTATCATCTTTATCAATAACTGCGCGTAGAGCTCTGTGGGAGGCGGATGCAGCTTCCAAGAATAGGCTTGTCTCTCTCCCTTTTTCAGGATCCAAGCTATTTGGAGATCAGTTGGAGGATATCATAAGCAAATCCTCTGTGGGGAAAAGTCCTCTTTTGCCTCAGGAGAAATGTAACAGAGGATCACCATCCAGAAATTCTCAGTCACGGCGCCAGTCCTTTCGAGAAGCAAAAAGATACAGGCCTGGAAATAGCTATGATCAGAGGAGAAGAAGAGGAGCTCAGCCCTCCAGAGGTGGAATCCGGAAGGATTTCCAGCTCAAACCCCAGTACCATCAATTAATCCAGGAGTCCTCTTCCTTCACCTCCAGTAGGGGGCAGACTGGAGCAGTTTAATCACTTTTGGGAACGAATTCACTCAGACACATGGCTGATGGAAATTGTGAAGAAAGGGTATGTTCTAGAATTTCAACATGCCCCTCCGGTTCCTCGTTTCAAGACAACACAGGTCAGAATCAAATACTACAGATGAAGCAGGTGCTACAAGAACTCCTACGGAACAAGGTAATAGAAGACGTCCCATGGACTTACAGATTCCAGGGATTTTACTCGGTGCTTTTCTCTGTTTTAAAACCTACTTGGGAGGTTCGTCCGATTCTAGATCTAAAGGATCTCAATCACTGCCTACGAATTTGACCTTTCAAGATTGAGACAGTAATGTCAGCAATAAAACTGATTTGGCCACAAGTGTTCCTATCTCGCATAGACTTGAAGGATGCATACCACCACATCCTAATCAGGTCGTCTCACAGGAAGTTTTTGAGGTTTCACATCTTCAATAACCATTATCCGTTCTGAGCACTTCCATTCGGCCTGTCATCAGCCCCTCGGGTGTTCACGAAGGTTCTGTCAGTGGCCATGGCAGAATTAAAAAGCGCCCATCTAATAAAGTTCTTCCCTACCTGGACGATGTTCTCCTCATAGGATCATCACTCCAGCTAGCACAATCAAACCCGAACATTTGCAGACGACTGTTACAGGATCTCGGTTGGTTACTAAACACAGAAAAAATCATACTTCATCCTTCACAGACCCTTCAGTTCCTGGGGATCAACTTTGACACCAGGAACAGCATTGCGACCTTGTCTCTGGAATGTCAGGATCGGATCTGCAGTCAGGTTACTGGAGCATGTATCATCAGCACAACAGATACTTCCATGGGCCAGGACCCACTCCAGATCCACTCAGCAGAACTTCCTAAAGTATTATCGGAAGGATCCCTCCAACCTGAGTCAACAGATACCAGTGTTTCTCTCAACAAGACGAGAATTGACTTGGTGGGCCTTGAAACAAAGTCTGGCAAAAGGTCGTCCCATGTTAGAACCTACGTGGCAGATTCTCACCACAGATGCAAGGGTGGGGTGGAATCTGGAACCAGCAGACGATTCAAGGCACATGGTCCAAGCAGGAATTCAGGCTTCATATCAATTTCTGGAACTCCTGGCAGTCTGGAAAGCACTACGACACTTCCAACACAGTCTTACAATTCAAGCAGTGCTGGTTCACTCAGACAATGTCTCGGCAGTCCAGTATCTCCTGAATCAGGGAGGAACCAGGAGTGTACAGCTCAACAGTCTGGCAGTAAAGATCTTATCGTGGGCAGAAAGACATCTCTTGGCATTAACAGCATCTTATATGTCCAGACACCTAAATGTACAGGCAGACTGCCTCAGCCGGACAAAGTTGGATCTGGGAGAGTGGAGCCTCAACACCAAGGTTTTTCAATCCCTGACAGAGATCCTGGGGTTCCCATCCATAGACCTCATGGCCACAGCCCAAAACAGGCTGTGTCAAACCTATATCTCAAGGTGGTCAGAGACTCAGGCAGCAGGACAGGACACTCTTAACATACCATGGGAGTTCAATCTGGCGTACATTTTTCTGCCCATCTCGATTCTAGCGGAAGTAGCTCGAAAAATAAGAGACAAAGCCAGCATTATCCTCATAGCTACAAATTGGCTGAGGAAAATGTGGTATATGGACCTCTTACAGTTATCAGTCAGACCCCCAATACCTCTTCCAGACACCCCAGACCTACTGACTTAGGGACCCATACCCTATCCCAATCCTGCCTTCTTCCACCTCAGGGCCTGGAGGCAGAACAGGACTTTCTAATCCTTCAAGGTCTTTCGGATCCAGTAGTAGATACTATCCTGAAGGACAGACGACTATCTTCTACAAGAATTTATTACAGCATCTGGTCCATCTTCCATCGATGGTGTACTTCTGAAGGTTTGGATCGGTAATCTATCTCTCCACCCAGGATCCTGAATTTCTTGCAGTCTGGATTCTATAAAGGATTATAACCCACATCCTTAAAAGTCCCGCTCTCTGCATTTTCTGCAGTACTAGCCACTCCGTTTGCAGACAATTTTCTTATCAACAAATTTGTGACAGCAGTCTCAAAAATAAAGCCTAGTATACGTGAAACAATTCTTCCCTGGGACCTGAATCTGGTTTTAACTCATCTCATACATTCTTTGAACCACTAGTCTCCATCTAAATGAAACACCTCGGCTCGAAGAGTTGGGGAACTTCAGGCCCTGATGTCCGTTCCTCCTTATCTAGTCTTTCACAAAGACAGGGTGGTTTTGTGTCCACATAGCTCATTTCGCTCTAAGATTGTTTCTCCATTCCATCTGAACCAGGAGATTGTTCTCCCATAATTTTGCCCTAATCCTACAAAAGACTTAGAGAAACGCCTTCATAATTTAGACCTTGTTAGATGCCTACAGGTCTGTCTCAAGCGAACTCAATGTATTCGTAAATCTGAATCACTATTTGTCCATCATTTTGGTAAATTTAAGGGCTGTGCAGCCTCCAAGCCTTCCATTTCTCACTGGATCAGAGACTGTATAAGCTTGTTTATGACTCAGCTGAGATTACACCTCCTCAGGATATCAAGATTCATTCAACTAGGGCTGTCTCCACATCATGGGCTCAGAAAGCAGCAGCTTCCCCTGAGGAAATCTACAAGGCTGCCACTTGGTCATCAGTGGCATCCTTTGCTAAGCACTACAGACTGGATCTCCAAGCATCTTCAGTACATAATTCTCCTATGTACCCTCCATATGTTGACTGGGTACTGCTCTGGTAAGTCCCACCGTATGCCATGAATCGGACACATAGGAAAAGGTGAAATTTACTCACCGATATTTGTTTTTCTTCTGTGTCCTTCCACGGCAACCCATCCCTATATGTTTGGTATTTGTATCGTTACCAGTTCTGGTCTACTATATATCTTATGATGCCTATTGTCACTTACCATGGGATACCATTTAATATATATCTCTCGTTTCTCACCTTTTTGTTATTGAATTTTTAAACTTCTGAGTGCCAGATATCCAGTGCATTGGATACCTCTCTAGCCTTCAAAGGGTTAAGGTCAGACCTTTTTGGGTGACATCGGCATCCCTCCTGATGTTTCCCCATTTGTCTGTAAGATCAACAGAGATATCGCAGGGGAGCAGCATGAATTCCCTGCTTTCATCATACTCAAAGTACTGGGTAGGAGTGGGTGGGATTGGGGGGAAAGCCTTCCACATGAGTGGTTACATTATGTGGAAGGCTTTCTCCGGGCCTCCTTACTCTTACCCAGATGAATCAGCTGGATCAATAACTGGGGGGCATCTGGAGGCATCCTGATGCCCCCCACAAGGTTTTGCTGTTTGAAATGCCTGTCTGCATGCCGGTTATACAAGGTTGTGTAGTGACTGCATTTCGCACATACAGTGTACAGGCATGGCACAGCAGTTAGAGCTGATGAATCACGCCAGGCGAAAGTTTGGAATGCAGTGCTCAGACATTAGGAGAGTTGATATAGATACATATTCTAGTTATCCTACCAAAAGCAAATATATACCATAGCACATATTCAACAGTTCACAAACATTCATTAGCTCAGCCTTCTCCAAACTTTTGGCTGTTCTCTTATTTGGCAGTATGGCTACTGTGAAGTTTTGCAGGAAACCCCCCCCTCCCTTCTGCCCTTCAGGGGCATCACCAAGTTTGGGAATCGCTAATGTAGATAAACTTGTACCACAATGTGTGGAAATATTGGCCCAACAAATAATCTAATCGGTGTCAGGTGCCACCAAGAAATAAAGTTTTGGTTCCCCAAAAATCTGTTTATATTACAAATGGCTAGTACGAAATATAGACTTTATAATGGTCATTAACATTTACATAATTATGGTCACCAGGTGGTGCTGTTCCACTCACACTTTCTATGGAGAGTTGTAGTCACTGACTCAAACCCTTTTATAGAGTACAGAGAAAAAATGTAAACCAGTTGGTCCAGATGTAGTAATTTTTGAATGAAAATTCTTCTAGCTGTGAGGTTAACATAATTTTACTCAACAGTAAAAGCCCTAAAACCATTTACCACTGCTTTCACTAAACTTACCTTATCAGGGAAGGCCTTTTGTGTTCATTTGTAAACATCTGAGATCCCAGAAAAAAAGCACTAGCTAATGGATATCATTTTGAGTTGTTACTATAATGATTGTATAATTGGTAGCTACATCCACGGACTCTTTGTTTATGTAGAAGATGGTCGCTAAAGTTAATTTAGAATTTCTGATAAGATCAGTGGTATTGTTTATTACCTCATTATATATTTGTTTATTATCACTCGTGTTTGTAGGATATTCGAAAATTTTTTGGTGTCACCCCTGTTGCCAAGAAACCTGTGACTGAAAAAGTTGAAAAGAAAGAGAGAGCCAAAAATGGTGATGGAACAGCTGGACACAAGAAATCAAAGGATAAAAAAGTGAGTCTCCCTTTATTATTAGTTGTGGACAACCTTTGGCTATTCAGCTGTTAAGCCCTAAAGTACCCATGATGGTCCTGGACCGTCATGGGTTGTTATACCCTTAAGGACCCATGACGCTCCTGGACCGTCATGGAATTCCGGGCTCCCCACTTGGCTGTACGCCGTTTGGGGAGTCCGGAATCCGATTCCGGAAAAAAAAAATGGTCCCTGGTCCTTAATTGACCGCACCATGCGTGCGCGGCCGGTCTATAAGGGGTTTAGAACTACAGTTCTCCTTAATCCCCAGCCAGCCATTGACTGGTTTGGGATTATGAGAACTGTTGTTTTCAACAGCTGAAGGGCTGCAGGTTACCCAATTCTAGTACAGAGTTTACATTTAAAGACAAACCTGTTGACAGGTCTGCTATCCGGGGAGCACACCTGCTGCTGATATTGGGGTTGCATTGTGAGCACAAATGGACCATAAGGGGAGCCGATTGGGGTCTGAATAAAGACAACACCTGTTGGTCCTGTGAAAAGAAGTGCACTGGAATAGTCTTGCAGTTCGGTCTCTGTTCTGTGTGATGCTGTCCCTTTTGATGCTCTGTATCGGGTTTGAAAGACACACAGTGAGGGGGGGGGCATGTCCCTCCCATATGGCTGATAGGAACTGTTTTGGGGATGCCCTGAATTTTTTCCTAAGCCTACTCCCATAGGAACAAACTTAACTGACTTACACCCTGGAGTAACCAGACACCACCCCAGGCTCTCAGTGAGTTCCCAGCCTTTCCAAATCCTTGCTTATCACTGCGTCCACCCATACCACAAAAGCAACGAAAGCATGAGCACGGATACACCCAAAACAAATGCACACTTATACGTGTATGTGTGTGTTTTTGTGTGTGTTTTTGTGTGTGTTTTTGTGTGTGTTTTTGTGTGTGTTTTTGTGTGTGTGTGTGTGTGCGTGCGTGCGTGCGCGCGCGCGCACACACTCACACCAAACAAAAACATACACTTTGCAGTGTGCTTTTTCACTAACAGCAGTTGTCAGAAGTTGTAGTCCAACACCAGCTGGGACGCTGCAGATTACCCCTTGCCTTCATCCGTGTACTCCCCCACTCTCTTCCTCAGTGATCGCGTGGAAGAGAGAAACAGAGAACACACATCCCCACAGGAGAAATGGCCACAATGGGGGGCACTTTTGATTTAGTTTTAGGTGCAGGAGGCAGAACTAGAGGTAGAGCGGGTTTGGTCAATTGATGACTTACTGCCGTCTACTTTTTGTCACAGAATAAATGATTTAGAGCAAGCCTAATTTATAAACACACATAGGGAACAAACATTAATGCGAGTTTTATTACTGTGGAGAAATGTGAAACACTTATATACACAACACATTGTCTGAGCAACTAAAAGAGGAACACCAGGGAGGGAATGAGGGATATATAGAGGCACAGTACCCCCCTCCCCCCGAAAGGGACATTTAGGAGGCATGAATGACAGTTCATAACTTTTATAAATGCCTATTAAAATGAACATATTGAGCAAATATTATGACAGGACCACCTATAGAAAGTCCCCTCCACCCCATATATTTTTATTTTTATCAAATAAAATGGTGGGTTATCCATATAAATGTGGTATCAAAATAAAGCCATGCTTATACTTAAAAATGGCATATAGTTTGTGCAGGTGAACTAAATGTATTTGAGATCAAATACGTTGAACAAAGGAATACTAAAAAGGCCAGCATTGCTCTGGTCCTCTAGTGTAAAAACGGCCTGGTCCTTAAAGGACTAATCAGAAGCTGTTATTTAATTCACTTGTGCACAGGCGTGGAAATCCTAAAGACATGGCCTGTTTGGGCCTCTGAGGAGAGATTTAGGAACAACTGTACTATTCGGTCTCGTGCAGTACACTTTTTACAGTTTACACTTTAGATTTAATTTTTTCCTTGGTTCACTTTTTATGTCTAAAATTATGATATTCTTACCAGGTGAAAAGCCCAGTTAGTGATGACAGTTTGAAGAAGCAGCAAGTAAACAAGAAAAGGAGAGCAATATATGACTCTGGTAAGCTTTGTGTAACTGGATTGAGAGAGAAATGTCTGATTTACACTGTACTTTTCAGCATTTTATCGGGAACCAATGCACTGGTGGTTTCTCAATCGTTTAACCCTTTGAGTGCCAGAAGGGTACGCAATGAATTGCAAAGCAATGAGTTGTGTGCCCCTCTGGCACTTGAAGGGTTAAGGGGTTCATTTCATAAAAAAATTGTGCAGCTGCTTTCTCTCAGTAGCTCAGCAGTTCTAGGGCAAACCAGATGCACCACAGGGAACAAATACAGATTCCACAGATTTCCATTGATTATTAAAGCGGAACTACCACCTCCACTAAAGTCGCCCTGCAATACTTATGCAGGTGGCGACTAGCTTTGTAATCATTATTTTACCTCTCAAAAGTGCCCACAAATAAAGTTATCCTTAAGGTTCCGAGACTGACAGCCAGGTTACTGCAGCCTGTGCGCCTGCTCCGTCAGTCTTTTCTGGAGCCGTCCAGGCCAGTGCAATGCCTGTGAAGGGTGAAGAGGACTGACAGCGCAGGCACGCATTCAAGATGTCTGGTGCTGCCTGGCTTCCAGTCTCAGAAACTTGAGGATAACTTTATTTGTGGGCACATTTGAGAGGTAAAATAATGATTACAAAGCTAGTTGCCACCTGCATAAGTATTGCAGGGCGACTTTAGTGGAGGTGGTAGTTCTGCTTTAACCTCTTGAACACTAGTTCTTCAATCCTTATCTTTGCAGTAAGCTTCCTTTCTAATCTTGGAATATAGCTTTAGTTTGGACAGGGACTAATAAGATAGTGATGTACTGTTGGCCCTTTTAAAGGGATAGTAATACTTAAAATGTAAAAAAAAAAATGTCTGAGAGCATAGCAAGCCCTATTCTAAACTACTTTATGTGAAGTAACTGAAATGCCAAAATGGATGCTCTCAGCACTGCAGCTTTTACAACTTTAGGTATTAAAGGGGAATTATACCCTAGTATAATGTACTTAGGTAAGTGTACTTCCCATTGCAGTCCGATACATATTTTATAGTTTCTTGTTGAGCATTTGATATCCGATAGTAAACTGTTGTTTAAAGAGATTAAAATGTCACCCTGAAGAGTCATTCAGGTCTATTGAAGTCCATTGTTTTGTAATAAGGTGTGATTTGGAGGAAAGCTTGGGCACAGATCACTAAAAACAGGAAACTGCAGATAGAAAACAAAACCTAAAAATACATAGATAT
Source organism: Rhinophrynus dorsalis (assembly GCA_037306005.1). Taxonomy (NCBI): domain Eukaryota; kingdom Metazoa; phylum Chordata; class Amphibia; order Anura; family Rhinophrynidae; genus Rhinophrynus; species Rhinophrynus dorsalis. The sequence goes on along the minus strand of CM074718.1, from coordinate 87,336,760 downwards.
TCGTAACTGTTCTATGAAGTACACCTGCCTAGGTAAGTTACTATGTTAAAGTAAGAACCATTTATTCCTGTAGGTTTTCCATTGAAACGACAATTAATGAGGAAATTTATGGGGGAGGAAGGTACTTTTTATTATTTATAAGCTGTATAATGATAGGTGGAACAACTAGAAAGATAGAAGCGCAAGAGTTTCTGAGAGGAGCATCTGTATGTTAATAGGTTAGTATACGTTTTTCTACTCACAGGAAAACAGAAGATAAATTGGGTTATAAGGTCAAACTTAACTGCTATACTTTGGATTCTTGATATATTCAAAGCTAAGATTCAGCAGAAATATCTGGTGAGTGCATTTTAGATACTACCAAAGGGGCACCCCGTTGTCTGATGGTATTAACCTTAGAGGGCTGTGTCTTGCTGGAGGGTGAGAGGATGTATCTGATAGAACTCTAAACAAGACTCTGAAACTCAATCAGTTTCCCTGGTTAGTATTGTTGCACATTGTTTATGTATATATAATGACAGGTGGATGGACCCTTTCATAATAGGAGTAATGTGGGTCTTTCAGAGTAGTGTGAGATGGTTGCCCTTTCATTAACTTGTTTTCCATGAAGTTGTGAGGAAACCATCTGTTTAAATGACCAAGTCACTTTACAGTTCTTGTGTTTTTTTATTCTTTTATTTATGACATTCTACTATAAAACATATGTTGAAGCTCAAGATCTATTAAAGGGTAAGCGAATAATACCATTCAAAGAATTGCAGTTGAAATATAATATTGCTGATAAAGATTATTATCTCTATATTATGATTGCTCATTTTTTTTGAAGACTTGCAATATAAACCCCCCTGGAGTTATGGATCTATTTATAACATCAGGAGAAAGAATTAAATTAATAACTAGAATAAATGCAATGCTTGAGTTATCAGATAATTTGGGGAAAATGAATAGCACTATAAAATGGGAAAAAGACCTGAGCATTTTTATCTCAGTGGATGTTTGGTATCGATCGTGGCAACAGATTAAGAAGGTGGTTCATTGTGTTGATTCACATGAACTTCAGTTCAAAATTATTCATCAATGGTACATGACTCCTGAAGTAATCAGTAAATTCGATCATAATCAATCTGATTTATGCTGGAGATGTGGAGTCGAACTTGGTACTTTATACCATATGTGGTGGGAATGCTTGGGTCTGACAAAAATAAAGGAAAATCTGAATAGAGTTTTTGGATTGCTATTTAATATTTCTATAGAAATGACTCCTCAGAATCTTATTCCATATAGACATTCCGTTAATTAAGATAGACTTGATAAGCCTATATGTAAATTTTATTTTGGCAGCTAAATTATTGCTAGCGAAATATTGGAGAACATGTGATGATCCATCTTGTTTAGATATCAAGTCACAAATTAATTACCAGTTTGATATGGAAGAGGAATTCTTTTTTTAGACATACTACAATTGAAAAACATTATGCGATTTGGCCAATTTGGGAAACGAATAGGAATATAATAAATGAACAATATCGGATTAAGAGTATAAACAGGAATAATATTTGCCTAGAACTACTCCATAGAAAAGAATTGCAATATATAGTACAGATATCTCCACCATTAGTATGTGTGTTTGAATGTATAATGGCTGTAATTGTTGATAATTTTAATGGAATGTTGTAATATTGAAACAATAATAAAAAGAATGAAACTAAAATATGTTTAAGAAGTCAAATCTTGCCTGACAGACACGTGGTTTTCATGCAACTTAAACTCGTTTAAAAGGTGATCTGAATTACTGACCAAACAACAAATGTAAACCCTAATTTATGAGTGTGTAAAATTTCTTATTGTCCAGGTTCTTAGAGTGGAGCTCTCATCTTTAAGTTTGCATCCGGTTAGCCAAAAGGTCAGGTGATATTCTGAGATTTAGATATTTTTATCTCTACTTTGTGGGATCTGAGTGCAACATCATATAGTTATTTCCCTTGAGTCTGTTGAGGAATACAGGGACCATGGGGTATGGAGTCCTTCCACCAAGGAGGCAGGGCACTCGGAAGTAAAAACTGATTTTATTTTTCCTTTTTGCTACTTTACAAAGGAAACCACCGCTTTATGGTGGTTTTCCTCTGTGTTCTCCCCATGGCTATGAGTGTGTGTAGTCTCCTCCCCTTAGCTTATGTAGGATCAATTAAAAACTGATAAAAAGCTCCCTTCTGAGTTCCCTGGTAGTCTTTTTTTGCCCTACAGCTGTAGGAGAACAGTGTTTTTTTTTTTTTTTTTTTTTTTTTTTGCATGTTCCGGATCTTTCGGCTGTATACATTGCTGTCCAGACCAGGAGGATGCTGATTGCGTTAATACCATGGGTGGCTGACCCATCTTCAAAATCCAATTTTGTTTCACTTCCTTTCTCAGGTAATCTGCAATTTGGCAAATGCTTAAGTGAAATCATATCCAAAATGACAGGAGGAAAAAGCTCTTTCCTACCCCAGGACCATCGGCCTAGATCATCTCCACTAAGAGCATCCTATAGAAATAGAAGACTGTCCTTTCGGGATTCAAAACATCCAGACCCTATGAGCAGAAGGCAGAAGAAACAGGACATGGCGCAGAGTTCAAGTGGAGGCTTCAGATAGGATAACACCTGAAAGACCTACAGAAGAGATCTCCTCTGAAGGTCTGAGGGCCCAGCTCCTAGCTGCAGTGGGGGGACGACTGGAGACATTTGTCCACATCTGGAAAACCCTCACTATGCAGGACAAATGAGTTTTGCAAAATCTAAAAGCTGGGTATCCACTAGACTTCCAATACAGAGGAGAAAACTTCTTCAGACTATCAAAAGTTCCATCAGGTCCCCACAAAAGACAGGCCCTTCTCAGATCAATCCAAGAACTGTCAAGCGAGAAAGTAATAGAACCAGTACCAGAGGACTTAAAAACGGGGGATATACTCCTTAATATTCCTAGTTCCAAAGCCAGGAGGATCATACCGAACAATCCTGGATCTGAGAAGAGTAAATGCCTACGTAAAGCCTTGGAAGTTCAGGATGGAGATAATTTTATCGGTTCTCAGAGCAGTCACCTCGGGTAGCTTTTTGACTACAATAGACCTTGGCAGTACAGAGCGCTCCATTTTGGACTTTCCTCTTCCCCAAGGTTTTTCACAAAAACATTAGCAGTAGCCCTACAGTCCTTGATGATGAGGGGATTTGCATAGTTCCTTATCTGGACAATTTACTCCTTGTTGCGGAGTCCAGTCTTCAGTCCCAAAAGGAAACCCAGAGAGCTGTCATCTTCCTACAGAATTTGGGGTGGATAATAAACTTCAAGAAGAGTCAACTGACAGCATCCCAACAGTCAACATTTATAGGCATACTATTCAACACCAGGAAAGCCATAGTGACTCTTTCCCCTCAAAGAAGGAAGAATTTAAGGAATACAGTAAAACAATTCCTAAAATCTACTTGTCCCACAGGACTATATGCAGATTCTTGGAACAATGACATCTTCAACCCAGATAGTTCTGTGGGCAAGGGCCCACATGAGACCCACTCAAGCTTACTTTCTGTAGAAATGGAACAAGGACTCCAGAAACACCTGTCAGAGGATTCCATTCCCAAGAGAATGGAAGGAAGAACTAAAATGGTTAAACCCAAAGAGATTGGAGAAAGGCAGATCACTCCAGGACAACCACTGAGAGTCTATGACCACTGATGCCAGGACGTCTGGGGAGGATAGGAGCAACAAATCCAGTCCAAGGGAGGTGGACAAAATCAGAAAGAAAACTTCACATAAACCTTTTGGAGTTAAGGGCAATCAGATACTGTCTACAGCATCTCAGAAGTCCCCTAAGAGGAAAAAGAGTAAGGATTCTCACGGACAACATAGCGGCAGCCATGTACATAAAAAAAAAAATAGGTAGGAACAAGGAGCGAGTCACAGCAAGGAAGCCCACAGGATCCTCAGATGGGCAGAGGAAAACCTGATAGAATTACCTGCATATTCCAGGGAAGGAGAACATCCAGGCAGACTTCCTCAGCAGGAACACAGTAGACCAGGCAGAATGTACCCGCAGTCGGCAGATTTTTCTAAAAATCTGCAAAATATGGGGAAATTCTGTGATAGACCTGATGGCCTCATCAGAGAACTCAAAGTGCCAGAAGTTCTTCTCAAGATTCCATCACCCAAGGGCTCTGGGGAAGATGCCATGAGCTTCAACTGGAACCTCGGACTGGTATAAATCTTCCCACCCATTCCCATGATTCCTCTGACACTGAGAAAGATAAAAGCAGACAAAGTAAACATAATTCTGATTTCACTTTACTGGCCCAGAAGAAGCTGGTTTCCGGAAATGATAAAGCTATCAACAGAAGCCCCTTGGACCTTACCCAGCAGGCCGGACCTTCTACATCAAGGACCAATTCTACACCCAGATCCATCTTTTTGGAAACTGACAGCTTGGAGGTTGAAAGGTGATCACTTAGACAGAAGGGGCTGTCAGAACCTGTAATACAAACCATCATAAAGGGAAGAAAAATATCAACATATAACATATATTGCAGGGTCTGGAAGACCTTTAGAAAATGGGGCATCAAACATAATGTCTTTGATAAACCTATTGTTTCAGCCCAGATCCTGGATTTTCTTCAGGCCGGGTTTGAGCTTTAAAGTTTAGGTGTCAGCCCTGTCAGCTACCTTGGCACAGCAATTCGCTGAAGACATCCTGGTCAGAAAATACCTTTTTGCAGTTTCTAAAGTAGGACCTAGAATCAAGAAGGTAGTTCCCCCCCCCCCCTTGGGACCTAAACCTGGTCCTGAAACATCTGGAAGGTTCAAGCAAATTTGAACCATTGGATGAAATACCTCTGAAATATATTTCTTTGAAGACTATCTTCCTAACTGCAATCACATTAGCTAGGCAAGTCTGCGAATTACAAGCATTTTCATGCTCCAGGCTCACTCCACCAAGGCTGTATCCACATAATGGGCATCAAGAGCCTCTGCTTCTGCAGAGTATATTTGTCTAGCAGCCACTTGGTCTTCTATATCGACGTTTATAAAACATCAATTAGATGTGTATGCATTGGCAGAACCAAAATTTGGGCAAAAAGTCCTCCAAGCTGCAACCAGATCATGATGGGTAAGGGGTCTGTGTGACCCAAAGAATATTTTCAGATTAACCTTTGCCTATCTGAAACACTATTTTATCACACTTTATGGATTAAGCATGTCTGGGGGGAATCATGGTAGTTTTTCTTTTTTTCTTTTATATCTTCTACCCACCCTATTTCTCACTGCTTGTGTATTTCTCATACTCCTAGCCATAGGGGGAGGGGGAAACAGAGGAAAGTATGAAATTTCTTCCCATTATCTCCTTTTCCTCTGTGTTCCCACCACGGCACTCTCTACCCATAACCTCTTTGTGATATATTTTTCAGCTTTGGCAAGAGAAAACTACCGGAGACCTCAGAAGGGAGCTTTTTATCAATTTTTAACTGGCCCTACATCAGTTAAGGGGAGGAGACTACACATACTCATAGCCGAGGTGGGAACACAGATGAAAAGGAAATAACAGTAAGAAATTTCATCCTTTACCTGGGACTGCAATGTTCTCATCGCTCACCCACTTCCTTTGGACCTGAAGAACATCTGATAGCTGCCCTCCAACAATGTTCGTTTTGGCCTTGTTGGGCCTCATCAGGGAGTCGGGGGTTAGCTGGTGTTCCCGTTCAGAGGGGACTTGCCCAGTTTTGGAACTGGACTGCCCTTTTGGGTGGTATTAGTCTAATATGTATGTGGAAATTTCTCCTCTTTAATGGTGCTAGACAGCTAAAATGTGATGCTTCTGAGCGTTGACTAGCCATAGAACAGGCCATTGTGCTGTTGTTCATCCTCAGAAGCCTCTCATGTTTAATGTGATCTGGAGTATATACTTTTTGTGAATAGCACAAGCTTGATCCTCTACACTTCAAACAACCTTATTTCTAAGCTTGTCTTAAAAAGGGTGGAATGGCAAGCTTTGTTAAGGTCCACGTTTCGGCCTTATAAAACTTGTTAAAGAAGAGGATTGCTGGAATTCCTGAAATTCAAACCTTTGTTCAAAATGTAACGTGTCCTATCTGGTTCCTATCTTATCCTATATGGAACTTGAATCTAGGGGTACTTGGTCTTCTCTTTTTTGTGACTTTGGCTTCAGCTTCTCCCAAACCTGTGACATGCTAGACTGTTTTCCTTACTGCTATCGCTCTTGTACAGCAATAAGTGTTATGTCCTGCAGATCTCCTCACCTAGTATTCCGCTAAGACAAAAACTGTGTTAACAACTGTTCCTGATTTTCAGCTTAATAAAGTTATTTCTTCCTCCTCACATTAATCAAGATTTGATTCTTTCCTACTCATGTCCTATTTTCATGCAAAAGAGTCAGTTCTTCATGCTTTTGGATGTTGTCCGATGTCTTCGACACTATATCTGAAGTATAGGCATTGTCAGACAGACATTTTGTTCATCGGACCTGAAGGCTCTTGGAAGGGCAGGCTTGCATCTAAGAACACAATTGCTTCATGGCTTAAATGGATTATCAGACAAGAATACTTTCTCAATGCATTAATGGAATACTTCAAGGGATTCGAAGAACCAAGTTTCTTATGTTTAAGTCTGCAAATTAGCTACTTGGTAATCTGTACATACTTTCTCCAAGATCTAAAATGTTAATTTTTTTTGTATCTCCAGATGGGTTGGCTGCAGAGTTTTATTCCCCAGTAGATGCAAAAGAAAAGGGGTTTTTATATTTACAGATATATGTTTTTTCTTTTAGCCGAGCAATGCAGGGCATCCCACTTGGAGAAAACCTATTTTAATTTTTATGGGTCTGGGTGCCCTGCTGTTGTTTGGTTTCTCTTTCCTATTGCTTTACCTTCCTCAGCTTTGCTAGCTGTAAACTATCCTAGCTCTGCTGTGTGGAGGGGTACATAGGGCAGGAAGTGGGAGGAGTTTTGCATCTGAGTGCCGTGCCTCCTTGGTGGGGAGGAGTCCATCCCCATGGTCCCTACATCCCTCAATCAACTAAGAATAATTTATTTAAAAAATATAAATAGAACCCCCAATTATGACAGTTAAAATCTCCTTGAAGGACAACACTTAGTCTGTGTTACTATAGAGAGATTTTCATTTTTTTATTTTTTTTAATTATAGAAATAAAATGATCGAGCTTCTAGACTATACATCTGTTCTTTTGGCTAAAATAACACACAGGGCGTTATACTTCAAGTTGACAGGCCCACTTTAATAAAGTGGTAATTGACCAAGTGATGTGTGCAGGTGAATGCTTTCACCTTCAAGTAAGTATAAAATGCACGAGACACATGTTCATGTTTGTGCTTTTATATAAATTTTTCTCAATCTAGATTCTGAAGAGGAGACCCCACCAGTGAAAAAATCAAAAAAGCCATGTGAAAAGTCTCCATCACCTGTAAAGCCATTAAAAATCACCAAACCAGAACCTGTCACCTATGTTTCAGATAGTGGTAAGTAACCACAATATTATGGATTAGTGTTAAAAGCAGTAATTTACTCGGGGGGGCACTTCTTTAATGTGGCACTTTTCCTGCTGAGTCAAACTGTGTCCACTGTTGAGAAATCCTCTATTCAAAGGTTATTGCAGTTCCTGGTTGACATGGTAGATATTGATACCAGTGACAGTCTATGAAAGATGAAGGTCTTTTAAGAATAACTTCTGGAATTTAGGTCATAATTTTAAGCAAATGATCTCTAATTAGGTAATTCATTAAATACTTCCTTTGCGACATAGTATACCAGAAAGGCAGCCGGAGATTAGGGGCTTACGTGCATGACTAAAGGAAGGGTTTTGATATGAAGATCACTGGGCAGTCATTTCTCTTGGAATTCTTTATAGTACAGATGGATTATGTCTTGGTAGGGGCTTAGGATGGCTAGTTGGTTTGGAGGACACAATAGGCTAGTAAAGGAAGGACACTAAAGCAACCAAGGGTGGGCAGTGTAGCAAAGCAACTGGGATTAGAGAAGAGGCATGAGGGTGGAGAGGGGAAAATGGCTAGCTCAACTAATAGAGGGGTTCTTGATGTGAGTATTTCAAAGCACATCTTCAAAATGGCAATAATATAAAATGTTTGATTGTAAATGCTTGTTGTTTCACTGGTACGTTGGATAAACTGTAAATGACTGCCGTGAATGAGCAGTATGATCTTATAGGTATTACTGAAACCAGGTAGCATGATCTACATGATTGGGCAGTCAATCTGGAGTGATAGTCAATTTTTAGGAGGGATAGGGTTAATAAAAGTTGGGTATGCTTTTAGGAAAGCTGTTTAAAATCTAGTATGAAGGAAGCTAATGATGAAGGGTCCAGCAAAAATGTAGAGGCCTGTGGGTTGATGTTCACACTGGGCCATACGTAATAAAGTGTTTGATTGCCATTTGCTACAAGCCACCTAATGGTGAGTATTTTGAAGATGCCCAACTGCTGCTACAAATGGAAAAGGCATTAAGCCTGTTAGAAAATGTAATCTTAATGACCAATTTCAGGTCTAGTAGAAGAGCCAGCTAGAAATGAGGTGTTTCTGGATTTAGTGGTCTCAAACAATTCTGAAATGATATACAATATACAGAAAATTGAGCAATTAAGCAGCAACTACAATATGGTATCTCTTGATGTTTATGAGAGCCCCATTAACAATGATTTTCCTAAGTTTTGCTTTTCACGATTGCTGTTTCCAATTTACAGCCCTACCATTTGGTCTGGTGTCTGAACTGAGAGTGTTGGGTATTCTGAGTTAAGTGGTCCAGACAGCAGTGTCCTCTGTCCCATGTGATATTTGTCTCTGCAGATTAGGTTGGATCTGCAGTGGTGGTTACAGGAAAACCATCTGACAATAGGAAGACCGTTCACTATTGCAGATTGGTCCCTAGTGACAATGGATGCCAGCTTGTCAGGTTGGGGGCAACTTTCCTTTAACTGGTGACTTGAGGTCTTTGGTTAAGACCCAAGAATAAGAGTTCCATCAGTGTGCTGGAACCTTGAGCAGTCCGCCTGACTTTTCAGCACTGGTTTAAGGTTTTTTTTTTTGGGCACCCGGTTTGGATCCAGTCTGACCAATTCAAGTGTGGTGGTGTAAAGAAACTGAGTAAATAGAAGCGAGGCAGCGTGCACCAATCCTCTTCTGGGCATAAGCTCATGATCTTGTGATATTGGAAGTTCATGTGCCAGTAGTGGACAATGTAGCAAAGGACTATCTCCGACGGTGCCTGATCCCAGTAAATGACAACTGACTGTTTTTGCCTCCATAGTTCAGAGTTTGGTTTTTCTGGTTGTGCACCCTATAGCATCTTGACTGAATCTCAAAATTCCACAGTCTTGGTCCAGGGACCCGCAAGCCTTGGTGGTAGATGCAATGATGGTACCATGGCAACGCTCCCTGTTTTATGTTTCCTTCCCTTAACCCTTTGAGTGCCAGAGGGGTATGCAACGCATTGTAGAGCAATGCATTGTGTACCCCTTTGGCACTCAAAGGGTTAATCATAGTAACATACAATTTGACAGCAGATAAGAACCATTCAGGCCCATCTGTTCTGCCCATTTTCCTACTGTAAAAAAACCTCAAACCTTTTTTGGTCCTTGGTCTTTTCTTATGTTAAGGACAGCCTTATGCCTATCCCATGCATGTAATCTGTCACTGTATTAACTTCTGCCACTTTTGCTGATAGGCTATTCCACTTATCTACTACCCTCTCAGTGAAGTAAAACTTTCTTACCTTACGTCTAAACCTGTGTCCCTCTAGTTTCAGACTATTGCCTCTTGTCCCAACGTTTTTACTCCTTTGAAATGTACTTCCATCCTGCACTTTGTGAATCCCTTCATGTATTTGAATGTTTCTATCATATCCCATCTCTCTCTCCTCTTCTCCAAGCTGTACATGTTCAGATCCTTTAGTCTATCCTGATATTTCTTTTCCTGTAAACCAGTCACCATTTTAGTAACCCTTCTCTGAATTTTCTTTAAAGTATCTATATCCTTCTGGAGATGGGGTCTCCAGTACTGTACACAATACTCTAGGTGAGGTCTAACTAGAGATCTGTAGAGTGGCATGACCACTTCCCTTTTTCTGCTAGGTAGAGGACTACTACAGTTCTCTTAATGCGGCTTTCTTCCGATTGGCCGACACACTGGTGGTCATCTTACTTCTACATTGCTTATCCTATGCAAAGGCTGACTCTCCTTGCTCTCTTCATCAGTTTAAATCTTTGCATATATTTTTGGTATTTATGGGGTCCTTGCTTTAAACTGGGGATATTTAATATAGTTTTAGGCACTCTTTCAGGGACATGTCTGACACTCAGGGGCATATGGGGATTCATATGGCTGCTCTTTACCCCCCACTGTTCCTTATGCTGTACTGGGCTTCCAAGGACATACTCAGGAACTCTATGCCCCTCTATGGGCAGGAACTCTATGTCCCTCTTATGCTGTGGCTCCTACCACTCCTCTGGGCCCCTCCAGCACTGAACAAGAGCTTGCATGGGTTAAAACACTGCTTTCCTCAGTGGCACAAATCCCTTCTTCAGTTCAGAGGGTTCTTTATCCTTAAACTTCTGTCCACCTTCATATTGGTTGAGCCTATATTCAAGGGGCACACTCTGGTTATACTGGCACGTACTCTGAGGAAGATTTAAACTCCGAGGATAATGATGAGTATGAGGACATGGGTTATTCTTTTTCTTATGGAGATTTCTATGAGGCTGATCTGGTCCCTGCTGTTAAGGGGCGCATCAAGGAGGTGTTGGAGACCCTTCAGGTCGCTGACACTGCAGGTGGGGGGATATACCCCTCCAAACATTTTCCAGAGGCACAGGAAGGATTCCCCTGTCTCCCCCCCCCCCCCCCCCCTCCAATAACACACTTGATCAGATCCTTATGGATGAGTGGAAAACTCCTGATTAGAGATTTTTCTTTAATAAATGCTTCTCTCAGCTGTACCCTTTTACATCTGAGGCTCTGGCTAGTTGGCTTCTCCCCTGTTGTTAGCCCTTCTGTCTTGCTTTTGGCAAAGAAGACTGCCCTTCCCCTGGCGGTTGCTGTGGAACTCAAGGACCAGGCTGATTAGAGGCTTAACTCCTTAATTTTGTAGCCACCAGTGTGGCATGGAGACCTATTTTTGCAACTGTTTGGGTCAATAGCACCATTTCTGTCTGGTATGAACAGCTAGCAGAAGCCTTGCGTGCTGCTACGCCTAGGGAAGATGTGCTAGTTTTGGTTGCCAACATCCTGAAAACTAATGCCGGTATCACTGAGGCTTTGTATGATACGGTTAGATTTTTGGCTAAGTTCTCTGTGCACATTGTGGCTCAAGATTTGGTCTGTGGACCAATCTTCTAAGAAGTGTCCTTGACTTTACAGGGCAAGGCTCATTGGGCCTGAATTGAAACAGATGTTTAGCGATGCTACTGGTGGTAAGAGCACTTTGTTGCCTTAACTTTTCACCAGATGGTCCTTTTCCTGCAAGGAAAAAGTGTGGATTTCTTTCCCACTGCCAGTTTGAGGAGCAGAGGGCACAAACCCCTCGGATCTCTCAACCGTGCCCTGCTGAAAAGCCCAGACAGACCGGGCATCCCAAGCGATCAGCTGCAAAGTCTAAGTCTGACAAACCTACCTCCGCATGACTCACGGAATTCTGGTCTGTCCTTACCTGTAGGAGGTATTCTTTGCCATGGCATCTCCCATGATGGATCAGTGGGTTTTGCGGGTGGCATCAGAAGGGTGCCGCTTAGATTTCAGATACATTACACCATATTGTTCTTTTCCTCAAAGGTTCCATGGAACCCAGAAAAAGCAAGGCTGTTGCACAAAGCCATAGCCACTTGGCTCGAAAACTGGTTCTGGTGCCTGTCCCAGTCCAAGAGCACTTTTCAGGTATCTATTCCAACCTTTTTGTGGTTCCCAAGCAAGACAGTGGCTCTTGTCGTATCCTGGACCTCAAATGCCTCAACCAGTATGTGGTTGCTAGGAGCATCAAGATGGAATTGTTGTGTTCTGTCTTTGCATCTATGTGTCAAGGGGAGTACCTGGCATCTCTGGATCCTCAGGATTCGTACCTACAAGTCCTGAGAGCCAACCCTATCTATGTTTTACTTTCGTTTCCAAACGTTATCCATTTACTGCTGTATCATCTGGCCTGGTTTTGGCACCCAGAATCTTCATAAAGATAATGGCAGCCTTGGCCATGTACATCCATGCCCAACGCATTTCTCTGGCTACATATTTGGATGATTTCCATTCAAAGCTCCTTCAAAAGGACTCTTGGCTCACGATGTCAAAGAGTGTGCCTGCATTCTGGTGCATCCTGGTTGGATTCTCAATCGCAAGAAGTCTTCTCCCTTTCCATCCAAGGCTTTGGTGTTTCTGAACATTAAGTTTGACATCCTTTTAGGGAAGGGTCTTTCTCATGGAGGATAAGATTCAGGTTCTGTTCCATGACTTGTCTCAGGCATTGGAGTGGTAGTCTGCCGTGATCAAGGACTACATGAGTGTCCTGAGTTGCCTGGTGTCTGTTCTGGAAGTTGTTCACCATTCCACACGAGGGAAATTCAGAGGGACAGAGCCTTTAGCATCAATCTCCTTGTGTCATCTGAATATGTCTCTCCTTTTCTTGGCAGTTGTATATGTCTGTAGGGTAGCAGAGTTGCAAGCTGTGGCTTGTAGGCTCCTTTCCTGGTTTCACCACTGTATGATGGCCCTTTGCCTCTCAGTAGTTTTTTCCTAAGGTTATCTCAGAGTTCCAAATCAATCAGGAGATTTTTGTGCCTTCTTTTTATCTTGACCCTTCGTCCACTCAGAGGGATCTCTACCTGTTAGTGGTGCGTTGCATTAGGTTTTACGTGCACCGCATTCAGCCCTTCCATAAGGCTGGCTCTTTATGTCTTCCCAGAGTGGGTCAGGTTGTGCCCAAGGTAACATTGCCTCTTGGATTAAGGCTACCATACGCCAAGTCTTTGTTCAGTAGTTTCTAAGCCCATTGGCTCTTCTTTGGTGTGCTGTGCTAGTTTGTTGTCTGACACCTACGGTTATTCAGATCCAAAATAATCCCAGGGAACTCTCTGGTAACATGGGGATGTTTGACATAAGAGAAAATAGGATTTTAGTGTTCTTACTTGCTAAAACCTTTTCACTTTAGTTCATATGGAACACAGGTTCCCACCCAGAGAAAAACCTCACTTGTGTTCCTTCCTTGGGCAGAGGACTCCTCTTAGGGTCTCATTCTTGAGAGATTTTATTTTCTTCTTACCCGCTTACTTAGTTGCTGTGGCTTTTGTTACATGAATTCTGTCAAAGTGGGGGACTGAGAGGGAGGAAGAGGAGGTAGTCTCCACCCAAAGACCCTGTCTTTTGTGATGTGCACTGCCCTCCAGGAGGAGGAACTCAACCCCATTGTACCAGTGTTCCATATATTAAAGAGAAGTATTATGAATCCTATTTTACCATGTTATTATCTGAGAATGTTGAGACATTTCATTGGGGCTGCTATTTTCCAAGGAGTTCTAGAATTCTATGTGGGAAGATGAGTAAGAGGAAGTGAACAGGAATTAAGTATTTCAAATAATCCATTATGAAAGAAATCATGGGCCATAGATGGAGACAGCCAGATTAACCCCCCCCCCCCCATGTGTGTCTGTGTAACTTTTTTTTTCTTGCTGTTATATATTATAACTCTCACTTCAGATCCTGAGGAGAAGATTCTGCCAGTGAAAAAATCAAAAAAGCCATGTGAAAAGCCTGCATCACCAGTAAGATCACTAACAATCCCCAAACCGAACCCTGTCACCTATGTGTCAGATAGTGGTAAGTAACTAAATTGACATGGAGTAATGTTAAATGGAAATTATGACTGGATTTTAAAAATTATGTATTTTGTAGTGTTTTGCCTACTGAGTACAGCAAGAATATGTCTGCTACTGGTAGATGCTTTATTCAGAAGTTATTGCAGCACAACTTTGCATTTCTTTAGGCACAATATTGGCATAGCTTGACTTTTTGGTGGTGCTGTTACAGCAGTCTGTGGAAGGCTGTTGTCACTGACTGTAGCCTTTTCATAAATTGCAGTAGCCACTGCTCCTTCCTAAAATAGAAGGCCATGGAAGTACTGCACCCCTGCATCTCCCAAAAAAATGCAAGCTTTGGTGTAATACTTTCAATTAGTCCTCTTCCTATAGACTGAGTATTTTTGTACTCGGCAGCCAAAACTCTACATTTTCCAGATTATAGAATCTTTTCTCTTATCCATTGTCTGGGGCCTGAAGTTACATGAGTTTCTGTGAATCCTGTTATTTAACCCCTGAAGGACCAGGTGTTTTGTGCACCGGAGGATCAGACCTTTTTATTTGCAGAACAGGCACATGTGAGTGATCACATGTACAGACACACTGCTGTTTAGCATTCCAATCTCTTCTAACCTTTGAATTATAAAATCTAATTCTCTGTATTGCAGTACTATTAAGTGTTTTTTTGTATGCAACAATAACGGTAAAACACCTTTTTCTGTCGTCCAACACAGGTTACTGGTAACTGAGTAGGCGATCTGCCCCTTTAAGTAGGCAGGAACAATTCTAGAAATGACTGCAGGGGGTGGAGCCTACCTTCCCTCCTTGGCTGCAGCTAGCCAACCAGCTCCAGAAATATTTGTTGCTTGGTGAAGACACAGCAAGAGAACAGTTCTGCTATAGTTTTAGAACGTTTTTTTATTTTTCCTGTTAGATATGGAATACCACCATTAGGCGGATTACCATAACTGACAATGCCCTTAGATGTTGCTAGCTCAGTGTCCAGGTGCTTTTTGTGGACCTTAAGCCCTGAGGGGGAAAATCTTGATTCCAAGTGCTTCCCCAGGAGTTACCCATTGAGGTTACTACTTACTACATGGTAATGTGAAGACAGAAGATCTGCAGGAAAGGTGAGCAACCCTTTGATTGCTGCAGGTCCACTTGTCCCACAGTGTCTGTCAGTGTTTGGAGCAACTTTGTGCTAATTTAACCCTTTAACTGGCATCTTTTGGGGTGGTTATTGGCACTTTCCCTACTGGGTTCAGAGTTTTCTGGATCTGATTACATGTCCTAGTGATGTTTTATGTATTTTTATTTCTCAGTTCTAACTTTGACAAAGTTGAGTTCCGGCGTGCTTTACCGCATAGACGCCATTGCTCCATTCACTTCTATGGGACTATACAGTTTGGGACATATCTCTGCAACTGCTGAACTTAGCGACTTCAGAGAGGGCTCATTTTAATTGTCTGACCTTGCTCTATCATCTGGTTCACATTGCAAGTGTGTTGGGGGGCTCAGGGGGCTTCGGGCACTGTTGGGGTACTTTTTCTGGGAAAACTACATTTCCCATGAGCGCTTGCTGCTCCCGCCACGGCAGCCATTTTGCGAGCTTTACAGAACGAGTATCCTACGCAGGGCATGGACTTTCCTCCTCTCCTCTGCAGATTAACCCTTCACCTGCCAGATAAGTGTATTTTAGCATTTCTGGGGTGAAATTTTAATCTTACACACTGTAAATTGGGTAATTATTCTGAATGTTGTTGACACTGTGAAAATGTCTACTCCGCTGGAGCTTTGGGTCCAGGCCTTAAGACTAAGGACGGTGGGGTCTCTGTATCCCTCATTGTGCATTGCTCCTCATGTCATACAGGGTTGCCTAGAGAATTCTCAGGTCATTTATGCCCAGCATGTTCTGATGTCTCTGAGTCTATCCCAAGGCCATGCATTAGAGCCAGTTTGGGTGCAAGAGTTCAAGGCTGCTACCAGGGACCTCAGGTCCATGTTGCAACTCTTTCCATCGCAGTTACAGGGGGTCTTCCATTCCTGGCAGACCCCTTCCTCAGTCAGATCTTCCCTGCCCAAACCACAAGGTGTACCTGATGTTTCAGATTCCTCTGAAGAGGAACTGTTGGTGGATTCAGATGTTGAGGAATGTTCTGCTGTTGGCTCCTCTCAATTTTTTGGGGATTCTTTTGCGGTTGATCCAGAACCCTCGGCTGAGGGCCTGATCAGGGCCGTCTTAAACGTGCTAAACATTCCCCCAGTCAGGAGGTTTCCTCAGATCCCTCTGATGTATTCCAGGAGCCTATAAAGCCTCATACTTGTTTTTCCACCTAAACCCACTCTGGACCGCCTAGTGGGTGATGAATGGAAATCTCTGGACAGAAAGCCTTCTGTCTCCAAGAAGTTTGCTAAGTTTTACCCGTTTTCTGAGGCGGCGCTCCTGTCGCAAGGCTGTCTAAGTCTACCGCATTACCAGTTTCTGATGCGTCCTCTCTGAAGGACTGGACTGACAAGAAGCTTGAGGTTTCCCTTAAGTCCATTTTTGCCACTGCTGGTACTGCCATGCGTCCAGCATTCGCTGTGGCATGGGTTAACAGGGCCATTGCAGTCTGGACTAAACAACTCACTCTAGCTGTACGTCTGCGTGATTCATCTTCAGACGTGTTGCGGCTTTTTGCCAACCCGGGTCCCCATTCAGCTGTAGGTGGTCGTCTTTGTCACTATCACAGCATTTAGGAGGATGCAGTGGTGGACCTGTGGGTTTTACAAGTAGTGGTGGAAGGGTACAGGATCCCTTTCGCCTCTCTTCCTCCCTTTCACTTTTTCCCCTCGTATACGCCCCAGGATGTGGAAAAATGCCATCTCTTCTGAGGCGCTATCCAGTCTCTTCTGGACAAGGATGTTCTGGAACCTGTTCCGGTTCAGGACAGGGGTACGGGTTTTTACTCAAACCTCTTTGTAGTGTCCAAGAAGGACGGCGGTTTTCGTCCAGTTTTGGACTTGAAGGATCTCAATTCCTTTGTGATCCGGTCTCATTATCACCAGGAGTCCCTGAGAATGGTGATTGCTGCTATGGTTCTGGGGGAATTTCTTGCTTCTCTGGACCTTCAGGATGCGTATTTACATATTGCCATTCATCCAGAGAGCTGGCAGTATCTCAGATTTGCCTGCGACCAAGGGCATTTTCCTGGGAGCCTTAGTGTCCGTCCTCCACTGGGACGGCATCAGAGTTACTCCATGCATGGACGACCTGCTTCTGAAAGCCCCCTCTGCGGAACTTCTTTGTCAGCAGGTTCAGGACTGCATTCATGCTCTCTCCCATCATGGGTGGATCATCTACTTGGACAAGTCGGATTTTGTCCCGTCCCAGAGTCTGATCTTCCTGAGCCTTCTCTTTGACACTTATCAAAGCATGGTGTTTCTGACGGAGGAAGTGTCTCACCAGAACACACCCAGGGTTTCGGCTGTTCTAGCTCAAGATCAAGTTCCAGCCAAGAAGTTATCCTCTCTGGTGGGGAAATTGATCTCCACCATGGAAGCAGCCCCCTTTGCCATGACTCACACCAGGGAGCTCCAGCGGTTTATGATCCAGGTATGCAAGGGTCAGCCGGACCTTCTGCAGACGTCAGTATCCTCTCCTCTTCATGTGGAACAGAGTTTGTCGTGGTGGCTTGACCTCTCCAATCTGCTGAAAGGCAAGTCCTTCCTGGTATCCTTCTGGACCACTGTGACAACGGATGCCAGCCTCTCCGGCTGGGGAGCGGTCCTGGGTCGCCTGAGTGCTCATGGGTGGTGGTCTCCGGAGGAATCTTTCCTTCCCATCAATATTTTGTAACTTCGGGCAATATTTCATGCCCCTTATCACTGGATGCCCCAGCTGGAAGAATGCCCAGTTCGGGTTCAGTCCGACAGTGTCACACTGTGGCTTACATGAACAAGCAGGGCGGAACAAGAAGTCTTGCTGCTTGGTTAGAGGTCAAGGCTATTTTGTCCTGGGCAGAAGAACACATTCCTGCCATTTCCGCAGTGCACATTCCAGGCATAGACAGCATCATGGCGGACTTCCTCAGTTGACACACAGTGGACAGTGAAGAGTGGGAGCTTCCTTGCACAGACCTGATGGAGACAAGACACAACCGGAAGGTTCCAAGGCTCTGCTCTCGCTGGAGGGATCCTCTAGCTTTGGCAGTGGATGCTATGTCCATTCCTTGGTTATTTCCTCTGGCTTACATCTTCCCTCCCCTTCCTATTTTGGACAGGGTGTTACGGAAATTGAGACTGGAGCGATGTCCAGTCATTCTGGTTGCTCCGTACTGGCCTCTACAGGTTTGGTTTCTGGAGCTTCTGGATCTGTCAGTGGTGGAGTGGTTCCGACTCCCCTCCCGTTCGGATCTTCTTCTCCAGGGTTACCTCTGGAAAGAGGATGTTCATCATGTAGCTTTGACTTGGAAATTGAATCCTCAATATTGAAGAAAGGTTTTTCTTCTGGTGTGGTGGCTACCATACTTAGTGCTTGCAAGCCAGTTTCCTCAAAGGTCTACCATTTTGTCTGGTCGACCTTTCTGTCTTGGTGTGCCGATAGGGACTTGTCTCAGGAATTTGATCTGCCCACGGTCCTGGCCTTCTTGCAGTATGGTGTGGATAAGGGCCTCAGTTTGGGTTCCCTTAAGGTTCGGCCTTCTGCTCTCTCTGTTTTCTTTCAGAAGCGTATTGCTATCCTTCCTGATGTCAAGGTGTTTTTCCAGGGAGTTGCTCATACTCGTCCTGTCTTTTTAAGGCTCCTGCTTCTCAGTGGGATCTTAATCTGGTTCTGTGTGTCCTTCAGCTCCCTCCCATTGAGTCCTTGGCTACTATTCCTCTACGCCTTCTGACATGGAAAATGGCCTTTCTCCTGGCAACGGGGTCCGTTTGCCGTGTCGCGGAGTTACATGCTCTGTCCTGTAGACCACTATTTTTGGTGTTTCACAAGGACAAGGTGGTGCTTCGCACTTCTCAGGAGTTTCTCCCGAAGGTGGTTTCGGAGTTCCACATTAAACAAGAGATTGTGGTGCCTTCTTTCTGCCCTGATCCTACCTCTAACAAGGAGAGGGATCTCTACTTGTTAGATGTGGTGCGTTGTCTCAAGTTTTATGTACATTGCACTGAATCCATCAGGCATTCAGACGAGCTGTACGTCATTCCTGAGGGTCCCAGGGCAGGAAGACCTGCATCCAAGGTGACTATTGCTTCTTGGCTCAAGTCCACTATTCATAAGGCTTATGAGTTGAGGAAGAAGCCTGTCCCTTTCACAGTCACGGCTCATTCTATCTATTGGGGCCTCTTGTGCTTACAAGAATCAGGCCTCTGCTGATCAGTTGTGCAAGGCTGCCACTTGGTCATCTGTGCACACCTTTTCGAAGCACTACCGTGTTGCTGTGCTGGCATCAGCTGATGCCAGCTTTGGGAGGAAGATCTTGGAGGCAGTCTTGCCTGTCTACAATCTTCTCCAGTTCTTGGCGCTTCCTTCATTTTTGAGCCCTGTTGGCTCTAGTTCAATGTCCTGTGTATCATTTTGGGGTGTTACCCTATTCAGTGTCCGTTGACACTTCATTGTTTTGTTGGGCTGTCTCTGATCTGATGGTTCATATCTGCTCTGGTGACTTTGGGGGCCTTGCTCCTGGTCCTTGCCTTACTTCCTGCCTCTGGGAAACTCAATGGTTGGACATCCCAAAGTTACCAGTAACCTGTATTGGACAACAGAGAAGAGGATTTTAGTCTTACCTGTTAAATCCTTTTCTCTTAGTCCATACAGGTTACTGATCTCCCACCCTGTCTAGAGACCATGCTTGGCTCTCCTGTGGCAGACAGTGGGGGTCCTTCTGGGTCACACCCACAGGAGTCTTCTTTCCTTCCACTATCTAGTCATAGTGTCTCAAATCTTTCTGGAGCTGGTTGGCTAGCTGCAGCCAAGGAGGGAAGGTAGGCTCCACCCCCTACAGTCATTTCTACAATTGTTCCTCCCTACTTAAAAGGGCAGATCACCTACCCAAAGTTACCAGTAACCTGAATGGACTAAGAGAAAATGATTTAACGGGTAAGGCTAAAATCCTCTTGTAGCTTTCATTTTTATTTTATTTGATTAAAATGAGATTGTGACTAATGAAAACATTTTTTTTTTCTTTTCTGTAATACCTTTGTCACCATAATGCCTTTCATACCAAGCAACCAGTCCTCTGTCTAGTTAAGACAGCACTCACATTTATTCTTTGAAAGTCCTGATACCAATAAACCTGGATAAGCCACATTATCTAGATTGCCTAGCCTGCTTATTTAAGCTTTGTTTAATTAATTAAACTTAACGTTTAACTAGGAGATCACATTATGGGTCGTCTTAGGAAGTGAAAAGGCTGGAAATTCTAGTATGCATGACCTTATTCTGTTTGTGTTATTGAGCAAATAGATACGTATTTTTATTAATAGGGAACAATGTAATTCATGTTGTACAGAGAGAGGGAGGCAGATATTGCTTATACACTGGGTTGGTTAGAAGTATAATTAACCTGCAAGACAGAATATATATATATATATATAAGCCAACTAAGAGGTTTAGGATAGGAGCAATAAACTGTTTCATGTATATAAAATAAAATACAGTGGAAATTTAGTCAGGAGTATCCTTTTTTTTTTTTTAATTTATTTTTTTTATTTTGTACCTGTTTCTTGGGATTTTTCCACTCTTGCTTGTATATGAAGATAATAAATTGAAGATAAAATTGTTACATGAAATGTTTAATTTTAAGTCCTTTTTAATTTGCATTTTTTTTTTTTTTTTTTTAAATTTGCGTTTCAAAACTGCTTGCAGTGGAAGGCAGTCGTGATGATATGAAAATTGCAGCCAACTCTATCTCTGTATGAGAGTAAAGAAGCCTTTCCTGCTTAGTTTTGCATTCAAAAGTAATTACAGCTCACAATCCTCAATGGATCTTTTGTTCCTAGGTCTCCTATTCGCAAAATAAAATGGAATTTTGGGACATATCAACTGTACTATAGGGGAGAACTAAAAATGCTCATTGATTTCAAGGGATAGTAATACTGTGTTTATACAATCTTTAATACTGTACTTATTAAATAAATAAAGCAAAGGATCCGGTCTGGTTGCTATAAACATATCGGTGTGTAAATGTGTGCCCTACCTTGGGCATATATAATAACTCTGTTGATAAATATGAGGATTTATTCCATAGTTTGGCCAAATAATGTTAAACTTGCCAACCCCGTCAAGGTACCTCAAAATATAGTACCTACTCTAATGCACCTTTAAATCCATATCTACATTAAAAATTAAAAATATAAGGCTTTGATAAGATGTTATAATGAAACACTTTGCTTGTTGTTGAGGACTTCAGTAAACAATGCTGGTGTGATACATTATATGGAACGGAATTTACCACCCCCACAGACCACATTAGGAATAACAATTACAAACAGGGTGTGTGTAAGCAAAAACAGTCCAAAAACCATGCCTTTAAGGAAAGGATAGAGGTGAAATATAATTATATATGTGGTAATAGTGACAATTAAATGAAGTGAGTGATAAGCAGCTAGAATGAGCAAAGGAGAATTAAAGTGGGCGTATCACTTAGTAAGATTTTTTTATTTGTAGAGATGATGCCTCTTCTGTGTTGTGCATTATGTGCACAACACAGATATTCAGCCTGTACTGTTTCTCATTCACCTCCCTTCCAGCTGCCCCAGGGAGCGCGTTCAAGCTTCCCTTTGGTGTGCTGTGAATGTCTCCTAGCGTTACAGCAGGCTGCGATTAGCAGCATACTGAGGTTGCAACCTCAGTATAATGCCAGTGCTAGGGAGGAGAAATAGGACGTGCGGAAGACTTTTGCTGGTCCGCATAATGCGGACACACTATGCTGATCAGCAAAGCTCTTCTGCAATAGAAGAGGCATTATCTCTACGAATTTCCTACAATAACTTTTACTAACAATGCAGATGGTAACAGCTTTTTATAAGGTGATACATCCCCTTTAAAGAAGTAAAAACAGAAAAAAAAACCTCACATCGCTAGCTCACCATAATATATACATGTAGTGAATAAAATAAAGATATGAAATAACTGACATTTAGATAGCTGCAAGGAACGAGAGGGTTATCCAGTACCACCAAACATTAGGCAGAAAACCAAAGTGCACATGCAAAACGCAAACCTGTGATCCTCCATACCAGTGTGTAAATGTGTGCCCTACCTTGGGCATATATAATAACTCTGTTGATAAATATGAGTATTTAGTCCATAAGTTGGCCAAAGAATGTTAAGCTTGCCAACCCTGTCAAGGTGCCTTATATTTTTTAATTTTTATTTTTAATTTAGATAGGGATTTAAATGTGCATTTGAGTAGGTAATTGCCATATTTTTGAGGAACCTTGACAGGGTTGACAAGCTTAACATTCTTTGGCCAAATGATGGACTAAATCCTCATATTTATCAACAGTTATTATATATGCCCAAGGTAGGGCACACATTTACACATTGGTATGGAGGAGAGCTGGTTTGCTTTTTGTTTAATATTAAAGATTGTATAAACAATGTATTACTATGCCTTTTAAATTCTAGAGGTCTCGCAATATGTTTGAAATCCCCATTTAGATCAAAAGGAATTCTTGGAATTTTTTTCTCCCATAAGTCAGGTTTTAGTATCCTATTACCTGACTTCTGAAAACAAAATCAGCGGTAATTATACATACCGCCAGTAAAAAAAAAAAAAAAAAAAAAAGCCCATTGGAAACAATTAAAAACCATTTGCAAGTAGCATTCTATTACCTACGCTCAGTATTGGCGCCTGTTTTGTTGATACATTTTAAATCTGTAATCCTGCACCTCAGAGGCTGAGGCATAGAAGCCATGACGACTGTTTCAAAACCATTGTTTGAAAAAAGCAGTGTAGAATACAGTATACAGCATAGAAATCTGAAATAGAGTGCCTCCTTCAACATTTTAACCCCCCCTTTAAAATTCGACTTACAGTGCTTTTTTTACCACATTAATTCGACAAATATTGTTCACATTTGACAATTTAACCCTTCCCTTGAAAATGCAACTTACAGTGCTCCCATGACTTTTCGCCTATAAATTTGACATTTCAATGCGTTGCTACCTCTTGTACGCATAGGGTTAATTATACAATACAAATACAAAGAAGGCATGTCGTAAAAAATAGAAGAACAATGTCGAATTTAAATGGAGAAAAAAGTCATGGGAGCACTGGAAGTCGAATTTTCAAGGGGAAGGATTAAAATGTCGAATGTGAACAATATTTGTCGAATTAAATTGGTGAAAGAAAGCACTGTAAATAAAAAGGGGGGGTTAAAATGTCAACGGGGGCACTCTGTCAGATTTTGATAATGTGGGGAACACATCTAACACTAAACTTGATGTTTCTGTCATCAAACATACACCTATTCCTTGGTCTTTGAATTTTTTTTTTTTTTTTTTTTTTTAAAGAGATAGTAATACTTAATTATTACAAATCCCTATATTAAAGCCCTAGTAAAAAAACATACTGCCCCCAGTGTCATCTCTGAAACCTTTATGGTTTGAGAGATGAACGCTTCTAAAGTTACCCTCCCCCCTTCCCCGTAGTCAGCTTTGTAGCTGACTGAAGGGAAATCTGTCCATGAGATCATCAGGCGGCTCTGCAGCAGAGCTGCGATCGCGTTAACTAAAAAAAACAAACAAACAAACAAACAAACAAAAAAACTTTCACTAAAACGGTCTTCTACGTGTGCTTGCAAACCAAGCACACGTAGAAGACCGTTTCATTTTTTTTTTTTTTAGTTAACATGATCAGGCTGTGCTGGAGAGCCGCCTGAAAGTTGTACGACTCTCTTCCCTGCAGTCAGCTAGAATGCTGACTATGGGGAAGGGGGAGGGAGAGGGCAACTTTAGAAGCGTTCATCTCTCAAACCATAAAGTTTTGAGAGATGACACTGGGGGCAATATGTTTTTTTTTTTTTTTTTTTTACTAGGGCTTTAATATAGGGATTAGTAATACTTAAGTATTACTATCCCTTTAAGGTAGTTGAATAGAAGCAGACAGCGTCAATTTTGTTAGTTTGTAGAAATGTGCTGTCTACACCAGTTTTGTTTTACTGTGGTGCTGCTATAGATTACCGGCGTAACGTATCAACTATTGGCTCTGAATGTGGCGCTGTAAGAAAATAAGTGGACAATCTTTCGATATGATATGGCAGCACAGTGGCTCAGTGGTTAGCACTGTTGCCTTGCAGCACTGGGGTCCTGTGTTCAAATCCCACCAAGGACAACATTTGCAATGAGTTTGTATGTTCTCACCGTGTTTGCGTGGGTTTCCTCTGGGTACTCCGGTTTCCTCCCACACTCCAAAAAACATACTGATAGGTGAATTTAGATTGTGATGGTTTATATTTTATTATAAATAAAGGATTATTATTATTATCCCATTGGTTTGTATGGGGGGGTTTAATTACCTGAACTTTAGAGGTCTCCAATGCGTTTCCAAGCAATATGTTGGGTATCTCCATTGCATTCATAGCGGATCAAAAGTCTCCTTTTTAAATCTGTGGATTTTTTTTGGTCTCATTAGTGCAGTTACAGTTCTCCAGAATTGCTTACACTTTTCCATTATCCTTTAATGCAAATGATAATTACATAGAGATATGCGCAGACTTGGCTTTATTTTCAATTGCTGCATTAACGAAAAATAGAACCTTTTAGGCAGGCAGACATCGGCTGGGATCTTGCTTTAGGCGCTCTGTGCGCATGCACAGTCAGTCCCTTCTGTTGCCTTTTAGCACAAAGGAATTCAACTTGCCAATTGTGTTGTTGAAGGGGACTGACAGCAGAGATGCCGGCTCTGCAAGATGTCTGCGCTGTTCCCTGCTTAAAAGGTTCTATTTTTCATTAATGCAGCAATTACACTTGAAAATGAAACTAAGTCTGTGCATATTGCTAATGTAATTATCATTTGCGGCGCTATGTAATTTTGGTGAAAGTTCCTCTTTAAGAGTAGTGTAAATATGCTGTGAGGTTGATGTAGGAAGGAAAATTCTGGAGCAAACCATCTGCACTATAGGGAACAAATAGTCTCTCAATGTCCAGTGATTTAAATCTGACTTTTAGAACTAGCTTGAATGCTAGAGGTCTCCGATGTATTTAAATCAATTGGAATTTTACTTGTGGTGCAGTTGGTTTGCTCCAGAATTGGCTCCATTTTTTTTATTGCTTCTGCCTCAGAGTTCCTAAATTTCATTAGTATTTTCAAAGCACTAGTGACCTGTTCCAAATTCCACTAACCTTGGTTATATATCAGTCTGTTGTGCAACAGAGCCTTCAATTACAACAGGTCCTTGGTTACTGTTTAAATTGGCTTCGTAGTTAAGTAAAAAAAAAAAAAAATGCTAAATATGTATAGATTTTTCTAAAAATGCTACACTCTTATTGAAGACAACCCTCCTTTAATATTCCAGCGACTTTCAATGCATATATTTGTGATTACAGCAACTTGTTTAGGGACAGACTGTGGCTGGTGTAGATATTTTAATATCCTCTCCACCATGTTGATTTAGTAGGTCAGTGATTCTCAGACTTTCCTCCTGTGGAACACTTTAGTTTAAAATAAAATCCTAATTTAAGCCTTATAATGAGAGTTTATAACCCATTGCATGCTATAGAGGTCCCCAGTGCATAGCAAAGCAGTGCATTGGAAACCACTCTAACATCATGGTTTTAATATATTATTGATGAATATGTATTTGAATGTTAATAGGTTGCGGTAACTTAACACCTTAAGCGCCAGTGGGGTGCATAGTGCATTTAAAGGGTTAAGAGTAAATTATTAAGCTAAAATGTGTTGAGCAATTGTTACCTGCCAATTTATATTAAAGCAGAACTTTAAGATCTTGCTAAGTTGCAATGCATTCATTCAACGCATGGCGGCTAGCTTGGAAATAGAGGTCTTACCTTTTTAAAAAAATAGAGTGTAAAGAAATCCTTCTTCTTTGGAGACCAGAAACCCAGGATACAGCACAGACATCTTGTCTGCGCGCCTGCGCTGTCAGTCCCGGTCTCCACTGAGTAGTACTGCAGTGCACCATACGGTTACTGGAAGGGACTGACGAAGCAGACTGCACTAACCTGCCCGTCTGTCCCCAAACAGGAAGGATTTCTTTACACTTTACTATTTTTTAAAGGTAAGAAATCTATTTCCAAGCTAGTCGCCATGCTTTTAATGAATGCATGTCAACTTGGTAAGATCTGAAAGTTCCGCTTTAAACAATATAAAACTACACTGTGAGAAATGTTTGTCTTCCACATATCCACTACTATTCACAGAAGCATACATAACACTGTCTGCCACTCCTTGTCCTGCGGAACCCATTGTACTACTTAATGGAACCCTGGAGTTCAAAGGAGCACTGTTTAAGGACCAATGCAGTACTCTATAGCGTAGTCAGGAGGGTTGCACAGCGCCTTTGCTGTGCTTGTCCTTTCCCGCTTTGTGGTAAGAGGAAGTTTGAACAAGTGGTTTTTAGTAAAACAGTCTCCAGCATGTGGATGCTAGCTCTGTGTTCCCTGCATTGCTTTGGAGAGTTTTCTAGTGACAAAGTCTGCTCTTATGGAATTCAAATCTTGGTTCAGGAGTTGAAAATGAATTGCACTGTTCTCCCACACTGCCCAGATCGATGTTGATGATCAGTTAGACAATGCGACAGCGGTTGCCTATATCTGCCTAAACCAGACCTGCTTTGCAGCTATTTATGCAGTTCACATCCCAGGAATAGAAAATATGATTGCAGACTTTCTAGGTCAACAGCATGTGGATCTCGGAAAATTGGGAACTCCACTAATGTTCAACCTGATCGTGTGCCATCAGTCGATCTCATGGCCTCCCACATGAGCCGGAAAGTTCCTCTGTTCTGTGGCCTTTAAAGGGATTCTCTGGTATTCACCGTGGATGTGGAGTGTCTACACCTTGGAATTCTCATCTTTCAAATGTGTTTCCTTTTATCTTCCTGATCCCCAGGGTCTTGAGAGAGGTTAAAGTGGAACTATCACATATGGAGAAATAATGCTCATTAGTTAGAGCATTTAACGAAAAAGTTTAACATGTTACTCTTTTTTAAAAAAACAAAAACAAAAAAAAAACATTATTTGCACAAAAATTAATGTTTAAAAAGTGCCCAGCGGCCTACTTCCTCTTGCCTCCAGCTTGCCTCACAGAGGCTGCTCCCATCCCACTACCCAGCATCCTCCGATGACAGCGGGTGTCTGTCTCTACGCTGGAGTGATCTCATTGGCTAGATATCGATCTCTGCCAATGAGATCACTCCAGCTTAGAGAGAGCGAGCCTACGTCATCGGAGGATGCTGGGTAGTGGGACGGGAGCAGAGGCAGTGTTGCAAGCTGGAAGTAGGCTGCTGGACACATTTTAAACATAAATTTTTGAGCAGATAAAGTTTGTTTTTTGTTTTTTTTCCCTTTTTAATGAGTAACGTTAAACTTTTTCGCTAAATGCTCTAACTAATGAGCATTACTTCTCTATATGTGATAGTTCCATTTTAAGATGGTGAGAGCTCACGTCATCCTGATTTGCTCCTTTTTGGCCCAGTGGAGCCTAGTTTTCCTATATTCTCAATCTGTCCATTGCAGATCCTTTCCGCCTCCCCTCTAAGGCTGGATCTTCTGACTCGAGGCCCGGTACGTCAAGTGGAGAAGTTGTCTTTGACAGCCTGGATCTTGAAGCCAGCATCTCGAAAGTGTTTTTTAAACGCTGTCATCTCTGCCACGCTCAGAGCTAGGAAGCCAATTTCGTCCAAGGCCTATCATGGGTTTTGGTCTGGTCCCTATTTCAATAGTAATGTAGTGTGGTTTGCATCCACAGCCTTTTCAGTCTTTCTGTAGTTTGTGCTTTTCTTCAAGATGGCTTTTGCAAAGGTCTCAACCTTTGTTCCATCAAGGTACAGATGTTGACTCTCTGTTCTTTTTCAGCAAATCATATAATTGCTCCCTGATGTCAGTACCTTTGTGCAGTGGGTGGTGCGTGCCTAACTTGTTTTTTGGGATACCAGTCCCCTGTGAGATTTTAATCTTTTATTGGAAGTTATTCAGAAGTCTCCTTTCGAAACTCTTTAAACTGCATCTCTGCGTCTTCTGACACTTCAAGGAGTTTTTTTCTTTTTTACCACTGTATCTGTTCAGTGTTCAGTCTGCCTTTCTATTTTACCATCAGGACAGGTTGGTTTTGGAATCTCCCAGTGTTGGTCCCATGGTGGTTTTGGTGTTTCAAATCAACTGGAAAATTGTCCTCACTTCCTTCTGTCAGCTCCTTATTATATACAATAGCAGGAACTTAATCTGTCATCCCCGAGGTCCAGCGTGTGGGCCAAGCTGTGTCCGTTTACCATTGCTTCCTGACGACCATCCATCAGACCTATGTCCTAAGGAAGAAACCTGTTCCTTTTTGATTCACGGCACACTCCACCAGATCAATGCGTGCCTCCTGGACCAACAAGAATCAGGCCAATGCTGAGCAGCTATGTAAGATGGAGACATGGTCGTCTTCTCATATTTTCACCAAATACTACTTTGATAGCGTCCTGGCTTTGGCTGAGACCAGCTTTGGCCTGAAGATCCTTCAGGCTACGGTTCCTGAAATCTGGACCTTGTTATTTCCGGTTCTTCTTCAGTTGTTTGGTGTGTAAGCTAGGTGTCTGATGCCTGAGATTCATGTTGTACCAGATACTCTTGTTGAATACTGATCTACAGTGGAGAGGTCTTTCTGTTTTTACCACCCATGAATCTCGTTGATACCTTTGGTATATCTCCATGGTTCCTGTGTTCCATACTGATATGAGGATTTTTGTAAACTTGCCATTATATCCTTTTCTCTTAGTCCATGTGGCGCATAGGACTCCCTACCTGAGGAGAAAAAAAACAAACCAATTTTTTTTTTTTTGTTTTGTTTATTTCCCTGAGTAGAGGGATTTTCTTGAGTCCCTGCTCTGGGAATTTCTGTCTTTACTCTTTCTTTTCACATTGCTATATGCTGAAACTGAGCGAAGGAGGGGTAAAGCTGTAGGGAAGAGGGGAGTCTCTGCCTCAGAGGCCTTACCGTCTTTGAAGTGCCCTGTGTTCCACATGGACTAAGAGAAAAGACTTTACTGGTAAGTTCACTAAAATACTATTTTAAAGCAAGTGTGGGTTGGTGTAGAATGATTCTACAAAATGTACAAAAAAGGAAAGTACGCCCTTTGTTCCATTTCTAATGCAGATCAAACTCTAGTATATTTCTATGTGCATACCAATGGTCTAATACAGAAAAGTTTTTCTTCTAGGCTGGCTAGGGTTTGGTTTGGGGACAAAAGCCAGGTTAGTGTAAACAAAGACTGCTTGTTCTTGTTGTATTCAGAGGATGCCTAACTCCATGTGCTTAGAAACCAGTTGCAAAAATTAATACAAATTTGGTTGTCATCACTGGAGGCACAACCTCATATTTACAAGTCCTGGATGTTGCGAGTAACAAATCATTTAATGATTATTTAAGGAAGCAGTACCCAGTTTACAGCTGATCATAATGTCCTTACTCTAAAAGGAAAAATGAAAAGGCAATCTGTCAGTCTCCTCTGTGAATGGATACTTCCCACTCAGGGCCTGATCTCTGTGGAGAGCATTGTAAATTTCTTCAAGAAATGCTGCATCGGTAATACCGTGGATGAATCAGAGGATACGTTGTGACCACAGCACTGAAAATGAAGGAGAGGAGGAGAAGAATATTAATGCTGTCAATATTGAATAAAAACTCACTGTTATTTCCATGCTACACATTTTGATTTAGTAATATTTTTAGCTTGCACTTTTAAAGGGATATTAAAAAATGCAAACGGTGCTTCGATTAAATGTGCATAGTTTGTAGTTCATGTTGAGTGGTGTATTAATACAATCCAATTTGTAATTCATGAGTAATTTAATTATATCCTCCCTCCCTTTTACCTTTTTTAGCCGCATCCCCTCAGATGTGGAATCCAGTCATCTGACCGTACAACCCTCAGCAAGAGACAATCTTCGTGCAGTGACTATAAGGAAAAACCTGTCCACTCCTTGACGAAGAAGATTGTCCCTCGCTGCTCCCTATCCGGACTGGCATGAGAGGCAGCGAGACGTAGGTAAAAGGGGAGGAAGGCAGATAATTCCTAATTAAATTACTCATGAACTACAAAGAGGCTAGTATTGATAATGCCACTCTACATGGGCTACAAAGCATGCAGATGCAATGTTTATTTGGAACTATTACTATTGCTTTAAAGGGATAGTAATGTTTCATAATAATAGCAGCTCAAATTAATCATCGTAGTATTTGTACTTTAGAGAGTGTTATTTCAATTCTGTCAGAGTTGTAGTTCAAGAGTAATTCAATGACAAAGTGTCCCCCTCCCACCCTTTTACTGATGTAACAGAGCAGAAGGGAGGTGCCCAGGTAGACTGCAGAGAGGGACAATCTTCAATTAAGATAAGGGAAAAACCTGAAATACTTGTCAAGGGGGGCAGGGTTTTCATTGTTCTCATAGGACTACATTCCGCATCTGAAGAGATGGCTTACACTAGGTAAAAGGGGAAACTTTGCTTGTGAATATCTCTCAAACCATAAAGGTTTGAGAGATAAGACTTTTATCGTTCTTCATTTTTATTAATGCCTACAAAATAAAATACAGATAAAACAAAGTATTACTATCCCTTTAAGTCTTTCAAGCATGTGGTGTGAAAATATCTTACTAATATTATAGTATTCCTGTCAACACTGATTTCCCCTCCTACATATTAAGCATTTTTTAAGCAAATATTTTGAAGATGGCAAAATACTGGTATGTAGAAAAAAAATACTGGATTTGAGGTTTTCCTTAGGGTCCCCTTGTATTCAGGCTTTTTTTTTTTTTTTTTTTTTTTTTTCTTTCGTTAAGATCCCATTTTTAGGGGGGGGGGGTTGCCTTATATTCAGACAGAGTAGGTATCAGGTCCTTCTCCTCACCCCTCCTTCCAGTATGAAGAGCACCATAAGAAAGAATGATACACTGCAGATATCGCACCAATGATGTGGTAAATAGGAACAGAGCCTTAAACTTTGATTTGCTCATCTTATCACTAATATTACAAGTAGTCATTGTTTAACTTGGTGGATTCTAGAGAGGTATTCAACACTTTGCATAACAATATGTTGGAGACCTTTTTAGCACGGTGTTTACACGGTTTTTCCTGCAGGGAAGTATTTAACAAATGATGCTTTGTTTGTAAAGCAAAGATGTTACATGAAAACCTCTTCAGCGTATATAATAAGATTACACTGTAAATGCTTCCATGTCCTTAACATAAAGCGTTAATCTTGTTACCGATGGTTCTTTCTGCCAATAAAGGGGTATTGGTCAAGGCTGTCTGGCACTGAGGTTCTGCTGAATTTGTGGTTCAGGGTTACATAAGTACAGATTAGGTACACAAAGAGAAGGTCAATTGTAGCTGGTGCAACGTATTATTGGTGTGTTTGTTTCCCCACCCCCTTTCTTCTGTGATCTGTAATGAAATACTGTGCAGCTTTTTAATGCCAGCCTGGCTAGCAACCTCTCTAAATTAAAGGTATGGTATTTATTTATTTTAATGGGAGTGGGGTCAATTCTTTCTGTGATGTGTAGCACATCCTGCATAAATGACTCAGGTTTTATAAAATTACCTTGCTTCCCCTCATTTCTTCTGAGGCTACCAGAATCGATCAGTTCCCATCAAAGGGCTAGATCACTGAATGGGGAGAAATAATTATGCAAATCCTGTCAAAATGGATACTTCTGCTTAGGTGAGGATTTGGGTAGGGGCCTGTTCCTTGTTGGCAAATGGACTTAATAGGGTAGAGGGCCTTTCTGCAGCAGTCAGGTCTCTCTCTATATATCTCTCTATGCTGTTAGGGCATACTTTCTCTTTATTCCATTACCTGCTATGCTGTTTTCTAAAGTGACCTCAAAGGAGGTGCATCAGGACAAAGATTCTTAGCCAGCCCCCCCCCATTAGGGGGGAGTTTCGCTGTGCCTCCTTGATGGATAGGTACTTGAGATGCAGACTAGGTCTGCTAGAGGTTGGCTTTCTCTCGTATCCATTTTCCGCAAAATCTTGCTTGCTCTGTATAGAAGAATGAAAAGAATTCCAGTATGAATGCAGAGGTCCTGGGAGTTTACCCCTCCTCCATGTCTGTCGAGCAGCCATATTCTGAGGTCTGTGGTGAAAATTGCTAGTTCTACCTTCTGTTCTTCAATTGTCAGCCCCTGTTCCCTCCTTTTTAGTTACTTTATTTTATTCTTTACACAGTTATGGGCCTTTGGTCTCTAAGAAATGGGTATTTGCAGTGGCCATATTAGATGGGTATCGGCAGCACCGTCAAGGTACCTTCTGCACTGGTTGTGCGCCAGTGGGCAGGAGGGGGCTTATACTCATGTCCTTTTACTGACAAGTTGAGGAGCTACGTTGGGCTCTAAGACTCTGGGCCTTTTAATGTGAGAGAGTCTTCTGTCCATCAACAAGTTGGAGCTCTGGGCGATTTGGCTTGCTCTGTTTCATTGGTCTCATCTCCTTCAAGGTCTGTCAGCGCTGATTCAGTCCAACAATGAAATGGTAATAGCCTGTGTCAGCCACCAAGGAGAGGGACCAGGAGCACAACCGTGTAGTTAGAAGTTTTGTTGATTCTCGCTTGGGCTGAAGCTCACTTGCTGGTTTTTTCCACCATTCAGTTCCAGGGGTAGACAGCATTGTGATGGACTTTGTCAGCCCACAGTGTCGAGATCCTGGGAATTGAGAACTCAGCCAGATGGTGTTTGACTTGACTTCATAGTTTGTCTGTGGGGTCTTTTGACTGTGGATCTGCTGACTTCCTGGTTGAACCGCATAGTTCATCTGTTTTGCACCAGATATTTGGACACTAACTCTTTCCGTTGGTCTCCATGCCCCATCTCTTTGCGGAGGCCAAAACCTTCCCTGCACCTCGCCCCTTCCCGGAGGTCAAAAGCTTCCCTGCGCCTCACCTCTTGACACCAGCCAAAGATTCCTTGTGCCTCACCTCCTTGACACCAGCCGAAGCTTCCGTGTGCCTTACCTCCTTGACACCATCCAAAGCTTCCCCGCGCTTCACCTTTATGCAAAGGTACCCTGGGCATTACCTCTTCACAGAGGCTGAAGGTTCCCCAGGGTTTGCTTCTAGCAAGAGCTGAAGGCCCCACCTTCATTACTTTTCCAGAGCGCAAAGGTCCCCCCCCACACACCTTTTATACCTTCGTCCCCAGAACAGCGGAGGATCACCATTCTAGATCTACAGCTCCAGAATGGCAAGTTTCCTTTAGCTCCACATCCCACTTCCTTTCACCTGTCTCTTTACCCGTTACCCAGCCTCAAGCCAATGGACCCCAGGTGGTTAGCTTCAAAGTTGGTGGGTGTTTCCATAGGGTGGGTTCTGCCAGCTTTGTAGGAACCTGCACCCCTTAAACATTGCTCAGGATCCTCCATCTGGTTCACCCAGCACCAGCACTAACCAGTGATGTTTCACTTGGTAGTGTGGTATTTGGTATCAAAAGCCATATTTTTCTAATTTTTCTTAAAGAATCTGCATGGAAGTAGAAGATTTGCAGCATTCAGTTTCAGAAGCCTCAAGTAACGAAATACCATCAACTCAAAGGCCTCGCAGCCCCTTGTTATGGGACTGGACAATCACTATTTAATGGCACAACTGAGCCAACATCTTATTCCGTGTCCGGCTATTCAGTTATTGTGCCCCCTCTATCACCCTCCATTCTGCAACTCAGACAGATAGCGCAACCCCTGACAGATATGGGTCCTGCACAAGGCTGACATCAAGGCTAGGCTGTCGGTTCTAGAATAAGCCACATCTACCAGTACTACTGCCAGCTGTATCATTTTATTCCAGCATTATTGCCATCTTGTTCCGACACTCAGCTTACGCATTTCATCATTTCAGATCACTACAGGACGCAATATGGGTGCAACAACCCCACACACTAAAACCCAACCCTAAACACGCTAAAACCCAACCCAAAACACACTAAAACCAACCCTAAACACAATAGAAAGATAAAATGAGTAACAATATAAAAATATTATTTTAGTTATTAAAAATAAGCCCCCTTAATTTATCCATCACCCTGTTCAGGGTCTTCACCTTCCTCTCCAGCTTAAGGATGGTCCTTTGCAGTGCTTTCTGTGAATGACGCTGGGGTGGTTGAGGGGAAGAGGTGGTGGGTTCTAGAGGTAAAACTAGAATGCAAAATGGAAATAGTTGAGTTGGGAGGGGAATTAGGATATGTGAAAGAGCTGTGCACATAATGCGGAAGTTCACAGCTTCAACCTCAAATAACGTTACGTGTATTTTTACAGTATAACCACTATATTAACGCATTGGATACTTACGAGCAGGAGAGGATGAAGATGCTGCAGAGTGCCTTCCGTGTCTTGGTGTGCGTGCTACAGTAATGCCCCCCAAAAAATATTTAGATTTAGGTAGATATTGAAAAAAAAAAAAAAAAAAAAAAAAAACTATTTGTAACAAACCCTATCTCTCAAACCACTATGGTCTGAGAGATATAGGGATTCAAAGCTCCCTCCCCTTCTCCTGATGGTCAGCGTCTAGTTGACAGCAGGAGATCCTGGTCCGGGGATCAGCAGAAGGCTCTGCAGCAGAGCCAAAATCGCAGTACTTAAAAAGAATTTGTTCATTGGAAAGGTCAACAAAGTGTGCTTGCAAACCAGGCACACTTTGTAGACAGGTTCCAATGAATTAATTATTTTTAAGTTCTGCGATTTCTGCTCTGCTGCAGAGCCTCCTCGAGTCGTACGACTCGATTCTCCTGCTGTCAGCTTTACAGCTGACATCAAGAGAAGGGGGGGGGGATTTTGAATCCCTATATCTCTCAAACCATAGCGGTTTGAGAGATGGGGTTTGTTGCAAATTGTTTATTTTTTCAGTATCTACCTAAATCTAAATATTTTTTATGGGACATTACTGTCCCTTTAAGTGGTACAAAAATGTTACCAATACATAGTAGTTAGTCATTTGTGAAAAGAGGATTTTAGTCTTACCTGTTAAATACTTTTCCCTTAGTCCATACAGGTTACTGGTAACCTCCATGAGGCATCACCACCTTTAAGTTGGCAGGAACATTCTCCAAATGTATGCGGGGGGGTGGAGCCTCCCTTCCCTCTCAGGCTGCAGCCTAGCTAGCTATCTCCAGAATTGTTTGAGAACTAACTAGACTAGATAGTAGAAGAGAAGAAGACTCCTGTGAGCATGCCCTGAAGGACTCCCACATACTGCCACAGGATAGCCAAGCATTGTCCCTTGATAGGTTGGGAGACCAGTAACCTGTATGGACTAAGAGAAAAGGCTTTAACAGGTAAGACTAAAATCCTCTTTTCTCTGTCGTCCAATACAGGTTACTGGTAACTCTGGGATGTCCAACCACTGAGTTCCCCAGAAGCGGGAAGAAGGCAAGGACCAGGTGCAAGGCCCCCAAAGTCACCAGAATCTCTAAGAACCAACCGGTCAGAGAGCTCAACAAACTGAAGTGTCAAAGGACACGAAACAGGGGTAATAACACCCTAGGAACTGTGACACCGCACATGCAACTAGAGACAATAGTGTCAACAGTAAAGGAAGCACCAGAACTTAAGGAGAAGATCC
The DNA here is from genome assembly GCA_037306005.1 of Rhinophrynus dorsalis. Classification (NCBI taxonomy): domain Eukaryota; kingdom Metazoa; phylum Chordata; class Amphibia; order Anura; family Rhinophrynidae; genus Rhinophrynus; species Rhinophrynus dorsalis. The sequence goes on along the minus strand of CM074718.1, from coordinate 87,301,169 downwards.
TAGACGGCCGAGACTGCCTCCAGGACCTTCCTCCCAAAGCTGGCATCAGCCGAAGCCAGCACATCAACCCGGTAGTGCTTCGAAAAGGTGTGCACAGAGGACAAAGTGGCCGCCCTGCACAACTGATCGGCAGAAGCCTGATTCTTAGAGGTCCAAGAGGCCACAATGGACCTGGTGGAATGAGCTGTGACCTGAATGAAAACATACTCATTCCACAACTCGTAGGATCTACGAATAGTGGACTTGATCCAGGACACAATAGTCACTTTGGGTGCAGGTCTTCCTGCCCCAGAACCCCCTGGAATGACAAACAGAGCGTCATACTTCCTGACAGATTCAGTGCGAAGGACATAAAACTTGAGACAACGCGCCATAACCAACAAGTGGAAATCACACATCTTGTCAGGGGAGGGATTAGGGCAGAAAGAGAGCACCATAATCTCCTGATTGATGTGAAACTCGGAGACCACCTGAGGCAAGAACTCCGTAGAGGTGCGATGCACCGCCACATCCTTATGGAACACCAGATATGGTGGTTTACAGGATAGAGCTTGTAACTCGCAACCCGGCGAAAAGATACAATCACCAGAAGAAGAAGCCATTTTCCACGTCAAGAGACATAGAGGAATAGAAGCCAAAGACTCAAAGGCAGGACATTGAGGAACTCCCAAGACCAAATCAAGGTCCCACTGAGGAGCTGGGTTCTGAAAGGTAGGACGCACATGAGCAATGCCCTGGAAGAAACCCTTGTCATCAGGAAGAAAGCAATGCGTTTCTGGAAAAAGACAGAAAGCGCCAAAGTCTGAACCGTAAGAGAACTCAGACTGATTCCTGAGACAGAATTCATGTCAACACACCAAGACACAAATGTCGACCAGACACGGTGGTAGATCTTGGAAGAAACATGCTTACAGGCACTAAGCATAGTAGACACCACAGCAGAAGAAAACCCTTTCTTCCTTAAAATCGAGGATTCAACCTTCAGGCCATCAAATTGAGCCGATGAACGTCTTCTTTCCACAGATAACCCTGTAGAAGAAGAGCTGGATGAGAGGGGAGCTGAAATGACTCCACCACCGATAGGGCCAGGAGCTCCTGATACCAGGATTGACTATGCCAATCTGGAGCAGTCAGAATTACTGGACAACGTACCAATTTAAATTTATGTAACACACTTATTAACATTGGGAGAGGAGGAAAGATGTAGGCCAGAGAGAATATCCAGGGAATGGACATTGCATCGGCAGTCAGAGCTTAGAGAGTCTCTCCACCGAGAGCAAAACGGCAGAACCTTCCTGTTGTGTCTCATTGCCATCAGATCAGCTGGAGGCATTCCCCATCTCTGAACTAGGAGTTGGAACACCTCGGGATGTAGCTCCCACTCTCAGCTGTCGACTGTGTGACAACTGAGGAAGTCTGCCCTGACGTTGTCTATGCCTGGAATGTGCACTGCGGAAATGACAGGAACATGAACCTCTGCCCAGGACAGAATAGCCTTGACCTCTAACCAAGCGGCGAGACTTCTTCTTCCCCCTTGTCTGTTGATGTAAGCCACTGCCGTGGCGTTGTCGGACTCCACTCAAACAGGAAAGCCCTCCACTTGAGACACCCAATGACAGAGAGCATGAACTATTTGCTTGAAGTTCCAGGATGTTGATAGGGAGAAGGGACTCCTCATGGACCACTTCCCCTGAGCGCTGAAGTGACCCAGAACTGCTCCCCAGCCCAAGAGGCTGGCATCCGTCGTGACCTTGGTCCAGTAGGGAATCAGGAAGGATCTCCCCTTTAGGAGATTGGAAAGGTCCAACCACCACTCCAAGCTCATCTGTACATGAGGAGGAAGTAAGACCGACAGCTTCTGATGATCTGGTCGATCCCTGCATGTCTGTATAACAAACCTCTGAAGTTCCCTGGTGTGTGCCATGGCAAATGGAACCGCCTCTATCGTGGAAATGAACTTCCCCACCAGAGAAGACAACTTCGGAACAGGGATCCGATCCTGGGAAAGAATTGTTGAGACTCTGTTGGCAATTTGATGGGCTACCTCGTCCGGTAGAAACACCTTGCACTTCTGAGTATCGAACAGAAGACCCAGGAAGATCAGTTTCTGGGATGGGACAAGAACTGACTTGTCCAAATTGACAAACCAACTGTGATGGTAAGGATTTGAATGCAGGTTTGAACCTGCTGATGAAGGTCCGCAGGGGAGGCTTCCAAAAGCAAGTAGTCCATGTAGGGAGTCACTTTGATGCCGTCCCGATGGAGGACGGATATCAAGGCCCCCAGAACCCGCTGGAAAACCTGAGGGGCCGTTGTCAGACCAAATGGAAGAGCTGAGAACTAAAAATGACCCCTGTTGCAGGCAAACCTCAGGTACCGCCTGCTCTCTTGATGAATTGGGATGTGCAAATATGCATCCTGAAGGTCCAGGGAAGCGAGAAACTCCCTGGAGACATGGCAGCGATCACTGGGCACAGAGACTCCTGATGATAGTGAATCTTGATCACAAAGCAATTTAGATCTTTCAAATCCAAAATAGGGCAGCATCCGCCATCCTTTTTGGTCACCGCAAAGAGGTTTGAGTAAAGCCCCGAACCCCTGTCTGAAGGAGGCACCGGCTCCAGGACATCTTTGTCCAGAAGAGTCTGAATAGCGCCTTCGAATAGATTGCCTTTCTCAAGATAAAAGAACGGGATCTCGAACCCCTCTGACACTACCTGTAAAAACCCATGGATCCTATACTAAATCCTCCCAAATCCTGCGAAAGAGGCGGAGACGACCATCCACAGTGGGATGCAGACCCGAGTTCAGTGAGTCATGCAGAAGCAGTCATGTTCATAGCTGCTTTGGCCTGGAGGAGGGACGCAGAGCTGATGGAACCGACTGGTTTGTTGAACGCGGCACAATCTGAAAGGAACGAAAGGATCGTTTACGTTTAAACGGTAACTTCATCTTAAAGACCAAGGGTAGAAGTGAACTCTTACCCCCAGTGGCCTCGCTAATTAGTTCCTTAAGGCCCAAACAAGGAAGTACCCTGAAAAGGTAGAGAAAGTAAGACTTTCTTGGAAGCAGTGTCAGCAGACCAAATCTTGAGCCAAAGCGCACGCCTGGCCACCACAGAAGTAGTAGAAGCCCTTGCCATCATGCGGACGGCATCAAAGGCAGCAGCAGAGACCTGGAGTTGCTCTTCAGAGATATTGGCAAGAAGATGCAATTTCTCTGAAGTAGGCACATCTTGACGGACAGCCGTAGTGAGTTGATCAGTTCAGACTGCAATAGCCCGGTTAACCCATGCAACAGCAAACGCTGGGCGCCTAGCTGCACCAATAGAAGCAAAAAAAATGGACTTCAGGAAAACCTCAAGTTTCTTGTCAGTCCAGTCTTGCAGCGCAGAATAATCAGAGACAGGTAAAGCAGTGGATTTAGATAGTCTAGAAATGGGAGCACCCACCTTAGGAGGGTGAACCCATTTAGCCAGCTCAGCCTCAGAAAAGGGATAAAGCTTAGAAAATTTCCTGGACACAGAAGCAGACTTGTCTGGCTTTTACCACGAATCAGAACCCAAACGTCAAGAGTAGGGTTAGGAGGAAAACAAGTAAGGGGCTTAGCAAGCTCCTGAAAACATCAGAGGGATCAGAAGGGACCTCCTGAACCAAGGGAATGTTGAGTATGGTGAATACAGCCCTGATCAGGCCCTCAGTAGAGGTTTCAGGATCCGCTTCAAACGGGTCACCAAGAGACCTGGAAGATTCCAAAATAGTACCAACCTCAACATCCGAATCATTCAACAATTCTTCCTCAGAAGAATCTGACACATCAGGTGCTCCCTGCGGTTGAGGCAGGGAGGATCTGATAGTAGAGAGGGGTCTGCCATAATTGAAGTGCCCCCTGTATCTGGGTTGGAAAGAGCTATAAAGTGGACCTAAGGTCCCTAGTTGCAGCCTTAAACTCTTGCACCCAAGCTGGCTCAATAGCATTGCTGGAAGGCTGTGGGTTGCTGTCAGGAACTTCAGAACATGCTGGGCATCAATGACCAGAGAACTTTCTAAGTAGCCCTGTGTGACAGGAAGAGCAATGCACAATGGGGGATACTGATACCCCAGCCTCCTTAGTTGTAGGTCTAGCCCCTAGCTCCAGCGGTATAGACATTCTCACAGTGTCAAAATAACCAACTGTACAATGAATCACCCAATTGTAGTGTGTAAGATTAATATTTCACCCCAGAAACGCTAAATATAGACTTTTCTGGCAGGCGAAGGGTTAATCTGCAGAGGAGAAAAGGAGAGTCCAAGCCCTGTGTAGGATACTCATTTAGAAAAGTTCCCAAAATGGCTGCCGCAACAGGAGCCAATCAGAAATTAGGCACAAATCAAGCGCTCATAAGAAATGTAGTTTTTCGCAAAAAGTACCCCAAAACAGTGCCCGAAGCCCCCCAACATACTTGAACTATAACCCGGATGATAGAGCAAGGGTAGACAATTAAAATGAGCCCCCTCTGAAGTTGCTGTGTGAAGCGGTTGCAGAGATACATCCCAAACAGTGTTGTCACTTAGAAAGTAAATGGAGCAATGGCGACTATACGGGAAAGCGCGCCTTAAAAGCGCAGTACACAATTTTAATAAAAGTTAAACTACAAGTTAAAAACATGAAAAACATACAGGGGACATGTGTGCATACTGAGAAAACACTAACCCAGTAAGGAAAGTGTCAGAAAACCCCCCCCCCAAAACATGTCAATCCAGCAGACAAAGGGTTAAGTTACCACATAAACCTGCTCCAAAAACCCAACAGACATACACATATATACCCAATGAGTGCAGGAGTGCGCAGTGAGAACTCCCAAATACAAGCCCAGCAAAGGGGCACTGTGGGACAAGTGGACCTGCCGCACTCAAAGGGTAGCTCACCTTTCCTGCAGTACCTTCTGTCTTCAGGTTACCATGTATTAAGAATTACCTCAGAGAGTAATCCATGGGGAAGCACTTGTACCCAAGATTTTCCCCCTCAGGGCTTAAGGTCCACCAAAAAGCACCTGGATACCGAGCTAGCCACATTGGAGGGCATTTGTTAGTCATGGTAATCCGCCTAATGGTGGTATTCCATATCTGACAGAAAAAAAAAAGAAAAGAAACTAAAACTAACTACGAATGTTCTCCACCTGGTGTTGTCGCACCAAAGGAACAAACAATGAGATGGCTAGCTAGGCTGTAGCCTGAGAGGGAGGGAGGCTCCACCCCCCTGCATACATTTGGAGAATGTTCCTGCCTACTTAAAGGGGCTGACGCCTCCCAGAGTTAACAGTAACCTGTATTGGACGACAAAGAAATACATTTTAAAGGCATACAATGGTACTTACAAGGAGGAGGAAGAGGTGGAGCAGACATAGAGAGTCTTCTGGATGGTGTGCGGCCTATAAATAAACTGATAAAAAATATGTCAATATGTGTACTGTAATTCCTAAATGGTGTGTACTATGTACATGGCATACAAAATCCTTACTTGTAGGCTACAGGGACATTGGTTCGGTCGCCTGAGGATCAGGACGGGTCCTTCAGGGTGGGTTGCGTGCTAGGAGTAAAGTAAAGTTATGAACATGGAAAAACATATGAAATACAATTATGTTATAACAAACACATCCCTCCCAGCAATAAAAATGAAAGCAAACATACCTGCACGAATAGTGCACAGTAATAAAAATGAAAGTAAACCTACCTGCATGAATATTGCGCAGTGCTCCTGCCTCTCTTCTTTTGAGGTCAGACTACTTCCTAAGAATCTGCCTCCTTGTCCTCGTGATGCCACTGGACCTCTGCATTTTGCAGACCATTTTGTTAAAAATCTGGGAGATACTTGTCCATATAGTGGGCAATTATCCCCAGCTCCTCATTAGTGAAGGAAGGCTCTCTAGGCATTTTATCAGCTTTTTTGCAGCTTGCAGTCTACTGGTGGTGGTTTTGTACTTCCTGTTTCCAGTGTGTGGAATAAATGACGCAGTTTCTACGCAATGCATAAATATTGAGGCATCTATGCGTCACTACAATGACCTCCTTATTGCGCCCTTAAGTTGCGCTGTTAATGCACCCAATAATCCTTATTGCACCCTTAAACCCTGTGTTCTTATTTTGTGCGTCCTCATTGCGCATTCCTGCGTCCTCATTGCACTCTTAAGTTAAGCCCTGCATCATTATTGCGCACGTGGCATGTTGAATTTGCGACTCTCTAATGCATGACTAAATGCGCCATTTGGAATGACGCGGCCAAACAAATGTGACACTTAAAAATGCAATATTTTAAGTGCGCCATTTCAAAAGGATACTGTAGGGACAATATTCAGACCACTTTTTCTGTTTTTAGATGTCTGGAGATCCACCACTGCTGAGCATATGTTGTGGGTAGTTAGATTCCCCAGAATACCCTTTTCCCAAGCTTTCTGGATTGAACAGGGTGGTACTCTGGCAGCCATCTTACTATTCCCATTGCATAGGCAACACTGAGGCTGGTCTCTATTCCTTGCCCTTCCAGTTTAACTCTTTGCAGTCAAATAAGTATCTTTTGGGGTATTTCTGTGCAATACTTTCTTAAAGCGGAACTAACACCGCTAAGAAACTTTGTTTGTAATAATTCCCTATCTGGCGACTAGCTGCTTAGTAGCGCTAGTCGCCAGAATTATTACCTCTTTATGGAGAAATATGCAATCATCCTTGGCTGACAGACAGGACGGAGCGCGGACATCTTGCCCTTGTGACGTCCGCTCAGTTGCGCTGTCAGTCCCTTCTGGAGCCGAATGGCTCCTAGCAATGCCTCCTACAGCCGTCTGGGACTGACAGCGCAGGCGCGCGGACGTCACCAGGGCAAGATGTCTGCACTCCGTCCTGCCTGTCAACCGAGGATGACTGCATATTTCTCCATAAAGAGGTAATCATTCTGGCGACTAGCGCTACTAAGCAGCTAGTCACCAGATAGGGAATTATTACAAACAAAGTTTCTTAGCGGTGTTAGTTCCGCTTTAATATTTTGGACTACTTTGTCCTGCTTCAGAGGAGTTTTCTCTGAACAAGATAGATCCAAAGGGACTCATGGGACATCCAACTCTAATTTTTTCAATGGTCCCTTTAACCCCTTTAGCATACTCTTCCTCATACCAAATTGGCCTTCCACGGGAATATTCAAGCACCTATATCCTTGTTGCACTGTGACCCCCCTACTACTCCCCTGGCACCCTCCACTGCAGAACAAGAGCCAGTTTGGGTTAAAACTCTGATTCCTTCAGATGCTTCTGTCCATTTATCTTTTCAAGGGGTTCTACATTCCTGGTACCCCATACATCTATCTTTAGGGACTGCACTCCGTTGTTAGACTCTTGCGGAAGAGGTTGACTGTGATGGGGAAGACATGGATTCATCCTTGACCGTTAAGGATTCCTATGAGGAAGACTTTGCCCCTCAGCTGAGGGGCTTAGCAGAGACTTTAAAGGTCTTTGAGCCTTCTGAAGCAAGGTCTTCCTCACAACATGCCTGATAAGACACGTCCTAAATGAACACATTTCCAACCGCTATCCTTTCTCTGCTGAAGCTTTTTTCGCAGCCACTGTTGATCCTCCAATATCTTGCCTTGCTAAAATCACTGTGCTGCCTTTGGCAGAATCAGTGGTCTTTAAGAATCAGGCTGATAAGTGCTTAGATTCTTTGTTGAATGCAAATTTTGCAGCCACTGGGGCTACCCTGTGACCCATTTTTGCTGCAGCTTGGGTCATTTGAACCATGGCTCACTGGGGTAATCAACTATCTTGGAAAATACAAAAAGCCTCACTTTGAAAAAGCAGCCTTCCACAATAACCTCTCTTCGCTCCCATTTGGACTCTGGAATACAACAAATTAAATATTAATATTGTGACATTGTGTAAGATTAACCAATATAAGATTGGCCTGTGAGTGTTTTGCTCTCAGATGCAAATTTATTTTGTGTTGGTGGAACAGTGCCAGATCTTTGGACATGGTAATCCTTTTCATAAAGGTTTTTGTGTAAATTCAATTTTTTGGTATGTATTTTGGCAGGTTTCGGCTCCTCACACCTCCATCGTTAGTAGCTTCTCTACACAAAGGTGATTTTGCAATTTTGGAAAGACATTATCACTACTGCTTAATTGCATTATACTAAATACATTTTCACTCCAGATTGGAGACAGAGAGGGACTTGCCTAGTCTGCGTTACCTTGATGTTGCTTGTGAAGGACATCTTCATGCATGAGTACTTTTATTTACAAATGTTACCAAAACCTCACAATGTATTAAATGTATTTTTCTTCACACTATAATTTTATGAAGTATTGCATGAAGCAGCACATGTTATATAATGATGAAATGCGTAGTTCTAAAATCACTCTGAGGCCAATAACTGCTGTAGTATAAAACCTTTATCTTTTGTCAACAGGATAGAATAGTTGTTTCATTTTATTTGTGCATTGTGCAATGCCTGGGGAATCATTGCAAGCATCTGTTAAATCTTACTCATTAAAATTGTACATAAAATTCATAAATAAATTGATGGGGATAATGTGTATTTTGTCAGCTGCTGAGGAGCTTTAGATGCGTCATTTTTGTTGTTTCGTAATTGTTTGCCTTAATGGGGAAATCAAATTTTCTAGGAGCTCAACACTTAAAATAATCGATTTAAAAGCAAAGCAAATACAGTCAGGAAAGGTCTGCAGTACAAAAAGTGCTGGGAAGGGTTTTTAATTTCCATTAGTTTGTCTATGTTCAGTTGCTTATTCTAAACCGTAGAATTAGATTATTTTGCAGCTGCTTTTTGGGGAATAGACAAGCATATGTAAACACATCAGTTGTAATTAAAATGCAATGATACACTTCCGCTTCTGATGAAATTGCAAGGTATGCCTTTCCTGTGTAACTGGAACTCCAATAACAGTTCACCTAGTTAATTTGTTGAGTTCTGTAACAAATAATTCTATGTGAAGTCTGGTTTAACCCTTTGAGTGCCAGAGGGGTACAGAACGCATTGCACTCTGGCACTCAAAGGGTTAGGAAGGAACATTAATCTGAAAATACTTCGGTAAAATTTGTTTTGCTGTGGAAGTTATAGTAATAGATGCAAATTCTGCTACCGCTGCTCTTGCATGTCCTTGTTTTCGGGGGGCGGACGGTGTGGGTAAGTGTGATCAAGATGGTGATTGTGGTTTTAAAGGGATAGTAATGTTTCATAATAAAAGCAGCTCTAATCTTCATAGTATTTGGGCCTTGGAGAGTGTTATTTCAATTCTGTCAGAGTTGTAGTTCAAGAGTAATTGAAGGATCAAGTATTCCCCTCCCGCCCCTTTTACTGATGTAAGACTGCTCTGCTCAGAGCAGCAGGGGGTGCCCAGGTAGATTGCAGAGAGGGACAATCTTCAATTAAGATAAGGGGAAAACCTGAAAAGATTGTCAAGGGGGCAGGGCTTTCATTGTTCTCACAGTAATCATTCAATTACTCTTGAACTACAACTCTGACAGTATTAAAAGAACATTCTCTGTGGCTCAAATACTATGAAGATTAATTGGAGCTGCTGTTTTTGTGAAACATTACTATCTCTTTAATTTCAAATGTTAAGCAGTACCTTCAAAATGCACATTATTGTGCAGTCTAAAAGGGAAGGTTCAGGACATCAAGAACATTTTTTTAAGGTCAAAAGGCTTTGATACTGTCCTATTTACTATTATGTAATGTTTGAAAAAGTACAAATTATAGACTTGTGATTTTTTTTATTTATTTATTTATTTGTAAATACACCATTTAAGATGAAGACTTTCATCAGAAGAAAAAGTCTCAGAAACCCAAGGAAAATGGGACCTTGACATCTGGTCACATTGAGAAGCAGCGAGTCCCTTCAAAAGCACAAGCGCCAGCCAAGTCTGTAACTCCAGAGAAAAGGATCACTACATCTTTAGTAGATTACTTTGGCACAGGCAGTGTTAAGCGATCAGACAAGAAATTAGTGGCAAGCAAAAGGAAAGAGGTAAGTTCAATAAGTGTGTGTGTGTGTGTGTGTGTGTGTGTGTGTGTGTGTATGCGCACGCATTCTTCAGCCTTCCAAAAACAAAAAAGGGACACTTGTAGCTGCCATACTACAGCCCAAAAATTCAGTTGGACACTTTGGGCCAAGTTTACAAAGAAGGTGGTGCAAACTGCACCATAGGAGACATATAAAAATTTACTTGTTGTGTCTGGTGCACCTGGTTTGCCCTAGAATTGCTCCATTATCTTTGTACATATGCCCTTTATTTCACTTTGTGGGATTCACAATCCAGATGTAGCTGTGTTCCTCTAATTCCCTCACCCTGGTGTACTCCCATCAGCACATGCATTACTTTTCACTATATACAGGCCATTGTGCTGCTGTTCATTCCCAGAAGCCTCTCACATTCTGTATGTTTATTACTCCTCACTGCCCTCTAACCCACACTGGTAATACTCACATCCTCCTCACGTATATACATTCACAGCTTATTGCTCCCATCTTACAGTCACATTAACCCTTCCCTCCTCCCATCTCAGCAACTTCCATTACCTGACATCTTCCTCACCCACACAAGAACAATTCTCTTCTCCAGTTTCTTCTTTATTCTCACATTAATCCCCTCACTGTTCTAATCTCTTCCTTTCACATTAATTGCCTTGCTGCTCTTATATTTTCCTCACACATTAACCCTCTCAGGGCTACTATATCTTCCTCACTCCTTTCTCATCCTTACATTAACATTCTAACTGCTCCTGTCTTTTCCTCACTCACCTTAACCCCTGATAGTTCATCTCACTTCCTCACTGCTCCTGTCTTTTACGCACGCACTAACCCCATTTCTCTCTTACACATTTACCACCTATCTGCTTCCATCTTTTCTTCACTCAAGCATTAACCTTATCTCTTTTTACATATTTTCCAGAACATTTACTCCTTATACCATATACTTTCTCCACCTCTTAAGTCATCATGTTCAAAAGGACACTGGAGTAGTTTGGGGGAAAGCAAATGAGCCATAGGTGACGCATACAAGCCATACAGTGCAATGCGTTTGAGACCTCTCTGGCATGCAGAGGGCTAAAAACACTAAATCAATGGGAAATTGTATTTGTCCCCTAAAATGCAGTTGGTTTGACTTAGTGTATGTCTTTAGTTCATCTTATTACATCAGCCTCAATGTCACAGATTTGTATAATTTTGCTGAGGATCAGCCCCGAACATCTATATTTGGTACAAGTGCTTCATAAAATGAATATGTTTATATAGCTCCACAAGTATGTGTTTAGACAATACGGGTTTAAAAGTGCTTTGCAAACTGAAACACTGGAAGTGAGGTCCCTCCCCGAAAGCTTACAATCTGAGGTACCCCCTACCTATGTTTGAGTACCTCCAGGGGTACTATCAGCACATGTAGAGAAACACTGCTCAATAATAAAGATGGCGGCTGGCTTCTGCCATAACCTTGGATTGCACTTTATGAAAAAAACAATTCCAGAGCAAACAATCTGCTTTATAGAGGAATGTTAACTCTTTAAGGAGCAGAAGTTTTTGCAACACAAGTACATTGCACACACCTCTGGTCCTTAAAGGGTTAAAAATTCCCAAACTCCCCATTGAATTAAGTTGTGCTTTTAACCTATTGAAAGCTATAAAGGACTCCAATGCATTGCTTCACAAAACCACTTCTAACCAGTTACATTGCTATCCCCTTGGATGCAGTGCATTGGAGACTTCTCTAACATCCAAGGTACTAAAGAAGAATTCTGCTCTAAGAATAAGTGACTCTAATGTGTTTATCAGATGCACTTGCCTGTGTAGTTGTCCTTCAAACAGCAGTAGATTATTTCTATTTAATGTTTTCTTTCTATTTGACCTCTAATTTAGTTATGTACTATGCTAGTTTCAGTCTCTTTCAGTCTGATAACAACTAGAGTCTCTCATGATCCATTCATGTCTGTTGAAGCCTGTTATTTGTTGTGAGGAGGTCTGATGTAGAGACATACTTCACTAGCGGTCACTATATATATCAGAAACTGCAAAGCTAATACAAAAAAATTAATATATAAAAAAAAATATATAATAAAGGAACAGCAGGGTCATGTGGCCAAAACACACTCCACACACGCACACCAAACTCACATACTCCATTCACTCTACACCCACCCACCTCACACATTCCTTCTCACACATATGCCCATTCACATGCCCATCTGATCCAGCCACACCCTGGAGTGGCAGTAAGGAGGAGATATGTTATTCTCCTGCATTCTGCCTCTTTGATAGGTAGAAAACAAAGGCTTGATTTTCATAGGGCATCCCCCCTCCCCCATGGTCACTCCTGTTTAAATCCCTGCAAATAGCTGTAGGGCCAGACTTTCACCTCTCCAGAAATGCCTTGGGGCAAAGATTGCTCTCGTCTTTCTCAGACTCCTCGATGTGCACCCTTTTGACCACCTCACACATTATCCAGTGTCCCTCCCTTTTGGTCATTATAACCACTTATTTCTAAGGTATAATTTTTGTTAAACCAACTTTGAATGCCGGAGTGGTTTTCAACTTATTGTTTTGCAATGCGTTGGATACCTCCGTGGTACCTAAAAGGCCCCTTTAATTCAAACTGGACTTTTATTTGCTCTAGATTGTGCATTGTGCCCAAAAATGACTTCACTTTTGTCTTTATACTGTACATATGATTACTTGTATGCAGTAACATTGTTTTTATCCTTTTGAATCAAGCTCACCCATGCTGGCTGTGCACGAGCGGCTGCTGTTATCCCGTGTGGTCCTGAGGGTGCGGCCTGTGTTCCGGCGCAGGTCCCGGCACTCCATACGTCTTGTGAAGCGACACAGCTGCTGAACGCAGGAGGCTCGGGCTCTAGGGGAGTGTGTTTTAACAAGTGCACCATGACGGATGCAGCACCTAATGCTGATATGTCAGCTTTACCTACCAAAGCCGACTTACTTGAAATGTTTGGAGACATGAAAGCCTCATTTCGGCGGGACTTGCAGACTATTCGATCCGAGGTGGCGCAACTTGGACAACGAGTCAGTACTGTGGAGGATGGGCGAGCGGACACGGATGAACGCTTACTTAATATGGAAGCAAAGTTGTCTGAACAACAGGACATGATCGATAACTTGAAGTATAGATTGGACGATTTGGACAACTGGGGAAGGAGGAATAATCTCCGTATTAAAAATATCCCAGAGGATTCCACTCATAAAGATCTGGATTCCGTTTTGCAATCTGTGTTCAGGCCTCTTTTGAAAGTTTCCGATTCTTCAAAGATCAAAATTGACAGAGCCCATAGAGCTTTAAGGCCCCGAGGAGGCCCGAATCAAAAGCCTCAGGATATCATTTGTCGGTTACATAATTATCGGGAGAAGGAGATCATCCTGAGGCGTAGCAGGGAACAAGGCCCGCTATATTTTGAGGGTACCGAATTTCATATCTTCAATGATCTATCACCGTATACACTTCAGCAGAGGAGGGCCCTCAGGCCTCTCATGGAGCACCTGACAGCTCTTAATAGGTATCGTTGGGGGTTTCCTTTCAACTTGCAAGCACAGCACAACAATACTACCGCCTATATTTGCACATTGGATGAGGCTGCGACCTTTTCTACTGCGCTACAGATTCCGCCGGAGAAGTTGGATGGAATGGCGCGGGATGATGATCAGAACCGAGTGATGAGCCTTCTGCTTAGGGAGCAGAGACCCTGGTGGTCGGGGCCTCGCTCTAAGAAATCTAAAGAGGTGGATTCGGCTACTGACTGACTTTCTGTACCTGGTTGGAGGGTTTAAGTTCTATTGTTGGCGATTTGTTTGCTGTTCTCGCACAGCCTGGGACACTGGAGCTTGAGAGGACTTGCTCTACTTGCTTGACATATTTGCCTGGGAGCCCTTTGTACGGGTCAGCCTATAAGGGGCTCAGTCTCCCCTCATCTGCTTAGGAGAAGATGGACATCTGCTGGCAGCAGTGGTTGGAGTCACTATACACCCAGAACATGCCCTATTGGACTGGGTATCCATTTGCAGTGCCTAGGGGATGCAGTATACACGCTCCTGTTGGGACGTGGAGAGTGCTAAGAGTGGATCTGGGCTCCTGGGACTAGTACGGGGCCTTTTGTCCCTTGTGTTTTGGGACTCTGGTAGACCTTCCCTGGGACTAGTAGTTGGGACCAATAGCGTACCCTATATGGGTTATAGTAGAGGGGGGGGGGGGTTGTTAATGGTCTTTAATTGACCTAGCATGATGGGAGAGCATTTGGTTCCGTGGGTGTGCCCGTGGGGTGTGCTGGGTGCCGGGGGGGCGAATGGCCTCTGTGGCACCTTGGGCTTCCTTTGGGTGAGCTTGGTGGGTCTGAGTGGGTTATGTTTGTTCAGTTCTGGGTTGGACTGTTGTTGAATTTGGGTGTTTGATGTTCGGGTGGGTGGGTGATATAGTACGAGGGTGGTGGTGGGGTCCTGTGGGGGGGGCTTTGCTGGGTCTCCAGTGCGTGTGGTGGGACTGATTTCGGTTCCTCGCGCGCGGCGGTGTCCTGGTTGGGCGCTCCCTAGTGGGTCTCTGGGCCTCCCCTCCTTCTCAATACTTGTTTTGTATCTCTCTCTGCATGGTTATGATGGCATTTGCCTATATGTTTTACCTTTGGAGGAATGCTTTTTGTTCCTCCCTACCTGTGTGGACCGTCCCCCTGGCCCATACAGGTAGAGTCTTTGGTGACTATGCCTGGGGCTCCAGGCATGGGAGGCCTAGTTTTATTATTAAGTTGATGATATGCAAGTTACATATTTTCTGTATGGCTCTCCCTCTTTCTCTTTACTTTATTTTTCCTTTTCTTATTCTCTTTCTAGGTCCTTTTTCCTTCTTCTCTTTTCTCTGGGGCTCTGGATGTGGTTGCGCGCCTTTCCCGGTCATCATGTCTGACCATGGCTGATCGTGGTGCTGTCCGCTGCTGTTCCCTGAATGTTAGAGGTCTCAATACGCCAGAGAAACGTAGCATGCTGGTTAGAGAAGCTATGCCGATCCCCAAATCGAATGGGGGTCTCGGATTCACTCCTTTTTGGCTAAACATTTTAAATGTTGTTTACCTGCAGAGAAGGTGGCTTCCTTGGAGGAGGCATTCACTGAGTCGAAAGTTAGACAGGTTCTGCGGAGTATGCCTCCTGGTAAGAGTCCTGGGCCAGATGGCTTTTCTGTAGTGTACTATAAATCATTTCTAGATGTCCTGCTCCCAGCTATGGTGACATCCTTTAATGCTGTTGCAGGGAATGCCGGTTTTGCGAAGCAGGCTCTAGAGGCGCAAATTGTTGTCTTACCAAAGGGGGGCAAGGATTCCGGCCTATGTGCCAACTACAGGCCTATTTCGCTAATCAACGTGGATGTTAAGGTGTTTGCCAAACTTTTGGCTCTCAGACTCAGCCCACTCTTGCCGGGAATTGTCCACCAGGATCAGGCGGGATTCGTGAAGGGACGACAAGCTAAAGACAACATAGCCAGAGTCGTTGCTATCCTTCAACGGATCCCCTCCTTGGAGGTGCCTTCAGTGTTTTTGGCAATAGACTCGGAGAAGGCGTTCGACAGGGTTCGTTGGGACTACCTATTCAGTGTTCTGGAAGCAGTGGGTTTGGGACCTAGATTTAGGTGCTGTGTGGAGGCCTTGTATGCCCATCCCACTGCTAGAGTGAGGGTGAACGGGACCCTGTCGGGCGCCTTGTCGATCTCCAATGGGACGAGGCAGGGATGTCCTCTGTCTCCACTGCTCTACATCTTGTCCCTGGAACCCCTGTTATCTGCAGTTCGTTCTCATCAAGCGATTCAGGGGATCAGAATTGGGGGAAGTGAATATAAGGTGACTGGTTTCGCCGATGATATTTTGCTTTCCTTATCATACCCAGAGTCCTCCATTCCCCCTCTAATGACTGTTGTCAGACTATGGGGACCTCTCGGGCACGAGTGTTAACTTCTCGAAGTCCGAAATCTTAAATCTTACGGTGTACTCTGCCTCCGTGGATCGCATGCGGAGGTCTATGCCCTTCACTTGGGCTAGGGGTTCATTAAGCTATCTTGGGGTTATATTACCATCCCGAATAGCGGATATATTTAAACTCAATTTTTTGGAGTACCTGCGATGGAAGAAAGAGCGAGATGAAATTGACTACGAGCGAATTGCCCGGCAGAAGAATTCAAGAGGAGAGTGGCGACATCCCTGGGATTTCGGGAAGAATGAAAATATCCGCACTGTTGCAGGTTGATAGCCTCAGGGAATTACATTGCTGCAGACTTCTTTTTCACATATTTTGATCATCGCTTTATGCTCCTATACAAGCTGCAATCTCCACTTTTGCCTCTCAAGACAGATGGGAACTGATTCCATTTTTGGATTGTGTGTTTGTTTATAAAGAGCAGTGTGTTTGTGTTATAAATCCTGCACTTTATACACTGTATAACAATTTATGCTTGTCATGGTATTGCTATGTTTATATAGTCACTATAGTAATGACAGTGATGTATGAATAAATCCAAGTGGTGCTGTTATGATGCACTCAAGTTTGCAAACAATTTTCTGTGGTTCGGGCTATGATTGAAATGTTGTGGGTCTGGCGGGATTGGCCGTTATCTCTTGTGTTACAGATCGTGTAAGCTTTTTGTCTGTTTGCAGTTCATGATATCACTTCTATTACTTATTTTTGTTGTACACTGCTTTGTATTATCATTTAGTTGGATAAAATATTTGCTCACTACAAAAAAAAAAAAATTGCAGAAATACACAGAAATGAATAGTCATTGTCAGCATTAGTCCTTGGGCACACTAGTAGGTCGTTTTCAGTCCATCCCTGCTTGTTCAAGGGTGTATAATCAGTAGCTCAGGCATGTTGAATAAACTACCTGTGTTTAATCATGACTATCCATGAGATCTGACCTGTTGGTGAGTCTGGAGGACTGGAGCTGAGACTCCCTGCTATGGACTATGAGATGTATACTCAGAGATGTTCTAGAGCAAGCCATCTGCATTGTATGGGATAAGTAACAATCCCATTTGATTTAAGATGCTTTTAACACCTTGAATGCCAGAGACGTTTCCAACACATTGCCTCTCAATGTGCTTGAGTACCCTCTAGCCTTAAGGGGTTAACATCCCCATTTAAGTCTGTGTGAATTATTTTGGGCACTATGGAACAATTGATCTGTTTTGTGTGTGTGGCCCTATGTTTCCTAAAAATTAATAATAAACAAAAAAATCAACCAAAACCCATAATCTTCAGACTAAACCTGGGTGTTCTCTGCACTGCACACGGTCTCAATGATGTGTAACCTAAGAATGACAGTTATTAGATTAATCAGATGGTCATGCACCCAGAACTCTACTACCAACCAGGACTTTCACCCACCTTAACAAGTAGCAGTCTGGGGAATATTTGTGTCCCCTGTTGTACAGTTGGTTTGCCACGTGTGTGTGCATAATGACCCGGGGGTGCAAGAGGGCTGTGCAACAAATTGCTCTGCAATGCATTTCTCAACCCTTTAGTTCTCAGAGTAAAATCTTACTTTCTGAGGAGGGGACGAATCTCTGCTCCAGTACTACAAAATTCATGTCTCCATATGAGAGGGCACCATTTCTTTCCTTTTCAGAAGGTTTATTCTGAAATAGACCGCATACAAAATTCTCAACTTCAGTGTAATCTTGTACCACAATACATAATTACAAAGGGGCTTTTTTATACCTCAGAGACCAAAGCTACACAGTGTATCAGTCCTGGGACCAATACTTTTTAATTTGTTTATTAATGATCTAGAAGTGGGAATTGCAATTAGCATCTCAATCTTTGCTGATGACAC
This sequence comes from Rhinophrynus dorsalis, assembly GCA_037306005.1. Classification (NCBI taxonomy): domain Eukaryota; kingdom Metazoa; phylum Chordata; class Amphibia; order Anura; family Rhinophrynidae; genus Rhinophrynus; species Rhinophrynus dorsalis. The sequence continues at coordinate 87,283,317 of CM074718.1, read as the reverse complement.
TAAGCTATGTAAGGAAATACATGCAGAGCTGGATGTTTTTTTTCCCTACAGAAGGATTTAGATAAACTAAGTGAATGGGCAGAAAAGTGGCAGATGTCATTTAATGTAGATAAATGTAAGGTTATGCATTTGGGCTGTAGAAACAAACTTGCTACGTATACTCTAAATGGGAAACAACTTGGGAAATCCTCATTAGAGAAAGATTTAGGTGTACTGATAGACAATAGACTTCACAGCAGTGTGCAGAGTCACTCAGCTGCTGCAAGAGCAAATAGAGTACTAGCCTGCATAAAAAGAGGTGTAGAAGCAAGGGATGCTAATATTATCCTACCTCTGTATAAATCCTTGATTAGGCCTCATCTAGAATATGGAGTACAATTTTGGGCGCCTGTTCTAAAAAAAGACATTACTGAACTGGAAAAGGTGCAGATACGTGCAACAAAACTGATAAAGGGATTGGAGGATCTGAGTTACAAAGAGAGACTAGCCAAACTGGGTTTGTTTACATTAGAGAAGAGACGTCTAAGGGGTGATATGATTACCATTTACAAATACATTCAAGGTCAATACAAAGAACTATCCAATGAATTATTTATGCAAAGAGCTGAGCTAAGAACAAGAGGTCATCCATTAAGACTTGAGGAAAGGCGCTTTCGACTAAAACATAGGCAGGGATTCTTTACAGTAAGGGCAGTAAGGCTATTGAATTCTTTGCCTCGGGATGTTGTGCTTGCAGATAATGCAACTGCATTAAAAAAAGCAATGGATGCCTATCTAGCATAGAACAATATTGACAATTATGACAGAACTGGAGAAGTGATATCGCTGAAGAAGTTATCTCCATGTTATCACCTCTTTATCACACCTTCGTGCATAACGCCTATTGTTTTTTTTTTTTTATATATATCTCATTCTGTATTTGACTTGCGGTTTTACATGTGCTCTCTTACCTTAGGAGAAACTGACCTAGACTTTCTTATAACCATTTAGTATTCCTGCTGCCTTCTTTATAATCTAATGCATCAATGTATTAAGGCAAACGTGGTTAAATTCTGTGGCAGACAGCACCATAAGAAACAAATAAGTATTACCATAGAGTTATTTTATAACCCCACAACACATGGCTTTGCAGTAAGTTATAAAATTCTAGTACCGAAGGGTATAAAAGCCCATGGAGAACCTTTATTTGTTCACTGTGGCACTGCTGCTTTGCCTCAGAGTTGTTATATTTTTATTTTATTTTTTTTTTTTTATACATATGGCTTCTATGTCAGGTGTTGCTCAGATAATATTGATTGTCCTTTCCTTTCACAACTCAGCCGTGTGAGAGCACAGATGACTCCACGTTGGATGATGAGGCCATTGCTAAACAGCTGCAGCTTGAGGAAGATGCAGAGGTAAGCACAATCCACTTAAAGAAAAATAATCTATATATCTAAAACCCAGGGGGTTTCTGGTTCACTGTCCTCCCCAGGGCTGTATGGGGGGGTGGAGATCGGCCGTATGCAGCACATCAGGGGCGCTATTTTCATGGGGGAGTTAGGGGGTGAAGTGGCTCCCGCGTGTCCGACGTAATCATGAGAGTCCCTAAACTTTTGCACTTGTGCCATTGTTCAAGAGAGAACCTCTTCAGTCGTTTATGGAGTGCATGATCCTACTTAACCCTTTAAGAACTAGATAGGTGCACATTGCATGGCAAAGCATGCATTCCAAACATCTCTGGTCCTTGAAAGGTTAAAATTACCATGTGCATTGAGCAGTGTTTTGAGGTCCTGTGGTCCTCCCAGCAACTCATGTTCACCTCCATGGGCATGACATCCAGGACCCACTGCTACTATTCTTCTACACCTGTTGACGTGGAAAATGGCCTTTCTCCTGGCAATTGTGTCAGTTCACCAGTCGTGGAGTTATATGCTCTGTCCTGTAAACCACCCTATTTATAAATAAATTAAACAAAAAAAAAAAAAAAAAAGAAAAAGTGTTAACCCTTGAGTGCCAAAGGTGTATCCAACGCATTACAAAAGCAATGCTTTGGATACCTCTCTGGCACTCAATGGGTTAAATCTCAGTTTTTAGTAACTTTCTGTTTCTGGTTCCAATTCTAAAAGTTGCAACTTTTAGGCAACAGTTTATAGGTTTCCCTGTCTTATACTTCCCCAGGCTGATGCTGTGAGGCAGCTGAAAAATAATTTTGAGTGCTTTCACTTCATAGCTGTGAGCACACTGCCTATAGTTTAAAAAAGGGTCTTATATTTTGACCCTTTACTATCCCTTTAATACCCTTAAGGACCCATGACGTGTCAGGACTGGCATGGGTAAACTTATGTTAAGGACCCATGATGGCGCAGGCATGTCATGGAATTCAGGGGTCCCAGTGCAGCTTTACAGGTACCCCTGAATCCATTTAGCAATGTGTTTATCATATAAAGCATTTTTAAGAAATTAAACTGTATCTGTTGGTGGCACAGTGGGGCACTTTATGCTAAGTTTTCATAATGGGCCAGTATTGCCTCATGAATGAATCTCTGTGGGTATTTACAATAGCACCACAGGCTATCTAGTTGCCCTAAAAAAAGGACTAATATCCTACTACAAAGCAAACTGGCATAAAGTGTCACATTTTGCCACCAGCACATGAATGTTAGCTTTTGAGAAAGTATGTAATAGAAACATGGCTAGTGAAATATAAAGGCAGATTTTAATTATTTATAAAACAAACTAAACTTGTCTTGGGGTGACAGGTCCACACAAATCTGCTACTGGCATTTCCTTCCCCCAACTGCCACATATTTCTTTCCCCAACTGCCACATTTTCCACTCCCAACTGCCACATTTCCTTTACCTCAGCTGTCAAGATTTCCTCTGCTTCAACCACGCAACTATTGAGATTGTTTTTCTTTTCCTCGCTCAACCACCATGCTTTTTCGTCCCTCAGCCACCACACCATTTTCTTCTAATTCTGCCATTTATTTCCCCCACTCAGCCAACACTTATTTCCCTCTCTTAACCAGCATGCATTCTGACATGCATTTCCCTCTCTCAGCTGACATGCATTTCCCTCTCTCTCCTTCAACCAACATGCATTTCCCTCTCTCTCCCTCAGCCAACATGCATTTCTCTCTCTCTTCCTCAGCCAGAATGCCTTTACCTCTCTCTCCCTCAACCACCCTTGTTTTCTCTCCTTCAACACATGTGAATTTCCCTTGCTCAACTCATGTGATTTTCCCTTGCTTAACTCATGTGACTTTCCTTCCCTCTGTTACTACTGTGATTTTCCCTCCCTCTACTAATTTGATTTTCCTTTCCTCGACTACGGTGACTTTCCCTTCCTGGACAACTGTAATTTTCCCTTCTGCAACTGCCATGATTTTCTCTCCCTCAGCTAGCGGTGTTTTCCCTGCCTCAAATAGTGGGATTTTTCCTCCCCAACCACACTATTAGTCTGCCATCTTCCCTTGTTACAGAACCCCTCCCCCTTATTACAGAGCTCTCACCCTTTTTATGAGTATTACTGAGCTCCCCACTCTTATTTCTGAGCTCTCACTCTTATTACTATCACTGAGCTCCCCCCTCCTTTATCACTGAGCTCCTCCTTATCACTGAGCTTATCACAGCTCTCTCTCCCGTTGTACAGTTCCCTGTCTCCCCCTGGTTTTTACAGTTCCCTGTGTCTCCCCCTGGTTTTTACAGTTCCCTGTGTCTCCCCCTGGTTTTTACAGTTCCCTGTGTCTGCCCCTGGTTTTTACAGTTCCCTGTCTCTGCCCCTGGTTTTTACAGTTCCCTGTGTCTCCCCCTGGTTTTTACAGTTCCCTGTGTCTCCCCCTGGTTTTTACAGTTCCCTGTGTCTCCCCCTGGTTTTTACAGTTCCCTGTGTCTCCCCCTGGTTTTTACAGTTCCCTGTGTCTGCCCCTGGTTTTTACAGTTCCCTGTGTCTGCCCCTGGTTTTTACAGTTCCCTGTCTCTCCCCCTGGTTTTTACAGTTCCCTGTCTCTCCCCCTGGTTTTTACAGTTCCCTGTCTCTCTCCCTGGTTTTTACAGTTCCCTGTCTCTCCCACTGGTTTTTACAGTTCCCTGTCTCTCCCACTGGTTTTTACAGTTCCCTGTCTCTCCCACTGGTTTTTACAGTTCCCTGTCTCTCCCCCTGGTTTTTACAGTTCCCTGTCTCTCCCCCTGGTTTTTACAGTTCCCTGCCTCCCCCAGGATTTTTAGTTATCTGTCCCCACCTTACAGTTCCTTGTACAGTTCTTTGTCTCCCCCTGGTTTTACAGTTCCCTGTCTCTCCTCCTCGTTTTACAGTTCCCTGTCTCTCCCCCTGGTTTTTACAGTTCCCTGTCTCTCCCCCTGGTTTTTACAGTTCCCTGTCTCTCCCCCTGGTTTTTACAGTTCCCTGTCTCTTCCCCTGGTTTTTACAGTTCCCTGTCTCTCCCCCTGGTTTTTACAGCCCCCTGGTTTTACAGTTCCTTGTCTATCCCCCCTCTGTGGCAGAGTTTTATGGCTTAGCTGGTCAGTACTGTTTACCCTTTAAAGGCATAGTAATACCTAACATAATATATTGTAGGGTTTACCCTGAGTAAAACAAGGGTACTTCCACTGCTGAGGTGTGTTTTATTCATACATTATTGCAGCTCAGACTTTAATTTTTCTTTTTTTGTGCATTATCTCAATGGCCTGACATTTTACAGTGGTGCTGTTACTACATCCTATGGACAGGTCTGGTCAGTTGACCATAAACTTTCAGGCCATTGAAATACTGCAGCTAAAAATCCAAGTTTGAGCTGTTATAACATTGAACAAAACAAATCTTAGCAGTATATGTGTGTGTGTGTGTGTATGTGTATATATATATATATATATATATATATATATATATATATATATATGTATATGTAATATACATACATACTAGCAATGTGGCCTGTCATGTTATGACAGTTGAGAGTTTGTGTCTGAAATGTAGACACAACATAGCCCAACATAGTCACACTGGGAAAAAGTCAAGAGTATCTATGTTTTAAAGGGATAGTAATACTTCTATTAAAGTTTACCTCTGAGTCTTCTTTATCCTTTTGAGTGTCAGAGGGGTATGCAACACAGTGCTCTACAATGCTTTGCATACCCCTTTTGCACTCAAAGGGTTAAATTGTTTGTAACATGTGTAAGTATGTAGTTCAAACTCTGTTCTAGCCAAAAGGATCCTCCACCCGCCCCTTCTGGCCGCCTCCCATTAGACTGGGAATCTGCTTGTTGGACCGGACGGATCCAACGAGTGACGGTCTTCATTCAGTAAGTATAAGGAAAACTCTGTCCCCCTTGAGGATGAAGGTCATGATTTTCCTTTTGCTACTGAAGATTGTCACTTTCCGGACCAGACTTAGTGACGCAGGGAGGGGCAGGAGGGGGATCCTTTCAGCTTGAATAGTGTTTGAACTACAACACTGAAAGTAATTAAATATAGCACTACATGTTAAAAAAATTACAGATAAGACTTGGAGCTAAACTTTAATAGAAGTATTGCTATCCCTTTAACCCTTTCAATGGCAGAGGGTTTCTCAACGCATTTCAAAGCAAAGTTTTGCTTACCCTGTCTGGCACTCCATGGGTTAACTGTTTGAGTATCATAGGCTTCCGTCATCACTCCCTCCCTTGTACATTACTTCCTTTCAAGTTAAGAGTCTATAAAGGTTTTACCCTTTGAGTGCCAGATTGGTTTGCAACATATTGCAAAGAATGCGTTTCGTATTCCTTTGGCATGGAAAGGGTTAACAGGAGAAGCTGACATCAGGAGAAAGGGAGGGGGGAATTTTGAATCCCTATATCTCTCAAACCATAGCGGTTTGAGAGAGTGTTTGAAGTGATTTGATATTTTAAACTCTACATAACTGTAAAAAAAAATTTTGGGGGATATTATTGTCCCTTTAAGTGTTAGTACCCATTTGAACACCTTCCATCCTAATTTCAGATTAGTAACCACTGCTCTTCTATTCACATAAGCTGGATGTTATTTCAGCTTATTTAAAGATAATACATCACTTTGCCTATAAGGAGTGCTATGTTAATAGGAGCCTGGGAACCCTGCAAAAGGCAGAACGTGTTCTCCTACAGTGCACATGTATGATAAGGTTTAAGAAAACAGAGTAGTTTTAGTGGACAACCTGTAATACAGGGTATTTAAGCATGTATAACCCCATATCATTTTTAGGTGTTGGAGTGTTGCATGTTTTAAAGTGCAATTAACACCTTTATAATAATGTATGTGGTTTTGACTTCATTCTTCCTAGGTCTCATATGCAGTAATTGACAAGGTAATAAAGCTAAATATCCCATAAACTATTGCAAGAGATCCTATATGTGTGATTTTGAAAGCTCTTATTAAAAGTTGTTAAGGAGTTTGTTTAGATGTACTTCATACTGGAATGTAGTCACCTGGAGAGCAGCATGTGGCACTCCGGGTGTCACTGGACTATAGTTTCTAACAGCTGGCAAAGGGCAGAAGTTTTTATTAAAAATAATAATAAAAAAAAAAAATCTTATTAACATTGCTTGCAGTGCGGTTAACTTAAAATAGAGGTTCATGCTTTTTCTTTATATAAACATACACATGTATTTATTTTTCTCCCTGTTTTTGGATTTCTTAGCTGGAAAGACAGCTTCACGATGATGAAGAATTTGCTCGCACCCTGGAGATGTTGGATGAAGCTCCCAAAAATAAGGTGAGATTTAGAAAGCTAGTTATAGCCTCTTTCTCTCCTTATTAAAATGGTATTCTCTTCCATTACCCTGTACTTAATTTCAGATTAGTGCCTTGTAAAGCAGACTCACAACCTTATTTCCTGTATGTGTATTGTGTTCTGATTATTGTCCACTTGAGGACTGGAGCCGTGTGCAATGCATTTTGAAGCAATGTGTTGTACACCCCCTGATACTAAAGGAGTTAAAGGGGGGTAGTAATGTTTCACAATAAAAGTAGCTCCAATTAATCTTCATAGTATTTGGGCCACAGAGACTGACATTTCAATAGTGTCAAAGCTGTAGTTCAAGAGTAATTGAATGATAAAGTATCCCTCTCCAGCCTCTCTTACTGATGTAACACTGCTAACCTCAGAGCAGCAAGACTGAACAGATGGATCTCAGAAAGAGACCATCTTCAGTTAGCATAAGGGGCAAACCTAAAAAAACCTGTCAAGGAGGGAAGAGTTTTCCTTATGTTCACAGTAAGAAGATTGTCCCTTGCTGTGAGCTGTCTGGTCTGTGGACCAGATTCCACATCTGAGGGGAGGTGGCTTACACTAAGTAGAAGGGGCTGGAGGGAGATACTTTGTCATTTAATTACTCTTGAATTACAACTCTGACAATATTGAAATAACACTCTCCATGGCCCAAATACTATGAAGATTAATTGAAGCTGCTTTTATTGTGAAACATTACTATCCCTTTAAAGAAATCTGATTACTCTCTAGCAGTATTTTCATGGCTACTGTTTTATTTCATTTTGCACCACTGTCAAACGGGATTTTTTTCTGTAAAGAAGACACTCTCCTCAGTCTTTTGTAAAAAGAGATTTTCAGAAATATTGTGACTTTATGTAATAGTAATATGTAGTTATAATGTTGTGTACTAATTCTTCACAAATTATGAGTTATGAGTGCAACTGCTTAGCCCAGAGGCAAACAGCTGTTGGCTCTCTAGTTGTTGGACACTATAACTCCCATCATCTGAAAACAGGGAGAAAACTTTCCAAATTGGCTTGTACTCTGGAAGAGAGGCATCTGTGTTACTACATGATTTAAACTGACAAAGATCACCATGGCGTGCAACTTGACACCCTTCAGTCCCAGGTGTTGGCTCAGACATTGTGGAGTGTGTCCTTATGTCCGTACCAGTGCTGGTCTCCATGAGGGTGTTGGGCATGTTGATTTGAACACAAGGGAAAGTACAGTATGCCCACTTTTACATGTGTCCTCAGCTGGACATTTTGAAGTATTGGTCCAGGCGGCAGTGTCATCTGTCCAGCTTGATGTCTCTTTCTTCTCTGTCAAGGGTGGGTCTGTGCTGGTGGCTTAAGGAAAACCACCTGGCAGTAGGTCGCCAGTTTGCCATAGTGGATTGCAGCCTTTCAGGTTATATGCGAGATCTTACACAGTGCAATTTGGGGAAAGTGCCTTAAGTGAGCTCCCAGAGACTCCCCTGCAGTCCTCAGAGTTTTATCTGCTGTCCAATTACACCATGCTCCATAATGGACACAGTGCCAAAGAAAGTAGTAGGGAAGGTTTAAATCTTTTTGGAGTGCATGACTTAAAGTTGCTTACTGATTATATGTGAATTATGTGCAGTGCTGCAGTTGGAAAGCCGATAAATCAGTGAGAACTGTACAGGGAGGCTCAGGGGGAAAAAAACCCAACATTAACCTTTGTATTTTTCAGGCGCACTCCTCAACTGGTACTTTGTCTGTTATACAAAACAGTGTGGTACACATAAATGATTGAGAGCTGCAGGGGGAGCCTCGGTAAAACTGTTCTGCTCTTTAGTTTTAAGGCATACTTCTCAGTTCTCATTTATATCAATAACTGATCAGCTGTTGGGGCCAGTGGCTCAGTAGATCGGTAACATAAAGGGGAGAGGATCATTATATGGGAATATGTAATGAGTTATGGTGGGTGTAACTATGCAATGAGAAGTTCAGCTCTGACTTTAGATGAGGACTTATTCTTGCTTCTTTTTAAACATGTAAGCTTTTTGTTTAAGCTGAAATAAATATATTAAATCTCTTTGCTTTATGCATATTAAAACATGATATTGTACTCACTTGTATTTAGGTCCGAAAGGGTTCTGGAGAGGAGAAGCCATTGCCAACATCTAAAATAAGCCCAGGAAAGATAGCAAAACCTACACAGGCATCCAAAGGTAATGCATGATATTGTAGTGAGAATAAAACCAGTTTTTAATTACATAGAATACCTGGTTTTGCATTTTGGTTTTGGTGAAAGATGTATTTCTAGTTTTCATGCATCATGTTTTTTTCTGTGTGGAGCAGACTGAAGGGACTATATCACCAGGAACAAAGCGCCATATTCAGGAAGGTAAAAAAGGTCACGTTCTGAACAAACCAACAACACCATTGGTGCCAAATAAATATAATTTAAATGGGACACTTTGCCACTCTAATATTGAAGATGTGAAGAGTTGGAGACTTCTCTATCATGCCCCATTTCTATTACATCCAGTGTGGAACACAACAACCAAGGGGTAAGTTTCCCTCTTCCAGGGGGCAGGGCACTTAAAAAAGGCAGAACCTTTGAGGTGGAGACTCCCCTCTTCCCCCCATCCCACACACACACACCCCTCAGTTTCATGTGACCTGTCTCCGGAAAAGGACAAGTTGGCACAGTTCTTAGTTTTAGATTTTTTTATTTTTTTAATTATTTTTATGCTTGGATGTGGCTGTATAATCTCCCATTAGGGAGCCTCTCTTTCACTGGCTTACCTGGAGTTTGATTTGCTTGATCACATGTATTTCTGGACCATTGTTCTGTGAAGGTTGACTTTATTATTAATGTATGTGTCGCTACTGTACTTCTGTGATGATTTTTTTTAATGGGAGTCTGAAGACTGGTAAGATAACTATTTGAGTGATATGTCTTGGCATCCATTGTAATGTGGTGTTCTCAACTATTTTGTACTCAGTCCTTCTTTTTCATCTTATGTTTGTAAAGGTGGCTGCTCATGTCATATGGGTTTTTAAACCTTTCTGTATTTGGGTTGTTGCATTGCTGTAATTGGTATTCCTCCTTCTAATAGAGTAGATAGCAATTGTGTGTGTGTATATAATATAGCAAATGAAGACAACACTCACAGGACTTGTTGCAGTGAAGAACATAAGTGTTTGTTCCATCAACGTTTGGGCCCTGCTTTGGGCCTTTGTCAAGATGCAGGGCCAAAACGATGGAATAAAAATACATTTGTTCTTCACCGGAACAAGTCCTGTGAGTGCTTTCTTCATTTGCTGTATTTGGATGCAAGATTACTAATAAGATTGGCACCCAGGCAAATTGTCACATATAAGATAGTGCACATCAAGGACTTATATTTCAGTATGTATGTATGTGTGTATATAATATAATATTTCAGCTTTGCCAAAAAATGGGCCGCACTACAGACATGGGATCGTGGGATATCTGGAGATATGGCACTAAATTAATGTATTAGTAAAGATAAAGCGTAATAAGTAAGCACAAATGATAACATTATACAGCATCACATCTAAAACCCTAAAAAATAATTATAAAAATCTTATATAATCACATAAAATAAACTTGCCATAAAAGAGACATAAAATGAGAGAAACAAAATTATTATGCAAAACAAAATGTATATTCAGTCCAATAACATAAATAAAAATCAAATAATATAGTCCAAACTAAAATATCTGTCTTATAGTGGAAGGGGTGAGGAAGTGAGCATGAGGCCAATGAATATGCATCTGGTACAGTCTTACTGTGTTGTGTTGTCCTGCCCCAAGTCCCCCCTTTTGTTTTACTTCTCCCTGGAACAGCAGGACACGCTTTTCATCTCTATACCCTCTATATCACAGGCCTCATGTCTTTGTATCCACGCCGGAGTAGTCATATTGAACAGAACTCTCATGCCCACTATTTGATGTTGAAGATTGGAAAGTAGACACATTTCCACATTATCATGTGTACATTACTGGACCATCTTCTGAGGCAGGTAACCAGGTACTGGGGATTGAATAGCTTACAGTTTATCGTGTCTATAAGGAGTCAGGGACCCCAGATGGGAAAATGTGAAAACTTTTACTGGTGTATCCATTTGTTTAATACACAACCCTTAGATCCACATTTTTTTCTTTTATGTCCTGTGCACTCCCTGTTCTTTGTCCTAGATGTTTGAGCCTTATTTCTATAATTACTTCACAGTTGGTTTTATTGAAAGTGGCCCTTTAAGAACGTGTTTCTGCGTGGTAGCCATCTTTGTTTCATTAAAGTGCATGGAGAATACTTACAGGGACATACATCTCCACCTCTTTCACTTACAAGGATTAGCTTAGCTCAGAATGAATCACTGGACCTGCCCCATCATGTAGCCAGTGCATAAATATGTTGTTATTAAGCAGCTGGAGAACTACCTTTTGCTAGGCATATCCAATTGGATTCAGAGGACTTATAGAATAAATTAATTTTCCTGTTAATAAATTGGAAAAACCTTAATGCATTTCTCAGCTAGAACTAGCCATCTCATCAGGAGGATTGAGGGTTTTCCTGTTTATGTATTCACATTGTGCTTTTGATTTTATTCTATTTTGAATAAATTGATTTGTTTAGCTGCCGGTGACTTGTTTGTTCCTGAGGTGGAATTATAGCTTCAATAAGTCTTCAGATTGACATTGCTTCATTCACGCTGGTAAGATTTATTTGTTGAGTTACCATTTATGATCCATATATATGTATTTTTCAAAGTGTCACTGACCAGCACAATATGTGAGTGGCCATTTAGCTGAACTCCTACTATGTATTAACCGTAATTAAGGATTAGGCTATTTAATATTTAGACTCCTTATTGAAGGCGGATTTTGCAGCCAGTAGGGCTATGCTTCAGTCACTAGAGCCATGACCATTTGGGGTGAAGTTATCAGATGTCGTTCCTGGGGATGTTCCCAAAGAGGAACTGCTGGTTATGCTGGCCAGTATTATGGAGGTCAATGCAAATCCTATTGAGTCAGCCTTTGATGCCGCTAGAGTTTCTTGTAAGGCCTCAGGTAGCAGCATATCACATTTTGTGGCTCAATATTTGGTTGGCTGACTAATCTTCCAGAATGTCTTTGGTGTGTCTCCTCTATTTAGGCCTGACCTAGGTAAGGTCATTAGTGACACTACTGGAGGCAAAGGAATTCTCTTGCCTCAGATTGCACCTAAACATTTTTCCCTAAGAATATGCATGGTTTTTAATACCCCACCAATTTGAGGCAACTATGGTTATCCCACAGGCCTTTCAGGCCCACCTCACCCCAAAGCCCAAACAGACTTAGCAGAACAAGAAGCTTGCTCAGAAGCCTAAGGCTGACAAGCCTACTTCTGCATGACTTTGACGGGTCCAGAGCCCATCTCTGCTGTAGGAGATTGACGCCATCTTTTTTCAAGATGCGTTTGAGTCCTCAGTCATGGACCAGTGAGTTTTGCGAGTTATTTCTGAAGGGTGCCTAATGAATCTCGAATCCCTTCCACCTCACTTTCTTTTTTTATCAAGAGTTCCTCGAGATCCAGTTCTGGGGCTGGAAAAGTAGGTTTTGTTTCCAGCTCCAGCCCAGAAGCAATTCACTGGATTTTACGCCAATTTTTTTTTTCTCAGAAAGACAACAGCTGCTGTCCTATTCTGGACTTGAAGTGCCTCAACCATTACGTGTTAGCATCTCGCTTCAAGATGGAATCACTGAGCTCCGTTATTGCTGCCTCCCTGGATCTCCAGCACACCTGTTTTCATGTCACTAATGGTTCACTGCTCTTCTCTTTAATATAGCGTCTGCCATAGGATCTTTACAGAGGTCATTGGTGCTTTTAGCAGCTCACAACTGCACACAAGGAGTATCCTTGATTCCTTATTTAGATAACCTTTTACTTGTGCCACCAGTATGCATACATAAACTTGTACATTACAACATACCCATACCCTATCGTAACAGACCCGCCAACATTTTAAACTCCACTATCGTGCAGGCGACATTCTTTGGCAGGCAGTGTTTTGAACATGCTGTATTGACCTGCAGTATTACCACTGTGACATTTCCATAGTAAGTCCTCTATTCACAGAATTGAGTTTTTGTTCACACCCTGGATCAGCATGGTTGGGTGTTCAGTCTCAAGAAATCCTGTGGTGCCTTCTCAGGTTCTATAACCATAAAAGTAGTACCAGAGCTACAAAAGCCTTATCCAAAGAAAACAACTAAGGAGGGATGGAGTGAAGCAGAGACTCTTATAAATATATGATAGCCAATGTAAAGTCAATGCACCATCTAGTAACAATCACTGTGGGGACACCTTCATGTACTGGAAGCTGGTACGTTCTTTAATCTCTTATCAAGACTGCAGCTAATCCTGATTTAACTCTGATCCATAGGTGAGTCAACAGGTAAAGTAAAGAGGTAGGAGGCAGCCCAATCATGTGAAGATAAACAGAGACGGAAAAATGTACTGGAAGACAGTATCAATATAATTCATGTAGAAAATAGTGTGGCTATAAAAAGCAAGAGCATACAATTTATAGTGGCATAATAAACCTCTTGTAAAGACTAATCATATTATATTTATTGAACAAATAGATATAACATATAGAAAACATAAATGTAATTAAAATTATAAATTGTTGAAATATCTAGATATGTGATATGGATCTTGTCTTACCCAGTATCCTTTGTATATACAGTTAGGGAAAAAAATTATTTAATCCCCTGCTGATTTTATATGTTTGCCCACTGACAAATGATCAGTCAGACAGAATAACAACAAAAAATTCCATAAAAACGCATTTCAAAAGAGTTATAAATTGATTTGCATTTTACTGAGTGAAATAAGTATTTGACCCCTTTGCAAAATATGACTTAGTACTTGGTGGCAAAACCCTTGTTGGCAATCAGAGGTCAGACGTTTCTTGTAGTTGGCTACCAGGTTTGCACACCTCTCAGGAGAGATTTTGTCCCACTCCTCTTTGCAGATCCTCTCCAAGTCATTAAGGTTTCAAGGCTGATGTTTCGCAACTCGAACTTTCAGCTCCATCCACAGATTTTCTATGGGAATAAGGTCTGGAGACTGGCTAGGCCACTCCAGGACCTTAATGTGCTGCTTCTTGAGCCACTCCTTTGTTGCCTTGGCCCTGTGTTTTGGGTCATTGTCATGCTGGGATACCCATCCACGACCCATTTTCAATGCCCTGGCTGAGGGAAGGAGGTTCTCACCCAAGATTTGACTGTACATGGCCCCGTCCATCATCCCTTTGATGTGGTGAAATTGTCCTGTCCCCTTAGCAGAAAAACATCCCCAAACATAATGTTTCCACCTCCATGTTTGACGGTGGGGATGGTGTTCTTGGGGTCATAGGCAGCATTCCTCCTCCTCCAAACACAGCGAGTTGACCTGATGCCAAAGAGCTCGATTTTGGTCTTATCTGACCACAACACTTTCACCCAGTTCTCCTCTGAATCATTCAGATGTTCATTGGCAAACTTCAGACGGGCCTGTACATGTGCTTTCTTAAGCAGGGGGACCTTGCAGGCGCTGCAGGATTTCAGTCCTTCACGGCATAGTGTATTACCAGTTGTTTTATTGGTGACACTGGTGCCAGCTGTCTTGAGATCATTGATAGATCCTCCTGTGTAGTTCTGGGCTGATTCCTCACCGTTCTCATGATCATTGAAACTCCACTAGGGAAATCATGCTTGGAGCCCCAGTCCGAGGGAGATTGACAGTCTTGTGTTTCTTCCATTTGCGAATAATTGCACCAACTGTTGTCACCTTCTCACCAAGCTGCTTGGCGATGGTCTTGTAGCCCATTCCAGCCTTGTGTAGGTCTACAATCTTGACCCTGACATCCTTGGACAGCTCTTTGGTCTTGACCGTGGTTGAGAGTTTGGAATCTGATTGATTGCTTCTGTGGACAGGTGTCTTTTATACAGGTAACAAGCTGAGATTAGAAACACTCCCTTTAAGAGAGTGATCCTAATCTCAGCTTGTTACCTGTATAAAAGAGACCTGGGAGCCAGAAATGTTGCTGATTTGAAAGGGGGTCAAATACTTATTTCACTCAGTAAAATGCAAATCAATTTGTAACTTTTTTGAAATGCGTTTTTCAGGATTTTTTTTGTTGTTCTGTCTCTCACTGTTCAAATAAACCTACCATTAAAATTATGAACTGATCACTTCTTTGTCAGTGGGCAAACATACAAAATCATCAGGAGATCAAATAATTTTTTCCCTCACTGTATTGTATCTGTTCTCAGAGTTGCCAAACTACATGCTTTGTCTTGCAAGCTCCCTTTCCTGATTTTCATTCGGAGTCACTGTTCACTCAACAAGATCTGTGGGTGTGTCTTTGGCCTACAAGAATTAGGCCTCTTCTGAGCAGCTATGACATGGTTTTCTCTTCACACCTTCACCAGAAACTACCTTGTTAATGCCCTGGTCTTGGCTGAGGCCAATTTTGGCCGGTAGGTCCCTTTAGGTGGTGGTGCCTGTTTAAGTACTCATTTATTCTCCTTCTTTATACAGAGTTTTGAACCCTGTTCTTGTGCAGTTGCTTGCTGTGCAGGTTTGGTGTCCATTGACACCTTAGGTTCATATTATGCCAGTTAATTCTGTGGAATACGGATTTGCCGTATTTCCACCCCAGTATCTTGGTGGGTGCTTTGGTATATCCCCATGGTTACTCTGTTCCACAGTGGATGAAAGAGAAGAGGTTTTTAGCAACCTGTGGTTTAAGTCCCAGGCAGAGGGGTCCTCTTGGGTCCTTTTGTCCAGAGGATTTTTCTTGCTTGCTTTCCTTTTTGTTTCTTTTTGATAAAGTCCCCTTCCCCCTGGAGGAGGGAGATTTACCCCATAATCCCTGTGTTTCACATAGACTAAAAGAAAAGAATTTAACAGTAGGTTCACTGAAATCCTCTTTTTGGCTCAATTGCAAATTTGGGCAAATTTTATTTGTTCCCCATCATATCGTTGAATTGCTTCAGAATGGAACCTCTCTAGCTTCCTGGATATGGCCCAAAGGGTATAAAATACACAAAAGTACCTCCGTACTCTGCAAACCAAAAGAAAAGTGCTGTATATTTAAAACTCTGATGCTATTAGAAATAATTAAAAATAAAACATAGCCACACAAAGACATTGGACCCTCAGAGAGAGACTTGCGCATTTCGCTCTAAAATAATATCTTAATTGGAGATGTGGACATGACTTTTGCTGATAGGACTCCTAAACCCCAAACTCTACCCAATCAATCTACCCCCTTCCCTCCTCAAACTGAGACAGAGTGCATGAAGATGTTAATGCTGCAGTGGACATAGTTTGAGATCCAGGAGTCCTGTTACCAAGAGTCATGTTCATCTCTGTGGACACCTAGAACGTAATGATGAGGTTATGTTTTGAACCAAGGCACAAGGGCAAAATTTAATAGGGACTATTAGGATTGTTTGTAAGGTTATTGGGGGTGTTTCTTAAAAGGAAGCCCCATTATGGTAAGATGACACTCGCTATGGACCTTTACTACCTGACTGCAGAGTTTTCCTTCATTGTTTTTAGACAGAACAGAAAGTTTGTCAGAAGATTTCAAGAATAACAAAGAAAAAGATCATATAAAAGCTGAACCCACAAAGCCTCGTTCCCAGTCAGAATCCTCTTTTGTACTCAAAGGCAAGGCTCCCTCTGATAAAACTTCCCCTACAAAGACTAGCTCCAAGCTAGCAATGATGAAACAAAAGGATGAAGTCAACAAAAGGGATAAGGAACCATCTACTCCTGTAATGAAGGAAAAGCTTATTTCACCAAAAAAGGAGCAGTCTACCCCAGCAAAAACTCATGATTCAGGGGTAAGTTCCTCTCAGTACAAGAATTGTCACCCAATCCACTGCAAATACAGATCAAACTTAAACATTTAAGGACCAAAGTGGTGTGCAGTGTATTGCATTATAATGCACTGCATACCCTCTAGTCTTTAAAGGGATACTTTGCCCTAGAAATAAGTGGCTTGTGTCCATGCAACACTATTGAGGCCTGCTTGCTGTGAGGAGATGTGACCTAGAGAAAGGGCTTCAACAGAGATCACTAGATACAGAAAACTCTAGCTTAATGTTAAAATAAACAGAGAAACACAAGTGACTGCTTTAGTTATGGCACCAACCAGCCTAAACCTGTCAATGTGTACAAATTACGAGCCATTTTTCCTATATTGTTTCCATTTAAAAGCATAAAGGAATAGTAATGTTTCCAAATAAAAGCAGCTCCAGTTAATCTTCATAGTATTTGGGCCATGGAGAGTGTTATTTCAATACAGAGTTGTAGATCAAGGATAATCTGAATGATAAAGTATCCCCCTCCCGCCCCTTTTACTGATTTAACACTGCTCACTTCAGAGCAGCAAGACTGTCCAGATGGCTTGCAGAGAGGAACAATCTTTAATTAATATATGGGAAAAACCTGTCAAGGGGGCAGGGTTTTCTTTATACTCACATTTAGAAGATCGTCCCTTGCTGTGATCTGTCTGGTCTCAAAACCAGATTCCACATCTGAGATGAGCAGTGTTACACTAGGTAAAAGGGGCTGGAGGGGGATACTTTATCATTCAATTACTCTTGATCTACAGTGCTCACATTATTGAAATAACACACTCTATAGCTCAAATACTATGAACATTAATTGGAGCTGCTTTTATTTTGAAACATTACTATCCCTTTAAATTTACCATCCAGGAAGGTATTGTTGCAATGAATTGGACTGTTTCACAAATCTGTCTTCACTGTGGTAGAACTTGGGATTATGGGGCTAATACTGCCCTGTTCAGGAGGCAGGGCACTTTTAAGAAAAGCCTTTGGAGGAGACAGTCTTTCTCAGCTCTATATAAAATGACAGTTCTGCCTCCTTTAGTTCAGACCAGTCTCTGCTGATTTAATTCTTATTTCACTTTGTTCTATTTTATTACAGTTTGTTTTATTTTTTTTCACTTACTGTATTACTGTCTAATGAAGACATTAAATGATCCCTTTTGACAAGCTATAGCCTATGATCATGAAGTACTCTGTATCTGTTGGAGTCTTGACTCCATTTAACTCTGCTTGTTCCTTCCAGGCTGGGATGGGAGGTAGGTGTCAACAGGCTGCTGTGGCTGATCTCCTGAGATAAATATATTTATATTGGATATGATGCCTAAAGGCCCAGACAGGCTTGGCAAAACAAAAAGCCTGCTCAGAAACCAAAGGCTTACAAGCCCACATGATACATAGGGTCCTATCCATCTCTGGCCATTTGCAAGTTGCCTCTGTCTCTCTTGAGACATGTGGGAGCCTTCAGTGACTATTTTTGTGGGTCATTTCACAAGGCTACCGCGTAAACTTCAAATTACCTCCTTCTCACCAATTATTTCTGTTTGGATCTGGTTCAGGGTTGCTGGCTTATAGACTTGGTATTCTCTGTGCTAGAAAAGCAGCTAGCTGAGAAATGCTTGACAGTATTTGACCCCAGTCTTTTTATAATTCCTAAAAGAACAGCGGCTGGCTCCTTATTCTGGACTCGAAGTGCTTCTACCACTTTGTGTTAGATCAGCGTTTCCGAATGGAGTCTCTATGCCCGGTCTTCACAGCCTTGTGTCCAGGTGAGTTCCTTGCCTCAGAACACCTTCAAAAAGCTTGCTGGTGCAGTCCAATTCATCTGGACCATTGGTGTTTTGTATGCTTTGCCTTTCAGGACAGTCACTATGAGTTTACAACCCTTCCTTTGGGTTGGTTTCTGCTCCAAGGATCCTTACAAAGATCATGTCTGCCTTGGCAACTCAAATTTGCGCTAAATCAATATTCTTGACTCCCTATTTAGATTACCTTTTCCCCAAGGCTACATTGGAGGCAGTTCTACACTCATACATTCAGGAAAGAGTCCACATCCTAGAGTGACATGGTTGGGCTCTCAGTTTCAAGAAATTCTCACTGGAACTTCCCAATTTCTGCATTCCTTTGCAGAAACTTCTTCCCTTGGAGGTTATCTAATTTCATGCCTGAGGACAAGATCCAGTCTCTGTCCTTTCAGGTGACTCAGGCACTATTTTGGTCATCGGTGATGGTACAAGAATACGTGAGAGTGCTAGGGCGCCTGGATTCTGATTTGGAATCAGTCCTTTTTGCCCATTTCCACAAGAGGGAGTTTCAGTTGGACACACGCACGAGCTGGTGAAAACAACTCACCTCTCTCATGCCATGTCTCTGTATCCATGGATAAAGGATGATCTTTGCTGTGGCTCCAATATTGCCATCTTACACTGGGACATCCGTTTGCCATTCTGCAATGGGTGATGATCACCATGGACACCAGCCTGACTGGCTCTGTGATCCCAGTTCCCTGAAGGCCCAGGGTCACTGGACCTGAGAAGAGTCGGTGTGCTGTAGATGCAGGCTATTCGCTTAGCGTTTAGCCACTGGTCCCATGTCCTGTTAGGGTCACCAGTGGGGGTTCAGTCAAACAACACAACAGTGGTTGGTTGCATACATCAATTGCTAGGGAGAAGCACAACAGCTTGGACAGAGGTTCAGTAGATCCTGCAGTGAGCATAGAATCATATTCCAGCCATCTCTACAGTTCACATGCCATGTGCTGAAAAGGTAGTTACAGACTTCTATGTACCCAATCCATGGATCCTCTTGGCTTCTTTGATAGTTGCTAAATGAAAACTAATGGGAGGAGCTAACTCATCTGATTCGCAGCTGAGACAGAGGCTGTCTCCTCCAGAGGCTTGTCTTAAAGGGATAGTATTGCTTTAAAATAATTATATTTTATATTGTAGCCCTTAAAAAACATTAAAAATGATATGTCTTCTCCCAAACCTTTATGATTTGGGAGATATTGGCAAGTAAAGTTTCCCCTGGAGTGACGTCACTGCTCAAGCCTTAAGATTTGGAATCTGGTCCGCAGATCGGCCACGGCTCTTCAGCAGTGCCGAGATCACGATCTTTAAAAATTATTTCTTCGTTGAAATGGTCAACAAAGTGTGCTTGCAAGCCAAGCACACTTTGTAGACCGTTCCAATGAAGTTCTTTTTAAAGATCGTGATCTCAGCACTGCTAAATAGCTGCCGGCTGATCTGTGAACTGGATTCCAAATCTGTCCACTAGATGGCAGACTTGGCTAAAACAGCCAGGAAAAGGGAACTTTACTTGTATTATTAGATTTACATGCTAATATCTCCCAAACCGTAAAGGTGTAGGAGATAAGACATATCATTTTTAATGTTTTTTTTAAGAGCTACAATATAAAATAAAATTATTTTCAAGCAATACTATCCCTTTAAAGTACCCTACCTCCTAAAGGGAACCAAGTTAACTACTTGAACCCTGTGTCTCCCATGTACTTCAGATAAGATTTTCAGTAAATAACACAATGGTTCTCTTAATTTGAGGGGGGCTAGGTTATTATGCTTACTATAAGAGAAAACTTAGATTGAGAACCACTCATTTAGGAAATTGTGCTATCACCCAGCACACTGTTGCAGAATATCAGAATTCCTGACTGGGAGCATTAGATTTTCAGGTAGGTACTGACTCTGGTTATATCTGCACTGCTATTGAGAATAGTGAGCTCCAAAACACTAGTTCCTGGAGTGCTCTGAACATAGTGCCAACTCCATACAGATCTAGGATATATTCCCGTATGTTAAATAATTAATACATGATTCTATTATTCCAAGGCAAGTCCTGAGGATTCTGAAAAGAAACGGGCCAATTACCAGGCATATCGCAATTTCCTCAACCGAGAAGGCCCAAAAGCTTTGGGCTCTAAGGATATACCAACGGTAAGTAGCAGGACTACAGTTCTCATCCTGAGCCAGTATGTTTCCTCTCGGCCTTGTTCAGCTGTGATGGTACTTCATGTGAAGTGCGTGTCTGCTGTATCCTAATGTGTGTGTACTGTGTTTGCAGTTCTATTAACCTTCTGAGTGCCAGAGTGGTATCCAATGCATTGTGTTGCAATGCTTTGGATATCTTTCTGGTACTCAAGGAGTTAAACCCTTTAGGGGTGTGCAGTGTTTTGATTTGCAATGCATTTGGAATCCCACTGGTCCTCAAGGGCTAAACACAGCTGGGGCGCTTGTGGTGGCACATGACACCCCACTGCATAAGATGGGGGAGGTGTCCCAGAATAATGTGATAAATCTATCCTGTCCTTAATGCAGGTGCTGCAGGTATGATGACCCTGTAATGTAGACAACAGTCTCCTGTAGGTCCACACTTGTCCCAAGGATGTAAAACAAATGTATGACAATGTTTATAAACTCCAGGGTTTACAGTTTGTGTGGGTGGGAAACCTGCATCTCCTTTCTTCAGCTGATGTTTGACTTCAGCTCCCTTCATCAGATGATAGTAATTGTAGTCCAGGAGCTGAGGAAAGGCATTGTAAATTGTCCACCCCATTATTTATTTTTCCCTTTTACAAAGTGCATGTCGTTTTGTGATGTTTCTTTCTTTTTGTATAAAACTAATAATAATGCCTCTGTGGCCAAAAGCATAACTGTATTGCTGCTATGATATGTAAAGGCCAATAGCTTGCATTAAAGACATTTTAGATCTCATCCATTATACAGGTATTATAGAAGTAGAATATGTGATAATGCTGCCCTTTCAATATGTCAGTGCTATTCAAACAGCTTATAATTATATTTCTAATACATTGGGTGTACTTTAATTTGTTTATATTGATTGTTAAACCTTTGAATCCCAGTGTGATATGAGTGTCATGCTCTTCAGTAGTGTAAAATACAATAAAAGAAAAAAAAAATCATATTATCAAAGCGGAACTACCACCAGAGGTAAAGTCGCCCTGCAATAATTAGGCAGATGGCAACTAGCGTAATAATAGTTATATTGCCTCTCAGAATGACAAGATTCTATAGAAAACCTTAATCTTCCGAGACCAGAAGCCGGTATCAGCGCAGACATCGTGTCTCCGTGCCTGCGCTGTCAGTCCCGGTCTCCCTTCAGAAGCATTGCACTGTCCCGGAAGGGACTGATGGTGCAGATGCGCAGACTGCACTAACCTGGCCGTCAGTCTCGGAAGATTAAGGATTTCTATAGAATCGTGTCATTCTGAAACCTAATATAACTATTATTAAGCTAGATTCCACCTGCCAAAGTGCTACAGGGCGACTTTACCTATGGTGGTAGTTCCGCTTTAATCTTTCTAAAATGTATCGGTTAGTGGCACAGTCTGGCACATTGTGATATTTATGGCGAGATGTAAGAAATGTGCACATCTGATAGAGGCTTTTTTGTGCGCAGATGTTCTAATTTAGGAACCTAAATACCGAACGCATCTTGAATTACACTTAAAAAAAATTCCTTTTTACGACAACACTACACATACGTATAAATTAATTCGTAATACCACTTCCTGCATTAGGCACATTCGCTATTCCACTCCACACAGATTTGTTAATCCTGGCCACGCCCACGGAAAAATTATATGCAGCCGTTTGCTAATCTTGCTTGCTTTTTTTTTTTTTTTTTTTTTTTTGATGCGCAGTTCAACAAAATCATGCACAAACCTATTCTCTAGTGGTTTTCACACGGGAAATAGCGATTGCGAATGTTTCTTGCATCGTGCCATTATTTTCTATGAATGACCCCACAAACTGATATACAGCGAACAATAAGTTTGGCCTGAAACAAAACTAATAGCGTAATGTGCAGGGAATTGGCATAAAGTGCCACTGTGACACCAAAACATAAAGATTACTTTTCAACAACTGTTTTACAGGAATATGACTATTACAACAGAGGCAGATTTAAAGGGATAGTAATGTTTAGTTATTAAAATACAATAGAGTCGTCTTCCTACTTTTTTTTTATAATGATGCGTAGCAGCAAACCTTATAAACCTTTGCCATTTTACATTTATTCTCTAATAAAGTTTCCCCTCCCGCCCTTTTTACTTAACTCAAGCACTCTCCCAGCAGATCTGGTATCTGGTCCTGGGACCGGACAGATTGTAGAGATAGACAATCGTTCCTCTTTCATTATGAAGAAAACTCTGCCCCCTTGATGAATGAGGGCAGGTTTTTCTTATGCTGGAAGAAGATTGTCCCTCGTCGGCTTGCTGAAGTAAGTAAAAGGGGTGGGAGGGGGGAAAATTAATAGATAATAAATGTAAAACTGCAAAGTTGTATAAGGTTTTACTGCTACACATAATTATAAAAATGTAGGACTCAGTTGTACTTTAATAACGAAACTACTATCCTTCTATGGATAACAAACAAATTAGACTTGTCTTATGGTGATGAGTACACTCTAATTTGTATAACAGGAATCCCTGCCTTCTGTGATGAAAGGTAACATGCTGGGCTATGGTATAGTGCATATGTGCAGCTATCACCTCGTTTGAGCACACCAAAATGCAGCCTGGTGCGATTTTACTGCCTGTCCTCAGGAGAGCAGTAAAGTTACAGTTTACAATTCTGCATTGCAGCCTATCGAGCCACTGGCAGACTTTAACCCTGTGAGTGCCAGCAATGCATTTTGTACCATTCTGGCACTCAGAGGGTTAAAGATGAGCCAAGTTGGAGGTTGCAGTGTTCATTATAACCTCAAAAGAATAGCTGACCTACATGGGCACCAGCCAGCAAATACTCCCCCCCTGTGTTCCAGTAGTTGGGGAAAGAAGGAAAACATTGAGCGTACATGCATGGGGGCGGGGGGTCCTGCAACAGTTCTGTCACATATGTCAGAGGCCTTTAGTTAGTCTTTTTCAGTTCAAAATCTGATATAGATTATCAACTTTAAAATCATGGGTGAGATTTTTGTCTAAAGGATTTCTCATTTTTGTCTTTTGTGAGAAATGGTAAGCTAAAGCAGATTCCATGAGAGCTCAGTAAATAAGACTTAATGCAAAAAATAATATATAATATGCTGCACATTCAGCTGCTTTGTGAAGGATAATAACCACCTAAAGAAAGAAGTATATCTGTTTAAAATTAGATCTACTTACTCCTATACATTTATTTCTCCTTTTATGTTTTGTGGTGATGTAGAAAATCGAAGCTGTAAGCTGGTATATGTTTACTTGTGTTCCAATTCAGGGAGCAGATAACTGCATGGAGGGACTGACTTTTGTGATCACGGGGGTCTTGGAGTCCATAGAACGGGATGAAGCTAAATCATTGGTGGAACGATATGGAGGAAAAGTAACTGGAAATGTCAGCAAGAAGACCAGCTATCTTATCATGGGTCGTGATGGTGGGGAATCTAAACGAGAGAAGGTACCTTGGGTTCAGTCTAGCAAACATTACAGCTTGTATCCTATACACCTAAAATGAAATTGGGTTATATCATTTAAATACCCTGTACTTCCATCTAGCATCTGTTAAAAAAAAAAAAAAAAAAAAAATGTTTTACGGTAGATCCCCAAAATCTATTCCTAAACTTGCATTTTTAATGCATGTGTAGACTAATAAGACACTTTTTTTTTTTTTTTTTTACTTGCTTGTGATGTTAATGTGTTTATATTGGCATCTCCTGTTCTTCTTGTTGTTACCTTACCTTAATCCATTCCTATGATTAAGTACTTTAAGTATGAAAGCGTTAGGTGATCAATGCACTCCTTTTTTAATGGCTGTCATTTTGATGATTCTCTGAAATTGAGTTTCAAGATGTTTTTAAAGGGATAGTAATACTTCAGTATTAAAAATCCCTATATTAAAGCCCTAGTTAAAAAAAGACGTATTGCCCCCAGTGTCATCTCTCAAACCTTTATGGTTTGAGAGATAAACGCTCAGGGAAATCCGGTCAGAGATCATCAGGCGGCTCTGCAGCAGAGCTGTGATCGCGTTAACTAAAAAAACTTTCACTAAAACGGTCTTCTGCGTGTGCTTGCAAACCAAGCACACGTAGAAGACCATTTCAGTGAAAGTTTTTTTTTTTTTAGTTAACGCGATCAGGCTGTGCTGGAGAGCCACCTGAAAGTCGTACGACTCTGTCCCCTGCAGTTAGCTAAAATGCTGACTATGGGGAAGGGAGAGGGCAACTTTAGAAGCGTTCATCTCTCAAACCATAAAGTTTTGAGAGATGACACTGGGGGCAATACGTTTTTTTTAACTAGGGCTTTAATATAGGGATTTGTAATACTGAAGTATTACTATCCCTTTAAGCCTGCATTTTTGTTTAATAAAGAGCCTTTTTTACTTTTGAGCCAAAGACTACATTGGGCTGTTGAATGCTGAGTGGGTCCGTGTATGCACTCTCCTGTTGTCATCTCGCCTGTCGGAGCCTCTGGCTGGGGCTGTGGGGAGTGCTCCGGACCTGCGCCTTGAACTTTGTTTGGTGAGTTCTATTTTTCTATTGTTACTATGTGACTGTAGCGTTCCCTTTGTTACAACAATACTTAATCCATTTAAAGACCATGCAGAACAATCACTTCTGTGGTAAATGGAAGTCCTGGAAAAAGCAGAAATGGGAAACCTCGCAGAGAATATGTAAGTGTAGATCTTAGGACTCAGAAAACAGAGAATTTTGTTTTGCAGAGGTTTACATGGAGTACAAGGTATTTAAATGTGTATATCGTTTTTAGGTGCTAGTGTGCATTTAAGTTGATGAAAAACAATACATAATTTTGTGTGTATAATATATAATATTTAGTGTGTAGAATATTTATTATTAAGAACACTGTTTCTCTGTCGTTCGATGTGGAACACACGGACCATGGGGTAAAGTCTCCTCCAGTAGGGCAGGCCAATTCTAAAGAAATGTATCTGAGGTGGGTACTCCCTCCTCCCTTTCACTTTACCATCGCCTTCTAAAGTCAGGTTGAAGTGACCTTCTCATCAGGAAAGTTATATGGACACAGCTCTAATACTTATTTTTCTTTGTTAGGATATGGAGCTTTATAATCCCCCATTAGAAGGGCTTCTACTTACTGGCTTCCTAATTCAGGGATTATGCACTTCAGGGGTTCAGTTTCAGGATCTCAAACCTGTGGAAGGTGATTGGTTTGTTTTACTTTACTAAAGATCTTCTTTTTCTGAAGCCTCTTTCTTTACTATAATGGAAACTTAAAGACTGTAAATGCAGGTGAGTGAACCTCTATAGTGCCAAGGTCCTGTATGTACGTCCCTATCCTACTGGCATCCACTTGAATGTGGTATTTTACAAATTTTGCACTCTATTCCATTTTTTTTTCATTTTATGATGTATCCTGGCTGCCTTAAGCTTGAGATTTATGTAGGGCTTGATCAACTTTTTTTCCCTTGGGTGTCTATTTTTTTTTTTTTTTTTTCTAGCGAGTTTTTCTTTTAATTCACTCACTTTGTATTATGCTTTTAAACTTTTTTGTTTGGGTATCAAAATTGAGTCACGGCCCCTTTTAGACTGGGAGCCTGCTTGGTGGCCACTTTGGATCCATATCCTTCACTTGTATGACGTAGAATGAGGTGGTGTCTGAGTAATCCTTTTCCTTTTTGGATTCTGTATGTTGCACAGAGTCTGCCATCTCTCTCCTGCTTGCTAATTTAACTCCTTGCAGTCAGGTAAGCATTTTTGCAAACCTTTGAGTACTTTTGTCTTATTTATTTGCTACTTTGACTGTCTTCTGTCTCATTTGGGAGTTCTTCTGACCATGTCAGTATCTTGGCTATTGGTGACAGTTTAGGTGTACATCAAGGTATTGTCTCCTGCTTCTGCTATGGAAACCGTTCTCTTTGTACAATTCTTTACAAGGGAATTACTGCTGAACATTCTCAGGATTTGGTCCAGACTTCAATCTCATCTGTCTTGTCATGTCAAGAAGGGCCTTGGCTGGTGGTTTCAACAGTTCCATCTGATGTTGGGCCACCCTTGTGTCATTCCTCATTGGATTGTGGTCACCACAGATGCCAGCCTACTGGGCTGCGGTGCTACCTTGGGCCCTCTGATGGCCCAGGGTCTTTAGATGAAAGAGGAGAGCCTTCTAACCATCAATGTAATAGAGCTGCGAGAGATTTGTCTTGTCCCTTTCTAGGGTCCCCAGCATTGATTCAGTCCGACAACTCTATGGCGGTCACTTGCATGACCTGCCAAAGAGGAGCCAGAAGAGCGTCAGCCTGGGCCATGGTTTGGAAGATTCTCTAGTCGGCTGAGGAACAAATTCCAGTCCCCTCTGCAGTTCACATTTCAGGGGTGGAAAACGTATTTGCAGTCTTTCTCATCGGCAACACCTGGAACCCAGAAATTGGAAGCTCAGTTGTCCACCGGCGGGGCTACAAATGACGGATCTCATGGCCTCTGGCTTAAACCTCAAGATTCCTCCATTCTGTCCTATGTCTCAGGATCCTCTGACTCTCGTGGTGAATGCAGTGACCATCCTGTGGGATTTCTTCTGGCTTATGTGTTTTCTCCTACTCCCCTGATTCCCAAGGTGATGAAGAAAGTCCAGATCGAGATGGCTCACATCATTCTGATTACTCCATTCTGGCCTCGTCAGACCTGTTTTTTGGATCTTCTCAATTTGTCCATGATGGAGCCTTTTTGCCTTCTCATGCATCTGGTCCTTCAAACTCCACAGGCCAGTTTTGCCTCCCTCAGGCTAGCTTTGCCAGCTTGACTCCTGAGGCCAGTATCCTGTAGAAAAAAAGCTTTTTTACAGACTGTTATTTCTGCCATGTTCCAGGCTATAAAACTGGTTTCTTCCAAAGCCTGTCATAAGGTCTGGCCCCACTTCTATGAGTGGTGTGTCCATTGAAGCTCGCACCCACATCCTTTTCAGCTTCTGGTAGTTTTGGCCTTTTTTCAGCATGGTGATTAGAAAAGGGCAAATAGTCTTGGTTCCATAAAGGTTCAAATTTTCTCTTTCCAGTAGCACATTGCCTTACTCTCTGATGTGCACACTTTTGTCCATGGAGTGGCTTATGCCTACTCTGACTTTTGGGATCCCAGTTAGACAAGGTCTTGGGCGTGCTCCAGAAACTTCCTTTTGAACTTCTTTGAAAGAGGTTTTGTCTTCAGTTTCTTTCCACCTTCTGACTCTCAAGACAGTGTATTTTCCATTTATTGCCTGTTTGGACTGGAGGGTGGCCGAACTTCAGGCCTTGTCATTTAAGCCTCCATTTCCATTTTTCACCAGGATCGGGTAATTTTGCAAATGCCTGTGGGTTATGTATCCAAATCTGTTTTGGATTTCTATATGAACCATGATATTGTCCCTCCTTCTTTCTGTTTGGTTCCTTCTGATAGAAAAAAGAAGGAAACAGCGCACCAAAATATCTTCTAAGCATAGTATTTCCTTCTTTTTTCTATTTTACTACATATTGTGACGGGGATAGCGATTGGTGATATCCATTTTAAAACAGCAGCAAAGAACATCTGGGTGAGTGTCCCACACAATCTGAGAGCATAACTATTTTACTATTTTGGTTCCTTCTGATAGACAGGATTAGGAACTTCATATGTTGGATGTGGTGCAATGCTTGAAGTACAGTGTTTTTTAGAGATTTGATTTGCTCTTTGTCATTCCTGAGAGCCCATGTGCATGCTAGGCTGCATCTAAAAATTACTGTTGCTTTCTGGATTAATGCAACCATTCGCCGGTTATACGTACTCAGGAAGAAGCTGTATCCTTTTGGATAATAGTGCATTCCACCAGCTTAATAGGTGGGTGTGTCTTGGGTGTACAAAAATCAGGCCACTGCTGAGCCGTCTTGTAAGGTGGCAAATTGGTAATCTCTGCACACCTTTACTAAACACTACTGTGTGAATGTGCTGACCTTGGTTGAAGCCAGCTTTAGTCAGAAGGTCCTTCAGCATGTGGTACCTATATAAGTTTCTTCCTTGCCCTTTTTTTCCTCTCAGGAATTAGAACCCTGTTGGTTTGCTGTTTTTGGGCGAGCAAGTTCGCTGTGTATTAACACCTGAGATATATGCTATCCTAGTTTAGACCTGTAGATACTGATCTGTAAAGGAGAAGTTTTTTTGTTTTGTTTTTTCTCCTCTTTCCCCTCCCTGGAATCTTGGTTGATAGCTTTGGTAGATACCCATGGTTCCTACGTTTCACATTGGATGACAGAAAAAAAAGGATTGTAGTGAACTTGCTATTAAATAATTTTCTTAGTCCATGTGGCTCACTTGCCTCCCAAAATACAAAAAAACACTGTTTTGAATCCCCAGTCAGAGGGGGGTTCTCTGTTCAGGGGATATCCTTCTCCTCTTTCACTTTTTTTTCTTTATTTTGGTTTTGCTATATGATAAAACAGACTTTAGCAGGCAGGGGGTAAAGTGTAATGAATAAGGGAATCTTTGCCTCATAGCTCACTAAACTACTATTCTTGTTACTAGGAATGTTTCCAAAAGTAGCTGTGGCTTCTTGGCAAATATTTCTAGATTTCGTAAATTACAATTGTGACACTATTATGTGAAGAATAGGTGGTGTCCCATTTTTAACATCATAAATACTAGCACTAACCTGACTAAAATAGAAAAGGAAGAAAGCAATACTAGATTTACACAAACTGTTGTACGGTATATTCTTCTTCTTTAGATTTCCACACATTTTTCTTCATATAGGCGGAGAGCTTTGGGACGAAGATAATTGATGAAGATGGTCTGTTTAATTTAATTCGGACTTTGCCTGGCAGGAGGTCAAAGTATGACATTGCGGCAGAAGCAGAGGTTAGTACAGAAGAAACCAGTGTTTGCTGTGAAGGGTTAATACGCATAGATAAATGAAAAATATAATTTGCTATCTTTATTGCAATTTCTAAAAACCCATATGTAATGTATATTGACATGTTTTTTTAACTCTTATTAATTCCTGATTCATCACAAAAATTGGTTATTGCATATGAAATCACCAGTTCCACAGGCAGCCTCTCATAGTCATTATTTTGTTTTTAGTTTATTGTATGCAGTATTAAAATGAATCCCAACTTGATGTTTATATTTTGCTAAAATGGCCCTTTCATTTGAAATGTGGGGGATAAACCATGGGAAACATGGCCTATTGGTTTCAAGGGCCACCACCTTATTATTGTGGAATATCATTCATCAGCTGTTCCATTGTCCTTTGCTGATTGCTGGATGGGGCAGCCAACCTAAGCTGACTGCTCTTAGCTCCACCATGACTGGACTGGGGGCCACATCAAATATACATCCCTCCTCCCTGCATGCTTCCCCTTGAGGTGGCTGGCATTTCTCCCCATTTATGACAGTCTTCTATCTTATCCTGGTTTCTGCACCCCCTCACTTTTGTGACTGCCCCTCACCCAGACCTTTTTTCCCTACTTACTTACTCACTTCCCATTTATCTCCCTGGTCTGTATTCACATCATACTTTGTTTTTAGGTGTTCAAAGTCTTGAATGCTGGAAATTGTCTTTCGGTAGTGGTAGAGCCACAGATCACTCACTCTTGCCCTGTTTCCTTATCTAGAAAACTGACCTGTATCTGTCCAATCAGGACACATCCTTTAGAAATGCAGTTTATGTGATAGGTTTAACTTGGAGGACAGCAGGTTACTTATCCATGCTGTTCACATGGCACCATAGGTTAGAAAGCTGGAATTGTCATATTCTAGTTGCCAAATATGTTTTATTTTCTTATTCAGGTAAAGAAAGCAAAAGTAAAAACAGAAAAGTCTCCAGATAAAATTGGACAAGGAGTTAAAAAGCCAAGCCCAATTAAAAAGAAATCCACTCCGGAAAAAAAAGCACCATCACCCAAGATAGAATCCAGTGAAAAAGCAAAGATGAAGACCATTAAGCAGGAAGTGGAGGAGAAAGTGCCAGCCAGCAAAACACTTGCTAGCAGTTGTGAGAGCTTGCTGTGGGTGGATAAGTACAAACCCACCTCTTTAAAGGCTATCATTGGACAGCAAGGAGACCAAAGTTGTGCCAACAAGCTCATGAAGTGGCTCAAGAACTGGCACCTGAACAATTCTTCTGATGAAAAGAAACCTGCTGGTAACCACATATTTTGCTCTAATTTTCCCTTGGGAGAACGGGTTAAAAGCAGAAAGATGATGTGGAACAATGCTGCAGTGAACCAACTACATAATAGTTACAATAATTTGTATCAGTTTAATGGGGGAAATCAACCCCTTGAATGCTAGAGGGATATCCGCACACTGAGAATGTGTTAATGACCTCTAGCATTCAAGGAGTTAGAAACACCATTTAATTAAAAAGGAATTTGGGGAATTTTGTTTGCTCCTATGGTGAAATAGGTTTGCTCCAGAATTGCTACTGTTTTCCTTTTTGCCTATTGCTGTAAGAATTTTAATTCTAGCTAGGGTAGGTCAGCTTTTAGGGATTCTGATTGAGCACACATTAATTACTGGTCCAGATAGGGACAATTGACAGTGTCCAATAAATTTCGGATTTGTGGTCAGAGATACTCAAAAATCTGTCCTTCAAATCTAGAAATCTGCCAGGAGCATAGTGCTAAATTCAGTACTGTTAGGGAATCTTTACCTGGATCGCTGCCTGAGAGGGCACCTGTCACACTCTTATGTTATCTTTGCTAGGTATGGTACCTTTTTACTCTCTTATGATCAATCTGTGGAATCTATGTCAAATACTGGTACCAGGAGGCTGTAAGGATCGCAAGGAAAAACACACACAACAGCGTATACAATACAAGCTCTCTCTTTATTCTTATCATACATAGCATTTATAGCCCTATACAGCCCCCTCCCCTACAGGGAGGGGCAAGGTGCACAGTTTCGTTTCAGCAGAAAACAGAAGTTATAAAAAAAACAGAAAGACAAAACTTGTTCACAGGAAGGGGGGGAGGGGAGGGAGTGTAGATAACAGTTTCTTCAGTAACCCATCTCCTCCCCCGTGGGGGGTTTGGATATTCTGCACATCCTATATAATAATTCGCTAAGTTGTGTGTAACGCCCGACATGCGCAGTAGACACTGCTGCGCGTGCGGCAGTCATGCGCAGTACAGACTGCCCGCGCTGCGGCTGATACAGAGCTGGGCGCTCCTCTGTATCAGCAGTGGCGCGGCCAGTCTCTACTGCGCGTGACTGCCCGCGACCGGCTGCCAGAGGCACTGTGGCCCGTGTAACGGGCTGTTCAACTAGTTCTATCATAACGGCCTTGAGGAACTAGAACAGACCAGTCTGGTGGTTTCCTCCCTAGTACATAGATTTCTGCAGAATCAGTCAAATGTAACTATTAACCCTATAGGTACCGAACATAAGTATTACACACCTTATCCCTGTACCCTTGAAGTACAGTTGATCCTTTTCCCAGATTCACTGACTATCTTTATTCTGTTTTCCCTTTTTGGGCGATTGACCAGTCATTTATTTCATTGTAGGAGCATAGCCGAGAGAGAAGTGCTGTTTATATTCATTCATATCGCAATTTACCCACAAAATGTTCAGGGAAATATTCATCCCATTGCAAATGAGTAAATATAATATGATATGTGAAAGTATTATCCGTTTAGTAGGATGTTTGATATATATTTTAATTGATCTTCTCCAGAGACTCATTCTCTTAACTCTTTGAGTGCCAGATGGGCATGGAACACATTATTGCCCTTCTGACAGAGTTAAATGCAACTTTTTGACAGGAAATATTACAATATACATTAAAGAGGAACTATAACTACAGGACTGTCAAGGTATTGGACAGAAATATAGTATTGAACTGTACATGTTAATTTCCAAATCTGCTCTTATCAACTATTCTTCTCCCACCTTCCAATAACAGTGCTGCACATGAAACATGGGACCTCCATGATAGCTCATGTTGATCTCCATTGAGTCCCAGATTTTGTGATTGATAGTGACTTCTCATCCTTATGGACACAATACCATATTGCTAGGAATATTTAAAGTTATTAGAATGGATTATTAAACCATTTCATGAACATAAAGTCTGCAACTTTTGTTACAAGAGAGAGAATATGGAGATAAGACAGTAGTAGTCAGTTTCGGCCTCTCTTGAGGAACCGATCCATGATTTCTCACGTGTGCTAGCTCTCCGAATTACAACTATGTTGTCCTTAAGGGTGGTCCAACTCATGGACTGCCTGATGTTAAGGGGTTAAAGTTAAAAAAACAGTGAAATAAATATACCTGACTGCTGTATGAAGCACACATTGCTAAGGAACTCCTATCTAACACATTTCAAGCCTCTTATTTTAGGGACTACATCCCCATTTTCTGTTCTGTTAACTTCCTATAACTTGCAATTGGTGAGCCGTGATTTATTAGGCAAGCTGTCCCATAGAATGATTTATTAAAAAAAAAAAAAAAAAAGCATGTCACTGTTGCAAAGTGTGATTTTTTTTTTTTTTTTTTTTTTTTTTTTTTTTTAATTTGGGCTGTGATAATTTTTACATTAAAACTGTCCCAACAGTCAGAGTACCCTTGTTTTAATAAACTGGAAAAGCAATATGATCTGTTTAAAACAGCAACAAACTTTTTTTTTTTTATTAAATTGTGCCAGCATTGTACTTTTGAATGTGATGAATACTTCTTTATTTACTCTTTATATTTTGGATTTATTGCAGCAAAGTATGGCAAATTTGGAGGAAAGGATGATGGAGCTTCATGCAAAGCTGCCCTGTTATCTGGCCCACCGGGTGTTGGCAAAACCACAACGGCTGTGTTGGTCTGTGAGGTAACCTCTTTTAGGGACTTCTGTATTCTGAACATCTAGGGAATAATGCATACTTGCTAACATTTCAGAAATCTTCCACGGACAATTTTCCCTGGGACAGTCACATAAGAGCATCAGTAGTGGTTCATATTACTGTGTAGCACAACACCATCTGAAAACCTCACACATCAGCCCCAGAATTGCATTTGTACAGCAAAATATACATGACCTACATCTAAATGCTGCATTAACCCTTGGCTGTCCTGGCACGTCATGGGTTGTCGAGCTGTAAGGACCCATGACGTGTCAGGACCGTCATGGAATTCAGGGCTCCCCTCGTGGCTGCACGCCGTTCTGGGAGCCCTAAAATGGAATTGGGGGGGGGGGGGGTTTAAAACGGTTCTGTGGTCCCTAAGTGCCGGCCCTTAAGGGTTTAAATCCTGCTCTTAAGTTGCTGCATTAAATCCTACTCACAAGCAATGTTCATCTCATTACTTATTGGAGGAATACCAACTCCGATCTCCAAATAGTACAGCAACCTTGAGGTGATTGACCAGGATTGTCTGTAAATGGGATGAGATAACAGGAAAACAAATGCTTTATGAATAGGACAGTACACATTTCATTAGAGAAGCAAGTTTTGTGTATTTTATGGATCTAACATACGAATAATTTTTACAAATTCCATATGGTAGCTTTATTTACTTAATATATAATCTCA